>CM067282.1:10720150-11422800 GCA_033220335.2 Troides aeacus
ATTATAAACTAGCCCCCTTATAACCCCGCAATTCCTTTTGGAGAAGGAATTTTATAAAATCCATTTTTAGCGGATCTCTAAATGGCAGAAACAAAATCTCTACCAAATTTCAGGTCTTTAAGTCTGTTGGTTATAGTGATATCGTGATGAATCTCTACATAAATGTAAATCTCATGAGACCTATGTCCAGCAGTGGACGTCCATCAGTTCACATAATGATAATATATATATATAGTATTTTAGTCAGCCCAACAGATACAGTTACACCCAGCTATTAAAATTTTAAGGACATGACGAGAATATTCACTTACCACCAAAAATTTTCTTAATATTATCTTAACGAATAATATATTAAGAAATTTTTGGTGAAAAAAAAAAACTTTAAGTTAGTACACAAGCAGTTAAGTTGATACTTCCTAATTTTTTGTAAATCCAAGTTAAACCAGCCGTCATTAAAAGTTGTTTATGTTACGATAAATTTTGTTAGTACACATTTGTAATGATTTCCGCGTCAGCATTGGGAGCATTAACAACTTTATTAAGTTAAACATAAGGTATACATTCGTTAGGATTGCCCCCACATTTGCCTGCGAAGGGCAAATAAACAAAAAAATATGATAAATTTGTTATCGCTTATGTGTTTATAATATGCACCGGCATGCAACAGTGAGATTACTTACTTGAATATACATCGTTGGTATCTATGATACTTTCTATATATATATATTGAAAATGGGTATTGTTTGATCACCGTGTCCTACCCTACGTAACCAAAACACAAAAACTAATATATATTTAGTTTTTGTGTTTTTTTTTATTATTGTAGCTCGCGGTTATCAGCTCCGGGAACCCTGAATCCGATGAAGCAGCAATGGTTGTCAAAGCCGCAATGGTTGTCAACAAATCTGCGGCGCAAACATCATATAAAAAAGAGTTTTGTTTGTTCGTCCATCACGTGAAAACTAGTGAACGTATCGACGTGGAAACGAGCATTCGACACGGTATGATTCGGAGATGGTTATAGGCTATTGATTTTTTGCCCTTTATTCTATTTATAATTAACTTTTATAAGCATTAAATTTGGTATTATTTATGCGGTTGCTATAGTAACGGTTGGTATAGAAATACATTTGCGGCTGCGGTCGCTCTCAAGGAATATTTCATACAAATTTCAAGTCTAATTCTATATTACGGCCACGGGGAACAGCTAGCATATATAAGAGATGTAAGGATTCATCACGATATTTCCGGTACCATAAGGCCTGAATCTTGAAATTTCGGTCTTATAGGGCATTATGTTTATATACGATAAAATTACATCAAATGGACTAAAATCTGACCTTAAGTTCTAATGACAGATTTAAAGCCACTGTTGAACATATCTTGTCCTGACAAAAAAACAGCGTGACGAATCAAAGAATGACGTGAAAAAACAAAAGAAGTAAATTCGGATTATTATCCAAAAGACCTGTAAAGAAAACTGTCTGTAACACGAACCCTGCCGACGTTCATGTAATAGGATAGCCTTATCCTATAACGTGACCTGATTTTTTTTGATCCTAACATAAAAACAGTATGTAGAACGAGGCTGTGATCCACATCCGTGTCTCAAGGACTCGACGCGAAGGCTTCGTCGGTAATTTGATTTTATCATTACAATAAGGCTTTGATGGAACTATATTCAAGCAATTATCTATATATATATTATATATTCATCATTCATAATTGCTTGACGAAGTGTTATAATTCACTAGTGTTAGGTCCCCGTTGGCGGAGACCGTCTAGGTACCACCGCAGCTCTCATTCCTGACTGCAAACAGTGTGTAAACATTACTGTTATGTCTTGGAGAGCGACGGAAACAGGATCTACTACGGTATCTACTTTTTTTTTCATTCAAGGTAACGACCAAACGAGCTGGACGTTCACCTGATAGTAAGTGATACGCTTGCCCATAACAACGTGGCGCTAGTTAGGATAAAATAAATAGCTCTACATTACGCTAGTCGCCTTGAGACAATATGAGGTTTAGCATCGTTACTACAGTAATGTCGATAGCTATAGCTCGTAGACTGTTAACAGCAACATGGACATACCACCAATAAGGTTTTAGTAGTAATAGTAATTTTGTTTATAAAAAATGTTACCGAGTGGTAGTTTAATTATAACTACAGCAGTTAACCGCTGGAGCCTTGATTGCAGGTCGATTCGTCTATTTTTATCCAGCCATTCTCGACCTTCGATAGTAATCATTAACTACCCGCCAATTGATCGATGCTGTGAATAGATCGTTACTCGTTAGTATAATTCATCTCGTGATGTTTTATTACACACTAGAAAGCAGACGTACTGTTCTTATATTTAAAAAGAAATAAACAGTCATCTTTACTCCCACTGTTGGGACTTGTTTGTATATCACATGTCAATGAAATCTGTCTTCGAACATGTCGGTTTTACAACGAAAGCTGAAACTGATTAGAAATCAAACCCGTGCCTTCTCAAGTTATACGTTACGTACTGAGCTATCACGGCTTCTTACTTCAGATACATTTTTATTATTTATAAGATGAGTGCATTTTTAGATGATATCCTAAGTTCTATTAGTGTCCAAACCTAGTGTTTGACGATTTTAGATTTATATATTATCATCGTGTAACTTTCATATGAGTTAAATACTATTGTGATTTTTTTATTCAATTAAGCAAAGGAACCAGCCGGACAATCACCTGATGGTAAGTGATACACCTGCCTGATAATAACGTAGCACTATCTTGATGACATACTTGAGACGTATGATGTTAAGTCTCGTTACTCCAGTAAATACACTAGCTACAGAGCCCTTCAAATCGAAACAGTAATGTTTTTCGACCGCAATAAGCGCTGTGGTGATGGTACCTACCACCAGTAACTTTAAAATGATATTACAAATATGTACTTTTATTTATTTGTATATAATAAGGGGTGTAAGGTGTCTCGCACAACAACTCTCGCGACCCAAGCCATCCTCTCCTGCTCGTGGTGCACTTTGCTAATCAACAAACGAGGCTCTGGCTTCCACCAACCCCCATTAGGCCACCGTGGTGGGAAGCCGCCGTTCGTATGGGGAATTCCCATAACAACCCCTTCGAAAGGACGGCCCCTGGTCCCCGTCGATTCGGGCACCGATCGATGTTGGGATCTTTCGGGCAGGCCTATCTCCAGCAGTGGACTTCTATCGGCTAATTATGGTAGAATAAGGAAAAATGTGTTTTGTTTTAATGGATATGATGATGTTTAACAAGGCCGTGAGCGTAATTAGTAGCTTGCGTTAATTACTATTTGTATATGATAATCCCGCAGTGCGTCAGTGTCGCTACTAGCGTCTCCGTGTATGTACGTAAATAATATTGGAGGTGACAGCGCTTCTAAGGAGATTTGGGACTGAGAGAGACATTTGACATATAAAGGTCTACTTCTCGTTATAAGGAAATAATTAATGATTAATTAATTTTTTTTAAAAAAAAAAAATATTCTGCCTGGAGATAAAATAATATGCTATCAAGATGATACCATCACCCCTGTAGTCTCGCACTATTAAGAATATGACTAAAGTAATACTTTCTTGTTGTAAAAGCCGAATGAATGGGTTTTTCAGGTGCGTGTTTGTTGAAGGAACTCTCATTCCTTATAAGCGATTCAGGGGAGAACTTCAAGTACAAGGTGGTCTCGGGCTTGTCGTAACAAAGCGAGAGTGCAGGGGAGGGTTAGGGCACGCTTTGGGATATTTTTAGGCACACAAGCGTCACTTAGGATGACCACCGAAGAGGTTCTAGTCGGTGCAAATCTCAAATATCTTTGTCATTCCCCCCAGAAGCAGGGTATCTTGTGACGGTTATCCTCGAAATTAAATGACAATATAGTAGGATTAATTATTGATGAATTAAAACAGGTTAAGCGAATTGCAACACTGATATAGATATTTTGTTAAAATAAAATAATGAACTATCAAGCGATATATAAAATAATCTGTTGTAGATCAAACTTTATAGTGATCGCTTCAGACAGACACACACGGGTTAAACTTATCACACTATTATTTTTGCTTTGGATGTTAAAGTCAATAAGATGTTTATGGGCCACAGGTCTGTTCTATATCAGTATGCTCTTAGATTTAGTCTTCATTTGAAACCTGGTTCATCGAGCGGTTAAGGCCATGTCCTTCAGGTCTTTGGTTCCTTGTCAACCATATTGTGTTGTGATAGTGTTCGAATTGTGTTAAACCTACCATGAAAGCTATCATCCTCATAATGTAAATCTGCTTCCATGACATCATTCTGACTGTAAACATATTTTATTAGATAGGTCTCTATTCCCGTAGACTGTCTAGATAGGTACCACTGGAGTTCCTATTGCACCCGTCAAACTTTATTGTGCAAACGTGACAAGGATTTGAAGGGGGTATTAGCTAATGATATTAGTAATTAGACTGAATATGTTATGTGTTATGAACTTAGGCGTCCCCAAAGATCTGCACATACAGTCAGCATGGTCTCCAGTACCGGGGCTGGGGTAGGCACTAGAGACAGTCGTATGTAGGGGTTTATATGGGCGGATTTAAGCCATTTCCCACTGCGCTCGCCCAATGGATTGGAGGGAGCCAGAGCCTTGTTAGTTGATAACCAAGGTGCACCACGAGCAGGTCAGGTTTGGGTCCCGTGAATTGTTGTGTGAGACTCCTGTAGTGTATGCCATCCTATCTAGGATCTCGTTGTAGACGTATTGCTACCTAGCTCATCCTTTTGCTTAGTCAGTTAAAATAACGTCTGGTCGTACATGATTTACCGCGTTGGGTTTTTTAGCTAAACAAAACAGTTAACGTTCTCGTAAACAATACATCACGTTTCATAATATTAGTTAACATAATAGTTTTACGTGGAAAGACCTTCGAATTGTGACGCGGTAACATTTCGTACTGCGTACAAGACGGCCCGTGTGCCCTGTCACGTAAGCCCTGCGGTACTGCGACCCTTTAACTAACATCATTACTATAATAAACCTTATCGCAATGCAGTAAACCACAATATCCAATACGTTTCGTCGTGTAAAGATTAACGCTCGAAAGCATATGCGTGTCTAAATCTTTTTTTTTTTGTTTATACACAAACAAATGTTTGATTGATGGTCTACATTGTGTCTTCCGGTGACTATTCATTGGTTTCTATGAAGGTTAAATCGATTCTTTTAAAAATCTTATTAGACTGTATTACCTACCATTGTAACTCCTCCAATCATCAGGTACCAGGATCAATCTTGATCATCATGAAGTCAAAACTATTTATCTATTCATCAATTAATAATAATACACAGACAACATACGTATCGTGATATTCAAATTATAATATATAAAGGGATCAAACAAATTATGTATTTACTTAGAAGTTAAGTTAAAACAGTACATTATGACAACTATTTACTTTATTATAATATACACTGTAGACAATGGATATATTTATATGATCAACGAATAATAATGTTGTGATAGATCCGTTTTTAAGGTCCGTGTATATGTATATATATCATCTCATCTCTATACATCTTTAAGCGACTCGGGTTCGATCATTATAAGACACTAAGAAATAGAAGGGATATTAAGAGATCTATTATTTTGATTATTTACATCATCATGATGTCTCTTCACCATCACATTACCCAGTTGATGCCCTCTGGCACATTATGCTGGTACGTAGCGGTAGTTAGGATAATATACACAGCACTATATTGTACTCGTCGCCATAGACATAGGATGTTAAATTCTGTTACCTCAGTAAGTTAATTAGTCACAACACCCTTCAAACCGAAACACAGTAATGTTTGCTCTCCTACTGTTTGTCGGCTGCAATAGAAGCAACGGCAGCGATGATACCTTCCTAGACGGTCTCCGGCAATTGTGAACTACAACCAGTCCGACTGGTAGGCCTCCATGTGAATTATCATCTCATTAGTCGCCTTTTATGATACGAGGGTAGAGTGGCAGTGGGAGAGGGGTCCCGCCTGCCCTAGTTAGATAGTTACGCACAATTGTGAAACCATTCCGCCGATAAGTAAATCTATTGCCATAACAGTTTGAAATATTTTTTTTTATCAACATCATCATCAGTCGATACATGTCTACTGCTAGACATAGGCCTACCCTAAAGATCTCCCTCATTCTTAGGTGTTCATATGGGAGGGTTTGGGCCATTTACCACTATGCTTGCCAAATGCGGTTTGGCGGGAGCCAGAGCCTCATTTCTTGATTAGCAGGGTGCACCACGAGCAGATGAGGTTGGCTTGGGTCCAGTGAGTTCCTATGTGGGACCTCTTACACTCCCAGTGAATTGCGTTTTTTAGTCCATTTCTTTAATTTCATTCATCCGTTCACTTTAAACCATTTGATAGATGATTGTTTAACTGTCAGCTCGCAGTAGTATAATTGATTACTTAACTGTTATACTTCGAAGTGGATAACTTGATAAGTTTCTTAATATTAGTAAAATTAGTTTGAATTGGTTCGCTTTGTGTATGACCGGGCCGCATTTTAAATGTAATGTGTATACAATTTCGAAAATATTGAAATCGAAAGGCTGGTGGGCGAACCAAACATCATAGGGGAAGCCAAAGCCAACAGACTTCGCTGGATGGCCCAATTGCTCAGTATGGGAGACGATAGCAAAGTCAAAAAAGCGTTCCTCGGAACCCCAAGAGTTACTTTGGGTCGCTGCGCCAGAAGAGTAAGTATGTATACAATTGGCAGCACTTACATACCACATGTCAGAGAAGTTCAGCTCCTCGTTTTTCATAAGAAGAGCAAAAGAGTGGAACAATTTTCCGACGTCGACTTTCCCGTACAATTACGACACGGGTGTCTTCACGAGGGGAGTGGACGAGCTGTTAAGTTACATAGCTTTACCAACTTAACAAGATCAAAGCATTTAACCTTTTATTAAAAAAAATCGTGATGTTGTTGACTGTGCTCCAGTTTAACCGATTTAACTAGAGTGCAGTACCGACACTGTAGCTATAAAACATCCAACGCCAATGTGGGTATAAGTAAAAACGAAATGTGTTGTAGTAAATAAATTATATTACTAAATACGACACAAACAGGAAGTGTGCTAATGAATAGCTCAGTATTTAATTAACACAATAATAGTTATTGTTGTTAAATAAAGAATTGGTTAATCGATTAACAAACAATTGCCGCCGGCGCTGCACCCACCCCTTTAAGTATACATCAGTGTTTCTCAATCTTCTTTCCTTCCTTCTAAATAAAACTTTTTATTTATGGGTATCCCTGATAACTTAATACTTTATTTTTTGTTTCGGAGGAGGAAATCTTCGAAAGATACCTTGCTTCTGAAGACCCTGAGCCTTTTCAAAACAGCTCTGAGTCCGATGAAGCTGTTAAGGTTGTCAATAAAACTAAATTCATTGCAAAAAAAAAATGTAACCCCTATTGATCCCTGCGTACTACAGCTCATGAATCTCTGATCTACCGGCTTGTTTGTACACCAAAATAATTATCTTTTAGTCACCTTTAACTGACTCAAATATTTCATCTAAAACCTTGAATGGCGACGTTAAGCTAAGAAGTACTCTTACATGTTTCGTTATCACTTGAATTCAAGTATTAATTGAATTAAATTACATTCGAAGCATTAGATATGTGCATCATTGTTGTTCGTAACTCCTCTGAAGGCTACTTTAACTCTAAATTAGTCGTAGTTTTATCGTGAAGTTATAATTAAGGCTATAACATATTATATATGTAAGTCATAGAAATAAGTTTTTGCTTTAGAACATATACATGATATTTATATATAAAGGGTTTAAGACCTTAATTTGTAGGTATTAAAAGGCAGAAAGAACGTATGTGCTAGCTGTTGTATGTGGCTACGTGGGGGTAGGTAGGTACCTGTTACCGGAGACTGTCTGGGTAGATACCACCACAGCGTCTGTTTCTGCCGCCGAACAGTGGTGTGTTTCGATTAGAATGGCGTAAGGGGTCTTGCACAACAATTCACGGGACCCGAGCCAACCTCATCTGTTCGTGGTACATCCTACTAATCAACAAACGAGGCTCTGGCTCTCACGAACCCGCATTGGGCCAGTGTTATGGGAAATGGTTCAAATCTCTCCATATGAACCCTTACAAACGACGGCTCCTAGTGCTCAGCTATATCGGAGGCTATGCTGTGGACCGATCAATGTGAAGATCTTTGGAGGAGGCCTATGTTCAGCAGTGGACGTCTATCTGCTAATGATGATGTAGTTAGTAAAATACAGAGGTAACATCCTGTCAGGCGACGAGCTCGATATGGTGCAGTACATTGTTCTTAACTACCACATAGTTATGGGCGGGGTATCACTTACCATAAAGTATAAGACCCGTTCGTCCTTCATTGAAATATGTGAAAAAATAACATATTTGTAAAAACTTATGATAAGTATACTGATGTAATAAATTATAAGCGAACAGACATTTATTTAAGAAGTTTATTGATGACTTCTTACCGAAAAAAAATAGTGACAAAGGTTTTTCCGATTGATTATGTTCAAGAGTAATCTTATCTGCATGTATCAGCACTTCAAGAAAATTTGATAATGCAGTGATATTGGTACATAGAAAAAAAATGCATGACGCGTAATCATGATTTGATGATTGTATACGATCAACCGAAAACGTCAACAATTTTATTATCGTAATATTTATTTTTTTGTTCAAAGAAGCGACGAGACGAGCGGAACGTTCACCTGATAGTAAGTGATACGCCCGCCCATGACAACGTGGCGCTAGTTAGGATGTTATACACTGTACCATTGCGCTCGTCGCCTTCAGACATAAGTTGTTTATTCTCGTTACCTCAGTTATTTCACTACCTACAAATCCCTTCAAACCAGAACAAAAAAATATTCGCACACTACTGTTTGGCGACAGAACTAGAAACTGTAGTAGCACATAATTAGACAGCCTCCGGCAACAGAGATCAAGCACGATAAAAACCTATCCAAATTTATTACTGGCTCGCTTTGAACCTTGTACCTTCGTAACAGAGTTAGCAGTTAACTGCTGTGTCACACAGACAAAAGCAATATGTAAACAAGTATATGTTAATGATTACACAAACACAAGGAGTGATTTCAACGAGCGGTAGGCAAAAGTGAAAGCTGCACACTGCAGATAAGAGAATGCAGTGAACGTAAACGATCTGATCGAAATCATAAGCAATCTGTGATATGTACACTAACGACAATCTTTCGAATAATCATTCGATAGTAGCGATATCGATACATTGTCTTTCGTATATCGTTTGAAGTATTGCATTGCAACTTAAAATCTGTGATATATTGTCCACATAAACGAATTGACCAGGATCAAATACTATCTAGGCCTATGTCCAGCAGTGGACGTCTATCGGCTGATGATGATGATGATGATGAAATACTATTAATTAAAAGAAGAATAGCTGATGACCTGATTGACTTTCTTGATACAATAACCTTCAGTTTGAAGAAGGTACCTAACGATGATTATGATTTATAGTTCTGAAATAATCGATGCATTCGTTTGTACACCTGACCACTACAATAGAATGTTAGAAAGGCAATGCGTTTAATTTATATAAAGTTTACTTTATTGTTATAATTTTTATATTATTACCTTGTAACAATTTTAAGCTATATCTTCTCAAGGGCATATAACTTCCGTTTAAAGTTATATTTGCTTAGAAACGATTAAATACTTTATTGCGGAATGAGAGTAAACACTACACTTACATATAACTTGATTGTAATAGGAATCGCCTTTATCTAGATTTTCATAAATTTGCCAAATATAAAATAGAGACTGATATCATTAACAAGAATTGTATTTTCAAGATAAAATAGTAATTTTTTTTATAATGATACTATGACTTTATTTATTTTATTATACTAGTTGTTCCCCGTCCGCTTTGCTGACTGTATCTTACAACTCCCTTCAGGGAATAAATTTTGTAAAATCTATTCTAAGCTGACCTCTAAATGGCATAAGTAATATAATATATCTACCAAATTTTAAGTGTTTACGTCTAAAAGTTTCGAAGATTTTTGTTATGACAATGAACCTCTGGATATCTCCTAAGTATATATAGATAGAGAAGGAGCACAGCTCTCTAATTCCCTGCTTTTAAATGTTAGTTAATCGAAGTACATGAATGTTGTTATGATGGTAGATTTTCAATGTGAAGGTAGCTAGACAGGTGGATTAGAAAAAACCTTACAACCATCACTGAACTTCAGTAGTGTCAACAGTGTGAAATCATTATGCTACATAGGTTTAATGTTAACCACTATATGTATTCCGATAAACAATATCCGCAACCACATTCATCATCATCATCACCAACACATTACCGATATGTTATTGAAATTCCTCTTTAACATATGTTACGTACGTAAAGTAGCTTTGTGCTTTAACGTCAATTGTATTCTTCATAACAAAGCCATTATCAACCCGACGGAAACCGTGGCCGACGGAACAAAGAACCGAGCTGAACACGCAGCTCACAAAGGCGGATCGTCCGCCCACAGGCTGCCCACGAAGATTATTTTAAATGATCTTAATACATCGTACATTTATTTCATGTTCACAAAGGGACAATGGAGTAAATGTTTATTTAGTACTAACCATAAACTTTATAGCCATGATGGGACATGTAAGTATATACTTCGTAGGTTCAAAACCTAAAAAGCAAAACAGAATTAAAAAAAAAATTACAGGATAACAATGAAACGTAATCCTTCTCATCATCTACCTTCAGATTAAGTCATCGATTAGACAAAATCTGGTAATTTTAGTATTCATTGGAATTATTTATTATTGTCTTAAGCGAAGAGAGGAACAGAACATCGCGCCAGCTCGTAATAATCTAGCTCCAGTTAGGATGATTTCATTGTGCTGGTCACATCGTGATACTAGGTCTCTGTTGTCGGAGACTGTCTAGATTAATACTGTCGTAATATGCTATTAGCTCGCTGGCCTAATGTTTAGAGCGTGCGGCTTTCATTCTGAAGGTCGCGGGTTCAAACCTCGGCATGTACCGATGACTTAATATTTAAGTTATGTACATTTGTAAACTTTAGTTACAACAGCGAGATACAAAAACGGTGAAGGAAAACATCGTGAGGAAACCCGCACACTGATATCATCTTTGTGTGTGTGTGTGTGGTGGTCCCAATAAAGTGGCAACAGGCTCGCCCCCTGTTACATGGGATCTAATCTGACCACATCTGGCGAAATGTGGGTAGTTTATTCACCTCTGCCTACCCCTACTGGGAAAAAGGCGTGACTATATAATAAAAAAAAAAAAAAAAAAAAAAAAAAATTCACCTCTGCCTACCCCTACTGATAAAAAGGCGTGACTATATAAAAAAAAAAAAAAAAAGTAATATGCTATTATTGAGAAAGACCAAATATTTTTGGTTTCAAAACGATGAGCACAATGTATGTCATCCTAATCAGCACCATGTTATTACAGGCGGGCGTAACATTTATCAATAAGTAAACGTTTCTCTCCTTCCGTGGAATAAAATAATGTTTGTAGTTATAACCCTCTTTGAACCGGATCATTGTAACATTTAGTATATGTCCTTGAGAGTTTTCTGCAACAGAGTCTCCAACTAATATCTTTAGTTGGTAGTCCATATAAAAAATTTCAATAAGCTGGATCTTGATATACTTTTACAGGCGGTAGGTCGTTTTGACTTTCTTCTTTTGTCTTTCTTTCCTTCACAACAATTCAAGGGATACAGGCCAACCTCACCTTCTCGTAGTGCTCCGTATTAAGAAACAAGGCTTTAGCTCCCACCAATCCGCCCTGGGCTAGCGTGGTGGGAAATGGTCAGAACCCTACCCTCATATGAACTCCGATAAAAAAAGGTAGCGGGAAGCGGCTGGAGGCGGCCAACGCATGATCGATCGATGTGATCTTTAGTGGCCTATGTCCGGCAGTGGACGTCTATGGGCTGATCAATAAGAACCGCCTAACAATTGTGTGCAAACATTAATGTAATCCAGTTTGAAGGGCGCTGTTGCTAGTGAAGTAACGAGACTTTAAATTTTATATCTCAAGGTAAGTAATATGTCATCTCGCGTATCACCGTCAGGTGAACGTCCCGCTCGTCGTTTCTTATAACTTGTAACAGATAGTTAATTTCGCTTCAAGTAGCTAAATACTACACTAACACGGTGAAAACAAATGCTATGAAAAAAAAACCTTGAAAGCTATCAGTCGACGTGATTACGTTGATCTCATCGAAGCCGAGAGGGCCCTAGGAAAGTTACCGCTCCAAATTACCGTCACACTCCCGCAGCGGAGCGCCATCAATCATACCTGATAAAAATGACACAGTAATTGTAGATAAGGATTTGTGAATTGCTCCGGCTCCGGCTGCGTGCAATAAAGGACTTCCTTAAATGGAGTTGTTTGTTTTTGCTCCGCTTCATCGAATAGCCTTACTAAAAGTTTTCTCAGTTTTTTTCTTGGTATTTTTGAAGTGTTTATATTACTAACAGTTATTATAAATTCAATGTCTAGTACTGTTGACTTTTTATTTAGCTTACTAAGCATGTTAGCGGTAGTAATTCCTATGCAATTGGATTATATAATATTGAGCCGAACCTAATAAACTAACCTAAGCATGGCAGTCTATCAAGGATCTCCAAGCCAAATCATAGGTTTCCATAAATTTTATCAGATCTTCGGTCCAACTTGAGAGTGTTGCCATATCCACCGTCAGTTCTTCAAGCGAAGTATACCACTCTAGGTAGCAATCATTTGCGTACGTCAGTGACTTTAGTTCTTCTGTAGATGTCTTTAATTCTAACCCTGTCACGCAGGGAAGCCCCGAGCGGTATGCTCGGGGCTTTTCTATGAGTATCTGTGTGACTTCGACCTTCTTCATAAAGTGCAATGTAAGCCAAGCAAATTAGGTAAAAGTGGGCCAAATATCGCATAAACCATTATTACCGCAGCATCCACATCAGCTATCAACAGCATAGTTCCGGTTTAAATAATGTAGTACTAGTGAAATTGCTGTAGAAACGCAGTTCTGTGCCTAACTAGCACTTTGTTGTTATAGTCATATCCATAATTTACAAAACCGAGAACTATTTGCACATTTTTCCTTATTGTTAAATTATTATCAAGTAATCCAATTACTATACAGTTAGGTGTGCCAAAAAACGAAAATTCAATTCCCTTTTTCTTTCTTTTATCTTCCGTCTAGTTATTTTCTATCGTATTTAGGTCTACCTTCCTTGTATCTTTGCGGCAGTTCTCTACACAGAATTGTATCAACTGTTGTCTTTTTCAAATCATTTGTAATTCTGCATCCAGGTCATAAGTGATCGTCGGAGGTATGTCCTTCCTCCGTCAATGCTGACAATGTATTCGCTTCATCATCCCAACAGATGGATATCCATTGTTGGACGGAGGTCTCTTGTAATTCATTCCACATATCCGTCGCTTAATAGCTTTGAATGTAAGGATTTCGTCAATAATTAAATTACAAATACACTGCAACGTTTGCTAACGGATTTCAAACAATAGTTAGACGTGACAAAATAGTTTAGAGCCGACATTACGTGAGTAACGTTTCACAACTACACACTTAGCGAACGGACGGATGGACATCTAAACTGAGACTACAATATGTTTATATTTATTACTTCAGTAAGTTACAATTTTAACTTATAGATATTATCTATTTAGAACGAAACTAAAGTCTACATTATAATTTTTATTTTATCGAAATTTCAATTACTTTTGGAAATATTTTTATTATTGCCTGCATGTAAATGCAAGAGTGGCTCGCTGGCCTAATGCTTAGAGCGTGCGGCTTTCATTGCGAAGGTCGCGGGTTCGAATCTTTGCATGTACCAATGACTTAATATTTAAGTTATGTACATTTGTGACCTTTAGTTACAACAGCGAGATACAAACGATGAAGGAAAACATCGTGAGGAAACCCGGACACTGAAATCATCTTTGTGTGTGTGGTAGCCTCAATAAAGTGGCAACAGGCTCGCTCTCTGTTACATGGGACCTAATCTGACCACATCTAGCGAAAAGTGGGTGTTTATTCACCTCTGCCTACCCCTACTGGGAAAAAGTCGTGATAATATAAAAAAAAATGTGAATGCAATACCGTAGCAGTAAATGAACAGGAACTAAGTAGAACATGAATAGGACAGCCTATAATCAGATAACGAAGTTATAGTAGATTAAATTCTAGACCACGGATATATTACCAACTTATGGAAATCCCTGATCCTGCAAATTTTGATGTGTAAAGCACATTTAAAATATAATCGGTTGTTGCTTTATCTTTCACCTAAAAAGATAGAACCGCGACTATATCCGCCGCCATACAATAACGCGGAAAATTTACTGAACGTAAAATTTAACATTCGACGAACAAACAAACATAAACTGTTTATCGATCGTAAAGTCGGCCTTAAACGTTACCGTTGACAGTGTCCTGTGACAGTTATTGATGATTTTTTAACACCGATGTCCTAGTTCACGAGGTGCAATCATCTGATAAAGTCTAGGACATTACAACAATGCGGTTAATATGTAACAGCCATTTCTAACTAGATAACTGCAGTCATCAATGTTTATTAATAAACATTATAATTTCGATTTATCATTAAACTAGATTTAGACTAGTACTTGGAATAACTTGAAGTTGTTAAAGTACCAGATATACATGGGAGTAAGTCAGCGATATCATGGAAAGCTACTGTAATTTATCGAGGAAATACCCACATCTTCAAACCTAACCTATCCCTAAGGACTGTCAAAGATTTACGAATAGAAATTCAAATAATAATTTTTGATCAAATTGTAAAAAATGTTGCCATATCTTATCATTTAATTAAATATGCTGGGCAAGATAAACAATAAATGATATCTTTAAGACTACACACAGACAATATAATTGATATGAAAAGAACAAGTTATTTATCTAGTTAACGATTAAAAGCTTTCACTGTAATCTTATCGAATGATTGAAATGTTGCAGGCGATGTTACGCGATTTCAATACAAAGATTTATTAAAAAAAAACAAGAGTTTATATATAAGTATTAAAAAAAAAGCCATAGAAAGGTACAAGTATAAACTTATTAAACCTTCCACTTCTTCTGGGTTTAAAAAGCATGGAAGTTGAAATCACAGTTCTTTATTTGGGAGTGTGATGACATCGTTATCTCAATTGACATCCACTGTTGGACCATATGTAGGTTTCTCGTAAGTTTTAAGTTCCACTGTATGTAGTATATTATTACATCACTATGTTGGAAAATAACTTTAAAGAATTGTTGACTTATCACAAGATCTACGAAAGTATTAGACGTAAACAATCAAAATTTGCTAGAGTTATTGCTTCTCCCATTCAGAGGTCAGTTAAGAATGGATTTTACGTAATTCCTTCCCCAAACGCATTTGCGAAGGTGTTACAGCCAGCGACGTGGGCGGGGAACAGCTGTTGTTACCTATTTTAGTATTTGATTAAAGGACAGAAGGTGGACCGAGGATTTGGTGAAAGGCGTGAGACACTACTGCATGCGAACAACCCAGGACCGATCAATAGGAAAATCGTCGGGAGAAGCAAATATTCAGCAGTGGATGTCTATCAAGTAAACAAATTCGGTAATTTTCCAGAATCTTCGACTTAATATTTTATGATATTAAGTCGATTATATTATGATCAAAATGTACAGTCATCAACAAAAAAACAATAGTATTCCTTACAAAACTTCGACTTGAGCGGTTACTTGTTGGTCATGAGTTAGGATCACATACACTGCACAACATTGTAATTGCTTTACTGTGTTTTGTATGTAATTGCAAACATTACTGCGTATTGATTTATAGGACGCTGTAGTTAGTATAATTACTAAGGTAACTGTATGTAGGTATTGTAAGAAACTGTTTATCGGCTGCAATAGGCGCTGCTGTGGTACCTGCCTAGACGGTTTCCGGCAAGAGACCTAACACCAGTGAGACGGGCTACTACATGTGGATCTCTTGTGATGTTTCCAAACTCAACATCTTATGTCTCAGGGGATGCTGTGACGGGCGTACCACTTCCCATCAGATGAACGTCTCGCTCGTTTCATCGCTTCGTAGAATGAAAAACGTGGTGATGTAAAATGTACACTCGTTACTCTGGTAATTTCACGAGCTACAAAACTCTTTTAATTGAAACGGAAGTGTGTACATTTTGTATGTAACGTTTGAATTAGTTTAATTCCGCAGCACAATGAACACATTGACCGTTACAAGTTTAGACTTTAAATAACATAATGAGAGATAACGGCGTCGCTTAGAGTTCAGGAAAGTGGGCAAGCGTACCGGCTGGTGTACCGCTTTAAATATATCATGACGCATCATGTTCACACGTGCTCGTGAGGAACGAGGGTAATAGAATGGAAAGTGAGCCGTGAAATTGGAAGAATGTGCAGGGTAGTTGAAAATTTTACGCCTGTGCTGTGAATATGTGATAAGCTTCTCGATTAAACACAACTTAGAATCTCTAACAGAATGCTCGGCTTACGACAATACACAGTTACCTGGCTCTAACCTGGCGTTAGTTAGGATTGTATATACTGCACCACATTGAGCTCGTTACCTCAGTATTTTCACTAGCTACAACGCCGTTCAAACCGGAACACAGTAATGTTTGAACAGTACTGTTTTGCGGCAGAAATAGGCGCTGCGGTGGTACTTATCTAGACGATCTAGACCTAGCACCAGCAAAATGTATAATCTATTACTGTTGTACGTTACTGTGGTAATTTGTAGTAGCTCTACGAAACTAAATTAGTAATTAGGCTATCCATCTAGATAATTAGAAACATATCGTGAAAATACTAATGAACAGTATTACTAACTAGTGGAAAGACTTGCGTACAAGATGGCACTATGTTTTTTTTAAAGTTACTATATAATTTATTATATGATAATAACTATATATTTACTAAATATAACAAAAAAAAAACAAATCTGATTGAAAATATATGTATATATATATATAATAGCGGAATGTATTATCATTACACAAGTTATAAACAGAGATATGAACCGCGCCCTTACTGGAGATAACTGTCTTCGTTGTGTGAAAAAAAATGATAGACATTACAACTCGTGTTATAATGATGACAAATCAATATTTTAATATTAGAAATATATTTTTGTTTATGAAGTATTACCACTTTTTGGCAATGGGCGGGGCACATAGCTCTTAGAATCGATGGACGTGGGGGTCTCAGTGCTGGAACGGCGACCCCGTATCTTAAAACGTAGCGTTGGCAGACAACTCACTTGGTGGATAGAGAAGATGAAAAAATCGCTGGTAGCCACTGTATTCAAACAGCTCAAGACCTTGGTTTGTGGAATTACGAGAGACCTTTCTCCAGCAGTGGACATCCATAGATTGAAAAGATAATGATGAACTGTTTTAAATCTATCGCCATTTCAAGCGTTAATCTAGAATTAAAAGATATGGGGACAATTATCTATTTGATTGAATTCCTACATAAGCTCAAGGATATCAGCAGGCATAAATTAGATTAGATAAATATTACCTCCTTCTCTCCTTTTAAATTTTTTTCCATCACATACACAACTATGGGCACGGCTTAGAACATTACCGCAAGCTTTCTCCTATACCATCTAATTATTTTTTCTCTACGCCTCATCAGACATAGTCCGAGTTCTCGTTTACTTTACTGGTATTTTTTCACCATTGTTTATTTTATTTTTTTCATGAATACAATCTAATTTTAAATGGTTATGATTCCCAATAAAAATATAAATCAAATCGAATAATAGTTTTTTTTTTATATTCTAGGAAGCGACGAGTAGGATGTTCATCTAATAGCACATACTTGTCCAAAATAACACAGCGCTAGTTAGTGTAGTATGCACTACATAGCGCTCGTCACCTTGACATAAAATGTTGTCTCGATACCCTAGTAATTTCACTAGTTACAACACCCTTCAATCCGGAACATACATACACACTACTGTTTGGGTGCAGAAATAGGAGCCGCAGTGGCACCTACTTAGGCAGTAGCAACATAGATCCAATAGCAGCGAGTAATTTAGTGTTATAGATTCTTTTTACTGGTGCTAGGTCTCTGTTGAGTCCTAGCACCAATAAAAAGAGAGCACAGCAGTCAGGTACAGCAGACCATCTAGATAGGTACCACAGCAGCGTCTACTGCAGCCTACAAACTACTGTGCTGACATTACCGTATTCCGGTTTGAAGGAGTAGCTATTGTAATTACTCGGGTGTTGAGACTTAACCATGTCTTAGTGACGACAACAATGTAGTGTAGAGTATACCATCATAACTAGCGCCACGTTGTTACGGGCAGGCGTATCACTTACCATCAGGTGTACGCCTCATTCGTCTCGTATAAAAAAAACCTTTTCAATTAACTGTACTCGTGTCGCACACATCATCGTTCGTGAGTAACGATAAAAGTATGTCTAATGAAGGCCTTCACAGAAATGCCTCTTGAGGTCGTCAACATAACTTCCTACGCTAGACGGAAACAAATGCTACTGCGATAAAAAAAAAAACATGTTTATAGATAAATTAGTATTGATTAATAAATGTATACACGAGTCAGAATTTACCAACTGTTGATAAATATATAAACGCATAGACTAAATAATGTCCTTGTTTTAATTATTTTAAATGGGCAAAAGCATGAACATTCTAGAACTAAGTAATTTAGAGTAAAAAAAAAAAATTGTCAACGTTGTAAATTGTAAAGAAAGCTTTACACTTTATAATGTTGGCAATATTTTCTTTTATTTGACATACATATTAAAAACTTAAGATTTGGCTGTATGGCTCAGTTCAATTGCCTTTATCTTCGAAAAAAACCCTACTACTGTCATACATATTGTATGATTAATATTAATCACAAAGTAGCAATGAATTAAATTAATAACTATTCACACCAGTTCACAGTTCCTTTACACTGTATAAAATAATAGGAAATTTGTTGACTACTTTAGGACTTGAGTCCCACCAGTGGGAAAATTAAGACATACATACATACATATATATCACGCCTAGTTCCCAATGGGGTAAGCAGAGACCAACTCTCTCCGCCTGCTACTATCCTGGCACACCCCTCTCGCTTCCTCCACTTTCATGAGCGTCTTCATGCACGCTCGTCGGTTGCGAGTACTTGACCCGGCCTTTCTTTAGGACAGCCTTGATTCGATCGGAACATGTCCACCTAGGTCGACCTGCACCGATTTATCCAATCATTCTTACCTTGTATACCTCTTTCGTTAATCTTCTTTCATCCATTCTTTCAACATGGCCGAACAATCTAAGCATCCCTTTCTCTATCTTTGTCACTGCATGTAAAACAACGCAATGGTCCAAAAAAATTGACCTTGTTGTTTATTATTACATAACATTTATGGCGGTTTATTGATCACGGAATCTATTTACAAAACGTTACAAACTTAATATAAAGTATAATTTGTTAACAAATATGTCTGACATTTCAACATATCCCCTCCCTCGTAAACCAAACAAAAATAATAACCTGTTCATGTAGCATGGGAGGGGAGGAGTTGCAATAGGTTAAGTTTTCTCGCTTTATATCACACCGGTAAATGCCCTAGAGTATCTAGAAAGAATTAAACGTAACTCTCGTGCATCCGAACCGCAATTAACGTTCATAAAGTAACTTTTTTTTTTTTGTAATAAAGTTAAAAAGATAAGCGCGGACCGGTTGGCGCCGGCGATGCGCGGGGGTGACGTGCGCGCGAGGGCGCGAGACGCGCGGCGGGGGGGCGGGGCGGTGCGGCGCGGGGAGAGCACGGGCCGGAGGGGAGAGACGGTGAGCGGACGCGGGGAGGTGTGGCGAGAGAGGTCAGATTCAGTGCATACCGTAGCGTTGTACTATATATATTTTATTATCGACATTTTTTATAACAGCTTTAATTTTTTTTTTATTGTGCAATCATTCTAATTTCTAAGTTTTTTTTTTATAGAACAAAGCGACGAGACCAGCAAGACGTTCACCTGATGGAAGCGATACTATTGTCAAAACAACATGGCGCTGGTTATTCTGATATAGAGCACCACATTGTGCTCATCGCCTATAGACAGTAAATGTTGACTCTTGTTACTCCAGTAAATAAATAGATGCAGTAGTAACAGCGTTACATCTACAACGTTAATAGCTTATGTCTTAAAGAAACGAGTACAACGTGGTACAGAATATCATATTCAACTATCGCCACATTGTTATGTTTAGGCATGATCTAAGGCAAATAAACACTGCATATCCTGGCTTCTTAAACTTATACTGGGTGTTATGAGATCGCTTTCGAAAACGAAGAGAGGCAATAGTACTAAAGACACCTTTGATGATAGGACGAATAAAAATTGATCCTGATTCAGACAGCTTAGAATAAATTCTAATTCATGTGCAGGTTTCCTCGCGATGTTTTCCTTCACCGTTTGTATTTCTCTGTTGTAACTAAAGTTCACAAATGTACATAACTTAAATATTAAAATCATCGGTATATATAAGGTTGCCAAATATCTCCCTTCCGCTTTTTTGCTCTTTATTCAATGCTTTATAAAAAGTGTTACAGTGATCGGATTTAGTTCAAATATGCGCCGTTTTGTTCGGTAATCTGTTTCCATCTAGACGGCAACTTCATAATACCTCCCTCGTAGAAGCCCCCCTCCTTATTTGCGAAGAACTCGGACAGCCACTTTTCACAAGCCTCTTTTGAGTTCAACTTTACACCACCAAGGGCGTTCACCATGGACAGGAACAGGTGGTAATCACTTGGCGCTATGTCCGAGCTATATGGTGGATGCGATAAAACCTCCCATCCGAGCTCCCGTAGCTTCTGACGAGTCATCAACGAAGTGTGTGGTCTGGCGTTGTCCTGGTGGAACACTACACCCTTCCTGTTGGCCAATTCTGGACGCTTCTGGTCGATCGCCTGCTTCAAGCGGTCCAGTTGTTCGCAGTAGATGGTAGAATTAAGCGTCTGGCCATATGGGAGCAGCTCATAGTGGATGATTCCCTTCCAATCCCACCAAACACACAGCAAAACCTTCCTGGCCGTCAATCCCGACTTGGCCACTGTTTGGGACGATTCACCGGCCTTCGACCACGACCGTTTTCGCTTGATATTGTCGTATGTGATCCATTTTTCGTCGCCAGTCACCATCCGCTTCAAGAATGGGTCGAGTTCGTTCCGTTTCAGCAGCATATCGCAGGCGTTGATTTGGTCCAGAAGGTTTTTTTGCGTCAAATCATGCGGCACCCAAACATCAAGCTTTTTTTTGTATCCAGCCTTCTGCAGATGGTTTAAAATGGTTTGGTGACTAACTCCCATCTCCTGGGCGATGTCACGAGATGCCACATGCCGGTCTAACTCGATGTAGTCCATAATTTGATCGGTATTTGTCGTCACAGGTCTTCCGCCGGCTGGCTTATCCATGGTGTCGTTTTCACCGGCTCTAAATCGTCGAAACCATTCCTCCGCGGTTCAAAGTGATAGAGTACCATCCCCCAAAACACGATTAATCTCACGGAACGTTTCTCTAGCGGATTTGCCTTTAACGAAGGAAAACTTTAAAATAGCGCGAATTTCGGCGTTAGTGAACTCGCATGTTTACACGTCTATAACTGTTGAACGCAATATCCAAACTAATTATGCATAGCGTCGTTTTGTAGGTTATGTCAAGACCTTTCAAATTATGTATAGTATTGCCAGATACGAGCTCTGTAGCGCTTTGTACATAGCCGCGAAATTCAAAAGACAAAAAGGCGGAAGGGAGATATTTGCCAACCTATAGATTCGAACCCGCGAACTTCGGAATGAAGGCCGCACGCTCTAACTATTAGGGCAGCGAACTACTCTCGTGTCGTTTAGTTAAATAAAATTATTGTCGATATTTATTTAGTGATGTGCCCGTCACTGGTCAGGTGGACGGCGTGTGCGGGGCGCGCGCGCGGGGGTCGTGCCGCCCCGCCGCGCCGCGCGCCCCGCACGCCGCTCCCCGCTTGCCGCGCGCCCGTATAAAACAGTCGGTCGGCACGCGCGCGCCGTTTAACGCAGCAGTGCCGCAGTGTAGCGCGACGTCACCGCGAACGCGAAGCCACGCGACAATCGTTTGTGAAAGTGTTTCAACGCAATTTCTACCCAGTGCGAGAGTACCGAACGCCTCCTGCCCCCTGCACCCCCCCTCTCCGCCGACCAACGCGATAAACCCTCACTCAGTGCACGCGGGATTGTTTCACGTATTCAAGCTATCGTGGTTCAATGGAAGCGAGGTTCGTGACTTGCCGGAGTTTCCAGCAGATCAAGCCGCCCGAGAAGAGCCTCGCGCCGCAGCCGACGGTGAAGGGGCTCCTGTCTCGCTTCGGCAGCCAGGCCCAGGCGCTATTCGCGCCAAAGAAGCAGCGCTTCGGCTCATCGGTCGCTATACACAAGCTACGCGAGACCAAGTGGTTCAAGCACGATGAACAGAACATACTGTGCGCTGTGCTCGAAAGCGGGTTCGTGCTCGAAGTGCGCGCCGAGGAGCCGCTGCCGCCGGACTCCGCCCTGTCGCCGGACTATCACATGTACGCCGTCGCGATGTGGAAGAAGGGTAAAGGTACGTGGCGGTGATGCGCGCATTCCTTTGCGGGTAACCTTGAGCGGCGCGTAACACATCGTGAGTGTCGACGGATGACGTACGAAGCTCCTGAGGTCTGCTGCAACACTGAATGGAGTGGAGACGCCGGGAGTTTAGTTGCGGGTCATTTACGTTTTCTAATAATAACATGTTAATTACTTATCTGGCGTACGCGCCTCGGCGCCCCTTCACGCCTTTTGCTGAGGGTAATAAATACTTAAGCGATTACTAATACGACCGGTATGCTATCCAGATGTTACTTTTCTTTATTATTTAATACAATAACGACAATATATTAGCATAACATTAAAATAAACAACAATAAATGCATTAAGTTTTTATATAAAGTACGAACACAGACCACATTAAGTTTCTCGTCGTTTCTATATAGACGACGCGTCGCGTACTGACCTAGATATGCACATTTAAATATTAAATCGTGACGAATACTCAATAATGAAATATCTTCGATACTAATTTCTTTATTTTTTTATTATCAAACAGAAAAAACAAAGAACCCGGAACAGATAGAGGTGTACACTGTGCAACAGAAAGGTGTGCGCAAACGTGTGATCCGTACGACCCTGAGTGCCTTCTGGAAGAAAGACTCCGTGATACGTATAAACAACGTGGATGATAAACAGGAGACGCCGAACAGCGAGAAAGACATAAGAGCGAAGGTAAACACAGAACCCAACAACACAAGTTTCCAATTCTAATCTAGATTACTATTGCGTTTGTTGAGATTCAAAAATTAGTATATAAACATGAACGAAGCACTATTTAAAATTGAAAAAGCTCTCGTTTTTAATCAACACCTTCGGACGCACGGAGTCAGGTCGGAACACGTTTTCAAGCATCGGTTCAGGTTATGTCGGGTTATAGCCGCGGTGGTCCAACGGGCATTGTTTAATAAACATTTCTTTCTTGTTAAGCATTTTACTCATTCGCAAACTGTTTAGTTTGTGTAGTAAACGAAACGGTTAAACGTACGGCCTCGATTATGCAAATGCATATTTCTTCACCAAGTCATTGCCTGGATATTGTCAGATTTATTATTTATGAGACAGCCCTCTTTGAATACCTTTGATTTGTAATTGAATATTCTAGTATTTTAGCTTTTATTAAATCTCATTGTAATTCTTCAATATAAAATCCCGTAGTGAATCGTTCTTTAACTTTCGCAATCACTTAGCTCTGTCGATTATCTGAATGTTAGCCTTCCCTCTGTAGGTGACGCTAGAATTGGAAACCCTCTCATTTCAGATAGCCTCATCGGGGGCTTTCGTTTTTTGGAAAGTGACAGTGGAAAGGCTACTAAGGAGCTTCTACTGATTGCAGCTTGACATGGCCACTAAATCCAGATTCGAGAGGAACTGGCACAATACACTACACTTTGTCCATTGGTGCCGCTACGGGGAGACGCCGCAAGAAGCTCGCATGAGACAGGTAACAACGAGAACCTTCAAAATTCTTGAGAAACAATTTATAAAATCTAGAACCATTGATAGGTCTTAGATTAATTCAATTACTGCATGTATTTCACGTTTTTTTTAATTATTTTCGTTTGTAATTTGGCTCATACATAATTTGCATTTGCATGTTGAACACATCGACAAAAGCTGTCTGTACATTTTTTCTTTAATTTTACAATAGTTTAATTTACATCTATTTACGAGTTTTATATTGATTCTGAAATTAAAGTTAATATTACGCTATTTTTTTAAAAAAAACAATTGTATCGACAGTTTTCTAAGAAAAACAAACTCAATCATCAATTTCGAGAGTTGCTTATTCTTAAGTTTTTGTGATTTGTTTATGCTTTTGTATGAAGTTAAATGTATGAGAGCGGGGCTTCCTCATTAACTGTGAACTTGGGGAACATTAAAAATGGTGTGACCGGCATCGTGGGATCATCATGCGGCAATTGCATGGGACGACAGTTGGACAGAAGAGTGGGGGGAAAAACAACCAAACAAAACAGAGATCGCACAACGTAGACATTTTGTTACAGATCAGCTTAACGACGTCGAAAACACCTATGATTATCATCTTTTGATGGTCGTAGAGGCGCTATGGACACAACCATCCGGCTACCTTTACAAATACCGGTGAGGTTTTTGCATTTAAAACGATTGAACGGAATTACCCCAATGTTCAGAGGTTTGATGTGCCCCACTTTGTGTACTCTATCGTGTGTCATTCGTCATACTATCGCTCTATTTTGTCACTTGTCGGGACTATCGAAGAGAAGCTGCTGCATTATAAACTCGCGCGTCAGAATCTTATTCATAAACGATACAGACAATTGTAAATACATGTGTATGACGCATAAATGTGCACTAAAACAAAAATCACATAAGTAAAAGTTACTATTAGAATATTGAAAAAAGCAGTAACCTTAGCAAACCGAATAGTAAACCAAGTAAAATATAAAAACTAGTTCAATTATGATAACATCAATGGAGCCGCCGGATATTTCCGTCTGAAGTAACTTCCTAAATATTCGAATGATGATTCCCCTATTGATTTCAAATATATTAAAATATAAATCATATGAAGAAAGTTTTCACCCTTTCATTACATAGTGGTCAAGAAATGTATCGGATTTTTTAAATTTGGAGGGTTCAACCGTGTTATCAAGATTTTATTACTCATTATTATTCATCAACAACAGCCAATAGGTGTCCACTGCTGGACATAGACCGCTTTCAAATATTCCCATATCGATTGGATAGGGATTCATATAGAAATATTTGGGCTATTTCCAACCACGTAGGTCCAATGACGGTTAGTGGGAGCTCGAGCCTATGTTGATTAGCACTGTGCACCACGAGCAAGTGAGGGTTGGCATGGGTTCCGTAAGTTATTAACAGAACAAAAGTTATATTTGTATATCATATAAAAAAAAATCCCCGTGAACTTTACACCTAATGTCCGTTATTAATAAACTCAAACATTGCCATATCATCATTCGGAGAAACGTTCACAGTTTATATATAATGGAGCACCCCAGTCTGACCCCTGGCACAAGGTTGGCAGATTAAATTGGGTTAATTGATGCCCGCCTCGACGAACAAATGTAAGAGTGACAATATTTTTTAATATGTAATGCGTTTAAGACAATAGCTAGTTACTTTATATTAAGGTTCAATTAGTACTTCCTTCGACAATGTACATTTTCTTTACAATTAATTACGTCCGGGAATACTGTTACTGAAATTGCTTTGTCACCAAATTACAAGTGATAATTCCAAAGCAATAACCGCTTAATATTTAGGTGAGATTTTTTTTATTTAAAATAACTAAAGCAACTTTCAATCCATATTTCTTTTCTTGTGAGTGAGTAATCATCAAAAGGTATTAATTTAATAGTAATTGTGATGATGTGAATGGTAAACTATTTGATCACCTTGATATTAATCTATCTACAAGACATAAACAATAAACTACTGGTGGTACTTTACCCGCAGCTTCTATTGCAGCCAACGAACGCTAGTTTGCATACGTTACTGTGTTCCGGTTTAAAGTGCTTTGTAGCTAGTGAGATTGCTGAGGTAATAACATCTTATGTCTCAAGGCGACGAGCACAATGTAGTGCTGTTTATATCATCCTAACTGGCGCCACGGTGTTATGGGTAAAAGAGTATAACTTACCGTCAGATGAATGTCCGTTTCATTGCGTATTAGAAAAAAAAATTAAACATACAGAAACATACATTACAACAAAGATAATCTTATTGGATCTTCCATATTGTAGAAGAGTTTACATAACGTCCACACTTGTAAATAAATTGTCATTTATAATCTGTGATCTGTCAAAAGTCAAGGTTTATTCCAGCAGATACATTTTCGCATTGTTTTTGTGTGGAACTTTTGGCTTTGTTGTGTAATTAAATATGCTAAAGACAATCTCTTGCCGGATGTTTATGTTATTGGTGATGCTGTTCGGTTTAAAATGGCGAGAAACAAATATTTAAGTTGCTATTTATAACATTTTTTTTTTATTCTATACACTAGCGCTCGACTACGATCCCACCTGATGGTGATGGTGGTAAAGAACACTAGTCTAGAAATAGCCTATTCACTCTTCTCTTAAAGATCCCCAATTCATACCTGGATGGAAACTGACGGCAGACTGTTACAATTCTTAATTTTTTTTTTAATAAATTTTTATTCTATGTCGGAATTATAAATAAACATTTGATAATAAAAAATACAGAAATGAAGTAAAAATGAGTTGACAACACACTACATTCTAAATTAAAATAAATATATAACTTCTTTTATAACTGAATAGGCGAAGGATTGTAGTTCGTACTGCCAATACTTTGTTTTTCATTTTATCGTTTTCAACATGGCTCAAATATTTAGTCATAAAAAAAATTGTTTTGATCGCATTTGACAAAAAAAAGGAAGATTTAATATATAAAAGTACGTTGTTAGTCCGCGATATTACAGGTAATCACTTTAAAGCCATAACAAGTTTAAAGTTCAATAAATTGAAAGTCACTTGACAGACGATATAATAAAATTTTGTCTTTTTTTTTAAATATAGTTTAAATATAATTGTTTTATTTAAATTTTCTTTTGCATCATGTAAATGTTTTTACGTAGTTTGGTTTTTTCTAACCATTGTTATAATCCTTCTTTCAATTAATAAAGAATTTCGTTGTTGCAGATAAGCGAGTCGCTGAAATGGGGCAACATTGGCATGAACATGGGCGTTATGCTCGTGAGTCAGAATAATGCCAGAGCCAAGGCCAAATCGGTCTGAGTGTTGCCAACCAGCGGCCAAACTGCCGCTGGCAGATCCTGTTACGCCTGCTTCTGGCTTCCCCGGAATATTGACAATGTCTAAATTGTTTTTTTTTTTCTTATTCCAACGACACAGGCGTGATTGAATTGGTTATACGAGGTAGATTTTTGTTTCGACATTAGCTCAAGGACCGGGATCGCGTGATCTTGATGTTTTTAAAATGATATAGCTCTCAATGTGATGTTTAAATATTTTTTATTAAAAATCGATTTTTGCTTTGTATAAATCAAATAACGAATCGAAAAATTTTTTTTCCTTATTTGACATTATTATAAAATTCAAAACTGATTTATATTATGAAAGGTGGAATTGTTTCAAGTAATGCCATACTGCCAATTAAGTTAATTCGAATTGTTTTTAAAGTTCCTCATTGTGAATTATAAATCATTTCTCGAACTTTTTTTGTTACATTAAAATAGACTTTTAGGCTGTATGTCTATCGAATGCTCAAGCAGATAATTAAAAAAAACAAGTAAGAGAATATTTCAACTTCATACACGTGATAAATTCTCTTTACATTTTGGTTTAACGAGCTTTAATTTTCGCTAGAAATAAATTAAACGGTGCAAAAAAAAAAAAAAAACATTCCTTTGGAGGCAAATGCAGCTTCTGCACAATCGGATATATCCTCTAATCTTAAAAATGTTTGGAAAGTTTATTTTATAAATGATACATTATCATTTATATAACATAGTTGATAAATGTTAAAGTCTATTTACTATTGTTTCTAAGACTGTTCCGATTTTGTTTGAAGATGTTTTGAGTGGATAAGGACTACGAAAAATTCGCAAATTCTAGAACTTTCCCGATTTTTGGCATTGAATAATGTGCGGGTTCTCAATACATCACAGTTTTTCGTAGTCGCTCTAAGTATTGCTATTTATAAAGTATAAACGGTCTTTAATATTATTATTGAAGGATTGTTGAGTGATAGCAGGAGATGCGAGGAGTATTGTATGAGTAAGATAAAACTTCTATTTATAATGAAGCATTTTTTTGTATTAATAAATAGATTTTCATAACCAATCTGTTTTTTTTTTTAGCGGACACGTTGATATTTAATTAAGGGATGACATTTTCCGTTTTTGTTTTATTTAACGAAGGTGCAAGCAAGCAGACGTATATGGTACGCACAATATACAAATATACAACTCCCTTCACCCTGGAACATAGTAATGTTTATACATAACTATTTAGCGTTACAAATAGGTGCTGTAGTAGTAATTTTTTTTTTATTCAGTCAAGTGGAGACACGAGCCGGTCATTCATCTGATGGTAAGTGCTACGCCCGCTCATAACTACGTGGCGCTAGTTAAGATGATATGTACTGCATTTGAATGCGCTCGTTACCTAAGACGTAAAATGTTAAATCTCGATCTACGTAAAAGTATGTCGATGAGTTTAAACAGGATACGACTGATGATGATTAAGTAATGATCTTTTTTTATTTTACGACGACATGTGCTTCTATACGTTCAGCAGACTCTAGGTTACAACTTGTCTATAACGAATGCGCGGGTTAGGGCACGGCATCATAATGAATTGTTATTTTGATACATATCATGGTACTTGAATAATTTTGACTGTCTCAGCTTTAATAATACTAGAATGGAATTTATAGTCTCCAATACGAAAACCTTGTGTGATGAAGATAATAAATACACATTAAAAGGACAAATTTTTGAAATTAGTTGCATTATTAATATATATTTTTAAAGCCACAACGAACCTAATTTTCCTTACAACATTTTACCTCATTTTAACATGATGTTAAGTGACATGATGTCGAAGATAGGTCTCGCCCAGACAACTTCGCTCTTATATATGACAAATTTATATTGTTATGACAATGTTGGCTAGCCGCTACAAATACTCTTACTATTCAAACATTTCCATATGTGATCCTGGGATTGCATCAGAGATCTTCCTACAATGCAATCGCTTAGTCGCTGCGCCACGGAGACAACTAAAGAATTTCATATCACCGTGACCTCTAGATACGGCTAATTGTGGACCATTATCGTATCGTTATCAGTATGCATGTACAATAGCTGTTGTTGAACTGCAATACATTGTTATTTTTATTTATAGCGTATTAAAAAGTAACAAATAATAAAATCAAATAAATTAATGCATCGATTATATATCGGTATATGACGGGACTTAAAATCATCCTTTTAACTATTGCTTCGTTCACCACAGAATCTTGTAACCAGCATTTTACTAAATTGGAAGCCTTATGATGTATTACATCAATTATGATAACTTTGTTATTATCTTCGACTCAAAGAGCTTGTAGAGTATTTTCGTGGTTTTTAATACTACTCTTTTAATATACTCTACGGGGTGTAAGGGGTCCCGCACAACAACTCATAGGGCCCAATCCAACATCACCTACTCGTGATGCACCCGTACTAATCAATAAACGAGACTAAGTCCCGCCAACCCAACACATTGGGCCAGCTTGGTGGGAAATAGCATAAATCCCACCTTACGAATCCCTACATACGTCAGCCTTAGTACCTAGTGGTACCAGAAGCCATGATGACTGTAAATGGAGATCTATGGGGGAGGCCTATGTCCAGCAGTGGACGTCTATCGGCTGATGATGATGCATATTCTACACCTACGTAGTAAATCCCATCCATATTGATTATAAGAGCAATGAGATTCGATTTATCTTAGTGGTTATTTTTTTTTAATCAGACGAGCGATATGTTCACCTGAGGGTAAGTGATAGTCATGGTCGCAACGTGAGGTTAGTAAGATGATATAAATTGCACAACTTTGTGTTCGTCACACTGAGATGTAGACTTGTTACCTCTGTAATTTTTATAGCTACAACTCTCTTCAAAGGGGACACAGTAATGTTTGAACAATACTGTTTGACGGCAGGAATAAGACCTACAGCGGCACTTATTTATACGGTCTTAGGCAACACAGACCTACCATAAGTATTGGCCCTCAATTGCCTATTTAATGAGTAAGGTCTACTCCTCATTGTTCAAATTGTGATAGAATTGTTGACGTTTATCACATTCTAATGAAGTATATGTGGAATCAACTTTATAGAGAAGCTTTTTGGTGGTCTGTAAATAGGTAGTTTATATAGTATCTTAGCTAAAGCAGTGACCAATCGCGCTACACAATTGTTTGCTAAAATTATATAGGTTCTCTCATCAATAAATAAGATCAGGATTTACGAAGTTGCAGAATCACCTGAAAAAACTTATTTTGACAGTGAAGTCCCAACGGTACACAATTTTTTTAAACGTTCCGATATCTAACTTGTATCTTCTAGCCTAAATCCACTTACCTCTCTGAGTAGGCCAAACAGCATGTCGGTGGAAAGCGAACGCTCGTGCGCTTCGTCCATGATGATGGCGCAGTAGTTGTCCAGGTCCGGCTCGCGCAAACCCTCGCGCAGCAGGATACCGTCCGTCATGTACTTGATCACCGTGTTAGGGGAGGTGCAGACCTCGAATCGGATAGCGTACCCCACTTCCTCACCTGTCGGAAAAAGAAATGTTATCTAATGCTTGCAAGCGCAGGAAAATACTGCTGAATCCTTCTGTGTACTATAGATAAGCATGTCATCAACTTTGAAGATTATTTATCTAGGTACTTAGAGAAACAACAAGAACTCCATTCTTTCCCCTTTTTTTTCAACAGCCTATTTACGCCCACTTTGTTAGGGCATGGGCTTACTCTCACTATAAGGGCGATTGAGCCATAGTCACCATGCAGGCTCAATGCGGATTGGTGACTTCACACACACCTTCGACTAAATTCTAGATCATGTGCAGGTTTCCTCGCAATGTTTTCCTTCACCGTTTGTAATTCGCTGTTGTTACTAACGTTTACAAATATATATAAATTAAATTTTAAAGTCATCAGTACATGCCAAGGTTCGAACCCGTGACCGCATGCACCGCGGAATGAAGGCCGCAAGCTTTAACTATTTTCCTTAACATTGCTGTTAAAGTAGATGGAACTCCATAAAATCTCCTGCCTATGGTCAATGTAAAGTATATTCTCAGAAACTTATACCAAAAAAGACAATTTAGTTACCAAGCTTGCATCCCATCTCGTCTGAGACGCGCTTTGCGACAGACATTGCGGCCACGCGCCGCGGCTGCGTACAACCAATGGTGCCCAGCTTACTGAACCCCTCTTCGTGAAGGTACTGCGTCAGCTGTGTCGTCTTACCACTACCGGTTTCACCTGAAGAGACGACGAAAATCTCTATAATATAATTATTATTAAGCAATTTTTTTTATTTGTCCCTGACAGAAATTGAAGACAATGTTATATAATACCGGATTTTTCCAGAAACTGTCTGGATAGGTACTCCCACAGCTCCTATTCCTACCGCAAAGAGTAGTGTGCAAACATTAGTGTTCTGGATTTAAGGGAGTCGTAGCCAGTTTAGGTACTGGAGTAATGACACTTAACATCTTATGTATCAATGCGACAAGCGCAATGTGGTGTGGTGTACACGATTCTAATTAGCGCCAAGTTGTTATAGGTGTTACTTACCATCAGGTAAACGTCCCACTCGTCTCATCGGTTCGTTGTATAATAAAGAATACTTGAAATGAAATCAACTACTTAAAATATGGTTAAGACAAATGATCTAGTTGAAGAAAAGTTTACGCGGGGCTGAGATGTGTTCAAAAAATGTACTTTCTAATATTAAAGGCCTTCTTGTGCGTTGAAGGTTAAAAGGAATTAACGTGAGTCACCCACCGACAATGATGATGACGTTGTTCTCCCTGATGACCTGCATAAGTTCCTCTCGCACGGCAAACACGGGCAGGTAGCGTCGCTGCTCGCTGATAGTTTTCTTCTTAACAAAATCAGATTTCGATTCCGGTTCTTGACCCTCTGTAAAATAATACAATAAACATTTTATTTTAAAGCATTTTTACCGTCATATCAGCATCGCCATCTTCTACTGTCAACACATGAGAGCCAGAGTATTCCACAGAGTATTATTCGCAGTCCCATTGTCATATAACATTATGTCAATTTAAAGTCGAGTGCCGCAATGATCGTCGACATTACCTGATGGTTAGTTTGTCCATAACCTCAGCCCTATATTCTCGGACCGATAAGAATAGGACTAAGGTATTTCTTACCTGTCGTACAAGGCGACTAAAAGCGTTCTCGGGTTCGTGGGCTTTGGGAGTGGGGGCCCTTAAAGTTCAATAAGCAAGCTTTAGGAGAACGGCAAATGCATGGTGGTCTTATAATTGCCGTAGCACAGCGCGGGTGGTAAGGAGGGCTCGGCTTTTCCGTGGGATGTTTTAGCCTGAGTGCAGGGGGACACCGGTGCGTTCCGTAGGAGATCCTGGAGCCCCCCCTAATGCTCTGAGGGAGAGCACCGAATGGGTTATAATGGGTAGAAGCCCCACATAAACTTGTCATCCCCCCAGAAGCAAGGTATCTTTTAAGATTACCTCCGCGATAAAAAAAAAGTTTGCTTATAACCAGAGCTAGTCAAGACATAAAGTTATATACTACGTACTCCTGCTTAAAAAATAATCTTATTTGATGATGATTCTATTAGTAATACCTGCACACTATTGTTTGGCGTTAATAATAGTCGCTAGGAGGTCCTAGTGCCTTTTTTTTTAATTTTAAGGTGGTACTTTGGCTGATGTCCAGCAAGTGACCTACCAATAATATTTATTGCCAAGAGCTAGAAATTAGAATCTTTGTGAAGCAATGTATTGTTTTATTCCATGAAGTGTTGTTTATCTGATGGTAATGGATGCTCTTGCGCATAACACCGTCGCGCTTACTAGGATGACACACTAATTTTATGACTTTATGTAATAAAAATAATATCTCAAAGTTTACCTTTGTCCAAGTGTTCCGCATATTTGTATGCTTGTCTCGTCGGTCCGTCTTCAATTTCTTCTTTCTCCTTCTGTATACCCATAATGTTACCTGAAATTTAACCAAATCAATGTGGAATATTATTGTAAAAAAATCTTTTCCTTATTTGCTTGTGAAGTCATTTATGTTAGAAATGGGACACACAATGAATGAGAGAAAGTTGTGTGAGAGGGAAGATGGAGGATATCGACATATGGCATCTAATGAGTTACTAGCATATCAAATGAAGACAATACCTATTTTAGTGCCTTCTAGTTTCCAGTGTTTTTTCTGCGCCTTCTTCCTTTCCTTCTGCTCTCTGAATGCCTTGACTAATGCGGAACCCTTTCGAGCGTTGAGCGCCATATCTGACGTGGGGTCTTTAACCTAAAACGTCAATCAAATAGATGGCATAGTTTTAAAAACTGTAGTAGAAATAACGGCTTTACTGTTATTGTTAAATAAATCATAACAAATCTATTAGATAAATTTGTAACGTTATTGTTTTTTGTTATAAATCGGTTTGATCGCGGAGAATCAGTGTGTTCTATCATCAGTCATCAGTCATACTATACTCACCGGTATAACAGGCTCGGGTTGCTTGGTGAACACGATGCGGCCGTCCAGGAATGGTGGTACTATGTTGTGCACCAGCAAGTGTACGCGGTCGACGTTCTCCTGAGAAATTGATACGTCAACATAAAAAAATTAAGAAGAAATGTACAAACAAACAAATGTATCAGAGAGATTTTATAAATAATACTAAAGCATTTTTATTGGAGACTGTGTAAAGACTATTATTATCATTTTTGTCTTGGGAGAGGTCTATGTCTAGCAGTGGGTCTATCAGATGATGATGATAATGAAACATTGTTTTCCGGTTTGAAAGGTTGTATGTGTAATTGTTCATATAACGAGATTTAATATCTTATATATACTCGAAAAAAATGGAAATATTAATATGTAATCCGTTGAGATTAATTTTCTATTACGCTCCTACCTTGACACATATGTCGAACCTAGCAGAACCAATTTAAAAATAATCTTTCCTGTAACATCACAACTAACCTCATCCATATCGCTGTTTAGGTTGACTGCGTGTACTACGCCGCTGGTCAGCATCCGGTTCCTCTCCCACAGCTCGTTGTCGCGGTCGATCTGCTGCCGTTGCGCCGATACCTTCCGGTTACGGCGCTTCTCTATCTGCTCTTCCTTGCGCGCTATATACTCCGCGCTAGTGCCGGCAAACGGATCAGTTTCGTCCGTCTCCCCTGCGAATTAAAATTACGTACACATTTTGCATAAAGACAAATATCGTCCTGATAGGAATAATTGGTAAAAAGAGGTTGCTACCTTCACCCATGTTGTACCAAGCCCTGTCTAACTTCTTCTCAGCTTCTTCCCAATCAGAATCATCTATATCTACAGCACGTCTGCTAGATGCCCATCTGTAATTCAAGATAGAGATTGTGTGGTTACTAAAATGGTAAACTTAAGATTATTTCTGATACTGAGATGACAGGAATAATTATAAATGTTAACAAGTGTCATACCTACTTGTAATAATGGGGCACTGGATCAGCTAGATGTATAGATGTATATACTCTATCACATTGTACCAGTTGCCTTAAGGCATAAGATGTCTTGTTACCCCGTTAGTCACTAGCTACTACACTTTTTAAATCAGAAAACTGCTGTCTTTGTACACTACTAATCAGCAGCAGACAAAACAGCTGTAGAATTACCATTTTGTTCTATTTTCGATAAAAGAAACAAACAGGAAATAATATTAAATTTATTTTGATAAATCGCTTTAGAGTAAACATGCCTTTTTTTTTTAGTTTATATGATTAATTCAGAAAAATATCAAAATTCTCAGAGAACAAAAAAAATCTTTAAAGTCAAAGTATTTATTACTTACTTATGTGGTGTTGGTCTAGGAGTGAAGTCGTATGGTCTCCCTTTGTTATCCCTGAAAGGCCTTCCCCTCTCACTCCGCTGTGACCGATCACCTGCATTTCCATCCCGTGGCAGCGGTGTTGGGAAGTCCCAACTGGACTTCCTCAAAGGACCTTTTGTATCGTCATCATCTTCATCCCATGCTGTTTTATCGGTCGGTTTGAGAACTTTTAAACTGAAAATTTAGTTTCTGTGTAGAATATTATTTGGTAATTATAAGTTCAGGAGTATACAAACAGTCCCATAGCATAACATTTTAAGATTGTATCTTAAAAGTTTTGCTAGCTTGTACTCCACTGTGTTGTTGTCAAGACATTGTTGAGGTAGTTTTATTTTTGGATTTATATGTTCCTTCAGTACATATAGTTTATGTCAATGTATTTAAATTGGAAATTATAATACTTTATAATGAACAAAACTTATAGCTGAAAGAGGAACATTATCTTGGTTGGTGGAAGTAATAGAGAGGTGGAATTAAAATCTCATGTTTTAATTCTAGGTGTCTTTACTAAATCACTCTGTTGTAGCTCCTACACTCATATTATAAATCTGCTGCCACTGAATTGTTTTTTCAACTGTTAATAGTTGAGGGTCAAAAAAGTTCTAAAAACCAAACTTAAATTATTCCTAATATAATATACACTTACTTAGGAGTCTTAGGTTCATCTTTAAATCTAGGCTCATAGTAACTTCTTGTGCTGCCTCTCTCTGAGTCCCGGTGATCCCTAACCCTTTCTCTTCTTTCTGAATTTCGATCTCTGTCTCTATATCTGTCCCTGCTTTTCCTGTAGTCATCATCTCTTTTCCTGTCTTTATCGTAGTCTCGCCGATCATAGCGATTGTAATGAGAACAATCATCATCATCTCTAGATCTTGATTTCTTTTCATCTTTTGTTGAATAGTGAACACCCTTTTCTTTTGTCTCTTTTTCTTTTCTGTAAAAAGTAAGCAAGATTGTTTTATAATTCACCACAATATAAAAAAGACAATTTATTTGTCAAATACACAAAAACACATTTATTTATTGAATTAATAAAACACTGGGTTTAATACAATTAAATAATAAAAGCATGTTTCACAATTTTTCAAAGTTAAAGTCATTCGTAAACTATATTATTTTTGTATCTTTTTGTACACCAATAACACTGTTGTTAGTGACATGTTTTAAATTTAGATAGTCATTAACATTATAGAGGACTACCATTAAATTCAAGTTGAGCAGTTAATTTCAGATAACTTTTTGATAATATGCAAGTATCGACAGTGTAGAGTAATTAAAGCGTAATTCGTATAGTACGTATTCTAAAACTAAAGTACTAATATCTATGTGAAAAAGTGTTTTATGTATGACATATCTTAGAAGTTAGAAAAGTAAATAAATATTTACTTTTGCAAGCGTTCCAGCATCCTTTCTCGAGCTTCATCTGATAGTCCACCTGTATACGTTGGTGTTTCCTCATTGTGCTTCCTGTATTTACGTTGCTTCACACCAGAAGGATCGCTTATGTTTTCTGTTTCATCAATTTCGTATTCGTCATTTTGAAACGATATTAATCTATCCTGTTTTCTTTTTGCGGCTGCTAGTTTATCCAAACCTAATAAAGAAGGCTTGGCAAACTGAAATTCTTCAGGTTTATCTTTCTTCGTGATGATTAGTCCGCCAGGTGCATCACCAGAAGTGCCCTCCAAACGATGCAAATTTTCATCGTTATCCGTCATTGTAAAATATTATTAACATTAATATAATTTAATTTTAATTATGTGGTTTTGATTATTTTAACTTTTATATTACTTTGAAATAACTTCAATTAATAAATCCAGTTAGAAAAGTATACACTTAAACAACACAACAATGCGTACTGTCAATGTCATGAAGTGAAGTAAGTGTCAAGATGTGACTCGATACTATCGATATGCCTTCGAGGATTTTCAATTCTATCGAACTATATGTTCTATTTTATGTCTCTATATTTTTTATAAAATATCTAAATTAAGTATATATTTTTATTAAGTTAATAACGTTATTTATAATAATTATAGATAAAATAGACTGTTATTAGTGACATTGTTCGATTGACATTAACATCGATGTAAAGATAATATACTCTGTCAGCAGTATTCAGTGTCAAAAACATGTGTTTAGAGATTTCTCATCAATTGTCAATGCAAAAGTAATAAATAATAGCAATTTCATTCTTACTCGTGAACAACTTTAACAATAGTTTTATTATGATATTTTCTTATTATTTATTGTTTTAAAATATGAAATAACATAAATATGACCAATAACAAAATGGATTTGACTTCATTTATTTTATAAACTTAATAAGTTTGGTGAGAGAAATTTGTAAATGGTTCATTGGCGCGCAGATATACAAAAAATTATATGAACAGTTTTAAGTAAATGTATTTTTAATAATTAATATACTTCTTGTTATAGTAGCATAATTAATAAATATAGAATGAAATGGCAAATTATAATCACAACTTTTTGTAGACTAAAAAACGGAGTAACCTTCAGAATACAAAAAATGGCGTAAAAAGAAACACTAGCATTATTAATGAGTGGCAGATTGCACCATCCGACCTTACTTTTGTTTTCTAAGAAGTCATATACGTACCGAGATCCATTGTTGCATATGGAACTGCTTTCGTTGTTCGTAAGATCCGGATTTTTGAGATTAGCTTTTTGTTTTTGGGACAAAAATATTCGTGTGTTAAAAAAATATAAAAATTGTAGCTATCCCATGTTTTGCTTTCAAAAGACTTCCGTATAGAATATTCTAAAATATTGTATCTAATCAGTTTTAAACTGGCTCTAATTTATTATTATAAAGAATTTTGGTACCAGAATATTTTTTTAAAAAATCAAAACTTTTTAAAAAAAAGACTAGGGTAAAAGATTAACATTTATAATTAGTGATATGAAATGGCAAATTGCTGCAGCAATTTTAGATTCCATCATCATCAGCCGATAGACTTCCACTGCTGGACATAGCCCTCCTTCAAAGATCTCCACCCTAATCGGTCCTGCGCTTCCTGTATTCAGCGGTTTCCCGGGACCTTCGCCAAAACGTCGGACCACTTTGTCTTATGGCCTCTTTGGCCTTCCAGCACTATGTCTAACACTTTAAATATGCGAACCAAAAATAAAAATGAGAACAGTTCTTAATTGAAACTTGGTTTTATATCACTAATAAAAATTATGTAACATGTAGAAGTTTTCAAACAACCCTACAGATGGCGCAACCATGAATAATAGACCACGCTATCGTTTATTTTAGCACAAGTCCTTATAAGGATCGTACATCATCATTATGGAATAGTGCGCGTCTTAAATTCATATGTATATTTATCTATGTATATATTTAAGTACTCCCCTTTCTCTTCCCTCATAGCACTGTCCAACTCTTCAACCATTTCCACATCCAATATCTTCTCATCTTTCTCCTACCCTTCATACATACTACTTTATCTACATATATATGTATATATCAAATTTATTTCGTTTTAGCTTGCAGATACCGGATCCGCGAGCCCTGAGTCCGATGAAGCTGCTATAGTTGTCAATAAAACTGCGGCGAGAACATCACCATCAAAAAAAATAAAAAAAATTACTGAATATACAATTGAATTTATTAATAGGATTTCTCTGGATCACGATAAAGTTAATAAACAAGTTCTTACAGAGTATGTAATTGTATCCATTAACTGGATCTCTAAACCTTTTATTCTATTCTGAGGACTATCATTATTATAAGTATCAGTTCTTGAACTCCGCACTTCACCACAAGAGTTGTACAATGGAGCCCAACTCGCGGCTAAGATTGTGGTAGTAGTTTTACGAATAAAAAACTATCTCTTTTTGATTAATGTAAAAGCCGATCATTGGTTAAAGTGGTTAATAAAATTAATTTTCACTGTCTTATGAAATAATCAATAATTTGAAATATGGAGCTACATGAATTATGTTAAGTTTGACATTTAATAAATCACCAAGAATTGTTACGCGATGTGCAAATATATCTGTCTGTGTTGGCCGGACGCAAATATCTCATATGTTTAATCTGAATCATTGTAGAGATATTATAAACGATAATTTGATCATATTTATCTACATCGGTGTAATGATTCGTAACATAACTCTCTGTTTAAAATACTCGATATAATGAAGCCTGTTTATGTTTTATTTAACACTTAAGATATGTAATAAATTGTTGACAAATTTCGTTGTGGTTGACTTTTTATGTCAATTGGATCAATAAACTATTTCTAAACTTGTCACGGATTAAACTTGTCCTTTACACAATATTTTTTTAAAGACGTATTCGATTAGCTCAAATACTTATCAGCGTCATTATTTCTTCAACGATCAGAGGATTGACAATCTCCACACTGATCTTAAAATTTCACTATCTTGTGCGTGGTAATGTGGTGCTGTGTATATATTCTAACTTACTTTTTTTTTTCAGCAAAGGTACGAAACGAACGATACATTCACCTGGTAGTGCTCATTACAACGTGGCACTAAGATGATTACTGTTTTACAATGTGTTAGCTTTGCGACATAAAATGTTGATGACATGACAGATGTTGAGTCTTGTTATCCCAGTAATTTCTCTAGATGCAATGCCCTTCAAACCGAAACACAGTTTGCATACTACTATTTGGCGACAGAAACAGGAACTGCGGTGGGCACCTACCTAGACTACTTCCGGCAACAGAGACCTAGCAGCAGTAAATAACCTTGACAGGAATGGACATCTTTATCGTTTCATTGCTTTATTTATAAATAAAATATTAAATTAGTGAGCCTTCACCATTATTGAAGATCTTCGGTACACTAATGTGACATATTTATTTATGTTTATGTAAACACCAGTATTGAACTAATTGCTTGTTATTAGCGGAACTGAAATTTTCCCTACATCGTTTGAGAGTGACATATAAATTTACAGTGCCATGAACATCGATTATTGACGATAAAACTTTACCGTCAAATACCTGCTGCTCTTCCAAGACATCTTGGCAATATGCCTGGACTAGTAAATCATCTACTTTTCAGTCAATTACACCTTGTAACTTAATTGCATGTGCATAAATTTATTTGTTTGATTTACTGATAATTTGTGAAATTAGGCGCATTCGCTCGCATGCTTATAATTAAATCTGAAGCATACTGGCTGCAGGTCTCTGTTCACGGAGAATGTTAATATAGGTAACACCATAGACCTTATTTCTGCCGCTAAACACTAATATGCAAACGTGATCCGGATTGAAGGATGTTGTGGCTAGTGAAATTATTTGGGTATCGAGACTTAACATCTTATCAAGACGACTAGCGCAATATGGTGCAGTGTATACCATCCCAAAGAGCGCTACATTTATGATTAGGTGAATGTTTCTTTTGTTTTGTCGCATAGTTGAATTTAAAAAAAAAGGTTTGGTTACATTAAACAATACTTATAACAAAGATTTGGTGTAGAATAGACATAAACATAGACAAATGCACCTGTTAGAGGTTAAGAAGCATTGTTAGATTTCCACAAGTTCAAATATTAGAGTCATATCTGTTTATTTAGTATCAGCTGTTTCTCAGGTTTGAAGTTGGCGACTACACTTACGAATATAAACAAATACACAAACGCAAAACAACACGAGCGTTAAACTCTTCATTTGGCAACGCGAGAATAGACCAGTGTCTGTGCCGCGATCGGGCAAAAGTGACGCCTGTGTGATTTAAAAAAAAAAAGAATCACAAACTTTTGCGAGTAATAATATAAAAAAACAATTTTAATAGTGTTGCCATTAATAAAACAAATGTTAAAATTAAAATTAGCAGACTGTTTAAATATTTTGGTGACATGTGTAGTGCGCATGTTTTGAAACGAATAAATTATTTAATTTGAGGAAGCGGCTGCGGATCGGTTAGATTAATTGTAGTCTTATTTTTGTATCTGCACGCAATGGCTGACGTTGAGTATCGCGCGGGAAAAGACGGAAGAGGTTGGTTAATTTTTAATTATATATAAATTTAATTAATTATTAGTTATAGGTCTCTGTTGCTGGAGAACGTTTAAGTACTACCGCAGTGATTATGCCGCCAGCTATTTATGTCGCCAAAGAGTACTGTAAAAATATTACTGTGTTCGGAATTGAAGGGCGTTGTAGATAGTAAAATTAGTGGGACTTAACATCCCTTGGTTCAAGGCGCCGAGCACAATGTGGAGCTGAATATACCATCTTAACTATCGCCTCGGAGTTATGGATAAGTGTATCACTTTCCATCAGGTGAACGTCTTCGTTGAAAATAAAAAAAATATTCATTACATACAACTTCAGCGCTGCAGCAATTACACATAACTTCAGTTTATTGATGTCTATTGTTTAACACGCCTCCTTAATTACGAATATAATTGTGCTTGACACGTTTTGCTTGCCTGTTAACGATAGTTGTTCCCTCTTAATTTTACGCTGAGAGTAAGTTGGCGTTGCAAAACCATTAGAATATTTATAAAACAAATGTATAATGTTGAAATTGATTAATTCCTATTAAATAGTACATATTTCTATTACTACTTAGGATTGGTCTGAAAAGCGCGTCGTCAGAATTACTGTAGTGTCCGAAAGACCATAGCTTAAAGAATCATCTACAGGTTTCTTCAACTGAGTCTAGTCTTAAACTTTTGGTTAACCTCGCAAAGACTGTGTTTCTAACGTAAGTTACACACAAGGAATAAAATGAAGTCCTCGGAATCCGATTTTACATCATCACCACTTGATGGTAGGTGTCTGTTTCCGGAGACCATCCACCGCAGCTCCTATTGCAACTGATAAACAGTAGTGTGCAAACATTACTGTGTCTCAGTTTGAAAGGAGTTGTAGCTAGTGTAATGGAGGAGGAGGAATATTATGTCTGAGGCGACGAGCGTAATGTTATCGGCAGTATCACTTCCCATCAGGTAAACAACCCGCATGTCTTGTAACTTCGTTGAACAAAAAAAATCATCTGGGCGCTGTAGCTCACAGTTGGACTTAAGCCTCACTCAAAGAAGAAATTTAGCCCAAATCTCTTCTTGTATGTTATATATACTTAAATAGAAATTTTGTGTCGTGCATGTCTGCGATTGTCTGTAGTGTAACCCCCTGACGTGTACCTATCAGATGTATGGTGGACGGAACCAGTGGACCGTTTGACCTACAACCCTATTTTCGTGTAACGATGGCCAACTTCAAACGGAGCTTCATTTGTTAAACTGCCCTACGATCAGGTTTTACTGCTACAGTGAAGTTTTGACTGCGAAAATTTAAACAACTCTTTCTAACAATTAAAATGCGTTTACTACCAAATGCATATATAATATTTTTAAAGTATAATAATTATATTAATTATCGTATATCTCCATTTCCGTAGGAAATATACTTTTTTTTTATTAACTTTTGTATTAGTTTATTACACAGTATCATTATTCATATATGTATATGTCAAATAGTCGGTGATTTTAGGATTTGAAATTCACAGTAACATCAATTCTCTGACACATTTGTTGATTTTTTTTATTTAATTAAGCGGTGAGTGGAGCGGATGTGATGGTAAGTGATACTGACAGGATAGTTTACACTGCACCACATTGCGCTCGTCGCCTGAGACATTTGTTGAGTCTCGCCACTACAGTACTTATAATAGCTACAGCGCCTATCGAACCGGAGCACAGTAATGTTAGCACACTACTGTTTTCAGCTGTTAGCACACATCCACTTCCGATCGCTTTTATGATGTCGTCGGTTCGTCTCGAAGGAGGGCCTCTTACACCCCTGCGTCCTTTACACAGCCTCAACCAAGATTTTCGTCCTACACCGGCCGGTATTGACCCAGCAAATATACCTGGCCTACAGCCATTTCAGCTTGTAGTTGTATAGTCATAGTCTTTTTTTTTTTCAACAGTAAATTCACGACCCCAATTTTGGGGCAGAGGCCTACTCTCAATATGAGGGCGAAGAGCCATATTCTTTAATGATAAAAAAACTGCATTGCAATGCGATTAATTAGAATAGACGGTTATGTTATCACTAAGTTACGTGACAAAGCATCGAAACTGGCAGAGTGACTGTTGACAGAATATCTATATATAATACATAATAAAAGCGAGTTTTTTTATTTTTATTTATATATATATTTTTTTGTATTAACTAATCACGTGAAAATTAGTGAATGTATCGATATGTGAACATGATATGCAGATGGATATTTATTTTTTTTTAATTTTATAGATACTTCATCATTTTATATCTGATTAGCGTTGGTATGCCATTAGAATAGTCTGTGATCAGTTGTTAAGTTTAAAACTATATTGCTTAGGTCACCGACTCAGTGTAGCTAATCGCTTGGTCGATAAGCCAGCCCATAACAACGCGGCGTCAATCAGGATGACATACACAGCACCGCATAACACTCGTCGCCTGAGACGTAAGATGTTGAGTCCTGTAGCCCATTAATTTTACTAGTTATAGCGCCTTCAAACCGGAACACAGTAATGTTTGCACAATACTGTTCGTCGGCTGCAATAGACGCTGCGGAACTACCTACCTAGGTCTCCGTCAACAGTAATCTATCTCCAGTGAATATTGTATTGTTTCAAATATCCTGTCATAGATGGCGTTTAAATCTATTGTTAATAATATTTTATGAACAATATAAAAAAAGAAAAAGTTAGTTTGAATTATTTAATAATAGTAATTTAACAGTAAAAAAAAAAAAAAACGTTATAGCAGAGCGTGGTTTCGATCCACGGACCTCTGGGTTATGGGCCCAGCACGCTTCCACTGCGCCACTCTGCTGTTGTGTATATTAACCAAATATGGAAATAGATCATCATTATCATAAGTTGATAAACGTCCACTGCTGGACATAGGGCTCCCTCAAAGATATCCACATCTATCGGAAATACGTAAATGACAATCATAATTTATTTAGAGGAGTTTATTTTCGTCTGTAAGAGGAAAAATATTTAGTATTGGGTTTGAAATTTTTAGATTTAATTTCAATTATGAGACGTAATATTTTAGGTTTTATTCATATAATGTGCACGAGTGTAGGGGTTATATAGAGGTGTAATGGGTCTCGCACAACTACTCACGGGACCCAAGCTAACCCTCACCTGCTCATGATGCGCCCTTCTAAACAACAAATGAGGCCCTGGCTCCCGCCAACTTGCATTGGCCAAGCTTGGTAGGAAATGGCCTAAATCCGCTCTTATGAATCCCTACATACGACAGCCCGTAGTGCCCAGTGGTACCAGAGGCCATGATGATTGTATGGCTCTATTGGTGCCGTTGAAGTCGGTCACCAATATGAGGATTGTGAAGTTTAGTTATTGTAAATAATTCGCGTGTTCAAACAGTACCCAGATATTTCGTAAAATTCACTTTACAATAGTAAAAGAAAGTTAAATAGTAGCTGTTGCAGTTAACTCGGCTGTCGTAGGTATATAAGTGATTTCTGCCTTTTTTTTTTTTTGATGGTGATGTTCTCGCCGCAGTTTTATTGACAACTATAGCGGCTTCATCGGACTCAGGGCTCGCGGATCCGGTATCCGCGAGCTAAAAATGATTTCTGCCGCAAGACGCTCAGTCTTTTATACTCAATTGATTATTTGAAAGAGTCACACGACACAGTGCTCTTGTTTCCTTCAACGCTTTGTATAAATAAACAAATTAATAACTCAACATTTGTTATACTCGTAAATATATGCGACAGATTCGATTGCTTAGTGTTCGAGTGCCAGGTGAGAGGACGATGACGGAATAACAAAGAACGTCTGTTTCGGCGTCACGACGGTACTCTTGTGGTGATGGATACACGCTACAATTGTATGTGATCTTTGGGGGAGGCCTATGTCCAGTAGTGGATGGCTATCGATTGATGTATGTATTGCAGTAGCTCGCTGGCCTAATGGTTAGAGCGTGCGGCTTTCATTCCGAAGGTCGCGGGTTCTAATCTCGGCATGTACCGATGACTTTAATATTTAAGTTATGTACATTTGTGGACTTTAGTTACAACAGCGAGATACAAACGGTGAAGGAAAACATCGTGAGGAAACCCGCACATGACTTAGAATTTATTCTAAGGTATGTGTGAATTCACCAACCCGCATTGGGCCAGCGTGGTGACTATGGCCCAATCGCCCTCATATTGAGGGTAGGCCTGTGCCCCAGCAGTGGGGACGTAAATGGGCTGTTATTACTATTACTATCGATTGATGATGATGAATAGTCTACATCTACGCAGGCTCTGCCTCTCAACAATTAGAATTGGGTCCGCAAGGTAGGAAATGGCCCGTAGTGTCCGGCGCTAATGGAGGACACGCTGACTGTCTGCTGAAGATCGTAGGAAGCCGGTGGACGCGGACAGCGCAGGATCGATCGATGTGGAAATATTTGAAGGAGGTTTATGTCCAGCAGTGTACCTCTATCGGCTGATAATGATGTTGGTAATAATATATGTACAAAAAAATTAAGGGGGAGAGAGATGGTTTAAATAAATTCCACATAGATGTATATATAAGAGATTTTTACCATATATAGAGACTCGTCATAATATCTCTGTAACCATAATACCTAAAGACTAAAAATTTGGTAGAGATATAGCTATTTCCATTTAGAGATTCCTAGCTAAAAATTTGTTTTATAAAGTTACTTCCCCAAGAGGTTTTCGAGGGTGTTACGGGCGAATAAAGCGGGCGGGAGGCAACTAGACTCCCTTTAAATATTGGGTTCTATGACATCACATCGGACATTTTAGTATTGTAGCAAAAGAATAGTATTTAACCGATGAACCGAGAATATTTACTGACCTTGCTTACTCTGTACCAAGGAGGTCCCACGTTCGATTCCTTTGTGTGTGGTCTTACCGTAATATGTTAAAAACGAAGCAACTACTAATATCCTATTTCATGTTATCCCATTTTAAAGTAAACTCTTATATTTCATATAAAAGCATAAACAATGTTTATTTCCACTGAACATATTTAATCCAGCAAAGTACTGAAGAAGTATAAGAATTTTTTTTTTTAATTAAAATGCACAGACGCTGTGAAATGCGCGAGATTTAATATTCTCTCAGATTTCATAATCAGATGCTTCAAAGCGTACGTTTGGAATGATTTTTTTTATATTAAAAAGCACTTATGTGAATTAAAATATTTCGATTTAACTGATGATAGGTTTCTGTTACCTAGGACGGTATAGGTAGGTACCACCTCAGCTCTTACTCCTACCACCAAATAATAGTAGGCAAACATCACTTTGTTCCGGTTTGAAGGACGTTGTAGCTAGTAAAATTATAGGATTAATGAGGCTTAACGTGTTATGGCTTAATACAGCGGGCGTAATGTGGTGCAGTGTATATCATCTTAACGACCGCTACATTGTTGAGACCATACTAGTCGTTTCGTCGCTTCGTTGGACATATACAAACAAAACATATATATATTTATAAAAATCTACTAATAACAAGACTATGTATGTAATCATCACCATTGTGCAATTTTTTTACCTTAAGCAGTGGTGTGCAAATCCTATCGATATCATCTTCCGGTTTGAAAGATGTTGTAGCTAGTGTTATTACTGGCGTATCGTTTGTCGTTTGTCGAACAACAACAAAAAAACAGGTAATACTAACAGCGGCAATGACAACCCCTTTTCAGGCAGAATCTGAAATAATAACATAATATATATATATTATATATATATAGTAGATATCTAGACATCCATTGACTAATCGCGAGATCTTCGAGACTATTACAAGTAAGCACTGCAAAATTTGGCAGAGACACTGCTTTTGCCATTTAGAGGTCAAGTCAAGGTCAACTAAGAATAGATTTTACATAATTCCTTCCCTTAAGGGACGGGAGGGTGTTACTGTCCGCAAAGCGGGTGTTGGAAAGCTAGTCCAAATATCAAAGACAGTTTATATTACGTTATCGGGAACTTTAAAAGTTCGCAAAGAACTTTCTAGAATGTTTACGATGGCAGGTGAAGTGGGTACTCAGAGGGAAATCTGTACTCGGTTTACGGCCCTCTGCTTAAGTTTATGCGCTCATATTGTTTGGCGTAACACGATGTCAGCTATAAAAGCGCTTTATTGTAGCGACGTGGTGTAAAGTAATAGGAACAAGTATTATACGAGGGTCTATTTGTTGTGTTAACGCTCCATATCATCACATTCATCAATATCATCGCGCTGCTATCAAGTATATCACAAATCGAAGATATTCACTAGTCGGAATAATGAGAATGAGGTTTGCTTAGCATGTTTGTAATATGTTCTCCTTCCAACAATATATTGACTCAAGGTCAAACTCTATCACATTAAGTTCATTGCTCAGTATTATAAACTCTCTTACTGTCTTCAGACTTGTCTTTAAGAAAATCAACTTAGAAAAGGTGTTCGGTGAGAAACAATCATATAAACTATCCAAGGAATGTTGGGGTTCCGCCCAACATCTTACGGAGCCCAAGTCAACCTGGCCTGCAGGCGGAACAGACGAGGCTCTGAGCACCGACCAAATTGCACTGCGCCAGCGTGGTGGGCTGATAATATCCTCTCATGGAACTCTTCGATGTGGATATATATGAGGGCGGCCTATGTCCTCTGCTGGACTCCCATTTCCGTCGTCAAACAATGGTGTGGAAACATTGCTGTGTACTCGTTTGAAGGGTGCTGTAATCAGTGTAATTACTGAGGTAACGAGATTTAATATCTTATGACTCAAGGCGACGATCAAAATGAGGCGCTGTGTATCACTTACCATCTGGTGCTCGTCTCGCTCGTTTCGTCGCTTCGTAGTATAAAATAAACATCTCCTCACGATCGTCAGACTATTGTGGATAAATAAATAGTATATTCGCTATATTTCTTCTGCTGTTAAAATTCTTAATTGCATGCATTATCTTCGTTTGAAGTGGGATGTAAACGTATACTGTACATTTTCTGCATGCTCTCAATATAGTATTCAGTATTGAAAAAGTGAATATAAAAAACATCAACTGACATCATCTGCTTCCAGTATGAAACATGGCGACCGTGTGCACAGGTTACGACAGATAAAATCAAACAATTTTTTTTTTCTGTAATATCATCACATCCAAAATAGTTTAGTGTGTGTTTAGCGCTGAACAGTTGCAACGTATCCTCTAGTGTTATAGTGTACGGCGAACTTGAAAATTAAATACGTAGAGCGAAATAGTGTTATAGTAAATATAATATAACGTTATATTATATATAAGAATATCTGTTATTTTCAGAAGTAGTTATTAATAACAGTTTTTCAATTCGAGAATCGGTTACTGTGAGAGGTGATGGTGCATTTCTATGAGCGTGTAATGGACGACTATGATAAGCGTCTGCAGAAAATGAAAAACGGTATGATATGAAACAACTTATATATAATTTATACCTATACATAACTATTATATATCTTGTAAGGTATAAGAGGATATGAGGCTCCGCCCAATATCATACTTCACCTGCACGAGCCCATCCTACTAAACCAACGAGATGTGCTAAGGTCTGATTCCTCTAAATGAGGTTTGTAGAGATCTTTGGTGAGGCTTACATCCAACAGTGGACGTCTATTACTTGATCATGACGATGATATATCTTGTATATACATTTTTGATGCTAAAAGGGAGATTTTAATACTTTATAGTTTGTATCTGTCTGTCGTGTTGTAATTTAGAACTGTTTGAATCGATTTTCATTTACTTAAAGAGCTTAATCTCATCATCATTATCAATAAACCGAAGCACGTCACTACAGGACACTTGATTTGAAGTTAATACCTTTTTATTGGCTGAACTGGCAGAACAAGCGAAATTTTCATGTGATGCGCAAGTTAAGTTATACACTGTATTTCAATGTGCTTGTCACCTTACAACGAGTAATCTCGTTACCACAGTAATATCGTTGGCTACAACGCCTTTCAAACCGGTACACAGTAATGTTTGCTCATTACTGTTTAGCTACACAAATAAAGGCTACGGTAGCATGTACCAATACAGTCCTCAGAGTTTTAATAGGAAGTGGTATTACAATTGTATATTACTATCTGTTCCTCACCCAGTTTGCTGGCAGTAACAACTCCCCAACTATTTTTGGAGAAGGAATTTTGTAAAATCCAATATTAGCTGATCTATATTCGGCAATAGGAATATTCCTACCAAATTTCAAGTATGTAGGCGTAACGGTTCTAGAGGTATCGTGATGGGTCTCTACATAGGTGGAAATCTCATATATATATAGACATAGATGACACTTGTTAGTGTTGTCAAATATTTAAATATTCAATAAACTGATTTTTAATAGTTTGGGCTTCAATACAGGAACACGATTGGTATGGTAACACTTAATAAGCTTACAAGCTAAGAAAATCCATTCGATTTGAAATCCCATATAGTTTAATATAACATAACTATTTGACTAGACAAAATTTGTTACCGTAGTTAATACTGAAAATGGGTTTTTGTTCGCCAATCACGTGAAAACTAGTGAACGTATCGACATGGGAACATGAGCACTCGACGCGGAATGATTTGTAGACGGTTATAGGATATTTATTTATTAAGATATATCCTTCATCATTTTATATCTAATCAACTTTTATAAACATTTTCATTTCGTATTATTTATGCGGTTGCTATAGTAACAGTTGTTATAGAAAGTTATTTGCGGTTGCGGTCGCCCTCAAGGAATATTTCAGACAAATTTCAAGTCTAATTCTATATTACGGTCAATGGCGTAGAACAGGTGGTCATCAATAAGGTGTGAATAAAGGACAATTGATTATAACAAATAAACTCGGTACTATAAGAAATCATTAAACTAGGTTTTTGTCCTGAAATCCGTACGACGGAAGCGGAAAGTATAAAATTAAATATTTCTAGTGACGTTCAATTCTTCATATTTACGATAACGTTTTCTCTTTGAAATATGTTGTAGTTTATGTTGTATGATTTGTATTTATGTTGCGGCCTCGCTTTAATTTGTTGAAACATATATAGCTGCAGTAAAGATCTTGTTAAATGTATTAAAAGTATTTTACGCGTCACATTGTGTTGATATAGCACTAACATCCATTAGAAAACTTTCCAAGGAGAATGAAATAAACATAAAAGAGAAAGAAAATGTATTGTATGGAATAAGGCAATGAAACTAGCGAGACGCACTTCATGATAACTCTGTATGGCAACGTGGGGCTAGTTAGCATGATATACACACCAGCACATTGTGCTCGTCGCCTTTAGACATTCACTCTAGTAATTTCACTAGCTACAGCGCCCCTCCAACCAGAACACGATAATGTTTGCACACTACTGATTGGCGGTAGAAATAGAAGCTATGGTGTTACCTTCCTAGTCTTCGGCAACAGGGGCCTATCTCTACAAAAGTTTTTGTTTTTTACATATGTATTGGGGTTTTAAGGGGTCCCGCACAACAGCTCACGATACCCAAGCCAATCTCACCTGCTCGTGGTGCATTCTGATAATCAACAAACGATGCTTTGGCTTCCACCAACCCACATGGTGCTTGCGTGGTGGGAAATGGCATAAATCCCCCATATGAATCGTTTGGGGAGGCTCATGTCCAGCAGTGGATATATATCGTTTAATGATGACGATGATATATATTCTATAAAAGTGAGTGAAGTCAATTGTTTGGGTTATTTCTACCAATGGAACCTTTACTGTAGTGTATACAAATTTACAGCAAATAACTCCAGTTTATTCAGCATTAATTTTGTATGTAAAATGAGTTATACCAATACGACTTTTCCTTCTTCTTTTCTTAACTATGTAAAGTGTTAAATGATATAATGGTAAAGCGTGCTCTCTCGGATTACTCCGGCTGCCGTATGTTGATAGCAGCAATATAGTGATAGCGACAGATATACAAAGTGTGGGCGGTAGCTAGACTGGTGGGTGCCAAAAAAATCATACCATCAACTGACAGTCTAAAAACTTCATAGGTTCTAGGCAAGTTTTGCTTATTTGGATTAAATGTGTCAACACAATCATTCGTAACATATTTACAAGGAGATGATGAAGAAGAAACTCTGTAATTGAACGATTGTTGAAATCTATCTTACTCTATCAACAGTTTTGTATATATATATTATATAACTAACTTTAACGCGACTTTTTATGTTTAACTTTAAGTAAAATGTTCCTAATTTTAGTAAAGTGTTTAACAGTATAAAGTGATTTATAACAATCGGCAGACATAAAAAGTAGATATACATATTTACCGTAGTAGTCTCTTATTGCCGGAGATCGTGTAAGTACCACCGCAGCTCCTATTTCTGTCATTAAATTCTAGTGTGCAAAAAGTATGTTCGGGTTTGAAAGGCGCTGCAGCTAGTAAAATTACTGAGGTAAAGAAACTAAAGATCCTAAGCTTCAAAGCGGCGAGCACAAAATGGCGTTGAGTGTGGGATGATATGAACAATCTATGGTGTTGCTAAACTTACTTTTTCAACCTATTGGTTATTAGTAATTCTGTTTTCATAGATTTCTATATTAATAGTTAGTTATACAAATTGACAGAGAGATACTAACAGAAGGTGTATATGTGTGTGTGTTTTTTAAAACGTTTTCGTGTTAATACAATCGTAAACTGGTTGTTATAAGATGACATTTCTCGAGCGCCACAAAACGGTGTCCGTTACGAAAATAACGCGGTGATTACGGCGCGCTGGACACTTGGCACTGTGCCGGGGACGCAATGTGATAATCTCTTTATCCCGGTATTATAATCGATTGACGTTCCACCGGATGATGTCGGCGAATCTCATCATCGTTCCACCCCTCCCTACAAAGTACCTACAACGCCTCAAGAGGTATCCCGCGGGCGTGATTAGATCACGGATGTAGACAGCTCTTGTCAAATGTACCAAAAACTATGCGCTATTTAAAAGATCTTTATTTCTATTAGATTCAGTTCAGTATATAAATAAATACAACAATATATAAAATTTTAAAATATTACGAGGTTTTCGCTCGCTCGCTGGTGGTTTAGTAGCTCGCTGGTCTAATGGTTAAAGCGTGCAGCCTTCATTCCGAATGTCGCGGGTTCGAATCTCGGCATGTACCGATGTCTTTAATATTTAAGTTATGTACACCAATCTGCATTGGACCCGCGTGGTGACTATGGCCCCATCACCCTCATGTTGAGGGTAGTTCTGTGCTCCAACAATGGTGACGTAAAATTGGCTGTTATGAATGGGAGGTTTTTATATAACGGCAAAGAAAACATTGAAAAAAATATAATATAATCGACTCTATGTTTTTGTCTATGTTCACTGTTGGGACGCTTTCTCATCTAAGGATAGGGTTCAAGACCATTTATTATTTTTTTTATTCGACGGTGCGACGAGAAGAGCGAAGCGGGATGTTGCAAGTGATCCGTCTGCCCATAACACGTGGCGCTAGTTAGGTTGATATACACTGCACCGCATTTTGCATAGAGAGTGCAATGTTACTATCATATTTATAGCAATTTAATATTACAGCATCCTGCAAGTGATTGCAGACAGACACGATAGTTCCATCCACGAGACTTTAATTAGTTGAACTAAATCCCAATCCTCTATACGGATGCGAGGCCTGGACAATAAAAGAAGACCTCAGAAAACGTATAGAAGCGTTCGAGATGTGGGCATATAGGCGCATGTTGGCCATAAGCTGGACTCAGAGAGTGACAAACGAGGAGGTTCTACGACGAGTCCACCAAAAAAGGGAACTTTTGCAGACCATCAAGGTGAGAAAAGTATCGTATCTCGGCCACGTGCTCAGGCATGACAGATATGATCTCCTCCAACTCATCTTGATGGGAAAAGTTGCCGGTAAAAGGAGTGTTGGTCGTAGAAAGAAATCATGGTTACGCAACATCCGAGAGTGGACGGGAACTGCGAGTGCCGCCCAACTATTTCGCCTCGCAAGAGACAGAGTTAAATTTGGAGAACTGACCGCCAACCTTCGCTAGTCGGAGAGGCACCTTAAGAAGAAAGAAGAAGAAAATCCTGTTTAACATTTAAGTACTAACTTAGACCTAACTTGTGTCACTAACAATCTGGTAATGGCTTTAAGATCTGTATTTAAATAAATAAACTATTAACAACAATATCTAGATAGGTACAAGCGCATTTTTGCCTCAGAACATTACTGTTACGTTTGAAATGGATTTAATAAAATTACCGCGGTAACGAGACGTAACACCTGATCTTACAAAACGACCAGTTTTAGTTAGGTACCAAAGCAGCTCATATTTCCACCGCCATACAGCAGTGTGTAAACATTAATGTGTTCCTGTTTTAAAGATGCCGTAACTAGTATAATTACTGCAGTAATGAGAGTTATATATAGTAACATCTTATGGCGAAGAGCACAATATAATGTTGTGTATACCATCCCAATTAAAGCCACGTTGTTATGAGCAAGGGTATAGTTTACTATCAGGTGTACTCATCGTATTGCTTTCTACTTAATAAAATATCATCATTGAGTCAATATTTTATTGAATTTTTAATGTCACTGAATAAAAACTACAAGTGGATTTTTTTATAGTTTTCATCATCATCATCATTTCAATCTATCGATGCCCACTGTTGGACAAAGGTCTCTGTAATATGTTTCACAAAACACGGTCTTGCTCGGTTTGAATCTTTACATCCGAATCCAACTGCGATGGGTAGCGTTCGGGAAACTTGACCAGGTCTTCCCGTCCATAATCGCTTAGATCCTGAAGATTAAAATCTTTGAACAGGGCTTTTTACCAGTGTTAACCTACTGCTCCGTTCACTGTCCAAAAAATCAGGTTTGAGGGTAGAGCATTTAGCGATTATATATCAGCTCAATTCTAAAGCAAACAATTCTAGACTTCATAACGACTGTGTATCATCATCGTAAATCCATAGACGTCCACTGCTGGACATAAGCCTCACCCTAAGATCTCCACATCGATCTGTCCTGCTCTCCACGCATCCTTACTTAGATTTATGTATATATTAAGTGATTTCCACCTATTTAGAGACTCATCACGACATCTCTGTAACCATAAAGCCTGGAAATTTTAAATTTGGTAGGAATATTCCTCTTGCCGAGTAAAAATCAGTTGAGAACGGATTTTACGAAATGTTACCCTCAAAAGGGGTTACAAAGGTGTCACGGCCAGCAAAGCGAGCGGGGAACAGCCACTGTACATATATTAAGTGTGGAGATGCAGTGGCAGGCGAGGAGCCATTTTACAAATACGTACATACATATAAGGTAAAAGGCCATATTATGGAACACTGTCCTGGTTTATGAAACATTCGATAAAAATCTCTAGAACAAATAATTTTTAACTTATTTGGTACTTATAAAATAATATTTATGATTGTTAATTACTAATATATTGATTAAATTAATTTATTTTCATGAATACTTTAAAATGTAGAGAAAAAAAAATATATTGAATGCCCGCGTCAAGTTGCATGAAAAAAAACTGTTTTTTGGAGTAAAATAGTCACGTGTGTCAATGCAATTATTTCAAGTTTTTGAGAAATATATCAATGATTAAATAATACTTGAAACACGTCAACTAAAAGTTTAGCTTATTATCTTCCTATTGATAATGAGTTTTAGGTAGTTTAATAAAGTATTTACTTTTATTTTAAGTGTTTCATAATAGGTACAAAAATTCTTTAATAGTCCGTATTTATGGAACAGTATATTCCATGTTCCATGTCCCACGTACGTTCATTTTTCAATGTGGTCCATAATTATGAAACAGTGATTCGTGAGAGTATTATTTATTTAATTTCGGGTTAATAATTGTTAATTATTTATAAAAAAAAGCAGTTTATATCAGATAAATGTTACTACAGTGTATATTTCTATAAATTTGTATTAGGTAAGTACTTGAATTTGAAAATTCTATCAAAATTAAAAACTAACCTCTAAAATTTGTAAGTTGGATAATAAATATTGTTTAAGTTAATCAAATCAATAATTTTTTATTTCAGATAAGAATTTAAATTGTGTAAATATGGGAAAAACTACAAAAAAATGCCAAAAAAATAAATCAAGCAAAAAAAATAAAGTTAAATCTGTGAATCTAAGTGTAAATAACAGTTCCAAGGCTCCAAAAACGGCTGTTGTCTTAGTTAATACGTGTAAGAAGGTTTCAAAAAAAAATAAATCTACGCGTATAAATTATTCTCCTGATGATTTAGCTAATGCTTTGAAAGCTGTTGACACTGGTATTTCACTGAGAAAAGCTGCTGCAGTGTACGGAGTTCCCATAGCTACACTCTCTAGAAAAAAAGAGAACCCTGAAATATCCAAACAAAAAACTGGACCAGCAACTGTTTTTTCTGATACCGAAGAACAAAAAATAGTTGACTGGATTCTTTTTAGAGCTCAGCGTGGTTTACCAGTAACTAAAACAGAGCTCTTGGATTCTATTCAACAATATGTGAAAAAGTCAAAAAAAGAAACTCCGTATATTGATAGTCGGCCGAGCCGACATTGGTATGAGGGCTTTCGAAAACGACACCCTCAAATGTCAATCAGGAAGCCACAACATCTGACTCATAGTAGAGCAGCAGTGACCGGTGATGACCTGAAAGATTGGTTTGATGAACAAGCTAAGTATTTAACTGAAAAAAAATTAATGGAGATTCCTTCTACGAGAATTTTCAACTGTGACGAGACTTATGTAAGTTTATGCCCTCCATCTGAAAAAGTATTATTAGCTAAAGGATCCCGTTCTGCATATAAGGTGGTTGATTCTGATAAAGAAGGATTTACTGTATTGTTTATGTATAGTGCTAATGGTGATCGTGCACCTCCCATGATCATGTTTCCTTATAAAGAAGAAGTACCAGAGAAAATTGTCAAAAATTGTCCTGAAGGTTGGGGTGTTGGGCTCTCAGATAATGGGTGGATGACCTCAGAGTCATTCTATGAATATATAACAAATATATTTTACCCATGGCTAGTGAAACAAGGAACTCAGTTTCCAATCGTGTTATATTTGGATAATCATTCATCACATATGACTATGCCTCTGGTTACATTTTGTCGTGAAAAGGGTATTGAGTTGATTGGACTTGTTCCCAACTCAACCCATATAATGCAACCACTTGACATTAGTTTTTTTCACCCATTTAAAGAGACATGGAAAAAATCTGTACCAAGATGGAAAAATTCTAAAAATGTTTCCCGAGTAAAAAAAGAAGATTTTCCATTAGTTCTAAAGTTTGCATTGGATGCTATGGCACAAGAAAAAAATGCTGTTATCAGTGGATTCAAAGCTGCAGGCTTGTATCCTTTCAATCCTTCTGCCGTTGACTATGATGTATTTGATAAAAGAAAGAAATCTAAAACAACAGTAACTAAAGAAAATGTACAAGATGAAGTAACAGAAGATAAGGAAAAACATCTATTAACCTTCGAAACCAATTTATCAAAGGATATTCTGGAAGAATTTAATACTGCTTGGTTGAATCAGACATTGCCTAAGGATCTAGAAATTAGAGGCTTGTATAAATACTGGCTTGATGTCAGTGGAAAATCTGGTAAAGAAATTAATAACATCTTATTTTAATCATTGTTTTCGCGGTATACATTAAAATTTTTATAAATAGCTATTTTTTTAATAAATTAATTTTTCTATGATGATTTTTTTTATAGATATTCATATTGATATTTTTATTTTATAAATTTTTTGGTATAATTTTAATAATTTGGTATACAGGTTCTAATGAAAAAAGTAAACCAACTGTCAAAGAAGTGACGTTGGTAAATGTAAATTTAAACATAGTAAGACAAGAACAACCTGTAAATAATTTAATTAATGATCAAGCCTCTACTTCGAATGATAATAATAACACTGATATGAATCTTAACGATCATAGTCATTCTTTTAATGAAGAGTTTCTTCCTTTGATAACTAATCCTGAAATAGACACATCAGCATCTTCTGAAGTATTATACGAATTTATAGTAGATAATAAACCTATAGAAATTGTCTCTCAAGCTCAGTCAGGTACTGATCAAAGTAAGAATTTGAATTTATTAAATTTATCTGATGTTTTGGAATGTAATATTGGTGATGAATTGATATTTGAATCAAATGTTTTGGATGCTGATAATCAAACAGGTTTGTAAGCAAATTAAAAAACAATCCTTCATACTTGATATGGATTTAAGAATAAAAATATTTTTTTTTTTTTAGATTTTCTTGACAGTACACCTGCTATTACAACTGCTTCTACAGCTGCTTGTACTACGCCAACTATTGACAAATATTCTGAGCTTCAAGAATGTCAAACGTTTAGTCAATCAGTTATTGGTAAAGAAAATGACTCTATATCTGCTAATAAAAGTTAGTAAAATAATATTTAAAAATTACTGACAAGAAACTTTAACTTTAATAATAATATTTGTGGTATTTTTCAGTTGAAACCGATGCTGGGAATCCTTTTGACGACGCATTTAAGATGCGAACTAATTATTTACCGAAGAAAAAAAGGATTAAACTGGAGTCATCCGGCAAACCCAAACTACCTTCTGCTGGTACATCTGATCAGTGGATGCAATATCACTCAAAAAAAGAAAATGATCGGAAAATAAAAGAAGAAAAGTTACAAAAAAAGAAAAAATTACAAGAAGAGAAGAAACTTATAGCTGAAGAAAAGAAAAAATTACAAGATAAAATGAAAGCAATACAACGAAAAATCAAAGAAGAAACGAAATAGTTAAATTTTAAATTCAATTTGAAATACTTACATCTTGTCATTATTTTTTAATTATTCATCCAAAGATTCGAAACTGTTCTTGTCATGCTTATTTTTTAAATCAATGTTTATTTATTGTTTCATAATTCGTTTTATTTTTGAATATAACTATATTAATAGTTGATAAAAATATTAAACAACATTTAATATTATGGATAAACAAATTAAAGACTAAAAAAAAAATTTTTAATCTTAATGTTTCAATTTATTTTGTGTTCCATAATTTGGGACATACCTTATGAAACACCCGTACATGCTGCTTCATACTGTTCCATAAATACGGTCATAAGTACTCATCTTTTATTTCAATTAATTTATTAATATTTTCAGCTAAAACTCACTTCATAACAATTTTTATCGCTTCAATAGATATCACAGAAACATTTAATTTGAAAAAATTCAATGTTTCAACTCTATTTTCTTTTAAAAAGAATAAAAGATACAATTCCTATTCATAGAGTGTTCCATAATATGGCCTTTTACCTTACCTAATTTTAAGTGTCACATAAAGATTTTATATTAATAATAGAAATATTCGTACAAATCCGTACTAATTATAAATCGTTATTATTAATTGTTGTGTAAAACGCTCGTCACCTATTCGTTTATCATAATAACGATTAATAAATCACTCAGCGTAGATCTGGCAATGTTTACCCATTCAAACTTTGCCAAGGATAATTACAAAAACGATTGTTATAAAATAAATAAAAGTCCAACAAAGCATCGACACAAGCGAGACGTTCACCTGATAGTAAGTGATACGCCCGCCTATAACAACATAGTACTAGTAAAGTGATAGACACTCCACTACATTGCTATCTACGCATTGCGACATTAGATGTCGCGTTACTCCAATAATTGTACTAGCTACAGCGCATTAGAAACCGGAACACAATAATGTTTACACACTAATGTTTGGCGGCAGAAATAGGTCCCTCAGTAGCAACTGAGGGACCTATTAGACCTAGACAGTATCCAGCAATAATGACCTAGTGCTAGTAAAAACTAGATTTATTTTACAGCATCCCCGGGCATTTTTATGCCTGGGCTCGTTCCTTTCTTTATAGCATATTTTTGTTGCTTTCTTCATTCTCTCCTTTCTTCCTCTTCTTCTTGTATTCTATTCTAATCTTCCATTCTTATTTCTCTCAATACACTATATATTAAGATAATTTTAAATAATGGTCCATTAGGATTTTCATATGTATTATTTCCAGAATATAGCAACGCCATTATCCGGCTGAAGGATATTGATGGTCGGTAACTAAATCAAGTTGGTTCCAATAAATCCATACAACCAAATTATTTATGTGGCTACTAAATTGATGAAGGAGATTTTGAGTTACGATGTGGTAAACTGCTGCTAACAGAAGTCACGGAGATTAGACAAAATTTGTTCTATGGGTTCCTTTGAACCCATGGCAAAGGTTATAAGTAAATATCTACGTAGCATTAAATTATCCACATCTTTGGAACATGACATGTCCAGTTATTTTAAAAGCCTAAAACTATATCTCAATATCACAATGACAATGAAGAAGATAGGATAGTGTTCTTGCCTAGATTATTCCAACTTTCATTAGTTCGCATCTGGAACACAGCGATGCTGCTACGGCGGCAGATTCACAATGTGTTGGTGGTAGCTAACCAGACTCCCAACCAAACTACACATTATGACGCTGGAATCGATACAGATTCCTCCATTTTAAAATGCAAGGGCTTCAATGAAGATTTCATTTTATTTTAATTATCGATTGAACTAGTTTAGTAATAAGACTAAAGGTTAGGAGGAAATTTATAGTCATATTTATAAATGTAGGGGTGTAAAGGCGCTCGCGCAACTCACGAGGTATAAGCCAAATTCACTTGCTCGTGATACACTCTACTAATCAAGAAAGGATTACTGGCTTCCAACAAACCACATTAGACCAGCATGGTGGGAAACCTTTAGTGGGAAACCTTTAGCGGATACCTATGTCCAGCAGTGGACGTCTATCAGCTAACGACGATGATTGAGTAGTAATATCTGTATAAATCATTATACAGATATTACTACTTAACGATATGTTTGGAGTATCATATGAGCGATGACAAATATGTATAAATAGGACAAATAATATCAGATGAGATTTGTGCCTGTCTCTAGATATATGTTAGTATTAGAACATTCAACACATATTTCTTATATGGGTAGCAGTAGAATTATATTCAGTTGAAGAGATTTTCAAGGATATGTCGCATTATTTCCGTTGCTTCAATTCGCGAACAATGGATTTGAAAATTCCAACTACCATGATATTTGCGATCGTTGAATTAGAAAATATCACAGTGCATCGAGTTGAAATATTTATATTCTGATATATTTCCTTCTTTATCTATAACGTTTTAACACAAATTCTGTTTCAAATCAATTGATACGAATGTCTCCATTTCGATTCTCGTTGCAAGTTTCTAAGGTTGGATGATGAGTGAGAATGTTCAACAGTCGCCATAGGGTTTAGGTTCCGCCCAACGTCTTATGGAGCCCAAGTCAACCTCACCAGCACGCGGTGCACCCTGCTGAATTCCAGACGAGGATATGACCACCCACCAACTCGCACTGGTCCAGCGTGGTGGGCTAAGGCCCAATTCCCGTCAATGAACTCAAACAAGAAGATCTTTGGGGGAAGCCTATTTCCAACAGTGGACGTCTATCGGCTGATAATGATGATGACAGATATACCATATTGTCGATGTTCAGTTAGATATTAACTCAGTGGTTGTCTTGTCTTACTCCTAAGGCACGGCCTGCAGTTAGGGCTATCAACATGTTGCTGCTTTAAACTATCTTTTTCTTCCATTTTATATCATCAAAGCAAGTGGATTGATCATCATATGTTATACTTATTAAATGGAACGAAATTCCAATTAAAAAAAGTCATTAGCTGCAACGCCCTTCAATTCGGAAGAAAAACGGTTTGGTTACTGCTTTTATGTAACTCTATATGATTCATCCTTCTTTTTGGAACTCTCAGATATATTTTTTTTTTTAAAAAAGACGTCTCGTACTACTTCGATAGATCTTTGATAACAAAAGAAATCCAGGATGCGATGTTTATGTATTAAATACATGAATTTAAAATCACATTACCAGTAATTTAGTTTTCGGTCTAATTCACAAGTGATACGAGGTTACAGCGGAAACTATTGTTTTTTATGATTTTGATATTTGAGTACTGCTACTAATTCTCTGCTTTCTTTTCTCAATCCAATACTTTTGTGCAATGTATATATTATATATAGATGAAGTGCAGATTAGTCTCTTTACCTTATATTTAAAAAGGAGAATTCATCATCTTTATTTGAAAAAAGTTTCTTGCTGGTCATTCCTAAGAATATTACCTCCCCAATACTAAAAAAGGCAGGATTAAATATTGTGTTATGCCTTCTTGCTGCCCAGTTTATTCTGTCCGCTTTGTTGGCCAATGAAATTCTCTTTGTTGAAAGACTTTTGTAAAATCCATTCTTACTACTTATTAATCGGCAAAAGAAATATTCCCACCGAATTTCAAATTTCTAAAACTTATAACTATAAGTATAAAAATCTCATTGTGACATCTAAGTAATCCCACAAATATCAAGTGTCTACATAGACAAAAATATCTTATATCTAGATAGATCTAATTTGGTAGGATTGGAAGTTCATCTCATCAAGAAGTTCATCTTCGTAAATGTTATATCTGCCCATAAATCAAAAAATAATCATATTCGCACACGTTTACTTGTAGACATAAATATACTCTTCGGTGGTGGGACTTCTGGTGCAGATGATTTCCGGTAAAACATATATTATATTTAAAAGTCTCCTATCGGTAATACCTGGTCTTGTGCTGTTTTTACTGTCTAAAACCTTCTGGACCTGCAACAAATTTTAAGTCCAAATTACGCAAGTGCGCTGATAACTGAAATATTTAGTGCACATGTGTGATTACTTTGGCGTCCATTATTACAGCCTCAGTAATGGACTTTCTGTAAGATTTACTGATTTATTGGTTTGTTTTGGAACTTATATAGAAAATAAATATTCCGCTCTCTTTGAGACGTGTCATGGTCTTTTCTCTCCATACTCAATTAGTTTAACTAGCTATATCTCTAGGTGTCGTTTTCTGATATCTGAGGATCGTGGTCAACTTTAGAATTGCTATCTGGAGTAGATGATCTGCATTCAATGGTTTTTATCCAACATATATTACAAGGCTGTTTAGAAAATCGGTTCGAATCTACAGTATCCTTCAAATCGCAATATGTGGAGCTGCGGGTAACCAAGGAACGAGAGATCTACCCCTAATATACTTAACCAAAACAGCGTTCATATTATTTTTCAATCCAATAATATTGTACTTTTCCATCAGAGCATCAGTAGCAATACGTTAGTAAGAAAGCTAACCGCTTACTAGTTCCTCGTCCGTTTATTACTAAACCTCATCGATTAACTCACTCATCTGCTTCATGTCTCAAGCCGGTCATCCGTATACCGAATGGGCAATTACCTAAACGTCGGAGCATGTGGAAAAATTATGGTGGCACATAAAATATTCATAAAGCTGAAACAGGTTGCCGTCTGTGCCGTGGTCGCGGAGGGCCGTGCAAAGTATTGAAATAGATTCGGCGCGTGACTCACGGCCGCACCATCGACACTCCGATATCCAGACAGCATTGTGTTTATTTACATAGATAATTATAAAATATTGTGCATTAACTTCGAAAAAGAACGAAGTGTTATTGTAACCTTGACTGCATCGATAGTTTTAAAAACCGGTACTGGTAGAATTTGGTTCAAAAATAAAAGATGAAACTCAACTGGATAGGAACTACTGCAGCGCTTATGTCTGCCGTATTCCGATATCAAAAGACACTGTAGCTTAAATTACAGGAGTGATGATATTTGAAGCTTATGTATCAAAACTATGTGCAAAATGTGTTAACATCATAGCACCTTGTTATCAGACAGTTGTATCCTATACTATAGATACTATTATATATGTAGATGCATATCAACTTAAAACATAAAGTAAGTAAATTAAGACTTGACAATAACCTTAAGATACTCCTGGATTTATTTTCTTAAATGCTCTAGTTGCTGCTGTGGAGAAACTTACGTACAATTTATTTAAGGGTGGTATTCATAATAAATAGAACTTAAATCGAACTAAGAACGTTCGTGTTATTAGATATGTAGTCGTTGCGATGGATAGATAGGGAGAAGAAATAAACAACGATGAAAACAATACAACACTAGTTACTCGAACCTTATAACCGTAATCGATATTTATTAACATCAATCTATATATATAATATATAAGAGATTTCAGTCAATGCAGAGACTTATCACGATATATCTGGAATCATAAAGTCTAAAGACTTGAAATTTGGTAGGAATATTCCTATTGCCGAGTGTAGATCACCTAAGAATGGATTTTGACGAAATGTTACCCCCAAATGGGATTGCGGGGGTGTTACGGCTAGCAAAGCAGGCGGGAAACAGCTTAGTCCGTAAAAAACCTGGTAAAGGAATTATTGACATCCGCTTACCTCACAGATAATATTTAATTTTCAATTATTAAGTTACGGCATTGAATTTGTTCTTACAACTACTTCTTTATTATATTATATATAATGGAAATAAAGAACACAGAAAATCTGTGAAGATGTCAACTGCACAGCATCAGGTGAGCAGTGACTCCTGCAGTCGTTCTCCCATAATAAAACGAAATCAATAAAACCTCATTGTTCTTAACAAGTCAATTTGATTGATTTTTACGAGCCGGCACTCACTAAGATTTATCGGCTTCAGGTGGTTTATTTAACGCGCTCACGTTTATTTTTTTTCTACTGGTACTGTGTGCTTGTAAAGTGTTTCTGAAATAGTATATGTGTAATTCATTAAAATAAAATGAAATCAAATATAAGGAAAATCTTATAGAACAACAAATACTCTACACTCGATCATCCCTACCTGATATAGTACCTAGCAAACTAATACCATTGCTTAGATATCGAGGCTTTTTGTTTGGTATATTTTGTTCTCGGCTCCAGGGTTTCCAAAAAAGATTTAAGGGTACTCGGATTCCATGTCCCTAAGGTTTCTACTACAAAAGGTTCAAATACGATATCTCTACTAAGACTCTTACTAAAACCTTTTAATGTTTGTTATTCATATAGTAATATATATATTTTTTTCTGAAACGCCTAACAGTTAAAAAGCATTCAATCGGAATCGGTGTCCTCAATGTCACAGTGTTTAGTGACAACGAAGGCATAGATAATAAAGCAGCTTGTCAAATATATATCAGGTCTTATATGATAACAAATGAAACACAGCAATGCTGTCAAAGCATCGCGTTGAAAATCTGAGGGTTGGTTAGGGTAGTGTTAAAATTGCATAACTAGGTGCCACGGAAACGAACTAATAAACTCTATGGTAAAAGGGGAGTGGTCAACTACTGTGTCACTAAGACAGATTAAGTATTACTTGAAATGAAACTTATATTTTATGCGTGCAACTGTACCACGTCATTTTCTCGACGACCGTGTTTATGTTGAACAATGTTTACTTTGGACTTTATGGCTTTCTACGGATCGCTGTCTAAATATATCGGACTCGAGCAAGGTTAGGGTTACGCCGGAAAAGGTTTCTAACCCCTGCGTTACTATGGCAACTCATAAACATTGCACTGCTGCGGCTGCGCGAACTGTTTTATCACCATCAACATTCCAACTTGTTGATGTTTGCTGCTGAACATAGACTTAAGCAGAAAGAGATGTAAGAGAGAAATGAAAGGTAATTTCCGGTTAGGTATATCCTGTGCCCTAAAGTACTATATATATGTCGAATTATTTTAATGATTTCTTTGTTCATTCCTTTATGTAGTGTCGTCTGCAGTAGAAACCGCGCCTGCTATTAAGGGTTTTCTAGTTATATTGAAGGTCAATGTATTACATAATCTTCTTGTTCCTGCCCTTTTCCCAGCTACGTGGGGTAGGTACAGTATATACTTCTCTTCCATATCCCTCTACCAGCCGTCATATCCGAATTCACGCTCTTCTTACACATGTCATCTTTCACACAATCCATCCACACTTTCTTTGGTATTCCTCTACCCTTAATCCACGTTCATTCTCATTATTTTCTTTGTTATACGTCCTTCGTGCGTCCGTATAACAAGCCCGTACCACGCTAACCTCTTGCTCCTTAATTTCTGTTACTGGAGCATACATATACATATATTTTATATAGTGGTCATATTATATATATCTTCAATTTTAGTTTACCGCTGTACATTTGAAACTGAATAGTTCACGATCGCACCGTTGCACTCAAATCATAAATAGCACCTCCGCATTGCCAATAAATAAGAAATATGTAAACATTTCCTCCAGTTACTCGCACGGACAGTCAGTATATGAATACGATATCTGATTTACCTTAAAATTTAATTTGCCTCCTCATCAAAGCTACGAGACGAGCGTGACATTCACCTGATGGTATCTGTCTGCTAATATAACGTGGTGTTAGAACGATATACACAGCACCACATTGTGCTCGTCGTCTTGAGATATACGATGTCTCGTTACTGGTAAGTAATTTCGCTAATAACAACACCTTTCAAACCTGTGCTACATATCGTTTACACAATATAGTTTGTCGGAAGTAATAGAAGCTGGGTTGCTGCTTCCGTCTATGGTCCTACAACTTTTTTACTAATTAGGGCCTTTCACGGAGGATCATAGTCATCATTGTCAGTCGACAGACGTCCACTGCTAGTTATAGGCCTCCCCCAAAGATCTCCACTTCGATCTATCCTGCGCTGCCCGCATCTTGCTTCCTACGACCTTCACTTGATCGTCGGACCACCTGGTGGGGGATTTCCAACACTGTCTTCCGGTACGCGGTCGCCATTCGAAGACCTTGATGCCCTATCGGCTGCCAGTTCTTCAAGCGATGTGTCCTGCCCATTGCCACTTGAGGCTAGCAATCTTTTGGACTATGTCAGTGACCTTAGTTCTGCGGATCTCCTTATTTCTGATTCGATCACACAGGGAAAGTTTGGGCGTAGTAATAATATACTATTTCTTAGAGTACAAAAGAGTTCGTAGACTAGACAAACGGTCTCTAGTCCTACTACCAATATGACTGAGGAGTTTCCAACTCTTGCATATTTCGATTATCCATAACAGATTCGTAACCGATTTTCGCCTACTGATTTGAACTAACGTTTAACAAATGAAAAGAGATTTTTTTCAAATATATTAACACTACTATTAAGACCGTTTTCGTTTAAAAAAAATGTTTTGGGACGGTATGAATTTTATGAAACGAAACTTGTAACGATAAAGAGATAACTACAAATGTTTCTATAGGACTCAAGCTGCGAGAAAATGAGATAAAATGCGATTACACATAGTCTGACTATTCTTAATCTCCTCTTCATGCTACGGTAGTACATCTTCTTGCCTTCTACTCTACCGCTGTATTTGAAGAGATGAACTGCAATAGGAAAAATATACATATATTAGTTAATTATTGTTACATTGATTTCAACTTTTACTACTTCTTTTTCTTTTGCTCCTCCAACTTAAGAAAATAGGACACCAATTCTTCTATGCTTCAATTTATTTCTTCTACTATCAACCTTAATAGTGTATTCGTCTCATTCTATTACAAATGTACTAAAATGAATTTATTTCTGTCAAGATTAAACTGAGTTTCTTTTTTACTAATGTCTGCGACTCCCTCATTGCAAAGTTAATGCTATGTATTATTGAATTGCAAATTGTATAATACATCATCGTTCGCATACAGTTCCAGTAGGGGGTCCCAGTTCCTTGTTAACGCAAGTGTGAAATCACCTCGTAACGAGAACGCTCTACTTTGAATAAGAGAGCAATTGAAGACAACTAACCGAAGCGTATGTATAGCACTAAGCAAAACAAAGGTAGGTACCGACTGCAGTTCGCCCGGTCGTCTTAGACTAGTAAGAATGAGACTAAGGTTATTCCTGCCTGTCGTAGATTGTTAAAAGGGTCCTCGAGTTCATGATCCCTGAAAGTGAAGATAGCTCAATAAATGAGCTCTAGGTCCTCCAGCAAACTCAACGTGGTCTTGTATTTGTCATAGCACAGCAAAGGTATTAAGGAGGGCTCTGACCTTCCTTGATCCTGATTTGGAGTTTGTCTTAACGCACTGAAAAACACCATATATACACACGCACTCTGACTCCTCCTTAACAAGCAGGGTGTCTATAGAACCTTTCATCCTTGACACCAAAAAAAGTTTACCAATTAGAGTGTCTATGAGGAAAGGCAACTATTCTTCTTCTTACTCCGATCTTTTAGTGAATGGGTTCGAAGGTCACATTGACCAATGCGGAATTGATTAAAACTTCACATAATTTTGTCTATCTCCGTAAGGACAAAGTATCTTTCAATGAGTTCTTATCAATATCAAAAATTGGTAGGAATTTTCCAGTTTATTATAGTATAAGAGAGATGCTCCAGTGTGTTCTCAGGCTGCAGTATGCTGCGATGCACTCCGTTACAGTTTGTTCTTTGTCACGGCACAATACCGGCAGTTAGAGGCAATTGTGACAAACGGCTGAACAACGTCAACATACTGCGCCGGCGCTGACTCGAATCTGGGACCCAACGCACAGCGAACAAGCTTCGCTGAAATAATGATAATAATTATATATTTGTTTAGAAAATCAAGCGACGAGACTAGCATAATGATGATAACACGATAATTAGCTTCTGATAATGATGCTCCAGTTGGGATGTTTATATATATAAATCCGATCACTGTAACACTTTTTATAAAGCATTGAATAAAGAGCAAAAAAGCGGAAGGGAGATATTTGACAACCAATTATATCACAGTTTTTAATATTATGAACCATATTCGTAATTACAATTTCAGCGACCTTATATCAAAATAGTAATGTACATGTAATGGTATGTACAGTGCTCAGTGATATATATATATATCATCATCATCAGCCGATAGAAGTCCTCTGCTAGACAGAGTCTTCCCTCAAAGATCTCCACATCGATCACTCCTGCGTTGCTCGCATCCAGTGGGTTCCCGCGATTCTCATCAGATCGTCGGTCCACCTTGTAGGAGGCCTCCCAACACCACGTCTACCGGTACGCGAGCACCACTCGAGGACCTAACTGCCCCATCGACTGTCGATCCTTCGAGAAATGTGCCTCGCCCACTGCCACTTAAATATATATATACTTATATATATCACTGAGCACTGATATTGCGGTATCTCACCTTTTATTCAAGCACTGTTCAAATTATTATTCTAGAAGGATATTCATTCTTGGAGTTATAGTGCTATAATATCCTGCTCTTCTTAAGTTTTTACAGTTTTAAAACTATAATCTGTAGAAAATAGCTTAGCCTTTACGAACCCCCAGTTTCCAGCAAAAAAACCTTTAAAAGATTGAAAGAATACTAATGGTTAAGTTGGATAAATATATATGTATGTATACATATATAAACGTTGAATGTATGTATAATATTATTGATATATGTAGTATGCTGTCTTTATGAATTTATTTTAGATGGATTGATGAGTTGGTGAAGGTAAAATGGTGGGTACGGGCAGCTCATGACTGATCGGGTTGAAGATTTTTGTGAAAGCTTCATATCTAAAGTATATACAGCTTGTAGCAGTGGACATATCACAGCTGATTATGATATATAAACAAGTGTCTTAAGTTCAATTTATTTATAAGTTCTTATAAGTAGAAGTTAAGACTTCTCATCACTCGTTGGATTGTTGAAAATGCTGTTTGGAATTAAGTCTGTTTGTACGTTACTTAAATGTGATAAATAAAGTTGTGTTTTTTTTTAAGATGGTCCATTGATTATTCATTGAACTGTCTAATCGCTTTACATTACATCGTTTTATATCTAAAATCGATTATCGACATCGGGCCGAGAAGATCAATGTACCTTTGACGTAACCCCAACCTTGCGAAGGCCTTGTGTATATTTAAAGTCAGTGACAAAGTGTAATGAAAATAAACGAAATTTAAGGGTCGGATGAATGTTTTTTAGTAGGACGTCAAGGCATATCGAAAACTAGACAGTCTTTATGGTAAATCTGATCAATACAATAAAGGTCTTGTTACTCTGTTGATAGTCCTATGTACTGCTTATTATCTTGAGATATGAATTGGTCTATTTGGTCACTATAATGTATCCGGCTACTTAGTCCTTGATTCCGGAATAAATTTATGTAAATTGAGAGCTGTATATATTATTTAAATAGCTATAGCAGTATAAGTCTAGTCAGGATCTGGTTTAATATGCTCTCTTCGCAAAGCGTCTCGTTACGCTATATGCTTTTAGATCCTACGCTGACAACTAACCAAATCACTCTATACTGTATATTTTGCCAAAGTCTATTCTTTTTTCCATTTTTTTACATATTATATATACTATTACAACTGATATACTAATTCTGTGTAAAAATTATAGTATAGATAAGTTCAGCATAGGTAATGTTAAATGGTGCGCTAACTTTTTCACACTGCTTCGCTTAGTACTATAGATAAAAAAGTTTATTGATTTTAATGGGAACTGCTGACGTCACGAATGCATGCATGCACCATGAGTGCAGTTATATATACCTATAAAATATATTTATAACACCATAGAACCACCCAATCACCCATTGTTAGACCTATGCGGTTTGATATTGCATTATAATAAACGCTACCGTGCATTGATCGATATCTAAGGTTATAATTTCCGGTTTCTTGGTCGAGCCGGGAATATTGCGTAGTTTCCTTGCAATATTGGTTAGTGACGGACAGAATACGTACTAAGTACTCCTTAACACGTTATAACAGGTTATGTAAGCAGTACAGTAGGTTCGAGTCTCTTATCGAGAGAATTTTCCCTCCAGATTCTAAAAACCTTTCTGATGATTTTTGATGATTTCTTTCGTGGATAAAGACATCACATTTGAAATTTTTTTTATTGTTAACCAACCAGTTCATATATAGTTATAAATACAACAAAATATTTTAAAGTACCTATAAAAAGTTAAGTAGAAGAGAAGTAAAAAGAAAATTGTTTCTGTAGGCTGCTCTTAATAACGTCTCGTGGGATGTTATTGTAATTTGGATATATTAAGTTATGACATAACACGAGGATCAAAACATCCAGGATATTTATAAGTTTATTTATTGTATGTATACAGAATAAAAGCTCTGATAATTATTTAACTGTTTAACCGTAATAGAAGTTATCCAAAACAGACTGACACAGTAAAAATATTATCGTAACTTAGTACAGGTATTGTGTAAACATTCATAAGAATTAAGTAAAGAGATATTTTGTAATGTAAAAACATCTATTAATGTTTATAGAGGTGTAAGGGATCGTGGACAACAACTCACAGGACCCACGCTAATCAACAAACGAGGCTCTGGCTCCCACCAACCCGCATTGGGCCAGCGTGGTGGGAAATGGCTCAAACCCTCTCATATGAACACCTATAAATGAAGGACGCGGAAAGCCGCAGGATGCGGGCAACTCAGAACCGAGCATTGTGGAGTTTTTTGGTTGAGTCCTATGTCCAACAGTGTACATCTATCAGCTGATCCTGATGAATATTTACATATTGTTCTTCATGTCATGTCATCTTCATGTTTGAAGGTTGGTTGTTAACACCGAAAATAGTTGATAGTCTCGTGCAAAAGTTCCTCGGCGGATGTAATGCTGACTCACTTCCGTATGTTACATAACCACAACTTCCTCCGTCTGTCTTCTGTCTAAATGATATTTTACGGATCTAAAAGGAAGTGGCTAAGTAAAGACTTAAATGACGTTATCGCCTAGAAAGACTCTTTCAAGGATTACGGTTTAAATTCGTGATGTATTCTATCTATAAAGTGTCAGTTAAACTCGAATTTGCGTGATGTTAAGTGATAATGAAGTTTTAGTAAAGTTAAAATAGAGACCCAAAATATCGAAAATTTTATTTTACTTGACAAGTTTGTTAATAAAGTGTATCGCCGTGGTGGTGTACGCGTGGCAGGTGTCGGCGACATTACGCGATAGACTCCAAACAGCTGATGCGAACGATAACTTTAATATTAAGTTTCAGCCGAGTTGCAAACTTCAAATTGAACTTAATATTTCACACATTATCTCCTGTAACGTTGGGTCCAAAATCAAAACTTATTTATACGCTGAAGAGCTTTTTTTATCTCCAATCGGAAATATACAAAAGTGGCATTGTTTGGCAGGTAAGGTGGTGGATTGTAAGGGTTCCCGCAAAACAATTCACCGGATCTAAGCCAACCTCACCTGCTCATAGTGCACCCTGTTAGTTAACAAACCAGGCTCTGGGTCCTACCAATCCGCATCAGGTCAGCGTGGTGAGAAATAGCTCAAATCCCCCATATGAGTCCTTACAAACGTGGTAATTTTTGGGAGAGGCCTATGTCCAGCAGTGGAAATCTATCGGCCGAAAATGATGAATTTGTTTGTGTAATGGTGTATGTGGGATATGTACTCATTGCAACCTTCTCTGTCGTTATCTCCAATACGAGAGGCTTCCAAATCATATGCACTCAAACTAAACAAGGTTCTATGGACTGGTAGTATGAATAAATGTGTCCATGTTCAGTTCACATGACCCCATAGCTACTAAGCTTCAACACTTATTACACTTATTTATACTACATGGTCTGTGAACCTTCCTCATCTAGAGGTTAGTAAATACAGCCAATTGGAGCAGCCTGCGTTCAATCAGGGACATCAAAAGGATGTAAATGAAGAAACGTCTTCATTAGCGCTTAGTTCGAGACGATGAAGGATATTTTTAGTTTCTTAAAGATGTTAATTTCATGGTAAGCAATAAGCCTATTCTTCTTTTTCTTAAAACCTCTCCATTAGTGGATATTGGCTGTCGAATTTGCGAACCCATGTCTATCATGAGCTATATGGACCAGTTGCTAACCATTATCGATAAAGATGCAGCCATCCGTGTTTGGCAGCCAAGCTTCTAACAGGTCTTTTCCCTTGAACTTATTCATAAAGCCGTTTTACCTTTTGTTCTTACTATGATCCCCTACTTCTTGTGAATGCATTTTTTTTAAATATTTACCCAATACCTTCTCCGAACTATATTTGAGAAGGCGGATTGACATGAGTAGTATTATTAACCAGCTGGTACACTTCTAACGGTGCGCCTTCTCATAGATCAAAAGCGTTTATTTACATGTGCCGCCGACGCCGCTGGATGTAAGGACCGACCGTGACACTGGATCGTTGGTGATGTTCTATTTGTGTCTTGAAGTGTAAAGTACAGTTGCTATAAACAAATTTGACGCACGAGTCTTCTGAGAATGAATGGGAGTCAACTTACACAGCTGTAACAGTTTCACTACTGGATTAGAGGTTTGTTCCTGACTAAAAAATTTATAGTCAAATTGACAGGCTGTTCTGGATTAGATGGAGAGACGCCCCATTAGGATAAACGTTAAATAGAAGCTTATAAGTGTCAACATGTATGCCCTGAGTTACTAATGTAAGATAACGAGTCTGTAGGTAATCTACCGAATCCATTTCCAAAAGTTTGTCCAAGAATTACATTATTAAATACCCCCATTGCCCTTTTTAACGGACGTACAATCATCCCTGTGATGTTGGTATCTCGTGATTTAGAACAAAATAAGAAAGAAAAGTCTCGTTCTTCGTTCGTTCTTGGTTTTTTTTTGTGAGATGAGTAAATTTAATAACATGAATCACTTTGCGATTAACTTAAACCTCCAAGTTATTCTTCAGACTAATTATTTTACGTTTAATAACACTTATTACATTGTGTTAAATCACAGCGAGATCGTTGATGGTAAAGTTTGTCCAGAATAATATGGCTTTCATATGTAAATAGTCGAGAAGTAGAAGTAAGTTGTCATAGTGGTAAAGTAACAACATGATGGCCAATTGTCAAACTCAACAACCACGACAATGAACTGGGAACCTCTGTATTATTAAGAAAGCGATCAGTCAATATTGTATAGATGCAATTGAAGTAAGAAGTATATATCACCATCATCATCTTGCGATAAGCCACAGGATGCGGTCATCGCGAGACCAGTCGATTTCCTCATTAGCCGCTAGATTTCCACTGCCGGACATAGGTCTCCACCAAAGATCTCCACATCAATACATCTACATATATACAAGGGAACAAATAGATTACTGGCCTTAAACTGTTCGTAGACGCTTGAGTCATGTAAAACATATAATTATCATATACTATATGACATAAAATACATCCACTATGAATTTCTAGAAGCTTCGAATTCTATCTATCAAAGTACACGCAATAAAACGGAATATTGGCTTTCGCGTTTTCCCATATCGATATGACATTAATAATTCACATCATGGCAGCGATGTCTATGGTGTTATAAAATAATGTACGTTCGGAAACGCACACAACACAGAAACAGAATTTTCCCGCGCCACGTGTCCACGAAGGAAATGAAGAAACTTCAGCCAGTGCGCGCCGGACGCTCCGCGGGAGAGGGCGTGTGTGTTGCGCGTTACCCACTCGAAACTTCGGGATCGTGTTATAAGTTATTGCTTTGTCAAGTTAAATTAAGTGTATCAACTTTTAAGTAGTAATATGGCTGATGATAAGGAGGATGGAATTGAAGGTTTGAATTTAATTTTTATATTAACTGAAATGACAAGTTTTAATCGAGTTTATCGATAACGTACATATTGTATACGGCTGCCATTTATAAATATTACAAAAGGTTTCTAACGCAAATTTATTTAAATATATACATAATACTATATTTATTATCATTTAAAATTGCAGAATAATACATTGTCAGATCATCGCTAATTACGTGTGTAAATGTTACTTTAGTATATAATTACAAGTTAACTACTTGTATTTAATTACATGAAAAAAACATTGTTTCAACGGAATCAATTGTGTTGTTTTTTTCAATAGTTTTCCATCTTCAATAATGTATATATCGCATCGGTAGCAAGTAGTACTATGCAAATGATGTTAGTTTTAATTTGTAGCTTTGAAGGGCAATGTAGCTACATTGTATATGTCCTCACCGTCATAATTAATAGCTAGTCAATTATCACGATCGCTTTACGTTGTTAAAAAATATTGTTAACATCAATCAACATAGTAAATTTATCCTCTGGAACATGAAGACTTTTACGCCGTCAAATCTTAACAACCCTTCAGGTTGGTGTGGAAGTGCGAGTTGATGAGTTCACATGTATGCGAAAGTTGTTCCTCTTGGAACATTTCGGTTTACTTATAGTGCACCCTCTTCAAGTATAGTATAAAAAAGTCCTTTTAAAAATTTATTTCTTAAATATTATTCTGTTTGTTATTATAAAGGGAGGAAGTTTAAGTATTTTTTACTCTCAAAAGAATTGTCATATTTAAATTATTAATGAGACGTACTCTTGAATAATATTTCTCTTTAAAATATCGCTAAAAGGAAAAATGAATCCCCCTTTGTAATAAACGAAATAAAAACGAAGAGCATTGACCCAGCTAAGAGAAGCTCTTTGACAATAGCGAATAATTTACTCTTTGTGCGGAACCCTCTTACTGATCCTTTTGGATCTGCTACATTAAGGCTACACCTCTACAAGAAGGTTACACCAGTTGGACAACGTCTGACTACAACCTTCACCCATATTGTATTACAATTTGAATAAAAAAAAATTACCGTTAGATCTTTTTGTTAATTAAATTAAGAGGCGGGACGAGCGGGACGTTCACCTGATTGTAAGTGGCACGCTTGCCTATGACATGGTGCTAGTCAGGATGATATACTCTATACCATATTGAGCTCGTCGTCTGAAGCGTAAGATGTCGAGTCCCGTTAGCCTAGTAATTACACTAGCTACAGCACCCTTCAAACCGGAACACAATGTTTGCACAGTACTGTTTGTCGGCAGTAATAGGCGCTGCGGTGATACCTCGATGCTCTCCGGCAATTGACACCTTTTTTTATATCGGAGGAAATCACCTAAACAGATACCCTGCTCCTGGGGAGAAGACAAGATTATGGGATATTTACCCACTAAAATCTCTTCGGTGGTCATTCTCAGTGCGTTGCTGGAGGCCCCGGGGTATCCTACGGAATCCACCGGGGCCTCCCGGTACTACGTCTACAGCACCTTCCAGGATCAGCTCACCTCAATACCCTCGCTTTGGTACCAATTGGTCCGACAAGAACTAGATCATCTCATACTTGTCTCATCCCAGGCTCCTTTAATTGGCAATGAGGGCATCATCATCATCATCTGGTGTCCTCTTCAAACTGAAGTCCGGCGATCAGATTGAGAAAACCAATTCGACCCTCAGCTATTCCTTTTAACTGATGGTATTTAAACCCAGTCCATTCCTCTATATCATCAAACCATTACTTGCACTGTCTACCAGGTGCAGATTTTCCAGGAATTTTGCTCTCCAGGATCAACCAATGAGCCTCAACCTTTATAGCCCAAAAACGCGAAAAGCCTTTTAGTCGCATTCTACGACAAGCAGAGCTTACCTTAGTTCTAACCTTAATTTCCTGAGACTACAGGGCAATCGGCGGTAGAGACCCACCAGCAGTAAATAAATGGACACTAACGACAGTAGATTACTGCATGATGATAAATTTTGAGTCTGTATATGACTGTGAGGTGGTAAAACAATAGCCTATACGTTTTGTAACAAGTACCTGTCAGACGTTTTTCTACATCCGTATACGTAAACGGATCTTCAGAACACCATCACTGGTGGTAGGTCTCTGTTGCAGAAGACCGTATCATCTTCATCAGTAGATAGACGACAAAAAGTACTGCTCATAAATTACTATATTCCGGTTCGAAGGGTGCTGTAGTTGGGGAAATTACTGTCGTAACGAGACGAGGCGTCTTGTCAATGTAGTGTGTATAACATCCTATCACTTTTCATCAAGTGAATGTCCCGCTCGTTTCATCGCTTTGTTGAATAAAAAAAAACTTGTAGTAGATTGTTTTTAAAATATTCCTTATAATAGACCCATCATCATCATCATCATCTTCATCTGCCGATACTCATCTACTGCTGGACAAAGATCTCCACATCATCGGGAACTCGTTGCTTGCATCTAGTGGGTTCCCGCGACTCTCACCAGATCGTCAGTCGACCTCGTGGGAGGCCTCCCAACACTATAATAGAGTATATATAAGGTTGCCAAATATCTCCCTTCCGCTTTTTTGCTCTTTATTCAATGCTTTATAAAAAGTGTTACAGTGATCGGATTTAGTTCAAATATGCGCCGTTTTGTTCGATAATCTGTTTCCATCTAGACGGCAACTTCATAATACCTCCCTCGTAGAAGCCCCCCTCCTTATTTGCGAAGAACTCGGACAGCCACTTTTCACAAGCCTCTTTTGAGTTCAACTTTACACCACCAAGGGCGTTCACCATGGACAGGAACAGGTGGTAATCACTTGGCGCTATGTCCGGGCTATATGGTGGATGCGATAAAACTTCCCATCCAAGCTCCCGTAGCTTCTGACGAGTCATCAACGAAGTGTGTGGTCTGGCGTTGTCCTGGTGGAACACTACACCCTTCCTGTTGGCCAATTCTGGACGCTTCTGGTCGATCGCCTGCTTCAAGCGGTCCAGTTGTTCGCAGTAGATGGTAGAATTAAGCGTCTGGCCATATGGGAGCAGCTCATAGTGGATGATTCCCTTCCAATCCCACCAAACACACAGCAAAACCTTCCTGGCCGTCAATCCCGGCTTGGCCACTGTTTGGGACGATTCACCGGCCTTCGACCACGACCGTTTTCGCTTGATATTGTCGTATGTGATCCATTTTTGGTCGCCAGTCACCATCCGCTTCAAGAATGGGTCGAGTTCGTTCCGTTTCAGCAGCATATCGCAGGCGTTGATTCGGACCAGAAGGTTTTTTTGCGTCGAATCATGCGGCACCCAAACATCAAGCTTTTTTTTGTATCCAGCCTTCTGCAGATGGTTTAAAACGGTTTGGTGACTAACTCCCATCTCCTGGGCGATGTCACGAGATGCCACATGCCGGTCTAACTCGATGTAGTCCATGATTTGATCGGTATTTGTCGTCACAGGTCTTCCGCCGGCTGGCTTATCCATGGTGTCGTTTTCACCGGCTCTGAATCGTCGAAACCATTCCTCCGCGGTTCGAAGTGATAGAGTACCATCCCCCAAAACACCATTAATCTCACGGAACGTTTCTCTAGCGGATTTGCCTTTAACGAAGGAAAACTTTAAAATAGCGCAAATTCGGCGTTAGTGAACTCGCATGTTTACACGTCTATAACTGTTGAACGCAATATCCAAGCTAATTATGCATAGCGTCGTTTTGTAGGTTATGTCAAGACCTTTAAAATTATGTATAGTATTGCCAGATACGAGCTCTGTAGCGCTTTGTACATAGCCGCGAAATTCAAAAGACAAAAAGGCAGAAGGGAGATATTTGCCAACCTATTATTAAAATATAACATGTTAGTATTATCTAATTCTAATAGCAACAGCCACATTCAAACCAGAACAATTTTATTTATGTGTATATATAAATAATATTAATGTTTTTTTGTCTGTTTGTTCTGTAATCTTTAGAATGTATTGGTGAATATATATTATTCACCAATACGAGCTGGACGTTCGCCTGATGGTAAGTAATTATCTTACACTAGCTACAGCGCCCTTCAAACCGGAACACAGTAATGTTTCAACATTACTGTTTTACAGGCGGTGCGACCAATAAATTAATTTTTTCTTTATTATTATTTTTTTATTTAATTTCGCGATGAGTCGAGTCGGATGTTAAGTGATACATCTGTTCTCAACAACGTCGCGCTAGTTAGGATGATATCTGCACCATATTGCGCTCGTCGCCTTGAAGTGAGATGAGTCTCGTTCCCTAGTAATTTCACTAGCCACAGCGCCGTTCGAACCGGACAAGTAATGTTTGCACAGTAGTTTATCGGCTGCGATAGTCGCTGCGGTGGTATCTACGCAGACTGTCTCCGGCAACAGAGACCTACCTACCAGAAAGTGTATAATTTTTTTTTTTTTCTAATTCATTTGAATATATATTGAACGTCTCATACAGTAGATAGATGCGTCAAACAATGGAGTCTAAAGGCCGGAATTAAACGTGTGCCAAGTTATATGAAGTGATCGCGAGTGTTCGGTGCACTCGATTCCGTTCCTTAGTCCGTCGGCGGAGGCGAGGAGTTGTGTACACCAGCTACACGTTGCCTTGGTGTGCCGCCAAAGACGTTTATATCACATCAGTGACCATCCTTACCTTGGTAGACAATTGCTCGGGGCAATGTCAAATGTCAGGGAAGTGTGCCGGGTTGTTGACTCGACGGTCTTTGTAAGTTAATAAAAAAAAAAACTATTCAAATATGGCCGCCCTAATATACATACTACATAGTATATATAGTAATCATCCTGTTGATAGAGATCATCTAGGTATTGGTGTAACAGCTAAAGTAAAGAGTCTTAACATCTTACGTCTCAAGGTCATGAGCACAATGTGATGGTGAATATAACATCATTATTGCTGGTGGTGAATGTCTATTGCCGGGGAAGGTTTGGGTATCACTGTAGCGCCTGTTTCGGCCGCGATATAGTATTTTGCAAAAATAACAGTCTTCCGGTTTGAAGGGCGTTGTAACTAGAAATATTATTGGAGTAACGAGACTTAACACCTTACGTGTGATGCGACGAGTACAATGTGATGCTGTGGATAGCATCCTAACTATTGAAAATAAATCTCTGTTGCCGAATACCGTCCGACTACCTTAGCAGTGTTTATTAGTGCCGCCAAACAGTGGAGTGCAAAAATAACTGTGTTTCGGTTTGAAGGACGTTGTTATTAGTGACTGGATTAACGAGACAACACCTTACATGTGAAGCGACAAGTACACAGTTATGTTTGCAACATCCTAGCTACTGGTCGTAAATCTCTGTTGCGGAAGACCGTCTGTCTATCATTGCAGTGCCTGTTCGTGCCGCCAAACAGTAGTGTGGAAACATTAATGTGTTCCGGTTTGAAGGGCTTCATAGCTGATAAACTTATTGGAGTAACGAAACAATACCTTATGTATGAAGCGACGAATACAATGTTATACTGTGTATATCATCACAATTAGCGCCGCGTTGTTATAGGCAAGCGTATTACTTACCATCAGATGATCGTCTCGTTCCTTTGGTCGGTAAATACAATTTTTTTTTTGATAAATAGATAATTGAAAATAAACATCCGTGGTCCATCATCATTAAAGCAATTCATCCGTCTGATTAATTGTGTACTTTGCTTTTGACATCGCTTTATTACACTCTCGCCGCAAATCACAATTAACGATTGTAACAGTTCAAATCGATTTATGTAGATTAAAAGAGGGTGTAAGGGGGCGCACGGCAACTCACGGGACCAAACCAAACTCGCCTGCTCGTGGTACATCCTGCTAATCAACAAACGAGGCTCTGGCTCCAACTAACCCACATTAGACCAGCGTGATGGGAAACATGAACTCCTACAAACACGTCCCCTAGTACCCGGCGGTACCTTAGGCCATGCTGATGGTAAGATCAATCGATGTGGAGATTATTGGGGGAAGTCTGTCTTCCAGAGGACGTTCATTAGCTGATTGATATTGAAGATATAAGAATGTTATCATACAATAAAGTACTGAACGACGATTGGATCCGCAATATCTGCATCCATTGGTTTCCTATCTGATGATAGGAAATCAATGGATGCGGATATGATCATGATCTGATGATCAACGGTGTAGCTGCTGAAGGATCTTCCACGACTGCATCTACTGATGTTGGACAGGGCCTTTCGTTCGAGGACCGTACTGCCCCATCAAACGTTAGCGTAAGTCTTGAACTACATTCGAAATGAAAAATAAATGATTACCAATATTCGCTTAATTTTATGAAGCAACGAGATGGTTAAGACCTTCATCATCATCATAATCAACCGATAAAGTCCACTGCTGGACATAGATCTCCCCCAAACTTCACCCCACCAATCGAAGCCGCTCCTGAGATATAAGATATATAATATCTGATATCTGATACATGTTATACCTTTTATATATCACAAGGGCTCTCCCAACCCATTCCTCAGTATTTTCACTAGCTACAGGGTCATTCAAACCGGAGCACAGTAATATTTGCATATTACTGTTTGGCGGCAGAAATAGCCTCTGCGGTGTTACCTACCTAGACGGTCTCCAGCAAAGAATTGTAATTAGCGTAGTTACTTGGGTCACAAGAATCTTATGTCTCTAGTTGACGGGCGTTATATGGGCGCTGTGTATATCATCCTAACCAAAGCCACGTTGTTATGGGTAGGTGTATAACTCACCATCAGGTCAAGGTCACGCTGGTTTTGTCGCAAACTTACCGCCGAAAACAGGTATGTTTAGTCATACAATAAAATTACTTCTGGCCTCGGTTAGCTGAGAACAATACAAGTAATAGACAACATTTAAGATAAGATTTGTCTATAATTTCAGTTTTTTTTTTCTGTCAGTGTCACTCGTAATTTGTTATGCAATGAGGGTTCGCTATTTGGAGATCACACGTTAAATATAATATAATCCTTTTTTTTGTATAAGTCGTGACTTAATGAAGGGGCGGTCGGAACGGTACAGCGCCATGTTAGTAAGGCCAACGAAAATAAAACAAATCCAATATTTTTATTTTTATATACGAGGGTCATTGTTATCCTGGCGTGGTGAGTAGGGTTGACTTTTTTATTACGTCAAGGACTCTAATCCTTTACTTGTACTGTTGAATTTATTTAGCCGACATTATTTGCCCGCGGCCCCACTTGTGTTGCGAAGTTCAGCTTATAACAGGAATAAGTTGAAGCACTCACTAAATTGTTATTTTAAACCAAAATTTTCCTACAGCCATTACTAACATAAATAACCTGTTATTATTTACTTCAAGTACAGCACCAGGTTCCTGGCAGACCTAAAACAAGGTGGAAAAATGCGGTGCTATAAGAGACATGTGTGAGTGCTAAGAGACTGACGATGATGACGAGAACAGAGCAAAGTGGAGTGGAAAAATAACGAAAGCCGACCCCACCATCATATGGGATAATAGATAGGAATAGAGATACAGCACCAGATTCTAGTCGAACGAAGTTTTCATTCCGAGACGACGAAACTAATGAAATCAACGGTATTTCCGTCCAGCATGAGACTTAGCAACAGAATGCGCTGTTGCTAAGTCTCGTTAAGTCGGTATTTCACTACTTTCATCGCCCTTCAAACCGGAACAAGGTAATGTTTTCACAATACTGCCTGGCAGAAGAAATAGGAACTGCGGCGGACATAGACGATCTCCGGCAACGGGGAGCACCAGTATGAGTATTTCTGCTGACGAGGATAATATAGTGCAGTGTATCAATGTACCTTGGTGTCCTATTAAACGAGTGTATCAATTTATATGAATAGATTAATTTCATTAGTGGATATACATGGGAATACACTGAATTCTCATCATGCAAGGTAGCTAGTCACTCTATTGAGAATTTGGATTCCAATTTCGCGCAATGTTGACATACCTCTCGCTCCGACTGCATGCACTTAGACATGGAGATACCTATTGAAATGAACACCTTAGGTAACACAGATAGTAGCTAGGACATTGAAGTTATGTAAATTTCATTGTTTATATACTAACCTAAATATACATAGGAGATCTCCACATATTCATTAACTCATCACTAGGTCTCCGAAACTGTTAGACGTCCTCCTTCTCAAATCGTATTCCTCATGTCTGAGCGTCGTAACTACCTCTACCCATCACTCTTGTCCTTGTGAAGTTTTGGCATCTCGTCTTATCTCCGGTTACTTGGAGAGCATCGTAGACTGTGGAGTCGAGTGTGATCTAGTTAGACCAACGCATTGGGTTATGGCTGTGGCCGTTTTTCCTTTCACTTTGACAGTAACCACAAGTTTTTCAATGTTGACTCCGTCATTCCTGGCATATGTCCGAAGTAGTCTAAGATTCGCTTGAGGCAGATAGAAAGCCAAAAGAAAGCCTTGTTTTTATTCTGAGCTTGGCTAGTATCGATGCGTTGGTCCGAAACGTAGTCTATAAGATCCGGAGCATTGTTCTCAAGGACCACATTTCTAAAGCGTCAATCCTTTTGCTGTCTACTGATCTTAGAGTCCACATCTCAGCCCCATATAAGAAAATGGAGAACACGAAGGAGCTCACGAGTTTGATGTCCGTATTCAATGATATATTCCTGTCTGTCCAAGTTTTTTCTAGCTGAGACATGGCACTGTTGTCCATACCTATTCTTCTGCGTGGCTTATTCACAGGAGCCGTTATTCGTGATAGTTGATCCAAAGTAAATGAAATATATGACTATTTTTAGTTTAAGTGCGCCAGTGAGCTCGAAGGTTGTTATCCTATCTATGACCATGGTTCTAGTCTTCTGTTTATTGATAGACAGACCTAAGTTATTGCTGATTCGTAAAATTCTGTTAGACGTAAACATTTCAAATTTGGTAGAGATATTGCTTCTGCAATTAAAAGATCAGCTATAGACGGATTATACAAAATTCCTTCCCCGAATGAAGTCGCGGGGGCGTTAGCCAACAAAGCTGGTAGGAAACAATATGTTTATGTAACGTTATATTTATTAATAAAAAGATATTCATCAAAATAAATACATGAAATATATTGGTTACTTTTTTTACTTCGGACCCTTAAGTATATTTTCAGTAAAAAGTAGTCCTTTATAAAGGGTGTGATAATGTTTCCTTGGTGTGCACAAAGTGCTTAATACTTCTGACAGTACAAGAGTCCTCATGCTACGATGGTTGCTTACCATTAAAGGTGCCATATGCTTATATGCCACTTCCACAGTATAGCAAAACTCAAGCTTCCTATCTCTAACATGACTAGTGCGTTCTCATTCTCATTACTGAAAACACTTAGCCATAGTTAACTTTACCATCAGCTTATGTTTTGAAATATATATCTATCTGTAGGTCTCCTAATATTAACTTCTTATCAATAAAGTACTTTTGCATTACAAGATAAATATGTTAACCTTTTCGTGGTAGCTCTGGTCTAAATGGTGGATGCAGTATAACTTCCTTTCTAAACTCCTGGAGTTTTTAGCGAGACACTGTATTTGTTTACAGGATCGGATATTTACTAATTTCTATTTTTAACACTCTTTAAATCATAATTGTTTCAACCAAACGTAAAATAATAAGAGGATTTTTTTCAATACGAAATTTCAGTTTTTAAGGGAGCATAAGTATGAAATTGTTTAATCTACACTTTGCAAGATATTTATCATTATAGCAAAGTAAGGAAAAAAATAATAGTCTTTTTTTCTCAACCTAACAGTAACTAATGAGGACTGCTTTGTAATAAATAACAACGTAATCTATCTCGAGATAAATTTTAATGATCCTGATATTCTGTCTCCATTGTATAAATATTGAACGTTGTCCTGTTATGGTATAATGTAATGAACACTAAAAAATCAGAATTTTTTTACAGATTACAAAATAGAGAATAAGCTTTTGTATGCCTTTTTAGAATTAATGTACTTACGTCTATATCTAGAACGAAGTCATATATTTAAGACAATATGACCGTTATGATAAAAAATGTCCATTATATAATCTGCTGGATTACTTTAAGATTATTTCTATGAAAATACATTCATAATAATTGGTGATAACTCCTTAAATATATGCCCTGATGATAGAGAATTACCTTTTTTTGTTTATGGACAGTCTTCAAAAGATACTCTGCTTCTGGAGAGAAGACCAGGTTATATGGGATTTGCACCTATTTAAGCCCGTCGGTGGTCAAGATTAGTTCATTGCATGAGGCCTTGAGATATTTTACGGAACATACCGATTCCTGCAATGCGCCTAAGCAGGTGTCGGGGAGTTCCGTAACCCTACCCAGAGATCTCTAATTGCTACAACAAGCGAGCAGGACTACCTCCAGCTTGTTCACTTCGGGTTCGGTTAGTGGGCAATGAGGGCCTTCTCCTTTAAAGCCCACGAACCAGTAAACCATTTTAGTCGTTACTGTTCTTAATAGCATAGGAAATGTATTTATAATAGAAAAGTACAAACAAAAGTAATATATGTAAAATAATTAGACGTAGGTAACAAGCAGTATAGTTATAGGCTATTTGTAAAACAGACTATCCCTCACCATTATGTCATCATGGGTGGGGCTGATGAGAAAAAAAAATCCGTGTTAAATCTATAATTAGATGAAGTCACTAAAACAGATCGAGTAACAAAATTAACTGAGAAATAGAGAATTTAGTATTACTTCTACATTAAAATCTAGAGATAAGTAAATTTGAATATTCATAAGATTATATAACTGCTAGTAGATTTAACTTTAGTTCAAATGATATAAAATATCATCATTTAATAATTTTATGTTAATTTGATTTAGTATAAGATTAAATGCCCAGCGGCGAGTACCATAAAGCAGCGGGAGTTAATAAACTCGAAGATTAATGATGTTGATAATGATTGTGTTTAATTATCACATCGACCATTTCATATATTCGCAAAATATTATTTTGCTGATCATATAACGGTTTATCATATCATTAATTTACAGCTTACAGGATATACAATCCAATTATGTTCCAGGCTTCATACAGGCAAATAAGCATTGTATACCCTGGCTTCCTAAATCTATCTTAATGATAATCTCTTAAGTTGCTCAAAACGTACATAAATATGATTTGAATATTGCTAAGTTGGTGCTAAGCTGACTAATTACTAAATTAGAGCACTAAAGTAAACTTACTTTTAAGTACAGATACAGATTTCTAGTTTATTTCGCAAGCGCCAGGTCCCAGTCAAATCAGATTAAACCTATATCGGATTAGTCGTTCAGGAGCTACACTGTCGGTTAAACTGTTAACTGTTACGATCCTCCAGATATAAATATACATCCGTTAAATTTATAAAAATCTTTTGTTGGGGTCATTATGAAACCGTTTTTTTCAATAGTCCAGTTGATCGAAAGCTCTGCCTGGTATTTTATTCGCTGCAGGAGTTCTCACCGCGTTGTAATCGATTCAAGCTCTCGCTTCTTAACATTTTTATAATACCGCGAGATCAGCGGAATGTCTGAAATTCGCGTATAATGTGATTATGGATCTATTTTCAGACGGTTCAACGGAATCGAGGACAGTGTAGGGAGATTTATTTCAACGGAGTGTGACTTACAATGACGCAATCGACAGAGTCCACAAATTGAGTCGCTGAAAGATGTGTATGTTTCAAGATAATATTATTATGACGCTGTGGGTACTAAAATTACTGGAGTAACCACGCTTTCTTAAGTCTCTAAGCGAAGAGCTTAATTTGGCGCAGGGAACTAGTGCGACGTTATAGGAAAGCGTATCTCTCAATTGAATAGTGATGAGTAAATTTGGTATCAGGCATAGCAGTATTTAGTCTTTCTTCTTCGCAAGCCCAAGACCAAGGCCAAAACGGAGATCTACTATGAGATTGAAATTCGGTTGATACTATGAGTTGAAATAATTATTATAAATTGTTAATATTTTTTAGATAGCAATAAAATTGTGGTTTATTGCCATCTAAAGCATAAGAAATTGTCAGAAGCTATGACACAAAATAGAGATAAATTAAGAAGAATGACCAGGAGGGCCAGCGCCTAGTAGAGATGGGACAAGGTCTAGTAAGAAGAAAAAGAAGAAAATTGAATTTTATTAGTAAAATATTAATTATGTATAATATCCAGTTCTTGCTTTTAAACAAAAGTTAGGTTATATGTTTACACAAAATATTAATAAAAAACCAAGTATCAGAACAAATGCGTGAAACCATCACTGAATAGTTAAGCAAGACCGGAAGTATTTAAGCAAAACCAAGACGGGACAGACAAGATCAAGACCAATATCAAGATTGTCCAAGTCTAGGTCTTGTTGTTACTTCACTCATCACTACAAGCGAACGTCCCACTCATCTCGTCGCTTCTTAGAATAATAAAAATTGTTAACTACTTCATTTAGCAGAGTACTTTAAAATGGCGCTGCTTTATGAACTAATATAAAGATATATTAAACTACATATATAAACAGATATAGTGGTACTATAGAGATATCATTCTGATCGCTAAACTTCAGTTTATAGAGGAAACCTAACGATGATGATGATAATAAAGGTGTACTTTAATTAACGGAAATTTACTAAAATGAATACATAGAAGTTAGATAAAGGAAACAAAATGGAAGCTATAATATTTTACCTTTATATACTACGAAGCGTCTAGACGGGCAGGACGTTCACTTGATGGTAAGCGCCCATAACAACGTGGCTCTAGTAAGGATACACAGCACCACATTACGGTCTTCTTCTTAGTCATAAGATGTTGAATGTTATTATCCCAGAAATTACACTAGCTGCCCTCCCTTCAAACTGCGACACAGTAATGTTTCCACACTACTGTTTGGCGGCAGAAATAGGAGCTGCGGTGGTACCTACGTAGGTTTTCTTCGCAAACAGAGACCTACCACTAAGTGATAGTAGTACCTGTCGCCCATAAGGTGAAGTTCTTGTTAATCAAATACAAACGCGCTGCTAAGCAATACAGCCGCTTCGTCTGTAACTTAAAAATAGTCTAAACAAGGTTTTGTTTGTATTAAATATCCTTTAAATAGTATATTTATATAAATACTGTTGTCATTAAACAACTTATCTGTTACTCAATAGTCCGTATTGGGATTTTAACTGGTAATAGTCCAGCATAACTCTTTCCTTGTCCCTGCAGCGGAGTATTTAACACCGTGGCATTAGTTGAGATGTTATACATTATACCACATTGTGCTCCTCGCTTGAGACATTAGATATTGACTCTCGTTAACCTAGTAATCAAGCTACAGCGCCCTTCTAACTGGAGTAATGTTTGCACAGTGCTGAATGTCTGTGTACTGCCTACAGATCTACTCGTATCGAGATTTCGACGAATAAAAATAAAATATACAGACTGTCACTTATATCACTTTACTTTTCTTAATAGCAGGAAATAGAGATCCAGTGTTACCATTAGATAAAATTGTAGCTAATACGATTCTACCAAAATAGTTACTCATCGTGACACGTGTCAATTCCATTGTTACCTTTAGATAAAACTGTAGCTAATACGATTCGACTAAAATAGTTACTCATTGTTACAACTGTCAATTCGTGTTACCAATAGATAAAATTGTAGCTAATACAATTCGACAAAAATTAATACTTATTGTGACACGTGTCAATTCCATTGTTATCATTAGATAAAATTGTAGCTAATACGATTCTACTAAAATAATTACTTATTGTGACACGTGTCAATTCCATTGTTATCATTAGATAAAGTTGTAGCTAATACGATTCTACTAAAATAATTACTTATTGTGACACGTGTCATTTGCATTGTTATCATTAGATAAAATTGTAGCTAATACGATTCTACTAAAATAACACATAGACATTACTTATTGTGACACGTGTCAATTCCTTTGTATCATTAGATAAAATTGTAGCTAATACGATTCTACTAAAATAATTACTTATTGTGACACGTGTCATTTGCATTGTTATCATTAGATAAAATTGTAGCTAATACGATTCTACTAAAATAATTACTTATTGTGACACGTGTCATTTGCATTGTTATCATTAGATAAAATTGTAGCTAATACGATTCTACTAAAATAATTACTTATTGTGACACGTGTCATTTGCATTGTTATCATTAGATAAAATTGTAGCTAATACGATTCTACTAAAATAATTACTTATTGTGACACGTGTCATTTGCATTGTTATCATTAGATAAAATTGTAGCTAATACGATTCTACTAAAATAACACATAGACATTACTTATTGTGACACGTGTCAATTCCATTGTTATCATTAGATAAAATTGTAGCTAATACGATTCTACTAAAATAACACATAGACATTACTTATTGTGACACGTGTCAATTCCATTGTTATCATTAGATAAAATTGTAGCTAATACGATTCTACTAAAATAATTACTTATTGTGACACGTGTCATTTGCATTGTTATCATTAGATAAAATTGTAGCTAATACGATTCTACTAAAATAACACATAGACATTACTTATTGTGACACGTGTCAATTCCATTGTTATCATTAGATAAAATTGTAGCTAATACGATTCTACTAAAATAATTACTTATTGTGACACGTGTCAATTCCATTGTTATCATTAGATAAAATTGTAGCTAATACGATTCTACTAAAATAACACATAGACATTACTTATTGTGACACGTGTCAATTCCATTGTTATCATTAGATAAAATTGTAGCTAATACGATTCTACTAAAATAATTACTTATTGTGACACGTGTCATTTGCATTGTTATCATTAGATAAAATTGTAGCTAATACGATTCTACTAAAATAACACATAGACATTACTTATTGTGACACGTGTCAATTCCATTGTTATCATTAGATAAAATTGTAGCTAATACGATTCTACTAAAATAATTACTTATTGTGACACGTGTCAATTCCATTGTTATCGTTAGATAAAATTGTAGCTAATACGTTTCTACTAAAATAATTACTTATTGTGACACGTGTCAATTGCATTGTTAACATTAGATAAAATTGTAGCTAATACGATTCTACTAAAATAATTACTTATTGTGACACGTGTCATTTGCATTGTTATCATTAGATAAAATTGTAGCTAATACGATTCTACTAAAATAACACATAGACATTACTTATTGTGACACGTGTCAATTCCATTGTTATCATTAGATAAAATTGTAGCTAATACGATTCTACTAAAATAATTACTTATTGTGACACGTGTCAATTCCATTGTTATCGTTAGATAAAATTGTAGCTAATACGATTCTACTAAAATAATTACTTATTGTGACACGTGTCAATTCCATTGTTATCGTTAGATAAAATTGTAGCTAATACGTTTCTACTAAAATAATTACTTATTGTGACACGTGTCAATTGCATTGTTAACATTAGATAAAATTGTAGCTAATAAAATTCGACTAAAATAATTACTTGCCGTGACACGTGTCAATTCCATTGTTAACATTAGATAAAATTGTAGCTAATATTTTTTTTTTTTATACAGTCACGCCTTTTTCCCAGTAGGGGTAGACAGAGGTGAATAAACACCCACATTTCGCCAGATGTGGTCAGATTTGGTCCAGTGTAACAGGGGGCGAGCCTGTGCCACTTTATTGGGACCACCCCCACACACACACACAAAGATGATATCAGTGTGCGGGTTTCCTCACGATATTTTCCTTCACCGTTTGTATCTCGCTGTTGTAACTAAAGTTCACAAATGTACATAACTTAAATATTAAGTCATTGGTACATGCCGAGGTTTGAACCCGCGACCTTCAGAATGAAAGCCGCACGCTCTAACCATTAGGTCAGCGAGTAGCTAATACAATTCGACTAAAATAATTACTTGCCGTGACACGTGTCAAATCCATTTCTTTCTCATACATTGTTGTAGTTTGTAACAGTTGACTAATACTGTAGAGTTGTTGCTAATTCACAAAGTTGAAGGTCGTCCAGCGCAACTGGTGGCTCAATATACAGATGTCGGGCTTGTTGGTTTATTATTCCCTTTCTTCATACAATTGATTAGGTCACCGGTCAGCTGATCTGACTCCTCGATTGTCGTTCTTCGAGGAAATATTTACTGCAGGCACGGAATATTATTTAATACCTTTATTTAAGAATCCAAATTTGATACGCTATAAAAAAAAGCATGATGAGTATACCGTTTCCGAAATTAATATGTCTTTATTTGATAAAGCGACGAGATGAGTAAGATCTTCATCCGATGGTAAATGATACTTTAACCGATGATGCGGCGCTAGTTACGATGATAAATAGTACACAGCACCACATTGTGCTCGTCGCCTTGAGATTTGACATTTTATTGGTGCTGGATCCTTGTTGCTGGAGACCAAATGGTTGCTGCGGTGGCACCAACCTTTGTAGGCACTGCAGCACCTATTGCAGCCGACAAAGGTTACCATGTTCCTGTTTGAACGACGTTGTAGCTAATGAAATTACTCTGGTAATGAAGCTTAATATTTTTTTCTCAAAGACACGAGCGTAATGTGGTGTGAGGCTCTACATATCATTATAAACAGTGCCACCTTGTTATGGGCGGACGTTTTACTTACCATCAGTTGAAGACCTGATGGTAAGTGATACGTCCGCCGAAGTGATTCTCTCCTCTCATTATATAGTAGTTTAAAGAAAGCATGAATTCACATTAGTGAAATGTTTGTTATTTTTAGAAATAACTTTTATGTTATTTAACTATTCTGGTCGATGGATTTCAACCCACTTCCATAGACTGCTAAATTATTTCCACAAAAAAGTTACTGTGTCCCGGATTCATATGACAATTCATCATATTCCGAGAATATTATAACCTAAATAATTTCAAAGGTTAACCACCACCCCAACCACCACCAAGGGTCGTTGTAAATAAGAAAGACTAGCTGTAACTTTCTAAGAGGATCTAGCAATAAAAAAATAGTAGATAAATCCAATATCCTTTTTTTTTGATGATGATGTATTTTCATATGTAGTTTATTTTGTTTTGATTTTAATTGATAAGGATGAAGTGTGTCCTCGCAGGATTACAGCTCTCATATATTGACAGCTGGAACACAGCGATGCAGTTATGGCGATAGATTTATGAAATGGAGTTCTGCAGATGAGTTGGATAAAATTCTATGACTATCCAAAGCTAACTATATCTTGTCCCGGAATTGAACCTGTGTTACAAGGAAAGCGGTCAGCCGCTGAGCTATGAAGGCAATAATATACCTGAAAATATAAATTATTTTAATTTGTGAAATTATTAGTAAAAAGTTGTTTGTTCAACGTTTTCGCTTTTCTTCAGATGTTTCGTTTAAAGGCAAATTAAAGCTCAGGAGAAATCCTCCTTAAATCGTTGTTGTTAAGAAGTTAATTCAGGGATTGAGCCACTCCTCTGCTTCTGCGAACTTAAATTACATAAATTTGTTTTTTTTTGATCTTCGAGTTCTTAACTCTTGTTTATTACATTTTGATAACTTAATCTGTCCAAGTTGCTTATTTATTCCATCGGGTCTAATTTGACATACATGAGATCGTGTAAGTTACTAGATAGTAAATCTTAAAAATAAACATTTATTTTTATACATCTAACTGACAAAGTCGATAATCACCTGCTGGGTAACATACTCAGTTGCGCTGGTTAGGATGTTTACACAACATTACATATCTATCATGTCTTATTAGTTTTATATTTGTTATAAACCGCCTGTTTGTCATACCACTTGCCAAGCCTCCAGCGAAGATCACTGAAAACCGTTCCGCCTTTAACTTAATCCCTTTCAGAAGCGTGTCACTGAAATGTCACTTATACTAAAACGGATGTGATAAAGGTCCGGTAACTTTACATCTTGTTTATTTAAATCTCATGACGTGAAGTTCTTATGACGTACAGTACTTTAAAAGTTTTAACATGAATCAAAAGCGAGATTCTCATCAGACGTAACTCACAAACAGAAAGTTTCAAGAATTAAAGGAGTTTATTGGCGGTAGAACAATTTTACCGGATATTTAAATTTAAGGCCAAGGTCACTTCTATTCCAAAGCGTTAAAAGCAATTCAGCATTTAAACCTGCGCCTTTTGTTTGCAGAGGAGGAGGGAACTGAGCTGGAGTTAGAAGCTCTGTACAGACGATATTGCGTCAGATTAAAGCACTCCCTCTTCGTGTCAGCGCTTTGCGTCACTCTGCTGTGCTGCGCTGCGCTGCTCTGTGCTGTCTGCGTACTCCACTCGCATGTAAGTTGACTTGCATCTATTTTTTTATATTCACAAGGTAAGCGTTTTACCACGACCCCACCTAAATATAAGTGGTGATGGGATCTTTGGTGGTAAGGTAGAAACTTAGTAGCAGCCTATTCATTCTTTTCTTGAAGATTACCGCGTCGTATTCGGATGGGAACATCTACGCCGATATGATGTTCCACTCTTTTGCTGTTCTCATGAAGAAAGAGGAGCCGAACCATTTTGTTTCCAAACTGACGATGTCCACAACATAAAGATGGTGACTAGCCGTGTGTCTGGTCGCCCGATAGTGAACAGCACCTCCCGCGGGACACGTGTATGCTAGTCATAATTCAGATATTTCCTACGGACGCGAGTAACTTTATTTCCTATAAATCAATCATATCTTATAACAACTGATGTTTACGCTCTTCGTTACCTAGAAAATGATGACGAAGTTAGTATGAATTCGTAGCCGGAAGTAGTAGCTCTATGTCGATATCTAAGTTAGGAAAGGCGTCTTGAATATAATACATATTCAAGTACATGTAGGAAAACATTTTCAAAATTTTCTAAAACCATGCTGCTTTTGTACAATTTCCAACAATTTAATTAGACGTGTACACGATATATTTTATTAAATTACTTATGTATATACTTAATAATTATGTACTTAATAGTTATAGTGTAGTTGTATTTCGTAGTAATATTTCTAAGCATCCGGATAATATCTTACAAACATAGTTTTTCTTTTGTGTCATCATGTATTTAACTTTTTTTGGGTGCGTACTCTTTAATACTTTTATTTACTTATTGTTATTATTCCTATTGAAAATTCAAAAATAACCTTATATCTCATTTTCAATATCTAAAAATCTTATTCAAGAATTCCGCTCTAATAAACTTTGAAAAATTTTCTTTAACTACGATGCGCTTCATTAAAAGTTTATCTCATTAGAGTAAAAACTGTGAAACAAACAAGCAGAAAGATAATCATAGAGTTTTTCATGTCGTTTTAAAGAAATACTAAGTAACCGTCTGATATAAAAAAAAGTAATGATGGTTTTTTCCGCGACACGTAGTTTATTACAACGCCTATTTCTTTTGAATAGCAATAGTGTTTGCACAATACATTTCCTCGTCCTAGTTTAAAAGGCGCTGAGGCTATTGTAATTTCATAAAGAGTTATGTGTAGTGTTGCTAAAGTATTTTGCTACGCATTTTAGTGACCGTCGTAGTAATAGTGACGTCTTGATAATTTTATCATGTTTTTATATATTAATAACCACGTGATCAAAAGCTAGCATGTTATAGATAACAAAATATAACCAATGACAGTAATCAACTAGAGCACCATGACTAATGACCAGCATACATTAACAGTAATATAATCAGAGACTCTCAGCCTTGGTCTTGAAGCCGGAAACTTGATTACGTTCACACGAGATTATGCCTCAGCTTAACTTAATGCACTTTGCCACTAACTTCATCGCATTAGAGCAAGCAATATGTACACATGCACGGAAGTGTACATACACTTAGAGTAGGTTAATTGGTTGAGGCCGTGGATGGCTGAGCGTGCTCGCTCAGAATATTCTAGCTTTTAAAAAGTTTAAGAAAGCTTTAATGACTTTAAGGTAATAGTCAAATAGATCATATTCTAAATTGACCTCTTGCAATAAGTGTATTTATTAAGGCAAGATTCAGTAATGGTCTCTGTTGCCGGAAACTGTTTAAATAGGTTGGTCTGTGACTTTAATTCTTGATTTAATTTAACAGTTTGTTAAGGGACAAAGAAACGAAAAATCGTTAAATGAACTCAACTATTTCTTCGTACTTTAGCTGGTGGTAGGTGTTTGTTACGGGAGACTGTCTAGGTGCCACCGCTGCTGCTATTTGTGCTGCCAAAAATAGTATAGGCTACTTCCAGGATTTTTCACTATCGTAGGCTTTAAGAATGGAGTAGACTCTTTAACCAATAGTTTTTTAAGAGTTGATTCTACAATAATCGATAACGTTGGTTATGAAATATTCACGTAGATGTGCAGAAGTTTGATCGAATCGCGGGATTCTGTTTAATCAGTTTCTATTTAAATGCTAATAAAGCCTTTCACTATCGCTTCTGATAAGATTGAGGTGTTAACGATCTAATAGTTAAGGGTGTGGTTTACAAACAACAGGTCTTCAGTAAACTATTGTAGAATCTCTCAATGATTTTGTATGGTGAATTAATAATTTTAAACAATTATAGTTTCTGTACTATTAATTGAAGAAATGCAGGTTTTTCTTTCCAAAATATGAACGGAGCTTTTATTATATCAGAACTATATATGTATAATACTGGTGGTAGATCTCAATGGCCAGACTGTCTAGATAGGTATGCAGTCTGCAGCTACGCTTTCTGCCCGAAATAAAACTGAAAACTTGACTGTCTTGGTCTGAAGGGCGTCACAGCTAGTAAAATTCCTTAGGTAATGAGACAGATTATCTTACGTATGAAGTAACGGGCACAATGTAGTGTAGTGTATATAATTCTAGCGCTACGTTATCATGAGCTGGGGTACCATTGGGTGAAGATCTGCTCGTCGAATTGATCTTATTATTTCACGATATTGTGGTCCACTACTGAACGTATGTCTTTTGAATTATTGCGGCAAATCTTATAGTGTCTTTGCTAGGGATGTAGGTTAGCGGAAACAGAATGCTGGTGTATGTCACCGGCTATCTTAGAGTAGTTCTTTATTAGTTTGCCCACGCCGGAAATTATTCTAACTTGTCTTGCAATTGGTATACTCAGTCTACTTCAGTGTTTAGCAGTTCAACGCTATTTATTATTACGGTACATCTAGAGCCATAAATCTGACAACTATGTTCTTTAACGATAATCCGATAGTTTTCGGGTCAAATAGAAATCCGATTTTCGATATTAGTTTTGCGGACGGTCGCGTCTTTCGGGATTCGCTTCACTTTTTCTCGTTTCCTTGATAATATTCTCTACTACACCAATAATATTACAAGTATTATTTTATTCGATAAAACTAAGAGACGACCCAGATGTTCAGTTGTAAATTGATACACATGCAAGTAACAACGTAGCGCTAGTAAGGATGACATCCATCCATCCATCCAATCAGCCGGAAGACGTCCACTGCTGGACAAAGGCCACCCCCAAAGATTTCCACTCAGGAATTAAATCAGTTAAGATGACATACACAGCACCATTTTATGCTCTTCGCCTACAGATTGTATAGCCCATTATTACTCCAATAAATTCTCTACCTTCAACTTATTTCAAACCGCAACAAGGTAATCATCATCATCATTATCAGCCGACAGATGTCCACTGCTGGACATAGGACCCCCTAACCAGCACACAAATGTCAACAGTAATATTTACAAACTACTGTTTGGTAGAAATAGGAGTTGCGTACCTATATAGACGGTTTCCAGGAATAGATACTACTACTACTAATTTTATTTTTGTCATGTTCATGACTATGAGAATTTATTTGTTTAATTTTTTATTGATTAGTATACTAGATATTATTAATAGATACCTGGTATATATTATCATAATTAAGTCTTTGTTACAGCAGATACGGTATATTCAAATTTAACCCTTCCACTACTATCATTCACCACGATTTTCTAAGAAATAATTCTCTTGTAATGTACCTCTTGTGACTTACGTCCATAGGTTGAGATGATGATAATGATAATTTAAGAAACAGTATTAGAATTAGCTGTCGGATTATGTTTTCGTTACATATTACAATCATATACGAATACGAAGACAGAGATATCGAATTGTCTATAGCAGTGATATTTTGCTGTGAGATGTGTGCTTGATTGTGAATAGCCAAGAGTCAAATTGCATTAGAGTCATGTAAAGTTATTGGAGTCCTACCTAATTCGGATAAAGTTAATTCTTAAAAAGACTATCACTAACAGTGTATTTGAGCTGTAAAACAATCATTCTATCAAATGAAATACTCTACTTATATTAAATGCAGCAATTTAGACATGTTTTTGTAAAGATTCGTAAAATAATGAACAGTACCATCATAGCTGGAGTTGCTAACTCTCTATGAATCAACCCCGGGAGAATTATATCAAAACGAGTTACCGAGTCGAGAGGGAGAAGGGGAAAAAGAGGGAGTGTTTGAAAGAACAACTTATATATTCTATTAGTTTAATATTTGAGGGGTATTGCGTCTTAGGAGTCTTAGGAGCATAGTAATAAAGAATATTAGATTTGTGATAATGGGTTGATTACAAACTTACTAGGACTGATTTGGAATGAGGTAAGGTATAATTATTGTTATTTGCTATTTGGTAAGGTCCTCGAATGATCGTCGTTTACTAGACATTATAACGGACTGATGAAAGTCAACAGTACTGAACTGGTGTAGGTGGGATCCTTGGGAGAGGCCAATGTCTAGCAGAGAACATTGACCGGCTGATGAAGATTATAATGATGCATAAAATTATCTAACATCATGATTGCTTTTTGATGTATTTATTAATTTTTTTGCTAGATACTAGGAGTAAATTGTGTTTAAGTGGAGGAAGAAATAAAAACAGCGCACACACTCATTTTATGAATTTTGGTAATTGCCAAAAATTTCACACAATTGTGAATATCTATCAAATCATCGTCAGTGTCCCGATGACGTAAAGGACAAACGAAAAGACTCGCGTCAATGCCTCCCCCGTGTTTTGATATTTATTTTAGTTTTGAACTTTCAATGCTATATGGGAAATTTTTAAGCGTGAAAGAATAATTTTTGCTTTAGTTTTGATTGCCGGTATTTAATTAATGATCGCTTTAGGAAAATGCTAGTTCAGTTAATCGTTTGCTCTGGATGTTACCAACTCGTGACGTTGACTAACAATGAGCCTTGGATATGAGAGGTGTGTTTGAAACTTCCATTATTAAAAATTAATTTCTGGAATACAGCATTAGTGGAGATCTTTGTGGGAGGCTTATATCCAGCAGTGGACGTCTGTCGGCTGTTGATGATGATACAGCAATCATTTTTTAACTACAGATTGACAAAATGGTGGTAGTAGATAGCTAAGCGGGTACAAAATCCTGCCACTATCTAAATTCTAGCATCGTTGAAACGTGTGTCGTTATTGCACTCAAGATTCTCTTTCTGTTTGAATTATATAAACCGTACACTGCAAAGTTATCTTGTGATATTATACGTCAAGGCGACTAGAGATTACTTAAAGTGTATTTTAGATAGGTCATGTAGTATGCAGCATCTCAGATAGCAATCTCTTAACTCTAGGTCTGAGAGAATTATTATAAGCTTTCGGTTAATACACAGAATATTTTAAGAAATGTTCCCAAACTTTCAAATTGAACTAATCAAATTCTAGAATTCTTAAATTAATTTATTTTGATTCGTTATGATGTCCAGGGCGTTCACCTGATTGTAAACCTTCAAAAAAATTGTTCGTATAAGTTAACACTTAAATCTCGTTTTAGAATCAAACTCAAATTAAAAAGTGATCCGTTTGATGACTGTCAACCATTATCATCATCTTCATGCTGGTTTTTCCTAAGGAACAACATTAAGCTCGAACGAATAATGACGATTTTCAAATGTAGTTCTATTTGAGGAAAGAATAATAGAAGGAAATCTTTCCTAAACTACAGGTTCTTTCGCTAAAGTTTAAGTGATATTTCCTTCCGCTGCAGCATGAGCAAGTTGGATTTAACTTGTTTCTAAAACCTCGCCGCTTACATTTGAAATTATTCTTGAATAAGAATACGTTTCATTCAATGATTTAATTAAGATCTCTTAACGTAACATCGTTTCCTCAATGAAATCTTAACTTGAATAAAGTTTTTCCTATTGATAAAATGTTACTGAGCTTGTGAATAAAATCTTTACGAATGAATAAAATAAAAAAAAGTCTATAACATGAATTGATATTTGGATGATTAAATGATTTGGAAGTTTATTGAAATTGAAACAGAAATTTTGGTCTGTTAGTTTGATTTCCGTATCCAGAATATTTGAACCGATTTTGATTATATCATTTTATAAAGGTTACCTCCGGTTTTTTTTTGTACTATTCCCCGGACTGAACCGCAGTTATTTTTCATAGTTTTCTTTTATTTAGTAATTTTTTTATTAAATTTTCAAATAACAAATGGAATTTCATAAACTTATCTCTAATTTTCTCATCGTGTGCTATTTCAAGTGAATTCCCTTTGTTTATACCACCATTTATGAGTTGTTCTGTGTCATATTTTCGGATATTTTAGGTTTTCGGATTTTTTTGAGATTTTGGACAATCAAGTAAAAGATGCAGATTAAGGAAAGCAGATTCATTTTAATTTGTATCGAAAGTACATACATACATATATATCACGCCTCGTTCCCAGTGGGGTAGGCAGAGACCACCTCTCTCCACCTGCTACGATCCTGGCACACCTCTCTCGCTTCCTCCACTTTCATAAGCGTCTTCATGCACGCTCGTCTGTTGCGTGTGCTTTTGATCCGGCCTTTCTTTAGGACATCTCCGATTTGATCGGAATATGTCCGCCTAGGTCGACCTGCACCGATTTTTCCAATCATTCTTACCTTGTATATTTCTTTCGTTAATCTTCTTTCATCCATTCTTTCGACATGGCCGTACCATCTAAGCATCCCTTTCTCTATCCTTGTCACTACATCTTCAACCACGCCGCACCGCTTTCTCATCACACTGTTATCATAAACTTATCTCTAATTTTCTCATCGTGTGCTATTTCAAGTGAATTCCCTTTGCTTATACCACCATTTATGTCTTGTTCTGTGTCATATTTTCGGATATTTTAGGTTTCCGGATTTTTTTGAGATTTTGGATAATCAAGTAAAAGATGCAGATTAACGAAAAGCAGATTCATTTTAATTTGTATCGAAAGTACAAGCTATCAGCAGATTTAAATTAACTGTATCAAGTACAGCTTTATAAAATTTAGTAATGTTTTGAATTAGCGAAAAACACTTTTCTTAAGAGGTATTTCTTCCATATTCCCTTTCATACTTCCATGCTTACTGCGTTATGAGAAGCACTTAGGTATCCCTCGGCATGAATAAAAACGTGTGCCAAGTTTATCTAGATAATAACATGAAGGAAAAAGATCAGAATGGAATAGGTTTAGGGGATTATAAGCAAGCAAGGCTTTCTAATGTAGTATTACGCTTAGCAGTACATATACAGCACGGTGTTGTAGCTATTTGTATATAAAGAGAAGCTTATGCTAATCGTTTACGGGCTTTCCCCGGTCAATACTAATACTTTAAGGGTAAAGAAAAGCAGACTCATCGCCACATTCCCGTTCCTTGTCTTAGAGAAGGATAGCTACATCGTAAAGGTTAAACACTTTGCAATAAACAAATGTACGACTGTCTTCTCAATCGTGATCTTGTTAGAACCGAATTAAACTAGTTTAAAGCGGCAGAAATACGCTCGTACTGTATGTCTAGAAATTCTAATTTGTTTCCGGAAATGGCTAATAAAATCAGCTGGTGCTGTTTGTATAAATAAATTCTGATGATACGTTAGTCTCGAAAGAGTATACAAAAATATTAACCATTTTCACATAAAGACAGATGTCAAAATTTTTATGTCGAGGGCTATTCTTATACAAGGCGACGAGATGGTTAAATATTTCGTGTAAAGCTTAGCGTAGATAAGGTACTTAAAAATGATGTTTAGAATATTTACACAGCTTCACATTGTCTGGTTTAGGAAAGTAAGTTTATATTCGCGTTCATTGGTGGTGGGTCTCTGTTGCTGGAGACGGTATAGGTAGGGAACACCGCAGCTCCTATTCCAGTTGACAAATCATAGTGTGTAAATATTGCTGTGTTCCGGTTTAAAAGGCGATGTAATTAGTGTAATTACTAGGGTAACGAGAGACCACGTCTTATGACTCAAGCGACGAGTGCAATGATGCTATGTATAACATCTTAATTATCACCACGATATAGGCCGGCGTATTAGTTACCATCAGGTGAATGTCTCGCTCGTCCTATTACTTAATAGTATTGAAAAAAAATAAAATATTTGCTGCAGCATTATCTATCTCGAGTAAATAGATATTACTGCAGTACATAATTCAAATAGAGTCTAGATTCTAGACTCTATTTGAAATATGTTAAGGGTCTTCAGTACTACATATCTTAAATATACTCAAAAGTTGTATGATCAGCCATATGATGATTATCAGATCTTCTTCATTTGCTTATGGTCAAGAGGTACTTTAAACTTCCTGGATTTAATACTTAGCATGTAAAAAAGAAATATTTTAGCATTAAATTACATTCTACTGTTGATGGAGTGTAGTTAAAGTCCAGATGAAGGAAGAAAGGCTTAAGCTTTTATGAACAGCTGATAATTACACGTGTTGCTTCATCTGATCACCGACTCATTGGTTGATATGTTACAGGAGCTGTCATCGCAGGTGAAGGCGATCGCGACGCTGTCGGTGATAACTTTGGTGCTGATGGCAGTGCTGGCGATGGCGCTGCTGCCTGCTGCAGCTGAGTGGGAGGCGCTCGCGCTGACCGGCTCCGTCCTGGTGACCCTGTGCCTCGGAGCCGGGACGTTGATGGCGACACATCACGCGCCGTTACCGCTGTTCGCACTCATATTGGTCTGTGGCTTTAATACTTGAACTTAATTTAGCAATTTGTTTAGGAACAAAGACTTTTATGTACTTCAGCTGATGGTGGATGTCTGTTATCGGAGACCGTCTAGGTTCTACAGTTGCTCCTGTGCTTACCGCCAAACAGTAGTGAGTTGTAGGCATTAAAATTACTAGGGTGACGAGATTTAATATATTATGTCTTAAGGCGACGAGTACAATGTAGTGCAGTAACATTATTATCATCAGCCATGAGACGTCCACCGCTGGACGTAGGCCTCCCCCATAGATTCCCAAATCGATCGGGTAGGGATTCATATGGAGGGATTTGGGCCATTTCCCACCACGCTGACCCAATAAGCGTTGGTGGGACTTAGGCCTCGTTTGTTGATTAGCAGGGTGCGCAACGAGCAGATGAGGTTGGCTTGGATCCCGTGAGTCTTGGGTGGCAACCTTTACACCCCAGCTGCAGTATATGTGATATATATATGTAATCGGCGCCAAAGAAAACAATAACGAGCAAAAAACAAATGAATGAATGTTGTTCAAAACTCAAACGTATCAGCTAAATGAATTTATAAATTTGAATTTGGAATTGTTAACCAAAGAGGAGATATTTCAGATCAAAGTGGTCAGTATGACAAAACGCTAATTTCATATGTAAGGACCTAATAAATGACATATTTACCTTGTCATTTGGTTAAATATAAAAAAATAGTATAGTCTCTGTCTCTCACTTGAATATTTGACATTCGGAACATAACTCTATCCTAAGATACCTATGTGACTAGTCAACCGGACGCGGAGTACCGGATAAGCTAGTTAAGTTTTTTAGGATTATTTTTATAACGATTAAGTTAAATTCTTGTAGGAGACCGAGGGTTAGGTACCATAGCAATTTATTTATGCTGTTAGTAGTGTAAATATATCCTTTTTTTATTAGTTGGCTTATCAAAAGGGTCAATGTAAAAATATTCTATTGGTGTACTGTTAGGCTTTCTTATAAAAATAAAATGGCAGAGTTTTTTATAAAAGCTATAAACGAAAATTCATATAGATGAAAGCTTAACAATTATCTGAATATTTGTGAATAACTTCTCATTACAATGGCTTCGCATTTCGTTGTTTTCATACTCCTCAATTCGATTAGAAACCACAAATGATCAAGTGTCGATGGCGGTCGGAGAGTTCTGCGATCTTAATTGAATTTCCTGCCGAGGTATATTTTCCAGTGCTAATTGATTTTCCAGATGTTTCAATGGAAATGTGTTGAGTCAAAGAGACAGGAATTGCAGTCAGCAGAAAATCTCATTCAGTTGATTGCTTCGATCTTTGGAGAGGGTGCAATTGGATTTCCTCCATTCATTATCAAGTATAATCTGAAGAAGTCTATAATTAGTTTTCATGTAGTTTTCAGTCATGATGAGGTCTAAGGTAGTAAAGTATGCATGACTAAATAGATCTAGGTCACATACTCATACATTCGGAATGTACGATGTTATAACTCTAAAGTAACACTTTAGTGGTGTCTAATCAGGTATGTATTAAAGTACTATATCTAGCATGCAAACTCTACTGTCGTTGGCCTCAGAACGGAATTATGGACCTGCGTATCTTTTAGGTACGAGGCGTGATATATATGTATGTATGTATCTTTTAGGTAGTTGTGAGAATAAACCAAAGATACACTAGGTCAACATGAAACAATTGACCCCCGTGTGTTGTAACGTGTTTGCTCTACACTGACCTACATATTGCAGGTCATTTACTCGTATACTAAGAAATATAAAAGTTTTTTTTTATGTCAACATTTTGATAATAAACCATGATAATAGGGAGTTTGTTTTATGCTTTGTAGGGTATTTATCAGATAACTATAAATCTAAAATTATGATTACCAAAGCCACAAAAGATCCCTTTTCTTTCATACAAAATATCTGCCTTCAAGCAGTACTGTGCAAGCCATAATGTTTTACATCTGAAGGTTCTTTGGTGGTAAGACTTGTTCTACATAAATGGATAACACTGCAGATACTACTTCTATCGCCAAATAGTAGTGAGAAAACATTATCTTTTTCCGGTTTAAAAGACGCTGTACATAGTGTTTATTATGGTAAATAGACGTAGCGATCTCAAGTCAAGGTGGAGAGGACATGGTGGTGAACGATACATTATTCTAACAAGCACCACATTGTCATGGTTAGGTATTCATAACCAAAAATTAAGTGTCTTGTTAAAATTTCAATACTTATGAAATAAAGGCAAAGGTTACTATGATGACTGCATCATAGTAACACAGTTCACAATGTATATTACAAGTATATATACAAGCATCATAGTATCATAGTAACATAGTAACACAGTTCACACTGGTGAATATATCAATGAATCATTTAAGCGCTTAGCTGATGATAAGTAATATAGCTATCATCAGCTGCTAGTCATATTTGTTTTTTCATTGTAACAGACCGACGTATCAATTTATCTGTCTCCATTCTCATAGACCCACTCGGACGGACATTCGCCTATCAATTTGTCGAGTAAACGTTGAGTGAATAATAAAGAAAAAAACGGAAATTGAATTTCCCGCACGGGGACCGGACATCGATGTAAACATGGGAACAAATTAAAAGACCTTTCAGCGGACTAACTTAATAAAATGCATAAATGCGAACCGAGTTCAACGTGACGTTATAAAGTTATTTTGAATACGCTATAAGTTGCAGCTGTATGCTGTACAGTAGCTGAAGTAAGCTTAAGTTACAGCTTAATTTGCGACTGTTGAACTGTTATATAAATATGTTGACAATGATATCGTCTAACTCACAAAACAGCGATTATTGTGCGATACTCGTTACTGCTAATCGTTTCCGGACGGTTACGGCTAAGGGCGGGCGATAAACGAAGTTTACTTCAACAGCATTTGTGGACAGCCGGTAAATCTTCAGAATTGTCTCCATAAAGTTTATATTAAACGAGCGTGGGGTTGTTTGTGCCGTTACTTCAACTATGTAACTATATATTTATATAAGAAAATTTGAATTATATAGAGATTCATCAAGATATCTCTGTAACCATAAAGCTTTATCATCATCATCATCACCTGATAGACGTCCACGGCTAAACATATTCTTTCCCCATAGATACCCACCTTTAATGAGTACGAACTTATATGAAGGGATTTGGGCCATTACCTACCACGCTGGCCTAATGCGAGTTGGTGGGAGTCAGAGCCACGTATATTGTTTATCAGGATGAACCACGAGCAGATGAGGTTGACTTGGATCCCGTGAGTTGTCGTGCGGAATACTTACACCCTTCGGGTTTCTCACCATAAGACTTAGAAACCTGAAATTTGGTAGGAATATTCCTTTTATCAAGTATAGGTCAGCTCTGGTTTTACGAAACGTATTCCTCAAGAGAGGTTGTAGGGATATTAATGACGGCAAAGGGGACGAGGGTCATTGCCAGGCGAAAATATTTCTGACAAATTACAAGTCTAGACTAATCAATCTAATTCTACGTTACGGTCAGCCATGCGGGCGGAGCCAAGCTATTTCATGTATTATATTGCACAAGACATTAGATATAATGTCCAGCAGTGGAAGTCTACCAGCTGGTGATGATGATTACAACTTGTATCCTGATACAAATAAAATTTAACAATATCTAAGCGAGTTAAAGAGGAGAGCGGGTTATCATCATCATCATCATCATTATGTGTTGCCTTACTCAAATTATTATTTAGCCATTCTTTTCACTAGTTGGTATTGAAGTTCTGTCTACTCCGGGATGTTCATGTGATAGTAAATGCTATCCTGACTCATAACAATGTGATTCTAAGTATGAAGTCCACACTACATTTTATTGTGGTCGTCGCTTCTATAGTTGTGATGTAAAGTTAACCTTGTTACCTTTCCTCTTAGAATGTCTTTCCTGATTCAGTGTTTATTGGTCAAAAAAATCTCGTCTTCGATTCCTTAACATATTTTTAAAATCTCCAGTGAAACTTTTGCTTGCTTCAGATGGTGCATACAATGATGCCGATAGCCCGGCGCATTGCTCTGGGCATGTCGGCGGCTTTGACCCTAGCCTACATGGGTGTCGCTATAGGCCTGGGTCCGGAGGGTCAAGAAGAACAATTCTATCAACAGGTCAGTTGTTAGTGAAGCTGTCTTATAAATGTAAGCGAAAATAATTTCTTGGGAAAGTCATATGATTACATTCATTACTCAAAGTTGTGTGAACTTTTAATTTAAACAAAAACGTATACAAAGAGCAATTACAAGAAATTACAATAATGTTCCATGACATGAAAAAAACTAATGTTACCTATTTTGTTATTTTTTTAAGTGTTTTATATATACTATCTATAAGCAAAACAGTGATTTCAAAGTTGACATAGAACAATTTAACGCTCTTGTGATTCGTCTTTTTCATCTTAATAATCCTATAATATAACAATAATATTAGGTATAGATTTGAGTTTAAACCCTATAACATTCCACAAATGGATATTTGTTTGAATACCAAATAACCGCTGAGCGTTGTATACAGCAGAATTTTCTCTCTGTTAACGCATTAAACTCGTAGAAATGATTCACATATGAACCTTTATTAACATTATATATATATTTTTTTTTATAAAACTTGTTTCAGACGCTCTTATATGAAATGATTCCGGCACAGTGGTTCCGTATATCTTTCTAACGCAGACATGCGACTTTCTCTGAGGTTTTATGAACCATAAAACGTAATATAAACGAATGTTATATTTATACAAATATTTATACAAGTTCGAGAGGTGACTTATATTTTTATTAAGCGCCTGCCAGTTTGTGATAAGCAACGTAAAGTGATCGCATGTTTTCACTATAAACTTTTGTCAGGAGTTTCATACTTTTCGTGTCCATAAAAATAGTTTTTTTTATTTTTTCCAGCAGTGGATGTTTCCATCGGCTGATGATGATGATAAAAATATATTTAATGTTATTTGTGGTTATTTGAAATTGCAGTGTTTTTATGGTTTACTTTTAAAAGATGATTTTTTAGTAATCCAAATAAATGTACTTATTATAAACAAAATTTACAGGCAAAAATATTTTAGGATTTTTTTATAAGAAAAAGTAATAAAATATTATTACAAAGTATGTGGGTTGATTTCAAAGGTTTTACTTTGGGTAACAATTCGTTAACATAGAAGCCTCTGTAGTTAATTCACATGACTGAATCTAATAGAAATTTGGTTTGTCAGCTGACCTGTGAACTGGCACTGCTGCTGTCCGGCAGCGGGATAGGGCTGTACTACCGCGTGCTAACTGAGCGTGCCCACCGGAACACCTTCGCCGGCACCCGGACCTGTCTGGAGCAGCGTGTTAAGCTTGAATGCGAGCGGGAGCAACAGGAGAGACTGCTCCTGTCCGTCATACCGGCATACATCGCAGCCGAGGTGAGTTCTCACAGATAAGATTCCTAGTTCTGAATTTTACAGGTTTTTTTTTATACAAGCAAGACGAATTATAGTAAGTGAGCAGCTTAAACGTACCGTTTATCCTTTTTCAGACTTATTTGTTACTCCCATTAATATATGGAAGAAAACTGTATTAAAATTTATTTATATTAGACACTGTTTTCTCACCAAAACCAATTACGAATTAAATCCTTTGAGATCAAAATTATGCATTTGTTCAATTGATGGTAGAGATTGAAGAATTGTTGTAGACTACTGTGGTTAAATAGAGGTGAAAGTACTATTCTTTTGATACTTCTCAGGCATATCCTTATTTTACAATGTTTTCCTTTAGCAGAAGGTAGTGTCGGTGAGGATCGAACTCACTTCACTCTGTCGTACAGAGTATATTGTTATTACATTACAATTAAACCATTACTGTTTTGAAGTAATGATGGATTTTTATAATATGAGTTATGTTAAAATTTAAGTATCTGTTCATCCTCAACTTTGACAAGCGTCTATAAAGTAATCAATCTCACAACCATACACTTCGGAAGTGTAAAGTTACTAAAACATTGAAACTCGTCAATCAAACCTAAGGGCTAGATTTTATCACCGCTCGGGTGATAAGTCTATCGATAAGGTCTGACTAGACACTTTTGGGGCGAAACTCAACACTGTATGGGACATAAATCATGTGACCCTTACCGACAGTACAAATCGCAGAGGTACGGCGACTAGGGTCACAATATTAATAGTTATCTGTGTCTAATTTATTACCTAGTATTTATAAAATATTTACTAAATAAATCCTTTATATATAATCAAAGTTAAATTGCACCGGATATAAAACTTGATAGAATAAAATGTTATATAATATATTATATATACATGGGAGATATTCAGAGATCCGTTAACTCTTCAGGAGATTTTCGAATCTATTAGAGGTGACAACTCAAAATTTGATAGACATATTGTTTATGCTGTTAGAGATCAGCTAAGAATGGATTTTACAGAATTCCTTCCCTATATAGAGTAACGCGGGGTAGAGGATTTTCCATATTACAGCCAACAAAACGGGCAAGGAACAGCAAGTGTATCTATTTTTTTAACCTAATTTAGCTAACAGAAATATATACACATAAGAAAATACGTTAACATGAGTACATGTTACATATTCTTTCTGCTGATCGTAGCTCTGTGTGATTGAGGACTTGTCCCTTCCGGTTACACGAACGCTTTGTCACCATGAAGTATCAGCAGTTTAGTCATACACTTTCGCTGAAGTGACGCGACAATTTCCTTGGCGGTGTTCGATCACGTCTCATGAAAGTATTTACGACGGCCGCAGGAAATATTCAGGTGAATGGGTTAACCGTGCCGGACCAGTTAGGACTTAACTGTATTTTTATAACGCGATGCGTCAAGAGCAGAACGTTCACCTGGTGATACATCGTTTATGACAAAGTCCCGCTATTTGGGTTATGTACACTATTACTGCGTTTACTCGAATTTACTTGTGGGCTGTGTTGCCGGAGATCTAGGTTCCACCGCATCGCTTATCTCTGCCGACAGCCAGGAGTGGGCAAACATTACTATGTTACCGATTGAAGAGTGTTACAGCTGGTGAAATTACTAGGATAACGAAGCTTAACATTTTATATCTTAAAGCGATGAGCCCAAAGACGAGCGCCATTTTGCTATAGGCATGCACTTATCATCAGGTGAACTTCTCGCTCGTCTCGACATTTTGTTGAATAAAAAAAAAATAGGTTTCGAGTATATTGAACAGTACTAATTAACCTACATAGCGGAGAGTTAAAGTAAACATGTCCACTGATATTTCTGTCACGAATTTGAAACGATTTTAGTTTGATGACACAGTTTGTGAGAGGAAAATGCTGATGGCGCCATTATTAATGGAAAACAAGATAAAATCTTAGATCGATGGGTATATAACCTTAATTTTTATATACGACAAATCGACGACTATAGTATGATCTATCATCTGATGCTGAGCGTGACGCCGGTTCAACAGAATATATTCCACAAAACTGGTGACTGTGTTAATGTTAACTATCATAGAGATATAAGATATTAAATCTCACTAAACCAGTAGTATTTTTCTATGAAGCAATAGAGGTTTAGGTCTTCGTTCTTGATGAGAACAGCAATGCATTGGAATAACTTGCTAGATACTTGCTAGATGTCTTCACGATAAGATCTAATAGGCTATTACTAGATTAGTGCGCTTTAACACCAAAGACCTCATCATCATTTACAAGCAGGTGGGATCACGTCAAGCACTAAGATATGTATTAAAAAAAGCGACAAGGTGAGAGAGCTGTTCACCTGATGCGAAGTGATCCGCCTGCTCTTAATAAAGTGACGCTAGTTATGATAGTAAACACAGAACGACGTTGTGTCTGTCATCTTGATATGTATTGTATATCTTAAGTCTCGTTACTTCAGTAATTTTACTAAGTTCAAACTGGAACTCAGTATTTTTTACACGCTACTGTTTGGTGGTAGATACAAAGGCTGCAGCAGAGACCTAGCACCACTGAGATTCGTCTATAATTAGAACTAGACATTTTGTTTATGTATAGTATTAGTCTTTAGTGAAACGAGTAACAAATTCATGAAAGTGTTGTTTTGAACTGCATTCCGGATACCGGTACTTCGTGCCAGTTAAAGGTCACCTGTTCAGCTTCTATTTTGGTCGTGGCCTAGTCTAGAAGTGTCATGGCGGTGAACGATTTCCTTTTGTAGTGTTACCATTGTAATTCAGATCTGTGGGTCGGGGTGATAGTTAGGTAAACACGGAGATAACGATATTCGGGTTAAGAGAGTGTTTGTTCGCCGTTCCTAACTATTTTCTGTATTTGTATGCTAACAAGTAAACTATAGTAATGTTTCTATTGAATAATGAGCCATTACATTTGAGCCTAAATAGCATTTTATGTTCATATCCTACATAATCACAAATGCTAGATTAGCGGCTTGTGAACTAAATCATCGAGTTGTATTATTATACGCTATTACTCATCTAGTATTCATCTTATCATTTCATATATTATATAAGTGATACGCACGAGGAATAGGATGTTGTCTCATTACCTCGGTATTTTCACTAGCTGCAACGCCGTTCAAACCGGAACACAGTAATGTTTGCACAATACTGTTCCGCGTCAGAAATAGGCGCTGCGGTCATACTTATCTAGACGATCTAGACCTACCACCAGCAAAATATATGATCTTTTGTCACTCTGATAATATGTACTGGATCTATGAAACTGAAATAGTATTTTGGCTATCTATCTAGATAACTACAGAAATATAACGTGAAAATACTAACGATTAGTATTAGTAACTAGTGGAAAGACTTGCATACAAGATGGCGCTATGTTTTTGCAATGTGAACGTACCGATAAAGGAGAAATTTGTTTAATTTTAACGTAATACAGTTAAGTTAAAGTTGACTTACGAATAAGATTATACTTTGAAGTATACTCGCTTGCTGAACATTCTATTTGTTCCCAAGTTTAGCTTTTTAGATATCTAAAAAGTTATACGTATATATAACATATTATCTCGCTAATATCTGTACAAGATGTATATTGCAGGAAAAGAGTTAGGGAGTAGTCATAAGTTTCTAATGAATAGGAAACGACCTTCAACTCAGTGAAAGATGGGTTTGTTACCATATATACTATATATATGTTTTAATATAACTGTAAAGTATATAATTTTATAACGATGTCATCATTAGAAAGTCTGCGGACCATCTATGACGTCAATATAAGGCAAACAAAAACGGCAACCATGAGTGTTTTATTAATTTCTCTTTTCACCTTCATACGAGTAAGAAATCCTTATGGTGATCAAATGCAAGTTGTTAGTGATAGTTTTCATTTCTAATAGTTAAAAAATTACTTGACAATCAACATATTAAATACATAGTCACATAACATATAAAATCAGTTGTATGCTTTGCTTTTTACGACGGAAGGTTGTGATTATGTTTGGATTTGTGTAGGAGCCCATGCTTACTCTCATTACGATCATCGACGTGTGAAGTCTATCCCTCAGAAAGTATTCTAGGGTGTAACTCCATCGTAATCGTATGAAAGGTCAAGTGTCAGATAAAAATAAAACAATGGTCGGTTCCATCAATAGATCTATACGTTTCATTAATTGATTACTTCACGTATAAATTCTATGACGTTCATATAACTGGTCGTGAATTTTAATCTTGATCTAAACGGTACAGCGGAAACTTAAAAACACACTATGTTAATGTATGACAGGAAGTCGTACGCGACGCTTAATATTTTTTCCTGTTCTAATCGCTTTTATATGACATATTCATATTGAATGTATATCTTCTAGGATTGCATCTATATTAAATTATTTTAAAGGTTATTAGTAGAAATCGGACGAGTCGTTGATAATACAGTCAATAGCTTTTAATTACTGATAGATAATACGAAGATTGTACATTTGAAATCGTTAATATGTTTGTTTTTAATACAATCATTCGATAACAAATATAATTTTATACAGAGAAAGACAATGCCTATTGATACAAGTAAATTACAATAAAAACATTAGCTAACATCTAACATGTACTAGTAATAACTATATAAATAACAACTATGGTACCCGTAACACTTCAAAATGAAGACATTGAAGGGAATCATTGGACATTGCATTGTACTTTATTGCATACTAAAAATCTTTTCTTCGATCTCACTTGGTTTTAAGTGATGATATGATCACGTTGGTAAAACGCAGCCACTACTGTACTTTACACTTAAAAGTACTCACGTAGTATTTATACGGAAACACTGACGTCGGCAAGTTCTACTCCTTTGCTGTTTAAGAACTAGGAGCTGAATCTTAGCTCATCATGTTATATTTGACTGAAAAATGGAGAATTTTACAGCAGATTTTTATCCAAAAAAGTATGTTATAAAGTAGTACTAATATTGTTTGTAAATAGAACTTATACCCTCTGTATATCAACAGAGAAACTGATAGAAAAAGGAGTAGTGTCTAGACGACGTATTATCGATCATGTCGATTTTATCATTAATGATGATAAAGCTGCTGACTACGAATACAATCATGAATCGTGATATCATGCATGATTATCACATTTAAATGATAATTCAAACGTCGAGTAGTAACTCCGTACCGGTTTTAATTGCGCAGTTAATTGTTAATTGCGATTTTATTCATTTAGAACTGTGCTAATTATATGCTAATTGCGTATCGGCATCCGCGTTACGTCTTTGTTACGATCACAAAGGATTATAATGCAACGCTCATTCGCATCATCAGCACCACGTAACCCTCGTCGCGTTGAGCAGCCTTTGCGGCGGAAGCCGTTGACCGCTGTGTAACACGGAAGTCAAACCATTCGCGGTCATTTGTAGTGGAATTTAAATGGTGGTAAGTTTAGAACAAACCTTCCTGTTTACCACCCACCCTTACACAATATATCAGCAATTGTTAACTGTTGTTACAATAGCACAACAACTCATGGACTCTAAGCCAACCTCGCCTGCTCATGGTGCACCCCGCTGATCACAAACGAGGCTCTGGTTTCCACCATTGGGCCAGCAAGGTGGGAAATGGTCCAAATCTCGCAATATAAACCCCCACTTGATCGAGGTGAGAATCTTTGGAAGAGGTCTATGTCCAGTAGTGGAAATAGCCCAAATCCTCTAATAAGTCCCTACTCATTAAAGGTGGGAATCTATGGGGAAGGAATATGTCCAGTAGTGGACGTCTATCGGCTGATGGTGAAGATGGTGGTTCCAGAGATATCGTGATGAATCTCTATATAGTTGAAAATCTCTTATATGTATATATACACATTGGGCCAGCGTGATGAGAAATGGACTAAGTGCCCTCATATGTGTTCCTATATAATACTGAAGGTTGCCGGAAGCTGAGGGATTCGGGTAATGCAGAATCTTCGGGAGAGGCTGGTCCAGCAGTAGACGTTTGTCGGCTGATGATGATATCATCGATCATCGGATATTAGGCTCCCAAACCCGGAGTCGTTGGTTTACTTGATTTTCAGTTTTTTTTTTTCATTAGTTTACTTTCATTATAAATATCATTCCTCTGTTAAAAGTTAAAGTTTTGTTTTAATATTTTCTATGGGGATGATCACCTGATAATAAGTGATACTCCTGTTCATAACAATGTGGCATTAAAGAGGGTATTATATACTGCATCACATTGCTCTTCGTCTGAGACACAAGATTTTGAATCTCGTTACTCCAGTAATCACACTAGCTACAGGATGTTAGTAAAGTTGAAAAGTATTAAATAAGAAATAAAATTATTTCAATAATACGTATCTAGTTTATTATACAATACTTATAGTTGATTTCATTATTAACTACATTAAAATCTAGATCAGTCACATTTATCCATTTTACTGTTACAACATCAACTACAACTATCCGATCTCCTTACTAGTAAGTTTAATAATTAAACCGTACTTTAAGAATATTTATATGACAGATATCATTGGACCGCATCAACACTTGTAACACTTGATTATCCGGGAATAGGTTATATTTTGTAAATTATTAAATTCTTATATCTTGCAGTTCGTCGCCGTGGAACATCGACAGCAGCATCAAGTCGCCTGGTTTATCTTCTTAACAGTCTCAGCATCGGATTTCCCGATGTTAACATGAATGGTGATCGCTTCGTCCGCGTCTGACTTCATGATTATATCGTTCCATTGGACTTCCGCTTTCTTACTGTATGCTTCGTTCTCTATCAGTATTGCCGACTTAGTGCTTAGCGCCTTACTCTGAAACTCTATCAGAGCGCAGTATTCGCTCTTCTTACTTTCAGATTTCAAATCTGCAATGTAACCGAGCTTGCGTCTCATCACTTCAACTTTGACGTGGAAGTTGTAGATGCAGACTTTGATGATGAAGGCGCTCTTCTGGTAGAGCAGGATGATTTTGTACTTAGTTCTGCAGCACGCGGTCTTCTTGAGCTTCGTTTGGAAGTTCTCGATGAGAATTTTGATCTTTTGCGAGTAGACCGCGATGATGTTGTGCTGGTTCTGAAGATGTTCGGAAAGCTCTTCGAAGGCGATCGCGGAGCAGCTTGCGGTGATGGGGCAAATCATCGAATCGTATTTGCAGTCCGCCTCGTGCTTTGCTCTTGTGCTCGTCGTCAACAGTTCATTGCAACCGCGTCTGATAAAAGAGAAAGTCTATTACCAAAATGTACTGCTACCAAAGAGTAGTGTAATTTTTGATTTTGTATAATTTATTAAAGAGGACCAAAACGCTATTTCGGTAGCAATACAAATTTAACATGCATATTTGTGGGTTAATCTTTCAGTTTACTGAATCGAACAAAATCCATTTCACTTCATTAACATTGCTCGATACGAGAAATACAAGTTACCCCTCGTAAAATACAGTAGCGCCCTATATTCTGAAAACTCCAAATTATGTTCAATAATCCATAAACGACACCTCGATTACACAGACCTTGGCGTAAACAAAGGGTGTTTACAGATAAGCTTTGATGTCACTTACTAGTTATCTTATAGTGTCATAATAAACCTATAAATAGCCGACTATTATAGATTGCCTTTCTAAAATAAAAATCGATAAGCGTTATCGCAGTAATGGGTTATAACGAATAAACAAATCGATTGTTGGTTTAAATTTTAATCCGTTATCTGTGGGGAAATAACAACCTCCGTCTACCTTTTTGCTTAACCTATTAATACTTAACCTAGATTTCATATGGTTTTGATATTGAGGCTATGGATGGTGTGGGTTGTTCATCCAGAATAATCTAACACCAAGATGATATGCTAGATCATTTGATACACCCAATCTAGTTAGAAATAGTAATTGAGGTGAATAACAATAATGTGTATACTGTTTGTAATCAAATTTGTAGTTAATGTACTGTCTGATATCAGAAAAGCGTTGAGAACTTGGATCTCTGGACTCTTATTAGAAAGATTCTTACAACTTTATTATGGCTGACACGAATTTGTCAGCAGACGAATATTATCCTCTTAAACTTAAAGCTTGTTATGGATTAGGTATATATACTACATACAGAGAAGGAAGTTAACCTCATCAGGGAGCAAATATGTTTTCTCATTGTCTGAATTATTTACATGCGCGGTGTAATGAACTAAAGCTTTGTCGCAATCAGAACTTAGCCTTGCTTGAGTTTATTCCTTTTATCAGGCAAGCGCAAGTGTTGTCATCTTCAATCTTAAAAGTTACGCAAATATCTTTATTACATTCCTTATCTTTTATTACTGCTCCTTCTACTGGCTTATTGTGCATTTCGATTGCCAAAGAATTTTAATAATGGCAACTAACGTCGATTTTGTAAATTGTTGCTTTTGTATTTATGAGTACAGATACAAAAGCATTTACATTCTTTTGTTCTGAAATACGTTTATCGGTGATAAGTCTCTTTTTGTGGAGACCATACACTAATCATCAGGTAAACGTTCTACTCGTTACGTCGCTTTGTCGTATAAAAAGATTATTTGTTTCGAAATGTTTCCTCAAGAACGACATCTACAAAGAACCTTTCAATTATCATCAAATATAGTAATTTAAGTCTACTGCTGTTATTATTTTTTTATATGAAGTTATTGCTCTATAAATTTAATTCTAACCCCAGTATTATATCAGCTAAAACATATTTGTGCTCTAGATGTGTAATCTAATCTTGTTCATCTGAAGGTACACATTTCATAAGCAAAATAAAACCACTTTACTCCATTGTGGACGAATGTGGTAAAGAAAAAATTCGTCTCCATTTAAATACGATTCCGATGGAGAAGAAATAAGTTGTTGAGAACTTTCCATTTGAGTTGCAGATGTGAACACAGATTAAATTTGCTTGTTTGAAACTTTCTGGTCTTTTGTGTCTTTGTTTGTTCTCGGCGCACTCGTATTTTGCGTAAATATTACGGATCTATTTATGTAAATATCAGTTATGTGAAAAATTCAGCATACCGGATTGAAACTAGCTAAAAGAACTTGTCGAAACACTTGTCCTATTTTTTTATTACCTCTTCTCTTTCGACGAAATTTACAATAATGAAATTGTTATAAACGGACTTAGAAGAAGAGACACCGGATCCCAGTAATGGGAATCCCGTTTTTATTAATCGTTTTGAGCTTATGACTTGATTTATAAGTGGTACGTATGTAAGATGAGTTGCATTACCTGTAATTCCGACAAGGTAACATGAGGTCATTGATGAGCCGCTGGAGGGCAAGGCACGGCGCTGCCGGTGCTCGGAGGTTGCCACGGCACCAGGCGCATCTCGACATCCTCCTCGAGCAGCGGCTACACCATACACCGCCGCACCATGGACACACGCATGGTCCATAGCCCTGGAAGCATGAGAGAGAAATTATACAAGTGAATTTCGCAAAATTTGTCGCATTTTAGGAAAGATTTTTCTGCGAGTGCGATGCCACTCTCCTTCTCCTCTGCAGTTATATCAATTAGGACCTAAACTGCTTTCCTTGTAGTAAATAGGTTTCATTTTCGTCTATATCCATTAAGAAATAGTGTAAATATTACTGTGTTTCTGTGCGCATGACAAAAGGTCAAGAGTTTGTGAAATTGAAGTTACAGGTTACACCATTTGATATCCTATACAGATGATGGCATTGTTGTCTTGCGAAGGAAATTTCCATGTAGATTTGATAATGATTTTAACATATGCATATTAATTAATGATGTTCTACTTTCTTTCATTAAAAATATTTGATAATTGGATAAAGAAATAGTGTTTGAAGTTTACGTAAAAAACAAGTCATCGCATTAACAACAATAACAAAGGATCGAGGGTTGTACATTATCAGCTATAACTGGAGTGTGCTGTAACTTGTTTTCTTTTTAATTATCGGCCGTTATCACTTGTTACAGTTGCTATCGTACTGCATTGATTTGTTTTCCTTGTTATCTGTTTTATGTGGCATAAATAAAACAAAGGTTTTAGGTAACATTATAACGTTACTGCCGGTGCGTCTCTAATTGTATCATTAAGTTATTGGTTTAAAGTGATGAAAAAGTATTGCTACTACAAAAAAAACTATAAAACTCCACCTCTAGTATTATTAGAAAATGCTGTTTTATTGCATTATTTATAAATTTAATATATCATTTTAAAAACTATTGTTTCAAAGCATTGTTCTTCGCACGAAAGCGTTGTATTAATATAAACGAGGACTTTCAGTCACAATACGAGAATCAAGGCCATTTATTCATATGTATATTATAGTTTAACAATTTATCATTGTAAAACTACTAAAATTATGTTCTACTAGTATTCAGTATATTAAATTAATAGTATATTAAAATAAGAAAATATTAGGAGATCTACTTCCTTACTTCTATCGCTTAGTATTTTCGCTTGATACAGGAGTTATCCTTGCATTTATTTCTAAATAATATTTGTTTCCTTTAATGATGATATTAATAGTTTATCCGTTACATTAACGTTATAAACTTGTGTACGCGTGTTATTAAAGTTCTACACGATCTCATAGTTTCGTGTAACTAACGAACTTCGTATGAAGTTGCATCGTTCCAAGTAAACTGAGTCCTAACTAAACTGTATCTAATGATTATTAAATATGCAAACAACTTTTTTTTACTTTCAAAGTTAAAATTATAATTTGCTATACAAAATACATATAGGGTAAGTTAAAGGTAAGTTATGTAAAAGTAATAATGTTCATTAAAACATCCAAATTTTATAAATCCTATAAACTAGAATGAAATTGGAAGTAGTCGCAAATCTGGTTAAGAGATCGTCTAGGTACGACCGCAGTTCCTATTTCTGACAAACAGTAGAATGCAAACATTACTTTGTTCTGCTTTGAAGGGCGTTGTGCACAAAATCGCGCTGTATATACCATGCTAATGCCACATTGTAATGGTCAGGTTTAAGACTACTATCTGGTGAACGTCTCGCTCGTCTCATATCTTCGCCGAATAAAACAACGCTCTACTAACAATACTACTAATTGAACCCAAAATTGTTAGAGAAAAATTTAGTAATTCGAAATCGATGATTATTGTCTTTGAAAGCTACATGACTATATTATAATAATACCACTTTTTTTGAACTGTAGGTTCAGACGGAACGGCACCGAGCGAACGGTAAGCCACTCGTTAAACACAAGGTTTCCGTTACTTGCACAGTACAGCATCCCATTTCAGAACTCTCACAGTATACACCTGCTAGTTATTCAGTTAACTAACGTCTGTATTATGATCTCTGGTTGTTAAGGTTTTTCGTAAAGACAGCTAGAAAATTAAAGCTTTTATGGATTGCTTATATAAATAACTGTTAAGTTTAGGTTAATGAAAACCTGCGGTTAATTTCCTAGAGTAGTTCTCTCTTAGTAGTGCATCTTCACATGGTCTACGTAGGTCTTGTAACACGGAGCTCCTTTGTTCGATAAAGGAACTAACATACACAACATTGGCTTTGGATGATGGTATTCATAGCTATCTATAGCTAGCTCTTCTTCCTCCTGCCCTTTACCCAGCTATGCGGGGTCGGCACAGTATGTACTTCTCTTCCATATCACTCTATCAGCCGTCATATCTGAATTCCTACTCTTCCTACTCCAGGAAGGAGGTCTCCTGCATCAGAGAACTTCACAACATCAGTGCTACAGAGACCTGTCGCACCAAATCTTTGATTGAGGCTCATATCCACCTGGAAACGTCTATAGACTGATGATGATACTGTCATCAAGTTTTATGGATACAATATAACATAATTGTTGATTGCTTTTTGAAGAACTTCACTAATATACCAAGACTATTACGAGTCCAGTGTCGTAATAAAGACGTGAGCAGTGACCAATAGGTTACCATCGACCCTAGGACAGATGTCTAAAAGTTAATAGGTTCGCGTGTTGATGTTCAGTTACTGATATCTGGGGAACGACGCCCATGTAGGTTTTTATTCATGTATGTGGTGTGAGTCAGACGTTTCCTTTTTTTTCCATACGTATGTACAAAAAAAATTAACAGAGGAGTTTAGTTGTGAACTAGAAAATAACCACCTTCACGAGGCGCTGTGATAATGAATCTGTGGAAAGTGAAGTGTTCTTGTTAAGAAAATTCTAACACTCATATACTGATAGCTAGGAAGATGTTATTTCACTAAGTTTATGAGCTACCATAAGCTTAAAATGGTTGGCTTTTTGGAGGTTCACTCAAATTCTCATCATCAATCAAGGTTTCCAAAAACATTATCCTGATATATCGAACTTCTGAGATACAGGACTAAACTCTTAGTGATCTATGTAGCCAGTTAAATTTCTATTCTTGGTTTACATTCGGTGTGTTCAAGAGGCAACTAAGTGCTAATAAACCCATGAAGTCGGCAGAGGCACCATTTTCCTCGTGATCCTCGCCTTCTAGATAAACCACGTGTTAATGCAAAATATGGTAATTTTGACCTTATTATAATGTAGTGTATAATGCAGTAATCATTAATATGCGGAAATGATGTACTAATGATAATAAACACATTACTTGTTATTATTGTAATGAGTGAGGAATCTATGCTTCAATTTTGACTATTCTCATTACTTAGTTTCGGTTTGAAGGGCGTTGTAATTAATGAAATAACTAGGGCAGCGAGACTACATCTTATATCTCAAGGCAACGAGCACAATGTTGTACTGTGTATATCCTCTTAGCTAGTGTTACGTTGTTGTGAGCAAGAGTATCACATCATCAAGTGCTCGTTTTGTCGCTTAGTAGAATAAAAAAAAGGTAGTGAAAGTATATAGAGAGTCATCGCGATATCTCTGGAACCAAGAGGCCTGCAGATTTGAAATTTGCTAGGATTATTCCTTTTGGAGAGTTTAGGTGAACTAAGAACAGATATTACAAAATTCCTTCCACAAAGGGGGTTGCTGGGGTGTTATATCCAGGAATAGGGAGTAATAGCTAGTTAAATATATAGTTAAACCATCCGTCCCTACGGGACGCACCGTTAGACTGTCAGCGAAGCATCCTAGTTCTTAGAATGATATGTAATTGTGCTACCTAGGCCATCCGTACCTGGAAGGAACTAACGGCCACACAATAATTTCGGATGTGCTTATAACACTATTTTCCGTATTCATTGTCCGTCAAGTTCTCTCTAAAACTTAGCTGCTGTAAACTAGACCAAAACTGAACTCTTTAATCAGTGCTTTGTAGTTACTGCTTCGGGCTGGTCCACCGATTCAAAGTACTACAGCGAGCGATGAAGAGAGCTGTGCTAGGCATTTCTCTAAGGCACAAAATCCGGAACGAATAAATATGATGGAGAATTAAAGTTGTCGACGTAGCTCTCAAAATCTGCAGAATGAAGTGGCAGTGGGCCAGCCATGTCAATGACGGCCGATGGGGGAAGAAAGTCTTGGAGTGGAGGCCACGTACAGGTGGCAGTAGTGTAGGCGCCCTTCTTTCAGATGGACCGACGACATCATCAGAGCAGTCGGAAGTAGGTGGATGCGAGAAGCTGAGGATCGCATTTGGTTGAACATATTGGAGAAGGCCTATATCCAGCAGTGGATAAACAAAGACTGATATTTAGTTTCTGGTTATCCAGAGTTCAGCGCGGTTTAGACATTATGGTACATATTACCTAAATATACATTGTATGGAAAACGGGTACATGCATCCTTTCGAGGAGACCAAAATAAAAGCTCACAAATAGCTGACACCTGGTCTTCTCCATCTATTTTTAACTTCCAATCAGTAAACCATAAAAGTTTAAAATAAACTTGCCGTTGGTTTATAAAATTTCAGTGAACTCGCGATCGTTTCGTATATTGAAATGCCTGAAGTTAACTTTCTAGATTCCGTTTCTACACAAACCTATTTTAACTCATAAAAACATTTTATAAAAATAGCTAAAAGTGTTATTTAGTAGTTAATGAGTGAGTTGAATCGTTTGAGATTATTAGCTCATGATGATGATGAGTTGAAGGTAGACACAAAATTAAAAAGATTGAGAAAGAGATGATAATGAGTTTGGACACGTCGGTTTTCATGATTTATATAACACTCCCCGTGTTAGTAAAGAAAGTTTTAAATTCTGAAATGTATATAATTTATAAACAACCCTATTAATCTTCCCATCTAGGAGAATCTGGGAATTTTCTAAAGCAGAGATAGTTTATCCACCGCTTTGCCAAACGCGAGTTGGTAAGCGTATGAAATACAGTAATATTTTTTATAAAGTTCAATCAATAACGCGTTTTAGTTACTCTAGAGGATATAGGCTTTATTTAGATATTAAGTTCCATAAGGAAAACAGTCTAGAAACTCGACAGTTTAAACACTGGATTAAGTAGTGGACGTTCAGAATCAACTACTATGTACTCATGATATTGTTAAAGATCTATTAGGTGGACCGGAAAGTAATGTCGTTTTCTTACGCTAAATACAAACACATACATTTTTAACGAGTCTTTATTTTTAATCAATGATGTATTCCCCATCATTGTCAATAACCTTTTGCCATCTAGTGAGTAAATTTTCAATCCCTGATCGATAAAAATTAATTGGTTTTTCGGCAAAATATCTAGAGATGGCATTTTGGATATCATCCAAATTTGCAAATGTTTTGCCACTTAAAAAGTGTTGCAGCGCTCGGAATAAGTGGAAATCCGATGGTGCAACATCGGGCGAATATGGTGGATGAGGCAGCACCTCCCACCCCAATTCATTAATTTTTTCTAGAGTTCGCCTTGCGCAGTGCGGTCTTGCATTGTCATGTTGGAGAATGACGCCTTTTCGGTTGACAATCGCTGGCCACTTTTCAATTAAAGATTGATTGACTCGCTGCAATTGTTCGCTGTAGAGGTCTGCAGTAACAGTTTCTCCAGGTTTCAGTAATTCAAAATGAACAATGCCGCGAATACTCCACCAAACACACAAAAGCGCTTTTTTGGGGTGTAAACCTGGCTTAGCAGTACTCCGAGGGATTTCATTTGGAGAGAGCCACTGCCTTTTGCGTTTTGGGTTATCATACAGGACCCATTTCTCATCTCCTGTGATCAAGCGATCAAAAAACGCTTCTGTGTTGTGTCGTTGAAGCAACAAGTTGCATGTGATTGATCGGTTAGCCTTATTCTGTTCGGACAGATTATGCGGGACCCAAACACCTGCTCTGCTTACTTTTCCAATCTGCTTCAAATGTTCTTGGATGGTCGACCAAGGTTTGTTGAGACTGTTTGACAATTCCTCGATCGTCTGACACGGATTTGCTTCCACTTCCGCCCTTAACACGTCGTTGTCTAACGCTGATGGTCTTCCTGATCGATACGAGTCGGAAAGATCAAAATTACCCGATTTGAACTTGGAAAACCACCTTTGGCATTTACGAATGTCCAGTGCATTTGGATAAACATCGCAAATGTTTTTGGTAGCAACTGTTGCGTTATTTCCCTTGCGAAACTCAAAGAGCATGCAATGCCGGATGTGTACCTCTTCTGGTATTTGGCTGGCCATTTTACCCAAAATTACAAAAAAAAATTGTAATTCAATTGTCTATAAGTAAAGAAATCACTATAACCTCACAATGTCTTTGGTACGCCTCTGAACAAAACAATGAGCTGACAAATGACAATCAAGTATTGGCATGCTCAGAAACGACATTACTTTCCGGTCCGCCTATTATATACTAATCAAGTGGTGGTATAACTTAAGCACTAAATTATGCTTATCGCTTTTTATTCTTTACCCTTGTAACTTGTGTGACTTGGTGATTCCTAGACTTTACGACAAGGAAGAACTATCTTCAGTTAAACCGTATATCAATAATTTCCTCTGTTACGTCGCGCTGTTAACTCTTCTACATATGGTATATATTATTGTATAATAAACTAACCTGTAAGGGTTCCAAGCATATGCTGCACTCTGAGAATCTGGACAAAACTTCGTCGCAGTTTGGGCATACGCATTGCGCGGCGTGGCCTTCCTCCGTTGTGTCGATTGAAGGGTCGACGATGGGGAGAGGTTTGTCTGAAGAAAAAAACAATAGCATTTATGTTATCTGGTTTGAATATATGAAAAAGAGGGACGGCGACAGAAGTAATGTGTTGATAGTCTTAGTAGGTACCCAGTTCCTATTTCTGGTACCAAATAGTACTGTGTTCCGGTTTGAAGAGCGCTGCAGCTAGTGAAATAGCTGAGGTAACGAGACTCAATATTTTTGTCTCAAAGCGATGAATGAAATGTGGTGCTGTGTATAACATCTTAACTAACGCCACATTGTTATGGACGGACGTATCACTTATCATCGAGTGATCGTACCGCTCGTCGTATCGTTTCGTAGTATAAAAAAAAGCTTTCTCTCACTAGGGGAGTTAAAGTTTACAATAACAGCTGTTGTTCTTTAATCGTTTCCATCGAGAGTTTCATTTACTAAAAGCTCAATCTCTGTTGAGATCGAGCCCACGGCTCTCTAGACGTAAAGTCCATAATATCGCTATATAAACTGAGCTATCATGGCGTTAACAATACGTATAATTTGTATGATGTAAGTAGATATATATTTGGATGGATTTCCTGTCTATCGTCGTCGTAATGAAGCAAGCTTTTCGTACTTCAGAATGCACTTCCGTATACAACCATCACGCGCACGTTCACGTGCTTCAACTATATATATAGACATAAATATTACATACGCTAATTAATCATAACGTATACAAACGAAGCTTTGAAATGAGTGCTGTGATAATTATATCACGCACCATCGAGTGTTCCGTATTAGGTATCTAAACGGCGGTAAGGGCTGAGATATGAGCACTCGAATACAGCCCACCAATTGTACGCACTCGATTACAGCCGGAAGTGCTTTGCTGTAACATCTTATACGAAAATAAGGGATACAGAGTAAATATCCAAAAAGAAATTTAATTATTATGAGTAGGCGTAACCCTTGTTTGAAGCAGCGGTTACCAATTTGTGGTAAGTTCCCCTGAGGGTACACGCTGCCCTAATGGATGCGTAAAGATTATATTCGAAGTTATAACAGTTACCTTTCATAAACATTATTATAAAGTATTATATTTATAATATGTAGTTAATAATGAATAACTTACTACTTTAGAGAATAAAGAGAAGAAGAGTATGTATTAAAGAGGGGCATTCATAAATGAATATTAAGGTTTGGAAGCATTGATCTAAAGTATGTAAGCACTACATCGCGCTTGGCTGTCTTTATCGCTATGATTCCTTAATTAAATTGAAAGTACTGAAAAAATCTTACGGATAAACTTATAACTGTTACACTAAAGCTCAATTTTTTTTGTGTATGTACTGGATGCCGTAGAATTAAAAGGCGAAATCTCGTTTGCAACGCAACGCGCGATTGTGTCACAGCCGACGCTAACTGTGTCAGTCAGACGAAAGAGAAAGGTTTTGAGGCTGAGAGTTCGGGCGTTGCTAAAACCAGTTTCGTTACAGAAGCCGGCGGCACCGTCGGTTATACCACCGGATTATATATTGCGAAATAGTAAAAAAAAATTAGCTAAGGATACACTACATCAATTGCTTGATTGCTTTATAATACTAATATCTACAAACGCTTCTCTTTTCGGGAAAGGAAGTTCGTGCGAAGAAACACAAACAGCGCAAAATCGTCGTATTTCGTGGAATTAATATCGAAAGATATACATATCCGGTAGTAGATATCCGTCATTTGAGATGATAATGAATAATTCAGAGTATGAAAAATATATAAGCATCTTCCACTTCAAAGATCATTTGATATTAGATAGCAAATTCAACACGATCTCTGGTTGACTATTGTAACTTAATTACATAAAATAGTGTTACATATGAATATGAAATTCAAAGAAAATTTCTTTGCCCCTAACGTCTTTTTATAATACATGAACAACATTGTTGTTAATTAAAAAAAAATTTAGGATTTAGTATGCATGTAGCTTGAAAAGATTTACAAAGTTATTCCTTCCTTTATGGTTACAGACTGATTTAGTAAATTAAAAAAGTTAACTCCCTTTCAATTATAAACTATATTTTAATGTTAAAATAAACAAGAAATATATTAATGATCAATATTGCATTAAGCTTATTTATAGGATCTAAGTTAAGTGCATTTGCTGTAGTGAAGCGTTACTAAGAATGGTTCAGTTGAACGGATAGAAGGCAATTTATTCGCACGATTGAATGGGAAAAATGCAAATCAGTAAGTACAGCCAAGATTTGATTTTAAAATCAGAAAAAAAACTTTACTAGTAGTAGTAAATTTAACTTTCGGAGAGTCCATAGTATATCATCATTATCAGCCGATAAACGTCTACTGTTACACTGTACTATGTACTTCAGACAAATAACATTAGAGGATTTGTTACTAGTATTAAATATTAAGTAAAAATATTGAAAAAACTTCTTTTTTTTTTATTTATGCGATGAGACGACCAAGTTGTTCACTTGATGGTAAGTGATAATTAAGATGGTATTCACAGCACCGCATTGAGCTCGTCGCTTTGAGACATAAGATGTTAAGCATCGTTAACCCAGGATTTTCACTACCTACAGTTCCCTTCATACTGGAACACAGTAATGTTTGCACAGTACTGTTGGGCGGTAGAAATAGACACTGCGGTGGTACCTACTTAGGTGGCCTCCGCTAACGGCGACCACCAGTAAACTGTAGCACAGTAAAATTATGAAATGAAAGGTGTAGATGTAAGTTGCCGGAGATCGTCCAGGTACCACCGCAGCTCCTATATCCGCCATCAAACAGTGTGCAGACAATACTATCTTCCGGTTTTAAGGGGCGCTGTAGCTAGATAAATTACTGGGGTAACGAGACATCTTATGTCTCAAGGCGATGAGTACATTGTTGTGTATATCATTCTAACTAGCGCCACGTTGTTATAGACAAACCCATAACATACCACCAAGTCACTGTCTCGCTCTTCTCGTCTCTTCGTTAATGTAGAAAAAGTCGACTGTTAAGAAACGAAAAGTCGTATATTTCGGACATCTTAAGTTTCGAGATCCATACAGCATCCTTATCCATACAGCAGCTTATCATCATATGGAAGATGTAAGACAAAATCACGTATTTGCATACGTAACGTTGTATATCCGAGGAGCTTCTATACAAGACGCCCGATTATTTTCAGAGTCAATCTTCAGACATGGAGACGCATAAAAGAAGGATATGGAAACGAATAAAAGATGTTATTTCAATGAAGTTCAAGCTGAGGCCGTGTTAGTATAATTCAGTAACATCATGATTCAAACTCTGCAGACGTCTACTGCAGGACATAGGTCTCCCCCAAAGATTTCCACAAAGATCGATCCTACGCTGTCTGCATCCAGCTAGTTCCCGCGACTCACCAGATCATCCACCTAGAGGGGGTCTGCCAATGCTATGTCATGTGCTTATACATGTAAATGAAGATTTATGATTTTTTTTTCAAACAAGCTTTTATATACAACAAACTGCATTTGCCATGACTTCAGACTCAAGTTCCTGGTCCTGCCATAGAGCCTTGTTACCACAGTAATTTCACTATCTACCACTCTCTTTTGACTGGAACTAAGTAACCTTTGTACACTACTCCTTGGCTTTATATTTATAAGACGTTGGACTTTGAAAGTTCAACATAAGTTGCGATTAAATATATAGTCGACTTTTAAACGCATGTAACGTGCTAGCGTGTTATAGGTAATCGCTGGGGGCCGATTGGATGTGCTCACGTGACACGTGACGAGTAGACAAGCAAACATCACCCAACCCGCCCTTGACCGCCGCCTGGTCCGCCTTCCACGGGCCCGACCTAGAGTCGAGCTAATAATGTCTGGGTTCCGCCACTTTGTGTCAATTACTTAGCTTTACCCTTTCCGCTCAAAGTGAGGTCAGCACGGCTGGACGGTTCGGAAGGAGCACAGGAAGTCGGTAACGAGGTTTTCAATTAAAATTTTTATAAGGTTAAGATAATACTTTAATTTATCCTCACAACAAATAATATATAAAGATTTCGTAGATTTTATATATGTTAGATTTCATTGCATTTGTTTATTAAACGCTGCCGCTTTACGATATGTCATTATATTCTGAATCATATTAATCATTGCATAAGGTTTGATAGGTCACTGCTGCCGGATACTGTTTGTGTAAGTTATCAGCTTATATTTGTATTTTACAAATATTACTGCGTTCCGGTTTGAAATGCTTTGTAGCTAGTGAAAGTAAAAGATTAACGAGACAATATCTCATGTCTCAAAACGACGACCGCTATGTGGCGCTGGGTTTATCATTCCAACTAGGTCCACGTTGGACTGGTATCACTACCATGGTACCATTAAGTGAACGTCTTGCTCTTTTCCGTATCACTTACTATCAAGTAAACGTCTTGCTCTTCCCGTAGCTTCTTGGAATAAAAAAAATAAATTAAACTTTGCAAGAGGGAACGGATTTTTAGTAAGAGATATTGCGCGGCGAGAAGGATATTCACCTATACATTGGAGTAATTGATTTGATATAAGACTGATACTGAACGAATGCTGCAATAAACGGTTATAGTCGACTACTGTACAGTGTTAATGTTAAATTTCAGCGCCACATTCACGCGATGTTAGCCATTAAAGAGTAACGGTACATACCGTTGTTTTATACGGTTACATAGAGAAACTCTCAATTGAATTACATTTGTTCCGATTTAAAGCGAATTTCTGAAATATACCATGGAAACAGTTAAAAGTTTTTGTTTCAAAAATCACGTATTTTTATGTGTAAATACTTAAATGTAATCTGTTGGAGACATATGTTTAGATCTTCGCGTAGGTGATTGTCATGTGTGGTTGGCGATAGCGCCGCGATCGTACTCGGTGACCATGTGGAAGTCGTAAATATTAATATCGTCAATCTACTCAGATGTCTCCGTAGGGGATAAAAGCTTGGAAGATAATTATATCTCTCTTCACCCGCGTTGAATAACATTGAGATCTACAGATTTCTGATTAGTGGTGGCTGTTGCCAGTCTAGGTAGGTACCAACCGCAGTGACAATTTAGAGTAACGAGACTCAACATCGTTTGTCTCAAGTCGTCAAGCACAATGTGGTGCTGTGTGATCCTAACTAGTGTCACGTTGTTATGGATGGGCATATCACTTATCATCAGGTGAAAGTCCGGCTCGTCTAGTTGCTTAATTAAATAAAGAAAAGATAGATAGATAGATAGATAAATTAGTTTATTTGTCCACGCAGTACAGAACACTTATAAAAAGACAAAAACATTACATCAAAGAACACAGATGAACAAAAATATATTGACAAAGTAATATTTTAGGTAATCAATACTGCCGTGTGTACTGCAATGGTACAAAATGGCCGTAGCTCAATGTAACTGTTGCCACGTAGTGAACAACACACTGATTTTCAGCTACCGCCCGCGGCGCGATCGCGAAGGAGATATGTTGCTCTTATTGGTAACCATAGATCTTTATAATTGTACTTGTAATTGTAATTGTAAAAGGCTGTTTGAAGCAAAGGTATAGTACAAATTGGGTTAACCCATTATCAGCGTCTGTCTATATAATCCTTAATAGGTCCCATAGTATATGTCTCACCTTTAATGTCTTGCCTTGCCTACAGCTGTCCGATTTTTTGCTGTTCATCTCAAATGTTTTCAGTGATGAACATAGAAGGGTTTGGAAAAACGCATCCTCATAGCAAAGCAGGGTACGGACTAGTCGCAACAACATTCCGCAAATAATTGATTACATTCACGACAGCATCCCGCTACGGAGTATAATTAGCAGGACTAAATCCTTTTTAGATATAAAGTAACTAACCTTACATTCTCTATAACAAAGAAACCATGATTTTAAGTTGTTTTTTGATAATGATATAATAATTGAAACACTAGCTCAAGATGATGAAATTATAAGTACAGTATCTTAAGTTTACCTAATAAAATCCTCAATGCCGAAGGTGTGACTACATTATTAGCGGATCACGCGACACGTAATGATATCAATCACCTGATGGTAACTATGACTCAGTAACCGTTACATAGTAAAATGACGTAGCTATGAACTTAATGTTTCACGTTTGAAACCTTAGTTGTGACAATAATGATGAGCTTGTTAAACCTGTTCGTCATCTCACCTTTGTATCATTAAGATGAGTAAGATCATACTGATGCTTTGTATAGTGTAGTGAAGGTTAAATTCCAAACAATTGCTATCAAGTTTAAGTAATTGATATCAAAATATTATGAACTTAAAAAGGTTATATCAAAATTGAAATTAATGGAGACTGACGATGAGTGGTTATTGTGATATTCTTATCCGATGTCTGTCCTCTATCTGTAAGCTATCTACGGACTTCCTGATAGTAATGATCGTATTCTCAGTAATGTTCTCATTGATAAAAAGAGTGTTAGTATTTAAATTTCATTTGCTGAAGTCTAGAATGACGAAGGAATTTCGTGAGTAATTTCAATGGAAACATGAAATCATCGCACCTCGTGAGAACAAAGATGAATGATTAAGTCAATATTGATTACGTAGAATCAAACCGTAAACAAAGAAACGGTGCTTGATTAAAATTTTTAACATATCTAAATGGTTAGTAAATGCTTTCTTTGGTAATTTATCATTGATAATTAATTAAGAAAAAGCTGATGTCATATCTTCCTATTATCAACTCGGCAGGGGAAAAACCTATACCATTTATAAATCGCATAAATAACCTTCTGTTTTTGTAATTAAAATTATTTATACGAACGCAATTATTGAGATATTTATAATTAAATATAATTACAGTAAACGGAAGTTATACAACAATAAGTGAAGCACATTGGCTGATAACAATTCAGCATCGGAAAGGTCTTGGTTCAAAGGCGACGTACGATTACAGACAATGAACGCAGCTCATACCGGCGAGGTCACTAACTAACTAGATATTTACGAAGCAGTACATAAAAATCCACATTTATATAACGAATATACTTTTGACTTAACAGTTAGACAAAGAAGTGATGCTGGAACTCAATTTCTAAAGATGATAAACGATAATGTGATCGAAGAGAGATAATTGACTGCTGGCCCTAATGTGTTATAGTAATAAAAGCAGATCGTCAATATGATAATTGTCTAGGGCAGTTTAAAAAAGCCGTACCGCAATTCAAGGTCCAGCATTTACATAGCCCCAGAATCGTTTGTTCGCAGTAGAAATGTCTTTGGCAATCATCATAACAATAAGTACATGTACGGATAGTTTTTCCGTATAAATCTGTTTAAATAAAACGTTTGAAAACCCACCTTCAATTTCAACGTTCTCCCCGCTGGATGAAGCGTCATCTTCTATCTTCTTCTCCGTAACTATCGTTACGCTATTCTCACCGAACTCATTGTTCTGAGATCTCTTGTCCGTAACGGAATGGAACTGTGGACAAGGAGTTTATTGTATTATCTATGAACATTAATTTATCCTTTGATGTAGATAAATATATTATTATTAATTAACAACAAGAAATCGGTTGTTAATCTCGGGATAGGCACTCTGCTGTTGCTCTTGAATATGTTCTCCTGCTTGAACCTTATTTACTTTCAGTTTTAGATATAGCATTCTTGAAAGATTGAGTTTTTTTATAATAAAAATAGGTAAGGAAAATAGGAAGTCATGCTAATGAGCAGAAAAAGTTTAAATTTCTCCATAATTTGCTTGATAACTCTATACCACTATATTCTTTAAAGGTAAACGATAAAGTTTATAACTCCTCCAACTTATTTAAGTTTGAAGAGTTGCTCAACTTCTTAAGGCATTCATAGATCGGTATTTGTATACTAATTTATCATTAACAGTGTTTCATAATCTTGTTTAATTAATAGGTTATGCAAGTTTAATAAGTGATCAGCATCTTAATGGTCGCACAGGTGATAATTATTATTTTTTCCATCAATTAATACAATGGTGTGACGTTATCGCTTTACATCCGACGTCAGTGCAAGACGAGGTAAGGTGTAATATACATTTCATTTTTATCACAGTCTTTTGAAAGAGATTTTAAAACTAATTTCGTTTACCACTTTGGTAATCCCTTGTTTTCCAGGCAGTAGTAGTAACATCAGATGAAAAGAATTAGAGATAGTTGGACGGAATGTCTTTGTAATTAATCTGAACTAGAACCTTTAGTTGGAGGAAGACACATCATGATCATCTTTTTTAGAACCTCTCAATTTATCCATAAAATTGGCTAAAATTAACAAAGACTGTCCTCTCCTTTGTTTGTCTTTTTAATTTTCTAATATTACAGTAAAATTCATATTTTTGACTTAGGATCTAGTCTTAAATAGAATGCCACTTTGTTTGCGATTGCCACTTTGAATGCACTTGTTTTCGGGTGGAAGAATTATTGCATATTTGTATCTCTAGGGAAATTGCCTTCCGCCACTGAAACAGGAATACAGTATATTTCCTATATGGTGGTGTAGTTCTAGACTGTATCCAGAATATACAATTTTTTTTTATTAAGTAAAATGATCATATTAAAAGTGGATACGAATTTGATACGATACGATTTTTAGAGAAACTTATTTCTTTTTTGACGAACTGGTTTTTTTGCAGTAGTCTAATTAAAAACAACTTTGGACACACGTGACATACTTTTATTTGTATACTTCGCAAATTTGCCTTTTACAGTAAAGTTATACAGCGAAATGCAAATTAATTAACGCGAGAGATAATAACTGACTCTATTTCGTCGATTGCTTTCAACCGACACCACGCGACGTTAATTTATACGCATTTTTGAGTGAAAACAAAGTTTTTAATTAACCGACGCGCAGTAATTCGCAATGTTTATTTACTGTGACACTCAATTGTATTGTGAAATTTACTTGTTAAACTTATTTACGATCGGATGGAATTGTCTTTCATATTGTAATTATGTATAACTCATGATGATACGTATAAAGTAGAATGGTAAATCAGCTCACGTATCCTTTATCGTCTTCCTAGAGTCTGATGAAGATGTAAAAGTCGATAACTAGACTAGCAGTATCTACATATACAAATTTGAATGTATATAGAAGTATTCTTTGATTTTTTAGTTGTCGCTGTCTTATAACACCGATGTTTCTATCAACATCTAGCTTGTCATATATGTTTTTGTTATTTTTTATTACAGCAGTTTCTATTAATCTAAAAATATAGGAAAGGTTGTCTGTATAAACATTTTCGGGAAATTTATGAGAACTCATAATTTCTTCACCATCAAAACAGTATCCGTAGGATTTGCAGGCACAACGTCTTAATGAGGTTACTTTATTGTGATCATGTTTAATGATTGTTATACAATAAGCAAGTTTTAGCTTTTAGCTATAAGTTATATTTTATCTAAATACAACGGAACAATCTCTGGTGAGTTATTTATAAGCGAAACAGTACAAAAACCGTCCGATTTCTGCCGAAAATGGGTTATTTTATTATTGTGTACCGTTTCCACGTCCACGACAATAGAAATTCAATCTGCTCTCCGTTTGCGAGGTTTTCCTAAATTTTTTCTTCGACTATTGCTAAATTTATTTTATTTGTAACGTTATAACGGAGCGAGTTCAGTTATTAACTATTGTCCACATTGTTTACAACAAAATTCGGATTCTCGCTCTTCGATTGAATCTTTAAGTATCTTAACATTACAAAGATCGCGTGTAACTTTTCCAACATCGTATAACTTGTTTAATTTACACGTATTTTCTCGTTTAGGTTATATTCTTTGGTTCTTCTAGCAATTTAATTTCTACTTCAATACATTGCATGATAGTTATAATCGCTTTAATAAATATTTATATCTTTATTAAATAGTACATCGTTACCATTCCTTCTGATGATAAGCACGGATGCAGTCTGTAATCTTAAAGGGTATTAATCAAATAAAACAGTATATTTAGACTGAAATACTGATATTAACTACAGCGGCCTTCAAACAGGTATTTTTCCGCGATTCTATTTGTTTATTATCATGACAATGAAATGGACGCTGCGGAGAACAGATTTATCACCGTGATGATTTGATGTTATCTATCGCATGAAACGTTGCTGTGAACGTTGTTCGTAATTTAATGATGAAATTATTTAATGATTCTCCACATCATTATTCACGTTTCAAGAGAAGCCGGAGGTTTCATAACACTCGGATATTCCTCTTTTTTGCATCATCAACGTTGACTGATTACTTTTTCCTGTCAGTATTTCCGAAGCGGCTCGCTGTTCTCGTTACTTCTGATTGCGACGAGGGTACGAAAGAGGTAAACGACTCCGGGACGAGGTTTATCGCGGTCTTTAACCTTGTAAACGAAATTAAACTATAATGCGATAATAATTATATTGCTTAATCCATATACTTTGATAACCTATATTATCTATTATCGTTAACTGTTGAAATTCTACCGATTTTTTTTATGGATTAACTGTTTGATAAGCTATTGTCGTCAGATGGTCAGAAGCCGTTAATTTACATTTGCCATGAATTTAATATGTTTGTAATACTATATTGATCACATGTCTCGGTTTGAAGGGCGGTGTAGCTAGAATAATTCCTAGGTAGAGAGAATCGATATCTTAACTCTCAAAATGTTGACCACAATATGAGGCTGTATAAAAGATTATGGTAGTATAGTAAATTTATTCAAATTATATATATGTGCATATATAATGAAAATGGGTCTTGTTTGTTCGCCAATTACGTGAAAACTAGTGAACGTATAGATACGGGAACATGAGCATTTGACGCGTAATGAATTGTAGATGGCTATAGCCTATTCATTTTTTAATTGATGATAATTTATGCGGTTGCTATAGTAACGGTGGGCTGTAAGCGCTCCTGTCCAACGACTCACGAGACCTAAGCCAAGCCCACCTGCTCGTGGTGAACCTTGCTAATCGCCAAACGAGACTCTGGCTTTCATCAACCCGCATTAGTTCGTCGTGGTGGGAAATGGTTTGATTCCACCCCCATATGAATAACCAACGACGGCTCCCTAATGTCAGGCGATACCGGAGATATGATGGACGTTGGCAAAGCGCCGGAACCGGGGCAGCAATAAACCGATCGATGTGTAGATCTTTTTGGGGAGGCATCTGATGGTGTATACTAACAGTTGCTGTAGACAGTAATTTGCAGTTGCGGTCGCTCTAAAGGAATATTTCAAACAAATTTCAAGTCTAATTTTATATAACGGCCAGCAAAACGGGCAGACATTTAAAACATAGATTGCATGTATAGTAATAATTAATAAATTTCATGACGTAATGCGACTAGTCATTACTATATGGTGAGAGCCGCCAGCTGATAATAATTTACCGTTACTGACCGTTCGCCGTACCATTGCGCTTATCGCTTCGAAACATGAGATGGTGCATGTCTTAACTAGAAATGTTTAGACAATATCTGTTTACCTAGAAGATAACAGTTACGTATGAAAGGTCTGTAATTTAATACTTGAAAAGCAATTTAATGAAGCCCACATAAAGTTCCCAGTGCTGGAATACTGGGCTGTTCATCATACGTCAATTTATTCTCCACGCAGTGTAAATGTGAGATAGCTTTAGATATTAACGTATGAGAATTGTATTGACTTTCCTTTAAAACTGGGTTTTTTAGTAGTGTAAGTTACAAGTAAGTTTTTTTTTATATGTTTGCGAACAAATGTGCGTCGTACTACGGACCTTTTCGTGGCCCCTTTGGTACCGAAAAGGGCCTGGAGTGAAACTCGTTGCGGACCCGGTCGGGTGACTTTTTATCTCGCAGCCGCGGATTGTTCGCAGTCACCCGCAAGACAACTTTAACTTAACTTGTACCGTATAACTTAATATATCTATACTATTGTATTACAACAAAGAAGTATTATTAATTTTATATTATAATTATTTATTTTTATCTGTATCTGTATTATAATTTGCTGTTAACATTAGTCTTTACGTGGTTAGTTTTCTTGTACTAACCTATTATGTGTTATTATATCATTAAATAAATTATTGTTAATAAACCCCTTATCGCCTTTTTAGATAAAAAGACTACAGCTAAGTTAACAGGTGTTGCATTGTTAATAATGAAAAGAATTCTACCATTTATACAGGATATGACCTTAACAAAATTGGGACGACGTCTTCGCAAATTTTAATGTCTTCATCCACTATGATATTGTATATAAACCTAAATACTTTTAGACAGTCAAAGTAATCGGTTCATCATCATTATCAGTCGCAGAAACAGAGTAATAGGATGCTGTTGGATTATTTTGTTTGGATTTTAATGGATTTTGTCCATCTTGCCTTGCTGTCTTATTGATGGTAGAACTCTATTTCCGGAGATCGTCTATATAGGTATCACCGCAGGTATTATTTCCGCTGCCAAACAATGCCGTGTTACGAATTGAAGGGTGTTATGGCTAGTCAAATGGCTGGAGTAACATCCTGGAGACTTAACATTCACAGCGATTTCACAGCGATGAGCACAATGTGGTGTTGTATATTTATTAACTTGCACTAAATCTACCGACTTAATATCATTGCTTTGTTCCGGCTGTTAAAACAAAAGCCTGAATGTTTTTACTCTCACTATCGGACTTGTCATCATTTAATATTATGTTGGGGAAAAAGAAATCCATTATTTTTTCGGTAGATGGCTGTAGTGATAAATTTCTCGTAAAGTATCGATCAAACAGTTTCAGATTTATGCTCGTTGGAAAGGTGACATTTCGCAGTAAAAAAATTCTTTTGCTGTTTTTTGTTTGGTGCATTCAATTGTGAGTTACAGGGTGTTAAAAATGGAAGTGAACAAAGAGAAAATTCGGTACATTTTACAGTTTTTCTTTGACAAAGGCGAAAATGCAAGCCAGGCGGCTAAAATTGTGAATGGTGTTTATGGACCCGATACTGTAACAGCCAATTATGTGCAATTTTGGTTTCGTAGATTCCGTTCAGTAATTTTTAATGTAAAGATGCACCTCGCACAGGTAGGCCGGTCGCCGAAAATGTCGATAAAATCGGAGAAATGACCGAAGTTGACCGGCATGTTAGCAGTCATAACATCGCCCAGGAGCTAAAAATGGACCACAAAACAGTTTTAAACCATTTACACAAAGCTGGATTCAAAAAGAAGCTCGATGTTTGGGTGCCACACCAATTAACAGAAAAAAACATGATGGATCGAATTTCCATCTGCGAAGCCTTGGCCAAACGGAATGAGATAGACCCATTTCTTAAACGGATGGTGACTGGAGATGAGAAATGGATCACATACGATAACCCTGTGCGAAAACGATCATGGTCAAAGAGCGGTGAAGCACCTCAAACGGTGGCCAAACCAGGACTAACGGCCAGGAAGGTTCTGCTGTGCATTTGGCGGGACTGGAAGGGGATTATTTATTATGAATTGTTTCCATATGGCCAAGCACTAAATTCTGATCTCTACTGTCAACAACTGGACCGTTTGAAAATAGCAATTGACCAGAAACGGCCAGAATTGGCCAACAGGAGAGGTGTCGTGTTCCACCAGGACAACGCTAGGCCACACACGCCTACAGTGACTCGCCAGAAACTTCGGGAGCTTGGTTGGGAAGTTTTAATGCATCCGCCATACAGTCCGCACTTGGCACCAAGCGATTACCATCTTTTTCTTGCATTACAAAATTTCTTTAGTGATAAAAAATTGGCATCTAGGGAAGATTGTGAAAATCGGTTACTAAAGTTTTTTGCAAATAGAGACCAGGACTTCTACGAGAGAGGCATTATGAAGTTACCTTTAAAATGGTAACAAATCATAGAACAAAACGGTGCATATTTGACCCAAATCGGACAATCCGAAGCATGTTAAATAAAGTCCTGAAGTTCATATAAAAATAATGGATATCTTTTTCCCCAACCTATTATTACATGAAACTGAAGTTCAAGTATTAGTCTAATGTAGTTAAAAATAAGTTATATTTATACCAGATTCTACCAGATCCGTCTCACGTGTTGAGCACCAGCTAAGTGAGACACGCGGTGTGTTAAGGAAATGTTTAAAGCAAATCAAATTCACTGCTCCACGCTAACATATCGAATCAATATACATTATATATATATGTATATACAATATTGTCTGTTTGTTTCCTTTCTGCCTAAATCACCGAAATATCGCTAATTAATCGTGCGTGTTACCAGTGTTGATATGCGGAACTGAGACGTGACTAGTTACGATCGGCCTTATAAAAAGGCTCAAAGTCACCCAAAGAGCAATGGATAGGGCTATGGTTGTCTGCGCGATCGAATCAGAAATGTGGATCACCGACATAGCCCAAAAGATTGCTAGACTTAAGTGGCAGTTCGCAGGGTACACTGCTCTGAAGGACCGACGGCCGATGGGGTAGTAAGGTCCTCGAGTGGTGCCCGCGTACCGGTGGATATAGTGTTGGGAGGCCTCCCACAAGGTAGATCTACGATCTGGTGAGAATCGCGTACCCCACTGGATGCCACTATGTCTATCAGAGTACATCACCTGATGATGACAGTACATACAAGATAAGCTATTTAATCAAGCGACATAATAATATATCATATTTATACTTTTGGGACGAAAAAAGGCTTCTTTTAGAAGAATAAGAAACAGCTATTTTAGCTTAGATATCATGAAACGATAATTACAGAGCTGAAGATGTTTTGTGAGGACTATGACTACAAGATATCTATCACCTTAATTATCCTGTAACTATAGTTGAAAATTGAGGGTAATGAGTAAATGCAATATAATCTGTAATATATAATGAGAAATCTTAAGAATAATTTCGCAGGCAAAGCCGCGAGTATATTTAGTCTATGTGTTCTAATAATACAATATAATGTAGATCACAGAATACTTACATGACTTACATCGCTAAATGCTAAGTATCTTGCTTAGCACGCAACCTGCACGTGAAGGAAAATATGCTGTACTGCTGAACACATGTTCAGACTTAGGGTAGATTCATACTTAACTAATATTTTACTCGAACAATTGAATATCGGGAAAGACTTAAACCATCAAAATTCGGTTAAGTAGATAAAACATGATGATAAAAAGTTAATTTAAGTTACCTGCCTAAAACAGCTATTAAGTTATATTTAATAGTACATTATAACTTGAAATATAACATAAATATATAATAACGTAATCTTAAAACGTCCCTTTGTTTAACTGTAACTTTAAGTTACTGAGATCCTTAAGAAAATTGAAACTAAATCAACTTAATAGTATTATCTTTATTGTTTCATAGTTTGCTTAAACTGAAATCAGTAGACGAGAGATTTTAACCTTGACCTGATGGAAGTTGCCTTCAGGATACATTTCCGTCGAAATGTACAATCTGTGGAATGGTGGAGGATGTTCACTATATCCTCATAGGGAGGGCGTAAACTAAGTTGATTACTAATGATAGGTCTTTTAACAGAGACAGACGTAGGAACCACCCCAGTGTCTAATGTAGATGACAAAGACTAGTACGCGATATAATGTAGTATGATAGTTACACCTCACTTATAACTTTACAGTTACACTTATAGATTTAACATATATGTTATATATAATAATAAATAAAGTTAAATCGATGTTAAGTTAAACCGTCGTGTGAAACATACCCTAACATCGGTTTTGTGATGATAATTAAGTTATAAACTGTTATCGCAAACCTAGAAATATTTGGATTTGTCATACGCGAGAATTCGCTACAGAAATGTAGGTAAACGTAAAAGTAAACAGATTGAATAAATGTTTGCACTGAAATTTATTTTATCTTACATCATATATACTGAATGACTTCATTTCATTATTAGAAAAAGCCTAAAGATCAGTTATACTAATATAATAGTATTAATAATGTTAAAAACACTAACTCTATGCATGACATACATTTACTGCTATACAATATGGTCGTCGCTTCAGGCAAATGATGTTGTCTCTTTACAAAAGTAATTTCATATCATAAGCCACAGCAACCCTCAAACCGGAACATGGTTTCTGCACACTATTATTTGCCGTCAGATACATGAGCAGCGACGGTATCTAGACAGTGTCCGGTAAAACAGACACCAGTGTTGTTGTGTTGTGTAAACATCACAGCATTTTTGTAGGTCTGTGGGGTTGGTTTCCGGGATCCTTACTTGCGGTGCCGAGACATGGCACCTGACCAGCCGGCTGGTTCACTGATTCAAGTGGCATTTCTCTAAGCGACAAAATCCAGAACGAAGGATTTCCACTGAGAACTACAGTTGTCGACGTAGCTCTCAAAATCTGCAAGCTGAAGTGGTAGTGGGCTGGCCATGTATATGGTGTCAATGGCGGCCGATGAGGGGGAGAAATCTTGGAGTGGAAGCCGCGTACAGGTTGCAGAAGTAAGAGGTGCTCTCCCTCCAGATGGACCGACGACATCATCAGAGTAGCTGAGGATCGCATTTTGTGGAAGATATTGGAAAAGGTCATCCAGCAGTGGATAAACAAAAGCTTATTATGATGATGATGGGTTGTTTCCGGGATCATCTAAGGAACGCCTACATCTAAGTCATTATCTTAATTAACCCTTCACTTTTATAGACAAGCGTTATTTACAATTAAGTAAACTTTATTTAAAAATAAAAAAACTTAAACCAGTATCGGTTGTAATGTTGTTGAAAACGAGTATAAATAATTATAAAAGTAATATAAATAACAGTTTTGAAATTTAAAGGCTAACAACTTTTGAGTACGTTCCGGATGTTGTGAATTATTATCACTTGTTATTGAGTTGAGACATTGAATTATTAATTGTAGGAATAATGATTATATTGAAACAAGTTTACATATCAACGAAACTAGAGTAAATATACTAGCTGTTTCCCACTCGCTTTGCTAGCAGTAATATATAATTAGACTTGAAATTTGGCAAAAGTATACCCGTATACCCGCCCAGCGGCATTCGCCGCTCCTTTAATCCCTCTCGTTATTAACATCCCCGCAACTTCCATTGGGGAAGGAATATTATAAAATCCATTCTCAGCTGACATCTACACGGCAGAAGCAATATCTGTACGTAATTTTGAGTGTCTACGTTTTATAGTTTTCGAGAAAATCGGGATGTGAGAAAGGATATCTGGATATCTTAAATACATATGATCGATATAAGTCCTTTGTGTATAAATATCTAGTTGCCCACATAAGTTTTGTAGAAAAATGTTTTTTTTTTTTTATATATAATTGATCGACGAAACGAGTGGGACGTTCATCTGATGGTAAGTGATACGCCCACTCATAAAAAGACAGGACATTGCGCTCGTCGTCTGAGACAAGATTGAGTAAGTAATTTAATCTCGTTACTCCAGTAATTACAATAGCTACAACGCCCATCCATCTCCACCGACATACCTACCACCAGTAAACAAACATAGTTTGTTATCGGAGTAATAATACTAGATGTTATATAATCCGGAAGACAGTAATATTACTATGTTGCGGCTGAAACACTTGCTGTGGTAGTCACTAACACACACAACATATATTACTGTATAACAGCTATTCCTAAACTAACCTGTAGTACGCAGAGTAAGAGATTACATGAACACTATATGTAAGTAAAGACTGAATTATTGAGAAGGTCAAAGAGTTATATAGATAATAATTTATTATGACTATAATATGGAGTTCAAAGTTAACTATATCACGAATAAATATGGAGAGAAATGGAGTTTATATCAAAGATAACATTGACAGTAGAGCTTCAGAGGAACGAGAGAGATTTAGGAGTAGAAAGTTATTAGGGAAGGAGTACCTATAAATGAAATTTCTATTTGGGGGTACAGAAAAAAGGTTGGGAAGCACTGTTTTAAAGGATGAATACCTCATAGACTCATTTTGTCATTTGACTCATAATTTCATTATTCCCTTTAAAGATAAGCTTCGTTATTTGCTAGTACACTTGAAAATAAATGCGTCCATTACGGTCATTATTATTACTATCAAAGAGTAATGTAATAATATTACTGTCTGTAGTTCTAGAATGTTCTAAACAGGTGATTGTCGTCGTATCAAAATGGGAATCATTCATATTATATATATGTAAACGTTTGTATGTATTTACAATGTTTATGTATGTTTACTGGTGGTAGGGCTTTTGAGATTTGTCAGAGACGGTCTACGTAAGTACCACCACAGCGCCTATTTCTACTGTAAAACAGTAGTGTGCGAACTTTACTGTGTTCCAGTTTGAAGTGTGCTGTAGCTAGTGTGATTACTGTGGTAACCAGAGTCGAACTTATTTAGTTTCAAGGCGACAAACGTGTGGTGCTATGAATACTATCCTATCTATCGCCACGTTGTGACGGGCAGGCGTGTCACTTACCATCAGGTGATCGTCCCGCTAGTGTCGTCGCTTCGATGAATAAAAAAATGTATGTTTATATTAAACATTTGTTTCATAATATTGATAACAAAATGATCATATAATCTATGTAAAACGTGAAGAGAATTCTGTCTGTTCTTTACGTTTCCACCGCAATTGATTCAGAACGCAGTTACAGTCATGATTAAATCATATCGCTTTGAACACTTGAAAAACAGTATTCCACGAAATGTTTGCAAATCGTATGATTGTCGTCAAATCATTGCGAAAAAATATCCGACGTTTGCGCAACCTTTGTGAGAAGGATTCATGTTCTAGATACGTTGCGTTGTTGCACAAAGATATTTAAAGGGCTTAAGCTACTTTAGACCTTGATCAACTGAGTTAAAGACGATAATGCCGTGCACAGCAACGGGCAGGTTAAGTAGGCTATGGTATAAACGGTAATCGAACTGCACGTAATAAAAAATTATACCTTAATACTTATAATTTGAAAAATAAGTTAAAAGGATACGTAAGGATACCTTAAGCATATAAACTACTTATTATTTGTATAAATATATATAAGTAAAAATCTAATTTGTTTGTGAATTATAATCAATTGTTATATAACTTAAAAATAAACTTTACTTATGATAGGCAAAAGCGATTATCATAACATGAATCGTTAAATTTTATAACGGTGTCCTCTGTCCTTAAGACAATGAAGTAGTATGCAAATGTTTGAAGAACAGCTGAGCTAGTGAAACAATTTGTATAGCTCTACTACTCCTCGTGTCCAACCTTAAAAGCCTTCAGACGTAACATTACTACTACGTGCTTGTTCGCAAGTCTTATTTTATAATTCACGAGATACTTATGTCTCGAAAAAACCGGTAGTTCAAAATCGGTTGACATATGTTAACAGTTGTGAAGTTTTGCAACAAATTTCTTAAATATTTCGTAAGTGTACGGTCGAGAAAACGTTAATTAAACCCAATGTCAGTAATAAATTAACATATATCAAAGTATTCCAAAAACGATTTCGAAATTGGGTACGTACTAGACCTCCAAATATGAGCATTTTGGATTCACGTCTCAGGTTCTGATAATTTCTACCGCTGCAGTAACATTTGTCGTTAATCGCCATGTTATTGCAGTACACGACACACTTCTTCATTTTAAATACACAAAATTCGCTCTTGATAAAGTTTTTAAGGAAAAAATCACTTTAAATATCACATTTACTTTAAATGTAGTAAAATATCCAAAAGCTTTCAATCGACTTCTGCCGCAGCATCGACACGAGCGGTCGAACAAAGATATCACAGTCGACTAGTAAGCTATCTAACTGTTGAATTAGTCTAAAAAAAGTCCATACAATGCCATTCATAAAAAAAAAACGTAAACCGACTGCTATTGTGTAAGCCAAACAATGGTTATATTACGGCGACCAATTCGTTTGACTTTCGGATTTATTGTTGACTTCCCACATGTCTCCGGGGTTACTTTACGAATGTTTGTTTACATTACAACCACATCCGTGTGATCAGCGGACGTACGGCCCGCTGCTGGACTTCCTTATAGTTATCGTCGTGTTTACAATTTGGAGAAATAGAATTAGATGTGTCGTCGGTTGTAAGATTCTATTTTTCGCTTACATCATTCACGTCTTCTATATCTGACTTCTCTCTTCCACTTTCTATTTTTAATTTACAATTCCAAATATCGCTGCTACTAAAGTATATCACATTGACGTCTTATCTTAATTTACTTGAAATAACTCCAAATGATAATTAAAAAATTTTAGATCCTCCTTCTTACTACTCAAATTTAAATTCAAAATTGTTGTCTGATATGTGACTGTTAGTTTTCGTAGGCTTCATCTAATTTTCTGCTATTTTTCTATATAAATAACAGTGACGAATCCTAGCAATATAATATTAAGAAATCTAGCAATTATCTAATATTTAATTTCATATACAAATCTGCTGGAAATATTTGATAATAGATGCTGCTGTTTCGTGGTCATTACGTACTATTGTTGCTAGATCACGTTGGGGTGGATAGTACACGGTTAGAAGGCTAAAAGTGAAGGGAGTGCGGTCTCATGGCCCTCTGTATAATTCCCACAAGTATTGACGTCCTCCTGACCGACTTTACAGTATAAGATATGCGACTTTTTATTACATTACAATTGACCTTTTTGCGTCTTGTTACTTAATTATATCCGAATGCATATATTTTTCATTGTTTCGTGAATATGGTGTTATTGCAAATGCTTACCCAACACTAAATCGTGATGGATATCTGACAAACAGGACCGTTAATTTCACTGGATACACCGTTATTTGTTCGGTAACATTGTAATGTTTCAGAGAAAAGAGCCTAAACTGGTGTTTCAAATATCCTATATTAAGTATTTTATTATTTGGTACCTGTAAACTCTATGGGATTCCTTTGTTTATTTATGATTGTATTGTTTTGTGAAATACGACATAAAGAACCAAATCTTTCGAAAGAGTTCATGAGATGTATAAGTAAATGCTATTTAAATAATGGTCTACACATTAACATGAATTTTCGTACAACAAATTATATGGATCCGTACCTAATGGTATCCAAAACTCACTATTATATATTTCTTAACATACTTTGTATTATATAATAGTGATTTTTTAATATACACTCCAATCACTTCAATTCCAATTTACATATTTACATATATGTTTATTCATTTATTTTCTTCATTCTTCTTCATTTATATTACTATCCGACTTTTCATCGCTCCTCATCCAAAATTCTCTCATCTCTCTTCTCCCCTCTTTCGGTGAAATTATAATTTAATGTAGCCCGCGGCTACCGGATCTACGAGACTTAACGTGTAAAAGTCGTCAAAAAGATAAAAATACAAATATCATTCGAAAGAAAAAAGGCACATTACAATTGTTACCATATATCGTAAAGTTTAACTTCATCATTGCTGGCAGGGGCGATGACCGTCATCGCCTTATCAAAACATCATTTAAACGAAACTTAATTTTCATCTTGATGAATATTCAACTTCTATATTTGTTTTGCTTGGACCACGTAGTGCAGAACAAAGTTCTATAAATAAACATGATATTCCAGTATCATTAACAGGTTTTAATAGAAAACTCGAATTAATACAGAAACCGCTCAATTTGAACCCGTTTTGATTTTTATTAAATGTTAACAAGATTTTAATAGCTTCCACTAAATTTGCTGCAGATTAAAAGCTTTATAGTTATTGATCGTGATTGTATTTGTTTCCGTATAAATTGAATGTGATAAGCAAGTATTGATACATGACCTTCATTACTTCATGTTCCTCACCAAAAGCATTGAACTTTTGAATAATTTACTTGGTAAAACTTGACATTTGATTATGAAGTGTTAATAAAGTAGCTGCACACAAGTACACCTATTGATATAGTGCGTAATCAAGAATTGTGCAATTTAAGCTGTAGCCAAATTCTAGGCATTTGGACGAGACAGGTAGTTTTCTACATTAGTTAATTGAACATTAATCTATGAGTAATTTAGATATCAGTATTATTTACGATAATGTTACATTTCTGTGTATAAACGTCACTATGTAACACCTGTTACGTTAATATATTATGTATAACTAGTTACACTGATGTTCGTACTAGATTATAATAGCTTTACCGATACGGTCTCTATAATATTAGGGGGACCGGAAAGTAATGTCGTTTTCTTACGCTGAATACAAATACATACATTTTTAACGAGTCTTTATTTTTAATCAATGATGTATTCCCCATCATTGTCAATAACCTTTTGCCATCTAGTGAGTAAATTTTCAATCCCTGATCGATAAAAATTAATTGGTTTTTCGGCAAAATATCTAGAGATGGCATTTTGGATATCATCCAAATTTGCAAATGTTTTGCCACTTAAAAAGTGTTGCAGCGCTCGGAATAAGTGGAAATCCGATGGTGCAACATCGGGCGAATATGGTGGATGAGGCAGCACCTCCCACCCCAATTCATTAATTTTTTCTAGAGTTCGCCTTGCGCAGTGCGGTCTTGCATTGTCATGTTGGAGAATGACGCCTTTTCGGTTGACAATCGCTGGCCACTTTTCAATTAAAGATTGATTGACTCGCTGCAATTGTTCGCTGTAGAGGTCTGCAGTAACAGTTTCTCCAGGTTTCAGTAATTCAAAATGAACAATGCCGCGAATACTCCACCAAACACACAAAAGCGCTTTTTTGGGGTGTAAACCTGGCTTAGCAGTACTCCGAGGGATTTCATTTGGAGAGAGCCACTGCCTTTTGCGTTTTGGGTTATCATACAGGACCCATTTCTCATCTCCTGTGATCAAGCGATCAAAAAACGCTTCTGTGTTGTGTCGTTGAAGCAATAAGTTGCATGTGATTGATCGGTTAGCCTTATTCTGTTCGGACAGATTATGCGGGACCCAAACACCTGCTCTGCTTACTTTTCCAATCTGCTTCAAATGTTCTTGGATGGTCGACCAAGGTTTGTTGAGACTGTTTGACAATTCCTCGATCGTCTGACACGGATTTGCTTCCACTTCCGCCCTTAACACGTCGTTGTCTAACGCTGATGGTCTTCCTGATCGATACGAGTCGGAAAGATCAAAATTACCCGATTTGAACTTGGAAAACCACCTTTGGCATTTACGAATGTCCAGTGCATTTGGATAAACATCGCAAATGTTTTTGGTAGCAACTGTTGCGTTATTTCCCTTGCGAAACTCAAAGAGCATGCAATGCCGGATGTGTACCTCTTCTGGTATTTGGCTGGCCATTTTACCCAAAATTACAAAAAAAAATTGTAATTCAATTGTCTATAAGTAAAGAAATCACTATAACCTCACAATGTCTTTGGTACGCCTCTGAACAAAACAATGAGCTGACAAATGACAATCAAGTATTGGCATGCGCAGAAACGACATTACTTTCCGTTACACCTATTAGCTTATATGTAGTGGCTAAGAAACGAAACCAAAAACAATACTGATGTAGAGTGTAGTATATATGTTGATGTCAATTAGTATACAACTGTTTCATCAGACGTCCTACAGTCATAATATTCTACGTCAACTCGGGTGATATAAATTATTCAGCTTTAAACTAGACCGTAACAGATAAAGAAAACAATAGACCATAAACTAATGCAAAAGCAAGCACGGTAAATATCAAAAGAAAACTTATCAATGATAACGACGTGGAAAGAATATTTATCGTGGGAATCAGTGGCATACGTAAGCCACTGACATCAAATAATCAGAATGAAGTTTTAAATGTAAAATTTTCAAATATTTCGCTTAAATACTTGAGGATGTACTCAATTGGCATTAACTTCTTTACTACTACAGAAGCTACTATAGGAAATTTGTCTAATACTACATCATTAATTTCTGCCTCCAAAGAGATGTCTCGTGCTCTAGTTTCAAAGACACTGTAACCAATAGGTTATGATCAGATATTTCATCATTAATGATAAGTAAAAGAAACTATTCCTTGTTTACCATTCCCTCGCTTTTTCTTTTAGTTGGCAATTAACCTCGGCAAAGGAATTCGTAAGTTCAAATCCCATTTAAGAGAGGTCAATCACAATTTTTTGGATACTAATTTTATGGTCCCAAATAGCAAGTAAAATAGTGTTAGTGTCACATAACATTATATTCGCGATAATATAAAAATCCGCAAGTGATGATTTATTAAGGACGATTCAATAAAAACAAGTCACGGTTATGCCGAAAACTTTGTTAAGGAAAACAAATATTAAAATGTAATATGGGTATAAATAAAGCCAAGTAAAACGCTGTGGTGACTAATGATGTGGTTATTAGTGTTTATTCCATTGAAGGGCATAGTAGGTAATGGACAAAAGTCTACAAATTTGTCGGCCAACCTGCTGTAATGGAGAGGCATTTTAAGAACTTTAAGTAACTAGTAGAATTTTGGATGTATTTAACAGTTTTATTTTCGAGGCCTCATAAATGTATCTAGCAAAACATGTTTAGTAATCGAAACTTAATTCGTGATGTTAAAAAGGGAAACGTTTTTCATGTCGAGGGTGGTTAGAGGGTCACGAGACACGTAGTTCCCAAACTATTTGATCACAAACGCGAATTCCGCTTATAGGCCAGGATCCGACGTCGATAGACGGGCAGACGGTCGAGATATTTCGGGAGCGGAGTGATTCATAAGCGTGTGTCATAGGGGGTGAAAGGGAGATGGAGGGGAAAGGACGGTGTTTACATTGAAATTTCACTACGTCCGCTTGGACGTCTGAAATGGTGCATACAACGCAATGAATGCGGAAGTCATGTTTACATTTGCGCTTACATAAGGATAGGACAGTTTCGTTTGCACCGCAGCGTTACATGCAATATTCCAGAGCCAATTCTAATGCATGGGAGAAGACCATCGAGGGTATTCTAATAGGTGAATGTCTCCCATAACTCTGACTTTCCACCATAAGGAGAGTATCATTCAAAGATTTCCCACCGATATCAAAAAGGGTAGGTTTCATTTACAATCTACAATTAAAACGTGGAGATTGGTATTTGGATCACTTGTTTGTTAAAACAAGTTTCATCTAGTTCTTGTTTAATTTAGATAAAGATTTTTCTTATAATCAAAACAATAAACCGATCAGTTGTTTATAGTTTATTTATATTCTAGGTTAACGAGTTAAGATTTCTTCTAGGATTAATTCTAGATTAACTGCATAAGGATAATTCAAGTTTACATCAGTCGGACGATAGTTATAGACAAATCTAAATCCTCTGGTTTATTTACAAGTTAAATGATAATCGTTACTCTCTATTAATGATTAGTAAAAATTTAATTTGGAAAAAATATTGTTTTTTTTTTATTTATTTTTTGTTTGCGATATATAACACAGAGTCTCTCGAGGAACGCTTTTTAGCCCGATCTTCTATTCGCATACAAAATAAACATTAAACAAAAAATATTACTTATCAGAAAATTACCTCAGTAAAGCACAAAAAGTGTTCAAGGGCGAAGGAATTAGCAAAAAAAAAAACTTGCTCCAATGAAATAACTCGCAATCCCGTCGAGCACCTGTCACCAGGTCCCACAGGATGGGTTTAATTACCTGCAGCCCACCGCGTCCGCTGTTCGTATGTCCTTACAGACCTTATTACCCCACTGCGGACGACGCCAGCCCCCAGTTTTTATATCGAAGCCTTAAGTTATTTTTAAGTGCAAAATATTAGTTATAATACAACTTAATTTTTTATTGCTCTGCAAAATGAATTATGATTAAGTATTCACATACTTCAGTTGTTCACTAAATTAAATTATGATACAGGATGATCTGTTCGGGACCCGAGGGATACTACTACTATAATATAGCGACCCTGGATTTAAAATAGGTCGAGGACCCGGATCCGCGAGTCCAGTACCTGATGAGTTGTATACGAATCAATCAAAAATTACTAACAAGCGCTGCACATCACTAAAAATAAGGAAAAATAATAATCTAAACGGATTTTAGTATGAAAATCGGCATATATAATACATATATTAAATTAAGTAGAGTAAACTACACACAGAGACAAAATTAAATTTTAAACTATTAATTATACTTTATAAAACTCTTTACATATCTTTATCATAGATAGGTTATTTATTACTGTTATCTTGTTTCAACTTTTTATAATTTAAAATATTAGAAAGAAAACACTAACATAAAAAGAAAACTGTAGGTAGGTCTCTATTGCCGCAGACTGTCTAGGTAATAGGTACCATCGCAGCGCCTACCGCAGTCTACAAACAGTAGTCTGCAAACATTACTGTGTTCCGGTTTGAAGGGCTCTGTAGCTATTGAAATTACTGGGGATAACTCTCAAGGCGACGAGCGCAATGTGGTGCGTTGTAACTAGTGTCGCTTTATGAGCAGGCGTACCACTTAACATCAGGTGGTCCTGTACGTCTTGTCACTTCGCTGATTAAAAAAAAAAAATCTCTATGCGTGTGATAATGTATAACTATGTAAACTTAGCAAAAACTAAATTATTTATACAAACGATTTTAATGAGGGGCTCATAATAAAAACTTGACCAACATAACGAGAGCTCTGCTCACGAGGCACCTGATGTTTCAAGACCGGTTTCAAGTCGTTGCCAATTTACTGCGCAAATTGTTTCTATAATCGATTTAATATGTTGTAGTGTAACGTCTTTGTTATAAAAATATATAATATTACAGATATATAAAACGTTATTCATCATCATCAGCCGATAGACGTCCACTGCTGGACATAGGCCTACCCCAAACATACCCCACATCGATCTGGTAAAGATTCATATGAGATTTGGATCATTTCCCACCGCGCTGGCCTGATGTGGGTTGGTGGGTGCCATAGCCTCGTTTGTTGATTAGCAGGCTGCATCACTAGCTGGTGAGGTTGACTTGGATTCCGTGAGTTGTTGTGTGGAACCCCTTACACCCCCTTGTAAATCTGATTATATATATATATATATATATATATATATTATGATGATCGCTGCATCATATGAATACTGGTGGTAGGTCTCTGTTGCCGGAGACCGTCTAGGTAGGTACCACCGTAGCATCTATTGCAGATGAAAAACAGTTTTGTGCAAGCATTACTGTGTTCCGGATTAAAGTGCGTTGTAGCTAGTGAAATTACTGAGGTAATTAGAATCAAAATTGTATGTCCCGAGGCCACGAGCGCGCTGTGGTGTAGTGTATAACATCCCAACGAATCAATCAAGTGAACGTGCCTCTCGTCTCGTAGCTGAATTGTATAAAAATATGCACACAGTTTAGTATTATTGTTGATTTTCTTATTTGTACTCGCTTAAGACTTTGTATTGATACTTTGATTAGTAGAATAAATGTACATCATAGTCCATACAGCACTTTAGAATACAAGATGAATTAATTCAATAGAAAATAATAATCATCATCATCAGTCGGCAGACTCACTGCTGAACATAGGCTTTCTCCAAAGATCTTCACAGCTGCTTCACCAAAGCGTAAGACCGTCTAGTGGGAGGTCTGCCAACAGTGCGTCTCCTGGCGCGCGGTTGCCATTCGAGGACCTTTCTGCCTCATCGGCTGTGAGTCCTTCGAGCGATGTGTCCTGCCCATTGCCACTTGAGGCTAACAATCTTTTGTACTATGGCGGTGACTTTACTTCTGAGGATCTCCTTATTTCTGATTCGATCACGTAGGGAAACCCCCAGCATAGCCATTTCTATTGCTCAATGCAAGCGGCTAGGTCGCGATGCCATAAGTTATCAATGCTAACAGGCATGAATTAAAGGCCTTTGTCTTTAGATACTTCTGGCTTCGAGCGAAGTGCGTGATGCAGAAATGGTATGAATTATTGCAATATTACGAGTAAAAACATAAAAAAGTTAAACCTTGATATCTCGTTAAGTTTTTATTGCGGGGTTCAGTAATACCGCGGAAGTGAGCCGACCTTCGCGCCGATTTGTCTAATGGAGGCGAACGGAGAAAGTTGTGACCTTGATGTGTGACAGTTAACTTTTACAGTGTTTGAAATATGCACTAACACTTAGTGTACACCAATTATATGTATAACTAGCTTGTTACTTAGTATATTAACATATCTAAACTCTAGTTTAAAACTGCGTTGTATCTTACAAAGTAGTTAAAAGCAAATATCTATTAAAGCAGACAAATCTACTGTTTACATATATATGTAATGAAAATGGTATACCTTTGTATGCCAAACACTTGAAAACTAGTGAACGTATAGACACGGGCATATGAGCATTGGATGCGGAATGATTTGCAGATGGTTATAGGTTATTTAGTTTTTTAATTTTATACATTCTTCATAATTAACTTTTATAAATATTCTTATTCTGTATTACTTATACAGTTGTTATAGTAACGGTTGCTATAAAGTGATTTGCAGACTAATTTTATGTTACAGACAGTACACGAGACAGGGAACAGCTAGTAATATAAATATGTATATATATATAATATAATACAGCTTAGAACTCATATAATTTTGTTAGTAACACACTTTATAACTTGTTAGTTACTATATATACATATCGATATATGCACAAGTATTGTCGTGCCTAATATTATATACTACCTACTACTACTATATACTATACTATACTACCTACTATTACTATATAAAGGTATATCATATAGGTAAGTATTACCACAGTTTACATTCGTACTTCCCAATAATTGTATGCAAACCTCACTGTGTTCTGGTTTGAAAGGGGCTATAGGTAATAAAATCAAAGGAGGAATGAGACACATCTTTGATCTCAATGTGTCGACCACCATGTGGTGCAGTGTATAAGTAGCGCTCGTTTGTCATGAGTAAAATATATATATACAATGTTAAATTTATGTTTATTTCTTATTGTTTTCGATAACTTCAATTGTCTTTAAACAACAGGAAGTAATGTTCAGCGATCATACATTTTAAATGACCTTCCTCCTCCGTTACAAAGTATTTTTATACGTACTTGTTATCTCCATCAGTATTATGAAGAAATATTTCTCCATTCCTTAATAGGAATGGAGAAGTCCTTGAAGGAATGTAAAAGTGAAAGAAGCGATGACATCTAAGATTTTTTGATTTAATAATAATTTATTAAATCAAAAAATCTTAGATGTCATCGCTTTCATCTGGACAATACAAAGAGGTCATAAAAAAGGTTTTCCTGTCCCCGACAGTCGTCGTTTTGCGGTCGAACTCTTTACCCATATGCAATATCGAATAATCACCGCCGACAGGAAGTCGGTAATGCGACACTTATATGGTAACTAAACCAGATCCGTGTGAAATTATTTATAGGCATCGCAACAGTAGGTACGTGGCTTCCATCCATCCTTTCCCCGACATATTGAACCATGACACCGCGGGTTAAGATCACAATTTCTTTTAAGATACCTGATGTAAAAAAGTAAGTAAAAGATACTGTGGTTTGTGCACTGAAATAACAAACTATATTGTTAAGTGAAGAATAATTTAAGCATACTCCTTTCAAGTAACAATACTGTCCGAAAAATTTAATTATTGCGGTCTATGAATAGACCTTAGAAAATCCTAGATTATACATACTTATACCTTATTTAGGATTCATATTTGATAACATAAAAGAGTACACAAAATAATTGACTTAGATTATTTTATCTTGAAAAGCCTGAAGTTTTTAATACTTCGTTATGAAACACGTTTATATTATAATTATATAATAATAAGTGATTGATCATTGAACACTACGAGTATGACTACAGGTAGAAGAACTACTTTGAAACAACAGAGAGGGTGATTAAGTACTCTTTATTTGGATTAAAAATCATTTAATAATATATTTATGTTATCACAGTTATCTTTCAAGTTAAATATGATAAACTAAGACATAGTTCAGCCAGTTTAGCCGTTTGCTGGTTATAACTAGACAATATACGATAACTATGATATAAATAAGATACTCTAACAGTTCAAACTCCAATAGTTTCTTATTTGCGAAGGATGGTTAAAAAAAGAAATGCAACGTGTGAGTTCTTTTTTAAATCGCCTACAATAACTCCTTGATGAACAGCAGCCGGTACATTGTTATGCTTTCTCTCCCCACATCGAAGAATGTATGAATGAATGTTTATGTTCTCGTGCGCAATCTGGTACGTACCGATTTGAACATTCGGTATAGTTTTATTCCTTACAAACGAATGTTATCATAATAAACCGGTTTGTTAATCATCACTGGCGCTCGTAACGGAGGTTTGAGGCAGCCGTATGTTGTTCATACCGATTGGGTGCGATAGGCAAACGATTCTCGGTCTACATATTTATGTAGGACGATATACTAAAATCCTGCCGAAGAAAGGGAATGATTTTAAGGTTTAAATTTAAGTCTACATTTCTCAAAAGGTAAATTAGAAAGGGTTACTTATCCAAATTGGTCTTTACAGTAAGAATTCCTTAATATACAAAGTCATCCCTTACTGAACGTTATCTAGGTTAAAACTATCATTACACCCATATTATAAGTGTTTCAATCTACATAAGATTCTGCCCGTCATATTGCTTATTAATGTCAGAAAGTAGCCTCGTATATGCCTAAATCTTTGACATCAAAAAGGTTGTATAAAATCGTTGTTCTAGTTCAATATCTTCGTTATTATCTGATCAATCCGCACTTAACCAATTAGCAGACTTTTTTGTTTCTCTCCGTGTGAGAGAATGACCCAAGTTCCAGCAATGGGAAAAATAAGAGGGCTGTGTGCTGTCGAATAATTCAACATTAGCATTTACCTAAAATCAAGCTATATAAATACATAGTACTTTTTTTTCTCGCTGTATTTCAATATAAAGTATCAGTCAACCTCAATATCCACTTTTTTACACGCTGATGTCACTTCAACAAGAACCCTTGACATTTGACACGTGAAATGCGGTTTGCAACATGAGCGCCTGTTCAGTTTTTTTTAATTGAATTGCCAAGTTTTAAACCATTATAAACAAAGAGAAATATGTTGACCATATATCAAAAAAAAATATTACTAGAACGATATTAGACAAAGACGAAGTCACGAACGAAAACTAAGCGCGGAACTGAGTGAGCATTGACTATAGTAACATCACTGGGAAAAGTTGTCAAATAATTTTCAATTAATTATTCTAAGGATAACAATAACGTTATAAAACGATAACTTGGTTATAATTATAACTGACGATAAGAATTAAGTTCACAATCTTCATTCCCAGTGCATCGTTTTCTTGTTAATGTATGAACATAAAAAGTTTAATAGAGAATACTTTGAACTCTTTGAATATCCAGTGTTGCTCTTTTATTTCACTTCTCAAACTTACAAGAAATCAGTGAAATAAAAATAAAAAAGTAGAAGAAAAGAGTCGATTCTAGGGAATCTGGGAATCTACACAAAGAGTAGGAAAAGAAGTAGGATAGATTTTGTACGAGTCAAATTGTACTGAAACTCGGAGTTTTTCAATGTCTATTAAGCGACAATCCGAGCAGTTTTATTTGGATAAGGTATTATGTGCACTTTACGATAAAAACAACTGCAATGAGGGTTATTTTATACGACCTATTGTTATAAGCTTACATAGGATTACTTTGCCACTGAACGACTCCTTATACTAGTAAAATTTGTAATCCTTCATCCTGCTTTGTCATTAGGGTTATGGCAACTACTATGCATAGGGACAAGCAATTGAATTCGAATCCAAACTTTAAAGAGTCATCATCAGCCGACAGACATCCACTGCTGGAGATAGGCCTCCCCCAAACATCTCCACCTGTAATAAGTATAGCCTCCGGTACCGCTGGGCACTAGGGACTGTCGTATGTAGGGGCTCATATGGGAGGATTTGGGCCGTTTCTTACCACGCTGGCCCAATGCGGGTTGGCGAGAGCCAATCTCATTTGTTGATTAGCAGGGTGAATCACGAGCAGGTGAGGTTGGCTTGGGTCCCGTTAGTTGTGCGGGATCCTTTACACAGAATATATATTATAAATAATAAAGTCGACTAACTACAATCGATAATATATATTGTCGCGATTTCTCAACGTTATCTATGTAACAAGTTAACCTCCAAGAACATGACATAGAAATAAACAAAGCTGAAAGCTTTTCGTAATTAATAACCCATTAGCATGATTACAAAGATGCGATCACTAGCAAACGACGTCTAAGCACTTCCTATAAACTTCGCAAATGTAAATATTTTCGAAGAATACTTAATGATAGTGTTAACTTTTAATAGAAACGATTTTTTATGACGACGGGTAGAGCAGTATGATCACTGAGATGTTTACACTGAAACATACCGATTGCACTCTTAGACAGACACCGAATGTGGTAGAGATATTGCTTCTGCCATTTAGAGGTCAGCTAAGAATGGATTTCACAAAATTTCTACTTCAAACGGAGTTGCAAGGGTGTTATTAACGGAAAGGGCCCTGAGGGCAGCCGGAATATTTCTTACAAATTTCAAATCTAATTATATATTACGGCCAACAAAACCGGCGGGGAACAGCTAACTAATCAATAAGCGTGGCTTGAATAGTGTAAATATTGTTGAATTACTTTGACAATTAAACACTCTTAAACTCTTAACAGCATTGCACGTATAAGGAATAAATGGAGAATATTTAGAAAATTAAGATAAAGCTTTATCAGCTCATTCTCACAAGACATTATTTTACAATTGTCAACAAAATGACAGTATACGAAGACATGTTTATTGTATGTAGTACATAAAACCTCCAAAGGTATGTTGAAAAATTTAGAAAAGTACGTAGTGTTGGTCATCATTAAAGTAGACAAAATAAAACGAAACGATTTTTAGTATAGTGTAAAGAAAAATCCCAGTAAGAACGCTTACGAGATGGACTGACCAGATAAAGTCAGCAGTAAATGGCTCATCGTCGTTACCTCTATAAGAATGCACTAGGAAGGTGACCATCAGAGAGGAATAGCGACGTGTTGTTAAGCTTGCGACCAACGCCTAAACTGATGACCACGACCACTCTATCAAGAGTGATACCGACGAAGAAGAACAAACATGATTCCTCGGTTTGTTAAGATAAAAGTTCTAGGAAATACTAAAGCACTTAGACTTTGACTATTGTTATAAGATTCTATGCATCTACCTGCTGAACCTCATTTCCGAGAACGTATAGTCGATGAACAATCGCTAGCTTTGTGTTTTGTTCATAGAGGATTAATTTTTTATAACTTAATAGAATAGTATTAGCTTCGTTATAGTTTTGTCTAAGTAGTTTATTGTTTACCAATTCAAGTAATATTAACAATGGAAAATTGAAGGATGAATAAACAAAAGAGCGCTTTACTAAATAGAAAATTCCTTTACAAAGGCTTAACTGCTCCTTTTCTCTTTTTTATTGATTTAATGCATCTTCCCTTGACGTAGATAATTCAAGGCCCTCGTTGTTCTATTGCTACCTATTTCTTGTTCTAATTATTTGTTTTATACTCTATTTTATTTTTGAATTATTATTTTTATTTGTTCTTCTACCAATGTATACATTTTTTTCACTCCTTAGTTTCTTAGATTGTTTTTATCCCACCAATACTTTCGACAATCTCAGATTCGCAGCTGCGTGCCGGACTGTTTTTGCATTTAAATTTATACAGCTACTCAGCAAGGTTACCGTGCCCCGAGACCACTGTTACAAGAATCGGATTCAGCTCCATCTTCCTCACTATCGGATACGCTTTAATAATATCAGGACAATATACCTTCGTTACTAAAGCCGTTTGTCCCTCTGTGTAGTACCGAACCACTTGTTAAGGGATTCTAGTCTTAAGTACCTCTTGAATGAAATCAGACACTTTTCATAGTCGCTTTTTCTTTTAATTTTGGATTCCGCTTCTTTTGCGAGCTGATCCACCTTTTCGTTTCCCTCCAATCCCGCGTGAGCTTTAACCCGAAATAGGCATTTCTCTTTATTCCTTCCTCCATGGTTTCATATTGTTAATAAAGTATTGATAAAAGTAAAACAATAAAGGAATGTTTACCAATGAAAATTTTGGGTTAAAAATTCTTAATATTTAATATATTCCATATCGACTTGACGATCACTTTATTCCATCAAATGGTATTTGTATCATCTAAAGTAAAGTCGAAAGTAATGGTAAAGAAATGTAGTCCAACTTTGATGTGTATAAAGTCATTTCTTGCAACTATACCAACAAACCAAACCATCATCAGATATTCGTAGAAAAGTCCCTGCAGCTTATGTTTAACAATCACGCGGAAACAATGCAAGTTTTCGATGAATCATAAAGGATTCCCTTGCTTAACGTAACTCAGAGAAATGAAACATTTGCGAAACGGAGTTAGATGACGCATTCCGCATTCTCGGAAAAAAATCATTCAGAGTAAACCATTATGAGGATAATGATATAAATTTGTAAAATTATTGAAAGTTGTCCGTATAGTATTGAATTTATAAAAATCCATAATTTTATAGGAACCTTGCAAATTGCTTCGAAGAAAAAAGTGTTTAGTTCTTTGATCTTCATCATTAATCGGTAGCTTGCATGAGATGGCTTGCGTCGTGCATGCAAAGGTATGCACGACTATCCATTCACCAATTCGATGGTACCCCCCGTACAGGATCTAAGTATTATATATACGATTACTTTGCCGTTGTTTGAAGGTTGTACCGCCCCCTAAGTAAGATTGTCATATACGTCTATTTTACATGCGAAGTTATCCGCATAGAAAAAGTTTGGACATTGTTTTGAATCTAAATAAATCTATAAACAAAAAATTAACATTTCCAAAGATAAAAACAACCCACGAAAAAAAGAATAGCATATAAGTATTGAAATTGTAAACTGAAAACAAATATCAATTTATACCTCTTGCATTATTCATGTGCAATCAACAGAGAATTGGTTTTATCCCAATGTCATATAAAAAACAATAATAAATTACCACGAATGTATCCGGAAGAGATCAACTGTTGAAAAAAAAAGTAACATAAAATTGTTATTTAACAATACGACGAGGATAAAACATGTGAAAATGTCTATATTATTGTACATTATATATACATCAACATGACTATAATATATATTGATAGAAATGAATCGGTGGACAGTCGTGTTATTAAGTTGAATCCATTCAGAGAAGCGATAACAGTCACAAAAAGGCACGTGGTAAATTTAATGCATGATGCAGGTTGAAACCTTTGTGAAGAAACGTGACAAGAAATGAGAAGCTAAACTAGTTATTTTTCCGTCTACACTGACGTTTTCTTGATATTAACACTTATTTACAACTTACAAGCTGCTGACGTTATATTTAAACGAATGAGGAAGATTAAAACATTTAAATAAACTTAAAAATTGCAAGAGGTTATGCATGCATCAAAAATGATATGCTTACCAGTCCTTGAATTCTCGGAAACATTGTTATTTCTATTAATTTTTTTTACACAGAATCCAATGAAATCACTTTATATGAACACTAAACAAAACTATATGCAGCACAGTAACCTTTTGTCACAAACACAAAATTGATGCATTGCGTAAACAAAACAAAGTTAAGGTGTACCGCAAGGCTCGGGGCCGCTACTTCATACGACGCACGTGCACACGACTCACAGCGTCAGACGCGTCTGAAGAGTCGCTTGCTCCACACAACGGTTTCAACGCACAGATGATTCATGCGTAGGCGGCGATGGGGGGACTGTTGTCCCTTTATCTTTTCTTATCTCTATTGCTAATCTACAATTATTATTATTTTTTGCTATGTTACAATCAATAAGTGCTGAAGATGCATCATTCTGTTATTACATTACTATTATAACCCATTAAATTGTATACAAATATTCTACAAATTCTAATAGATGAGTTTAATGTTTTAAATGTAAGACAAACAATGTTACATGATCAAACATTCTAACTTATCTATTTAAATAATGGCGTAGCAAAAACCTTGAGCGAAAAACAACAATGAATATAAAAAAAAAATTGACTCTTGTTCTCATGTCTTTTTTTTTAAATTAATTCAAGAAAAATAATCGCGGTCTACGTGAGACGTAAACAAATATGATTCTAGGACAAGGATTTGACGGGTTTTTAAACGTGACCTCCTTGGAGAATTCACTTAACAATGAGGAAAAATGTAACGTAGAGTGGCGTACCGTGCTTGATGATACTGTGCACTATTTTATATTAGCTATTATTTTGAATTTTCTGGAAGCTATAGTAGTTATGAAGAGTCCTTGTAATAATATACATATAGTAGAACAACCTTCTTTAACTATTAAATTGAATAGAAACGTAGGAAGCTGACTTCAAGTCTAAATACTTCTAGAGTTTCAATACAAATAATCTTTAAAACATAGTATGTACCTAAAAAACCTTGGATTATAGGATGGATTTGTATCAATTTTATAATCTGACTATACGAGCTAATATTCGTAATATATATAATTGATTTGGAAGCAAATTCAACACGATACCTACAATTAAAACACATCTGAATAAAGAACAAAAGCAAGACAGTTCCTGGGTTGTTCATTTCTCATAAGACAATCATAACATAGATTCAAATCAAAGATAAAAAAAACAAATTGTAATTGAAAACATTCTTATATAACTTAGATAATAATGAACAAAAAAAGGTTTCAGCATTACGTAAATTGTTTTTTGATACTATTGAATTTCATGGAAATATCCAGTTCGTTCTCTTTGTGCTCGGATCCGTAGTTTAATTTAACCTCTAAAATATCACGTAGTAATTGAACGAGAAGTATTTGATATCATCAAGATATGGATTTTTTTTTTAGAATTCGTCTCTTTTCTTTCTTTATGGATTAACTAGATTTAAATTTTACATGATGTTATAGTGTGCTCGTCTAGTGTACTTCGGCTCTCATAATTGAATAGCAGCAATGCAGATTTATGGAATGATGATGATTGCAACTATGTGATTTTCGCATTACAAGGCAGTGTTCGCGTGCTGTAACACGGAAACAGTTTTTACACTCTTCTAAAGTAAGTACATTATAATTTATAACACATCCCACCTTGTGTAACTCTTTTTTCGCTTTCTCTACTTCATGGAGACTAACCTAGCTTCAGAAATTATTTAACGATTATTGATTTAAATAAAACATTAATGATAGAAATAGTTCTAGCATTCTTATATAACTGAGATACACGGTGGCTACAGATACATCATTATTTACTATCAGAACAATTTTCAACGAATGTGTCGGAAATTTGTTTCAAAATAAATACAGGATAATAATATTTGATCTAATATCTACAACTACTGTATACGTACTTATAACATGGTTTAATTTTCATTATTGATTCTATAAGTTTTAGGGGTACGTAGTATTATTTCGTAGTATATATTTCGTCCTAAGGGAAATACCTTTCGGACTCCTGACAAGTTGACATGATTTGCGTCATATGACCATTAATCATTCTACTGTCGGTATGATTTTCTACAGCTTGTGCTGTTTAAGGTATCCTTTACGTCATTTGATTGTATAATTTTTGTCCTCGTTCAAATGTAGCTGTGGTTTGTTAAGAATGGTATTGGAAACTCAACATTTATCATCAGACGCCCATCTTTAGTTATTCCTTTTTAGTATATCAAGAAGATCCGACTGAGTTTGTATATTAACAGTTAACGTCTTGTAGCTTATCTCGTCGAGCTCTATATTGCACAGTGTTTCTTAGTACCACATTGTTATAGGTACGCGTATCCTCATCAAGTGAGCGTCCTGGTCATCTAAATCCTTTATCGTAAAATAATATCTCGTACTAGTTGTTTTTTAAATATCTCTTAGATATAATATCTAGCTTTCTGGTACTTTGCTGCTTATAAACTGACTTTAGAATAATGGCTTCTAGATTTGGTGCATCAACGAAGGATAAATGATGTATTATAAAAGAACAGTCTTTGCTGTATCGATATTATAATACTAATATCGATACATCAAAGACCTTTCTTTCTTTCCAATATTTATCAATATCATCATGATTGTAATACACATGACAATAACTGTCATGATATCAATAATAAAATTTCAACAATAGCGCGATAGCCTACTTTTGGAAGTATTATTCTGGCTTTAAGACTCGATTAGAACTATCGACAGCTTTCTATCGAGCAAATACAATGTTATCGTTATCTTTAAAATCTGTAACGTCCTCATTTCCTGTAATATCAGTTCGTGATATAAATGTAACATTATGTACAGACAGCGAATGTTTTTATATAGAGTTACAACGCACAATTCGATCTCGAATTTGACGTAAAAGGTCAATTTTAATTTTCATCATCAGCCAGACGTCCACTGCTGGACATAGGCCTCCTCCAAAGATTTCCACATTGATCGGTCACGCATTGTTCGCATCCAGTGGATTTCTGCGATTCTTAACAGATCGTCGGTCTACCTAGTTCATTTTAGTATTTTGATTCTGAATTCTTTAGTTTAATCTCACTTAGGATTGTCTATCTAGGTATTGTTAGCACAGCTTACGAATCTCATAGAAATCTATTCACACGTGTGTTGAAACGATTTATCCTTTTTTAGCCTGAAGTTGACAAGATTAAAGTATAAATAATGTTCCTCACGTAAACAGTTTCTACTAGCAGAGATCTACTAGTAGATTTTGATTTCTTCATATATTACGAAATAACAATGTTCGGCTGAGTGGGCTTTTAACATGAATTTATAATTAATTTAGAAGACCGCAAGAATTCTCGTCCACGTGACAATTATTTCGTGTTGATCCTGTTGCGAATAGTTTGAGAGGACCTGGCATAACTTGCAAAATACCTGTCAAAGCTTAATTGCGTATGATCAAAGGAATTTTAGTGAAGTATTCGACTTACGAAGAGTATCTGATTACTGTAGACGATAATATACAAGTAAATAATCATCTGGTAAAAGTCGAAAAACAGTTTGATGAGAAAAGAGTACAAATTAGTGTGGAGATCGTTGGAGGATTTCAAGGTTTTATTTTGGTGTTTATAGTTGATTAAAGAACTAGATGTTATTACCTATAAGGATATCGTAATAGACTAATGGCCGGTTTTAAGAAATTTTTTTGTATACCATAGTCACGTGATATGGAGGTCGGTCATACTAAGTGATAAGTCTGTCTAATGGATACGAGCAACGCGGGACCGATCGATGTGCAAGTCTTTGGAGTAGGCTTATGTCCAGCAGTGCACAAACTTGTCTATAACAATAAATACACTGCACTCATCACACATAGCGTTAAGACTTAGGATAGTATGTCTTTTTCTCCTAATTTTACTACTTTTTCCCGGCTCTTCAAAAATATTTCAGACATAAATTTCTCTTGATGTTAACAGATATTGATGCTGGATATAGTGAAGTGTGCTTGCTCTGAACAATCTGGATCTCATATGTTGACAAGCGGAAGTAATATAATCATGGCGATAAATTTAAGAGATGGCTATCCCCACCTGTTGCCACGGAAACCAGACAAAGACCTTGATGTTTGAAAGGACTATATCAGTTTTTTTTTTGCTTATACTGATGTAAGAGCCGGATAAAAACATCGACAGATATGATCCGGTTTACAACAACGATAACCCGGTCAACGGTATTATGTGGTAAGCCATTACGCCGCTTATCAACTTGCCTTATCTCGTGCGATGTCACGATTGGTACGTGCGTACATATTTTATATATAAATAAAATTCTCTATGACGCATAAAAACAAGTATAAGTGGTTATATTTTTATACAAGATGTCTCCGTCAGAAGTATTTCCAAAAGAAGACTGCGAATGGTATTAGTATACATTTGTTTTATCTATTCTGTGCTGTATCCTTTCTTATCTAAGTCTATATACATATATATAAAAGTTCCCCGCCTACCGCAGCATCTCGACACTTCAGGTTGGTAAAGAATACCGATAAGCATAAAGTTCGCGTGTTAGTACCTAATCTTAGGTGTCACAATAAAGGATTTAAAAATGTGAATACTGCTCATAACATCATCGGCTATTTAATAGCGGAACATCCATCACAACCCACTCGCTTCTAAGATAAGCCCAACCAAACAGGGCTATGAATCAAATCTTTAAATTGGTTTATTTCTATAAGAAATTACTTAATATTCATATGAATAAAGTACAGAATATGTCAGTTTGTTATTATGGACAATTGTATAATTTTTTTTTAATTATATGTAAATCAAGACGTATGTGAACAATTTTACTTATGACTATTTTAACAACTTCATTGGCGACATATGAAGGATGTGATTTATTCTTTTTTGCTTATTGACGACGACATAGCTCAGTATCGAAGGATTTTTTACGCGTTTTACATCTCGAAGAGACACGGGTTCGATCCAAAAAGACCATGAGCATCTAGTTGAATAAAACTACGCAAAGAAACCTAGTTAGAAGAACAACAGCATTCTTGAACACGTAATATTCAATAACCAGCACTAGGACAGCTTGGTGGATAGCAGTCCTAAATATTTGCTTGTGAAAGGTCTCTAATCCCAATAGTGGGAATATTATGTCGGCTATTTATTTATCATAAGGTGTTTAATACACATGTCAATATTATATAAAAACAGCCTATTTACGTCCCCACTGTTGGGGCACAGGCCCACCCTTAATATAAGCGCGATATACACACATAAATTAAACAAATCGTGAGTAGTTAAAAAAATTGACGATAGATGGCATTGTTTTAATTAAAAAAAAATTCTATCTATATTCTAAAAAAAAAATTATAATACAGTTTTTAAGATCTGTAGAGCGTCCGGCCATCATTCCGAATGTCGCGGGTTCGAATCTCGGCATGTACCAATGACTTTAATATTTAAGTTATGTACATTTGTGAACTTTAGTTACAACAGCGAGATACAAACGGTGAAGGAAAACATCACGAGGAAACCTGCACATGAATTAGAATTTATTCTAAGGTGTGTGTGAAGTCACCAATCCGCATTGGGCCCGCGTGGTGACTATGGCCAACGCCCTCATATTGAGGAGAGGCCTGTACCCCAACAGTAGGGACGTAAATTGGCAGTTGAAAAAAAAAAAAAGGAAAAACATCCATACCCGGCAAACGTCTATCAGCTGATAATAATAATAAATTAAAATTAAAATAAAAAAATTAAAAATAATATATTTGATCCATTTCAAGCAACTTATCTATGAAAATAGTATTTGAATGTATTATTTTAACAAGCCGGCATTGGGCCGGTGTGGTGGGTAATGGCCCAAATTCCTCCATATGAACCCCTACAAACAAGGGCTTCTATTGCCCGGCGGTATCAGAAGGCCATGCTTACTATCTGGTTAAGGTCGCTGGATGCTGCTGGATGAGGGCAGCCCAAGACTGATCAACGTGGAGATCTTTGGAGCAGAATGTCCGTCAGTGGATGGCTATCGGCCGATGATCATGATGATGAAACAATTATTAAAATTTAAATGTGCCACAAACGAAACGATATTTTAATGTTACATTAGTGATTAATAATTAACACAATAATTAAGACGCCATTAGAACGAGTGCTAATTAATTAATTATCAGTTAATTCATTTGTAATGTTGTATTAAGTAAGGCAATGTTCATAGCAAACACTAGGAACAAGATCAAAGGGAGAATTAAAACATTTTCTCTTCAATATTTAACTATTACATAGTAAGAGTGAAATTATTCTAAAGTAGTAAATTAAATTTACTAGTTAAGTTCCTAATAAAGGAACAGCTGAAAGAAGAATTAGTAATAAGTGCTATAGTGGTACTTTTTTTTTGTTTTGGAAGGGTGGGGGCAATCTTCGAAAGATACCCTGCTTCTGAGGGGATGTCAGAGTTATGTGAGATCCTTTCTCACTAAAACCTCTTCAGTAGTCTGCATCAGATCATTTGGAGAGGTTCCGGAATCTCTTAAAGAACGCAACGGTGTTGCTCTACACTTCATGTCTGAGGAGGAACCTAGCCCTCCTAGGCACCATCAGTGAGCCATATGCTGTTGAGCGATAAGGGGTCTCCACCCTCAAAGCTCGAGAAACTCCCAGACCCTTTTAGTGGCTTTCTACGACAGGCAGGGTTTACCTTAGTCATATTCTTACTAGCATGAGACAATAGGACTGGGTACGATAGTCGAAATTTACCATCAGTAATATATTGAAGATCGTGGGTGACGGTGATTACTCACCATCAGGTGAGCCTCACGCCGTTTGTCTACCTTACTTCTAAATAAAGACATTCAGACAGACGAATACTTGCTGCTGATTATTCAGTTATGCAAATGCTCCAACCGCAAACCAGCTCCGTGGCAGTGACCCCGTTTCTGTCTGTCCGCTGGCTACAAGTCTTATGTCACGTATGCACGTTGTGTGCGTATACTGTACAAATCGGATATGTGCGCACTTCCGCCGGCGTGTGTGACGCCGATTGATAAGAATATACATATAATGAACACCGTTTCATCATACAAAATATAGAACTGTAGCTGCTGGTAGATCTCTGCTGCCGGTGACCGTCGAGCCACCATCGCGGTGTTATTCGCCAAATAGTAATGTGCAAACATATAGGGGGTCTGTAAGGGGTTCCACACAACAACTCACGGGACCCGAGCCAACCTCATCTGCTCGTGGTGCACCCTGCTAATCAAGAAACGTGGCTCTAGCTGCCACTAATACGGATTGTGGCCAGCGTGGTAGGATATAGCGAAAATCCCCTCAAATGAAGATCTTTGGGGGAGGCATATATCCAGCAGTAGACGTCTAATAGGTGATGATGATGATAACAATGAAACATTACTTTGTTCCGATTTGAAGGGTGCTGTAGCTGGTGAAGCTATTAAGGTACGGAAACTCAAGGCGCTGTGCAATGTACTAAAAACACTTCTGATCGCTTCGTAGAATAAAAAAAAAAAAATTAAAATCGAGGTGCAACTCTTAACAGGATCGGGTTGATGTAGAGAACCTCGAATGAGGTCTAGACCCAATTGGTTGCCTTTTCCGGGTAATATAGATGATGGTTGATATTTTAACCAATCATCACTTATCACCTAAGTTTTCACCGATTTCTTTCCGTAAATATGAGATATGAAGTCATCTTTTTTTAAAGAGTTTTGAAAGATTCTCACATGTTAGTCCTCGATCACGCTTAAGCAATAACTACAGGTCATTACCCTTAAAGTATATAACACTGCGTAGTCTTTAATTTGTCTGTGCCTGTCACTTACAGTGATCACGAAATGTGGAATACAAACGCTGATACTTATACTTGAAACGAAAGAAAGCCATTCCTGTTTGTGATGTATCTGCATTTATTTACACTCGTTGTAAATACATTTTCATATTGTAAACAAATGTTTGATTGTAAATTTACTCTACGTACTTTTTATATAAGTACTTTAAAAAAGTAAACTGTGTAATCTAAGTTTTTGAAGTTAAAAGATATCGATTAATATGACCGAACTATACTCCCTTAGGCTATGTTTAAGCGAAGTGCAAAATGGAACCGGTGCTCACTATAAGGCATCCCAAAGTCCCTTCTTTCGCACTGATGGTGACTTTTGATGAGGTTTAGCTGGTGGAAATCTAACACAACATTCATCTAGAAGGAGATAGTCTTTAAGAGATTTCACCGAACATAAAATTCTTCACCAAGATCGTCTTCTTTAGACATGTAGTTTGTAATACCTCATATCTAAAACCACTTTTTGAAAAATACACTTTTAGTCAATAAGGGTTGCACGATGGGCTAATCTGAAGCATATGTGTATTTTTCTTACCTTTTTCTATTTCCGGTTTTGAGCGACATTGATTTTTTCTAATCATTGTGTTTAGGACTTTGTAAATGTTTACACAAAGTGAAGCGAACGTTTGTCTCACTATGCCGTCAGACAATATGATTGGCATCTTAATCCATATACTCGGAAATAGATTGTGATCAAATGTTACATGCACAGGATACATATGTCACCAAGTTGTGTGTGTGTGTGTGTGTCACTACAGTAAATATTAAACGATTACATAATAATACTCTCAGTTTGCAATAATACAAAGATTTACTAGTTGCAGTTGCTTTATGGTTCTCAAGAGGGCTTGTCTCTCACACTAAAGGAGATTGAGATCTAGTGTTTGTCATAGCTCGCTCAGCTTTGTGTTTGACGACTGGGGGAGTCAAATATTAGGGGGACCGGAAAGTAATGTCGTTTTCTTACGCTAAATACAAACACATACATTTTTAACGAGTCTTTATTTTTAATCAATGATGTATTCCCCATCATTGTCAATAACCTTTTGCCATCTAGTGAGTAAATTTTCAATCCCTGATCGATAAAAATTAATTGGTTTTTCGGCAAAATATCTAGAGATGGCATTTTGGATATCATCCAAATTTGCAAATGTTTTGCCACTTAAAAAGTGTTGCAGCGCTCGGAATAAGTGGAAATCCGATGGTGCAACATCGGGCGAATATGGTGGATGAGGCAGCACCTCCCACCCCAATTCATTAATTTTTTCTAGAGTTCGCCTTGCGCAGTGCGGTCTTGCATCGTCATGTTGGAGAATGACGCCTTTTCGGTTGACAATCGCTGGCCACTTTTCAATTAAAGATTGATTGACTCGCTGCAATTGTTCGCTGTAGAGGTCTGCAGTAACAGTTTCTCCAGGTTTCAGTAATTCAAAATGAACAATGCCGCGAATACTCCACCAAACACACAAAAGCGCTTTTTTGGGCTGTAAACCTGGCTTAGCAGTACTCCGAGGGATTTCATTTGGAGAGAGCCACTGCCTTTTGCGTTTTGGGTTATCATACAGGACCCATTTCTCATCTCCTGTGATCAAGCGATCAAAAAACGCTTCTGTGTTGTGTCGTTGAAGCAATAAGTTGCATGTGATTGATCGGTTAGCCTTATTCTGTTCGGACAGATTATGCGGGACCCAAACACCTGCTCTGCTTACTTTTCCAATCTGCTTCAAATGTTTTTGGATGGTCGACCAAGGTTTGTTGAGACTGTTTGACAATTCCTCGATCGTCTGACACGGATTTGCTTCCACTTCCGCCCTTAACACGTCGTTGTCTAACGCTGATGGTCTTCCTGATCGATACGAGTCGGAAAGATCAAAATTACCCGATTTGAACTTGGAAAACCACCTTTGGCATTTACGAATGTCCAGTGCATTTGGATAAACATCGCAAATGTTTTTGGTAGCAACTGTTGCGTTATTTCCCTTGCGAAACGCAAAGAGCATGCAATGCCGGATGTGTACCTCTTCTGGTATTTGGCTGGCCATTTTACCCAAAATTACAAAAAAAAATTGTAATTCAATTGTCTATAAGTAAAGAAATCACTATAACCTCACAATGTCTTTGGTACGCCTCTGAACAAAACAATGAGCTGACAAATGACAATCAAGTATTGGCATGCGCAGAAACGACATTACTTTCCGGTCCCCCTATTATATCATCGAGATACTCTTCCCATTACTGAAAATAAGGTTCTGTGTCATATGGAAGAGAACAAGACTATTAGCGTTCAAGATAAAATTCCAACCTGAAACAATAGTTATTTTATAATATTTTTCTCCACTTGTCACAGTATATTTAAAGCTCTCACTTCGACTTAAGTTTCCGCTTGACGCTTTTAAGCTCGACCTTCGCTGGGGGAAATACTTAAGTGCACTTAGAGACATCTTCATTAAGCACCATCAGCTTATCGTGATGAACTTACACAGTCTTAAAATATTTTTTTTAATGAATGAAAGGTGATTAGTAGACAGTTATGTCTACTGTAGGATCTGTTTCTTTTCTTAATATTAACGTACTATATCCGACGAGTTGTACCTGTACTCCACTGTAGTATTTTTTGGTACCTAGTACTGTATTTTAGTTAATCGTGTATTGATAAATATTAATGGTAAATGCATAAATGTAATAAAAAAACAGAGATTTATGTAAATTTGTTGAAAATATGGAACTTGAAGAGAATATTATAATATGTAGTATTTAAAGAACAAATAGTAATAGTTAATCAATATGTGAATTTAAGGTAAATTAGATATAAAAAAAATTAATAATTTAAATAAGAATAGTGATTTGAGAGGAAATTATACAAAAACCAATATTGGGATTGAACCATAAGACAAGACAATCAAATACTTTGAACTATAGATCGCAGGAGACCGCAATTAAAATAAATTTAAAAGAAGACTTGTCAAAGTATAATGCGTAATAATTATACATAGAAAATCCGATGATTAAGAAATATGATGACTATATTTTGATCCAGGTGAAGAGGTCGATCATGCTGAAGATGGCGGACGCGTGCGCGGACAGCTCGAAGCAGACCCGCTTCCACGAGATGCACGTGCAGCGCCACAACAACGTCAGCATCCTGTACGCAGACATCGTCAACTTCACGCCGCTCTCCGAACGGCTGAGCGCCTCCGACCTGGTCAAGACCCTCAACGAACTGTTTGGGAGATTCGATCAAATCGCTCAGGTAGGTTAATTTTAAATATTACTTTACCCTTGAAATGCTAACTGTCTGTTATATACTTGTGATCTATGACAAGAAGAAACAATCGTACACCCCATTGTGGATTGTCCAGTATTCAGTAGAGAGAGAAAAGAATTAGACATAAAGGTAGACTTAAAAAGAGATAAAGGTAAACTAAAGTATCTAATAAGCAATAAGAAAATTAGAAGTTTTTAGCATTTTGTGAATGCCTGCCACGAAGTGATCCAAATAAATATAAGTAAATTAAAAGAAAAGCTGTTCTCTCTATTGTTCGAATGAATCATTTATTGTTAAAAATTAAGGTTTTAAAAGAGATGTAATAATATTCTTAATAAATGTAGTAATTAATTGTGAATATAAGAGCCCAACCCCTTGTCAATAGAAATAGCTCATTGAAATGAAAACTATTAAGAGTGGAATTGCGGTAATTATTTATGCAGGCGCTCAAACATACCAACCAAAAGGAATTACCTTAAAAATATGGTCAAATTGAATTAACAGTCATATTTAAAATTCGGACATAAATAAATTATTCTTTCACAAAACACACTATAAATCATTTATAAAGCGCGGTAGACAATTTCCAAACATGTAACTTTACGGGCCGGAACTGTTTTGTTTTAAACTGACAATGCGGGGTGAATTTATTAAAACTTTCACATTACACATGACCTGTTAGTTTCCAAAACATCACCGAACAATGATTTACCGGCAGTAATTAATTTAACTGTGACCCACTATTTACATAGCCAGATATGCATAGCGTATGAGAAAACTAAATCTGTTTTTTGGATCGACTCTTTGCATAATTGTAGTCGCAGCGCCTCTTTCTTCCGTCAAGCAAAATATTCTTCTGCCTCTTGCGTTTGGTGATGTTTATCATAAAGTTTCGAGGCCAACAAATGGTGATGTTTACGTGGTGATAGAGTTTTAAAAGTAACCTAGTTAGGTTAATTAAATCTCATAATAGTACCGCTGTGTTTCAACTGTGATATATAGGAGACAAAATAATTTGGGTGGACACTCTTTATCATATCCGGCCACATTACACCAAATGAAATCAAAGACAAGTAAGACGAAGTAAAGAAATTGTAGCGTTCGGATTGTAGCGTAGGTTTGAGTCAATGAAATTACTTAAGTGAAATGAGAAAGCAGCTTTAGTTTAAGACGACATTGCCAATTATAAAGGATATCACCACATTGATATAAGTAATTTATATTAATTACTTAACACCAAGTGAAAGTCCTGTCTAACATACCATGTCAGTCTGTTGAGCAGTATAAACATAATCACAAAATCTTTTTAACTTAATAGCGAGAAAGAAAACATTAATACATCTAAGAAGATAATAGTATCAATGTAAAGTTCATTGACCTCATTACTACAGCTTTAACTTAGCTTGCAATTCCATTAAGATAAAGTTTCACTTTGCTCTTTAATAATGGCGTTGGATTTATAAATCGAGAGTTGCGGATGTGGACATATAGTAGAATGTACACGTATAGAACATTACATGTCTAGTGTTTGAATAAAACTAAAGATATTTAGTTTGTATTAAAGACCTAAAGTTCACAAATATGTACGTTTGGTTAACTAACATCATTATCATCAGTCAGTAGCAAAATACCCATTACTGCTTGACTATAAGAATAGGAATACGAAGAGTACTGCTTCTTAATATATCGTAATTGATGGGTTCTTTAGATCAGAATATCTCACAGAATACTCTGGCTCCGACATCGGAACGCAGTTATGTTGTATACTATTAGTGTATATGTATGTATGTGTGCAATTTCTTCAAGATCCTCTGTGCTATAATGCCAGCAATTATTTATTGCTCCTCGAATGCAGTAAGATTGCTCAAAGGAGTTTCTTTTATTCTATGTTTAATACTTTTAGATGACAAATATGTGTAATGGTTATAGGTAGGTCTTAGTTCAGCTCTCTAATTCCGGGCTAGTAAGAATACAAAGTGTAGAGGAGCACCGGTACGTTCTGTAAGAAAGACTGGAGCGTCTCCGAATGCACTGATACAGACCACCGAGAGGGTTTTCGTGAGTAAGAATCTCACATAAGCCTGACTTCCCACCAGAAGCAGGGTATCTTTCAAAGATTTCTCCCCCGAAACCAAAGGTAGGTTTTAGTTGCTGCAGGCCGTCTAGGTAACACTGCAGCCAACAAACGGTAGTGTGCAAACATTTCCGTGTTCCGATTTGAAGGGCGCTGTAGCTAGAGAGAGTACTATAACGAGAGGTGCATATCATCCTCGCTAGTGGAACGTTGTAATAGGCAGGTGTGTAACTAAAAGACGTTCAGTGATAGCTAGAAAATTCTAGCAAAGGATCCACCATTCCTTTTTTAGTAGTTTCAGCTCTATAGTAAATTATCTAAATTAATATAAAGCCCTTGATTTTACAGTGGAGTTAACAATCGAAGCTAATATTTGTGCGCTTCAGTGTTTCGGTTTTAATTAAATCTGATTTTGATCAAATATTTACATATACTCTATGTTAATCAACTTTCGAATGTGAATTTTAGAGGAAACATTCAATGTTGTTATAGTAAAACTATTTTAATAAAGTTATTACTTTAATATTAGTACTATAATGAGCCATAATTGCGGGGTGTCATCAGCTCACGGGACCCAAGCTAACCTCACATGCTCGTGGTGCATCCTGCTAATCAACAAACGAGCTTGGGCTCCCATTAACCACAATTGGGCCAGCATGGTCGAAAATGAACCCAAATCTCCTTAAATGAAGAATCGAAATCTTTGGGGGAGGCCTACGTCCAGCAGTGGACGTCTATCGGCTGATAATGATGATGATGATTGTAGTGGGTAGTATCTAAATATTAAAGGAAGAGAATATATGTTAATACTGTCAGAAGGTGAGGGGGACAGTCAGTGTGCGGCGATGATTGAACCGTGTGAACATCTAATGACTTTTATTAAAAGATATACCACAACAATGATGATGATAAATTACTTTGTTCCGACTTGAAGGGTTCTTTAGCTGGTGAAGGTATTGACGTACCGAAACATGTTATATTCTCAATGCGCAATCCAATGTACTTCTACCTCATCTGATCTAACTTTCGACAGGATTGTGTTGATGTAAGAAACCTCGAATCCAAAATCCTCTCCATATGACCGCCTACTCGCTCGATGTGCGAATCTTTGGGAGATGCCTATATCCAGCAGTGGACGTCTATAGGTTGAAGATGATGAGTCGTTGTTAAAAATATAACTGCCACCGCGGTTAATTGTTTAACTTTTACCACAGTAATCCTTATTCGATTCCTGTGGAATCCGCTATGGATTATGGTTGGACTTAAGGTTTTACCTCTTGGCTCTTGGCCCTTCATTACCTTCGGCGTTTGAAGAGGCAAGGGAACTCCATTCGGAACACAATCACGACCTCGCCATCGATGTGCTGGGATAACCCGTTCCTAGGTTTGTTTTATGCAGACCTTACTAGACTCGTGAGTACTACTTCAATGACCGGATATCACGTAAAGCCATGGTCCTCCTCAGGATCGTTTAGAAGGCAATGAGAACCTCCACCCCGACTGACAACGTTCTCAAAGGGTGAGCAATCTAGACCTACTACAGCTTCATTATTGGTCAACACTACGTGCAATTTAGGTCATGTTTAAGTCGATTTTATTAACTCTATTGCAGTGAGATGGTGGACGCATGTTCATCAGGTGTTACATTATAATATCTTAGATTCGAACCCGTGAAATTGTTCGGTGTTCGCGATGTACGTTAATTAACATGACATTTCCACGTGCCGCGACGCGCCGTCAGCTGCTGGTGTTTTGCGAGAGGTTTAATTAGTATAATTAGTCTGCCAATGTTTTTGATGTTAGATATAGTATTCATTTACATACATACGTATAAGAGGTTTCCACCTATGTATAGACTCGTCACGATATATCTGGAATTATAAGGCGTAAAGAATTGAAATTTGGTAAGAAATTTTCTTTTTGTCGGGTGTAGGTCACCTATGAACGGACTATATAAAAAATCCTGCTGCAAAGACAGTTGCAGTGGAGGGTTAACAAAGGGAATGGGTCTGGGGGGTTATCCCTGGGAGAAAAATTTCTCACTAATTTCAAATTTAATTCTATATTATAGCCAGCAATGCGAGTTAGTTAATATATTTAAAAAAAGCAGCGAGTAATATAAAGAGAAGTTAATAAAAAACATTCAATTGAATTCATCCCTCTTCTTCTCTATCGTTACGTTTATCCACTATGGTGGATTGGTTGGAAGGCACGTTGCGGTGGTGGATTTTATTGGATGAATATGACGGTTTCCTTATCGAGTCTCATAATGCATATAATCGCAAATAACCTAAAAAAATATTGAAAACTATATTGATGTATCAACCAATACCAACCTGCATAGGTTCAGCGTGGTGACAAATAGCCAAAATTCTCCCATATGAACCCCTACGAACGAGATCTTTGAGGGAGGCCTATGTCCAGCAGTAGACGTCTATCGGCTGATGATGATGTTGACATAAAATTTCTTTTTTAAAATAATGGGGCTTGTATTATATAGATTACTTTACAAAGAAAGAAATATGATGGATTCCATTTTGTTTATCAGGAAAATCAGTGCATGCGGATCAAGATCCTCGGCGACTGTTACTACTGCGTGTCCGGGCTGCCCGTCTCCAGGCCGAACCACGCCTACAACTGCGTCAACATGGGCCTGCAGATGATCGACGCAATACGGTACTTGTTCATTATCTCGATCCGGATGAGACTATCTCTTTTTAACTAAGATTTTAATATGGCAGAGTGCTTCAAGATTGGGATCATTAATGAGTATAAGCTAGACAGTTATTGGAATTTTCTCTTAACATAGACCTTGATAGATTCCTGCCGCTAGTAATGTGCAAACTTTATCGTGCTTCAGATTCAATGTCCCTGTAGCCTGTTAAATTAATGAGCAACGTGGTGATATATCTTATATCTCGACATAGTGACACAATGACTAATTATTAGACAGAAGTTTAGGAGTGTTGATATAAGGTTGTTAAAAATTTGGTTAAACTATGTCAAATTTCATTTCCAATAGACTAAAGCAGCGTTTGAATCTTGTTGATTGATCGTTAAGTGCTGATTGCGATGTTGTGTTTACTATATTGAAATGGTTACCAACATTATTATTACCAACACAATAAAAATGAACATCGTCATCAAAATCATCAGCATTGTCACCAACATAATTATTTAAAAAAAACATATAATTACTATCATTGTCGTAATCATCCTTATCGAATAAATCGACATGGTAATTATTATTATTATCATTTTCACATTCATCACCATCATCACAACAATTAACATTATCATCATCATAGCCATAACAACGATTATCATCGTTATCGCAAGTAACCTTTATTTATTTTACTGTTGATTATAAATCTCGGCAATACATGTTACTTATGTTACCTTCCATTGCTTTAGGTTCGTCCGCGAGGCGACAGGTTTCAACGTCGACATGAGGATTGGGATCCATACGGGGAATGTACTGTGCGGTGTGCTCGGCCTCCGGAAGTGGCAGTTCGACGTGTGGAGCGATGACGTCACGCTCGCCAATCACATGGAGTCCGGGGGCATCGCCGGGTAAGAGTGATCGCATTCCTAAAATGTTGCAATACTTTCGTTTGTTTAAAACTAAATTATTGCTATCAGTACCATTACATTTAAAGTATTTAAAGTAAAATTATAATGCTTAAGTGAAATTAGACACTTCTTTTCTGGTGCTTTGTCACACTGATAAACTTTTGTCACAAGAACGTCTTGGTAGATATCATCACATCAATAATTTCCTACTGCGTGTAAGCTTTATTTCACTCAAACCTACATTTCGTAAGATTATTGTTTTAACTTCCTTAGTGTTTTGTGAAGAATGCAATGTAGTTGTGTAAGCATTCTAATAAGATCTTCATTAATACAGAATTGAATTTTTGATCATTACGTTTTGATGACTATTGCCGGTTAATTGACAAAATTAAAAGTACGACACCAATGTGGTCCACAGAAAGTGATTCTATTGATATGACAGTTTTAAATCAATAAATCAATATTTGTTTAGGTTCTCCACGAAGGGGACTCTATATATTTTCATTACAAAACAATATTACATTTGTTTAGGTATTCATAAATATTAATAATTTAATTGAATACGTTTACTCTGCTTATTTATTCCGGTGCGATATCCAAACACAATTCGTTTCTAATTGAACAAAGGCTCTGTGTAAATTGAAAGGCTTTATAAGGTTTAAAAAAATTCGCGATTTCCGCTTGCTTGTAAACGGAAGTAACGTTTGAATTGCTAAGTGTTTTTTAGTAGATATATATGAAATACTACAATAAATAAGCAAATTTGTGACATTAGTATCGATGTATCGAATACAGGTCAAGGGGTGTAACAGGTCCCGCATAAAAACTCACGGGACCCAAGTCAACTTCACTCTCTCGTGGTGCACTCTGCTAATCCACAAACGAGACTCTGGCTCCCACCAACTCGCATTGAGCCAGCCTGGTCGGAAATGGTTCAAATCCCTCTATATGAACGTCTACCCGATCGATGTGCGATTCTTAGGGGGAGGTTTATATCCAGCAGTGAACGTCTATCGACTAATAATGATGAATCATAGTTAAAAACATAATTGTCACAAAGTAATCCTTATTTGATTCCATTGCAATCGGCAGTGGATTATAATTGGTCTTAGAGTTTTATCCCTGGCCTGGCTACTAGCCACCGTCATATGGTCAAAATGCCGCTATAACAGCTTTACTCTGGCTTATATTATGACAGCGAGAGTATTCAGGGCGAGCAATCTGGGCCATCCGCAGCTTTATTATTAATCAATACTAGGTGAAATATTTAGCCAGCGTGGTTGGAAATAGCTCAAATTTCCTCCACTACTAGTGCCCGGCGGTACCGGAAGTCGTGCTGACTGTTGAAGGTTGCGGAATGCTGCTGGATGCGGGCAGCGCAGGAGTGATCAATGTGGATATCTTTGGGGATGCTTATGTTCAGCAGTGGAGGTCTAATGGCCGATGATGATGACGCATACAGGTCTCTATGAAAAAAGGTGCATCGGGATTTTCAAAGTTATTTAAGTTTATACTTAAACAATAATATCTAACATTTCTTTATTGGTGAAGGGACGAAAGAAATTGATGTCAATTTAATATAGTATTAAATTACAAAGAGGTTTTAGATGGTGAAGAGTTCCTACCAAGAATACTTCCACTCTCATCCGTTGACAGGCGGAACACAGCTATGCTATTATGGAGGCTGCTCTGCCATTTAGATTGAATGACGTCAGGCTTCAGAATCTAACCAGAGATCTTAGTCAAAACAATCGATCACTATTTATAAAGCGATATGAATTAACTGTTTACGATCACCAACGTGCAACATGACGTCATCGTATAAGTCTACGAGATAGGTTAGGAGGGGGTTGGTTCATTGTTCTTTTTTTTTTCGTTACATAACAAATGTATACCGCGGAAATTAAATTACATTCCGGTTGTATTTGTAAATCCGTTGAAATAACACATTCCTATACTTTCGGGTACGGACGGAAGTAATGTACGGAGGCAGAAGGCTTTTAGCGGCTGAAGTGGGAAATAATTTCATGGGATTAGCGGAAGCACTGAGTGGCTTCCACAATGCGAACCGCTTTTATATCCTTACACGAGATTTATTAAGTTATATTACTTTGTCTTCACCATTACGACTGTCCATTTTATATCTTATCTCATATACAGCTCATCGCTGCTTCCCCTCTATCTGAACATGACAAAGAAGTTATGAGAGAATGTAATAAGATATAATTAAACAATGATCATCATCATCATCATATCCAATGCTGGACATAGATCTCTCCTAAATATCTTCACATCGTTTGTTGGAGTATCGTAAGTTGTTGGGCGGAACCCCATAAACCCCTCAAATAAAATTAATTAATGATAAGGTAAAAAATTAATGTAAAGAAGACGTTTCTTTGCTGGTGGTAGATATTTCCATTCCGAGATCACCTGAGTAAATTCTTCTTCTTCTTAGTCGGTATCACTCTTGACAGAGTAGTCGTGGTCATCATTTTAAGTGTTGGTTGTATGCTTAACAACAGGTCGCCATTCGTTTCTCATGACTGCCTTCCTGGTGCATTTATGTAGTGGTAACGATGATGAGCCATTTATGACCTTTATCTGATTAGTCCATCTCATAAGCGTTCTTCCTCGTGGCCTGGTACCCTGAACTTTAAGTCGCTAAATAGCTGCCTACCCTCGGTGGTATATGTAGCCAAAAAAGATAAAGATACGAGGCTGTACCAAAGATGATAAACGCTGCTTGATGCCGAGTTCTCGAAGTATAGACTCGTCGGTACGGAATTCAGTCCACGATACTCCGAGCATTCTCCTCCAGCACCACATCTCTAAAGCGTTTATCCTTTTCTTCTACCTAAGTAAATACTAACCTTTATATCTGCTACGAAGATTTATTGGGTTAACGATAAGTATCATTACTTGTCGTAGGATGAAGACCATTGTGTATGGCTGTGTATATATCTTAATTAACACTTACTCACCATCCAGTAAATGCTGTCCAGGTGTACTCTGTCGTGATATAGATGATCTGGAACATAGATTCCCAAACTTTTATGTACTATCGCCCTCTTTCATAACTGCTAATTATACTAATGCTCTATCAAAAATAAAAATTAATTCTGTCTCCCTCCCACTCTCTCTCTCTCCTTCTTATCTTACTCCATGTGATTTATGGAAAAAACTATTAAGTATCTGAATTACAACTTACTTTTTGTTTTCAGGCGCGTTCACATCACAAAGGCGACTATGTTGCAACTAGGAGGCCGGTTCGAAGTGGAGGCTGGAGAAGGTGCATCACGCGAAGGATACCTGGCTGATCACAAGGTGGAGACGTACCTCATCGTGCCGCCGAAGGTAAAGGATGGTAGAAGTTTGACCTTCGTGTGTACTTTTGTTGCTATTTAGTTTGTAGACGCCTGATCATCATCGAAAGTTGCGAGACGTTCATCTGATGGTGAGATGATACACGCTGTACCACATTGTGCTCATCGTCTTGAGATGTAAGATATTGTCTCGTTACTGCTATAATTTTACTAGCCACAAGGCTCTTTAAACTGAAACACAGTAAAGTTATCACACTACCGTTTAGCAGTAGAGATAGGAGCTGCAGTGATACTCATCTAAGCGGTCTTCGGTTAAGATCTACCACCAGTTAGACGAACGTTTGAACATTATTTATGATGATCATCCACAGCTGGATATAGACCTCCACTAAAAATCCTCATTGGAGGGGATTTGGGCTATTCCCCACCACGCTGGCCCAATGCGGGTTGGTGGGCGCCACAGCCTCGTTTATTCATTAGCAGGGTCCACTACAAGCACGTGTGGTTGGCTTTGGTCCGTGAGTTGCTGCGGACACCTTACACCTGCTTATAATATATATATAGTGGCAGTGGGCAAAGTATATTGCTCGAAGGACCTATGGCTGATGGGTCAGTAAGGTCCTCGAGTGGTCCCCGCGTACCGGAAGACGTGGTGTTGGGAGGCCTCCCACAAGGTAGACCGACGATCTGGTTAGATCCCGGGAACCCACTGGATGCGAGCAACGCGAGAGAGATCGATGTGGAGATCTTTGGGGGAGGCCTATTTCCAGCAGTGGACGTCTATCAGCTGATGATGTAAATACTCCTTACTAATAAAAGATCTTTATATTTACCTCAACCGCCTTAGTTTATTCTAATGCTGTGTTCTTATCAATATAAGCGCTCTGGAGTAGTGTTTAGTTAAGTTGCAGTAATTTTAGTTGAAACGCAGTAATAATAGGTTGTCAAATATCTCCCTTCCGCCTTTTTGTCTTTTGAATTTCGCGGCTATGTACAAAGCGCTACAGAGCTCGTATCTGGCAATACTATACATAATTTGAAAGGTCTTGACATAACCTACAAAACGACGCTATGCATAATTAGTTTGGATATTGCGTTCAAGAGTTATAGACGTGTAAACATGCGAGTTCACTAACGCCGAAATTCGCGCTATTTTAAAGTTTTCCTTCGTTAAAGGCAAATCCGCTAGAGAAACGTTCCGTGAGATTAATGGTGTTTTGGGGGATGGTACTCTATCACTTCGAACCGCGGAGGAATGGTTTCGACGATTCAGAGCCGGTGAAAACGACACCATGGATAAGCCAGCCGGCGGAAGACCTGTGACGACAAATACCGATCAAATCATGGACTACATCGAGTTAGACCGGCATGTGGCATCTCGTGACATCGCCCAGGAGATGGGAGTTAGTCACCAAATCATTTTAAACCATCTGCAGAAGGCTGGATACAAAAAAAAGCTTGATGTTTGGGTGCCGCATGATTTGACGCAAAAAAACCTTCTGGACCGAATCAACGCCTGCGATATGCTGCTGAAACGGAACGAACTCGACCCATTCTTGAAGCGGATGGTGACTGGCGACGAAAAATGGATCACATACGACAATATCAAGCGAAAACGGTCGTGGTCGAAGGCCGGTGAATCGTCCCAAACAGTGGCCAAGCCGGGATTGACGGCCAGGAAGGTTTTGCTGTGTGTTTGGTGGGATTGGAAGGGAATCATCCACTATGAGCTGCTCCCATATGGCCAGACGCTTAATTCTACCATCTACTGCGAACAACTGGACCGCTTGAAGCAGGCGATCGACCAGAAGCGTCCAGAATTGGCCAACAGGAAGGGTGTAGTGTTCCACCAGGACAACGCCAGACCACACACTTCGTTGATGACTCGTCAGAAGCTACGGGAGCTCGGATGGGAGGTTTTATCGCATCCACCATATAGCCCGGACATAGCGCCAAGTGATTACCACCTGTTCCTGTCCATGGTGAACGCCCTTGGTGGTGTAAAGTTGAACTCAAAAGAGGCTTGTGAAAAGTGGCTGTCCGAGTTCTTCGCAAATAAGGAAGGGGGCTTCTACGAGGGAGGTATTATGAAGTTGCCGTCTAGATGGAAACAGATTATCGAACAAAACGGCGCATATTTGAACTAAATCCGATCACTGTAACACTTTTTATAAAGCATTGAATAAAGATAAAAAAGCGGAAGGGAGATATTTGACAACCTTATATTATTATATAGCTTCATAGCAATGGTAGCTGGGCTAATGTACTAGACGAATTCTACTTATAAAGTCTCACAATCTCTATTATTACCGGTAATTAAAGTCTAAGGCAGTTAATAGCGTAAACGTAGATATATTGTTTTAAATATTCATTGCAGTAGTATTTTATCACCTAGTGCAGTAATATTTTAGCTCCGGAGCTTGTGATTTACTTGTCATGCATTAATTATCTCTAATTAATGCATGGATGTACTGCAGAGAACTATGCAATTTTGCATGGTCATAGTATGAACATGCAGTAATATAATGATGGAAGAAACGAGCAGTTCAGATCTTCACTTGGCTAAATATTTCTTCTACGGAATAATGTGAAATCTTCCGTACTATAAGATGAATATCTTTGTCTTAAGCCTTTCTAGTTTACTGTATTAGGTTTCTGTTGCTGGAGACTGTCTGTATATTACATACTGTATATGTTAGTACCGCCGAGTAGTCTGCAAATATTACTGTCTTCAGAACGGTCCTACGACAAATAGAATTACCACGGTAGACACTTAATATGTAATAGCTCAAAGTGACTGGTGCTAAAGCATTTTAGTTGCTGATGGTAATAGAGCATCAGGTCAGTTTCTGTGCTTTATGAAAATTGTGGTGAAATACTGGTGGTGGTGGCTGCTGGTGAGATACTGGTGGTAGGTCTCTGATTCCGGAGACCATCTAGAAAGGTACTACAGCGCCTATTTCTACCGCCGGACAGTGTTGTGTAAATATTTCTGTGTATTCTAGTAAATCTATAGTTATTACTGAGGTAACGAGACTCAACATGTGTAAATTTGATGTTGACAATGATTTTTCACCATTATGGTTATAGACCCAGTTTGTTTTTATTTAACGAAGTCACGAGACGAGCGCGACGTTGAGATGAGTGCAAGTAAAATATCTATATCAAGTGGTGGCGCCAGTTAGGATGATATACTCTGTATTACTTTGATACAGAATGTTAAGTAAATTTCACTAGCTTTTACGGTCTTCAAACCTGAATACAGTAATGTTTGTACACGGTACTGTTTAGCGGCGGAAATGGAGCTGCTATGGCAACTAGACGGTGTGGTTCTGATTATTTTAAGCGCTTGAAAGTCATAACGATTTTTACAGCTCGTTTGATACTGGACTCTTGGACCTGGATTCACCACGTGTTTTTTTTAAAGTTAACTACTTGTCCATCGGTTGAAATGATGATGATGATAATTTGGAGTATAGTTATCTGACGGCTTATTTTCGTATTGTGCCTGGATTTTTGCTTTTTGGCGAAACTACTCGGTCGTCGAAGACGAGGTCGAGTTCGTTCTCCGACTCCACATTCGCCTGTATTAGAAACTCTGGGCGGTGAGAATCGCCACTGGACGCGGGCGTGCCCCGTGTAAGCGGTGTGTGTGTAGCTGTCGAAATTCGGAGTGCCAGACAGTCTCCGACAACCGAGACCTACCACCAGTAAATCATACCACTACCAATGTCCATCAGTGAACGACTATTAGTTGAGAGGATGATGATGACTACAGCGGGTTTTGTTAAAAAAGACTACAAGTTATTTCGATGAAAAACTTAACGCTTATTTTACATTATAGTAATTTATCATCATCATCATTATCGGCCTTTGTGTATTCACTGCTGAATGTAAGCCTTCCCCAATTTTCTTTGATTGTAGTACATCACAGTAAATAAATTTCCTAATTAAATTATTGGACAGCCTCCCAGATTTATGTTCAGGCCGGTTGTGTAAAGACGCTTGGAGCTGTGATGAGGGAAGTCTTCAAAATGCCATTGTCCCATGATTGATAGGCGCAGGGGTTAATAGCGATGAATTAGAGCAGGAAGAAGATGGATGATCCATAACCTGATGTGAAACGTAAAGACTCGTTGATCATCTGTATATAAAATGATTCGGTTGATATCATAATGGCATTTAATATAATTACTAAGGTACTAAGGCACTGAGAGAGGGTCGATACAGGCAATGCCTCCACAACGTCATATTTATCATCATATTCGCATTTCTTCGGTTTTAATTAAAATCTCGTGATGTTAAGTGGTGGTAGAGGGTGTAAAGGATTCGGCATACCTCACGAGACTCAAGCTCACCTCACTTGCTCGTAATGAATTCTGTAAATCAACAAATAAAGCTCTGGATCAGCCCAAATCGCATTAGGCCAGCGTGGTGGGAAATAGCTAAATCCCCGATATGGACCTATAAACGACGGCTCCTTGTGCCCGGCGATGCAGACTGTGGACCGATCGATGTTTGGGGAGGCCTATATCCAGCAGTGGGCGATTATGGGCTGATGATGAAGTGGTAATGCGTATTAACTATGAATACTTAATCACATATATTATTAGTCACTACTGACAAGAAATTATAAAAAACGGACATGGCTTTAAATCAAGGATTACAACTAAACAAAGATGTTGTTATTGTTCTAAGGTAATAAGGAAACGTATAAAGGATTTATTATCTTAAGAATATAATTAATTAGGTAAAATATAGAAATAAATAATATTGAACATAAAGACCTTTATATACTGGATATTTTATACATATAGAATGAGAAATAGTGAACGTCGACGTGGGAATATGAGCATTCCATACGACACTGAAATAGTTGTAGATGATAGGGGATGTAAGAGGGCGCAACAACTCACGAGACACAAGCCAACCTTAACTGCTTGTGGTGCACTCTGCTATTCAACAAACGAGACCCTGGCTTCGACCAAGCCGCATTGGGTCAGCGTGGTGGGAAATACCCCAAACCCACCCATATGAATCCCTACAAACAACGCCTATTAGTGTCCGGTGGTACCGGAGGCCAAGCTGACCGTAAGGTCACTAGAAGCAGCTGGATGCGGGCAGCGGAGGACCGATAGATGTGGATATCTTTGGAGGACGCTTAACTCCAGAGGTGGACGTGTATCGGCAGATTGACTATGATTAGACGATTTACTTTTTAATTTTCGTATTATTTACATGGTTGCTATGGTAACGGAAGTTGTAGAAAGTAGTTTGTGGTTGCGGTCGCTATCAAGTAATATTTCAGACAGATCTCAAGTCAGGCGGCCAGCAAAGTAGAAGGGGAACAGCTTGCTGTAGGTAATACCTGGAAGATAGAGAATAGATAGCATTAGCCTTATTAGAGATAGAACTAACTAAAAGCATATTGTCGAATAAACTTAAAGGATAGTATGAAAATAGCTGATATCGACATATATATTCTTCTTCCTCCTACCCTTTCCCCAGCTATGTGGGGTCGGCACAGTATGTACTTCTCTTCCGTATACCTCTATCAGCCGTCATATCTGAATTCACACTCTTCTTACACGTGTCATCTTCACGTGAACTTCCCACTCGTTTCATCGTTTAATTGAACTAAAAAAAAGCTGCATTGATCACCAGTTTTGGTGAATGACAGATTCTCAGAACTTGATAACAGTATTTCAAGAAGCAAAAATATTCATTTTAAAGACTACGTATGTTAAATAACGTTCCCACTGCTGGTGCTTAGGATCCTGTAAGAGAAGTAGAAGAGCTCAAGGTTATTTATCCAAGCTCTCCAAATGCGTGTTGCTTGATTAACTTAAACATTTGCGAATGATCCAATCTAAATAAGTAACTTAGTTATCGCGTTTTATCTTAAATAATCTTTTATACGGATCCAAGTACTAAAACTTCTCTGAACTCTTCCGAGATTATCTTTTTAATTGAGCCCAAACAGAATTAAGTTCTCACTAAGTAAGCTGCTTCTAATTTTAATCGCTTCTTAATCTACAACTTGAGAGACTGTTTTTAAGATTAAGCGATCCTGTTGGAGTGATTATTGGGTAAATAAAACTTTTCTCTTTGGAGTAATCCTTCACTTAGAATCTGACAGTCGTTATTTGTAAGGTTGTGTATTAAAATGCTGTGCTGAACAATTTTTAATGGTGGTAGGTCTCTGCTGCTTCAAAACGACTACGTAGGTACCACTTCACCGGTTTGAAGGGCTATAGGTAGGAGTAACGAGATTCGACATCTTATATTTGAAGACGGCGATCGTAATGCGGTGCTGTGTATAATCATCCTCACCATCCTCACTAGCGCCACATTGTTACAGACAGGCGTATCACTTATCATCAGGTGAATATCCCGCTGGTTTCCTCGCTTCGTACCATAAAAAAAATCGTTTCACATCACGCCTCCATACGGCATTCCATCAGAACATTAGTCTACTAAATTACCGTAGAAATCGATAGAAACAAATGGATTTTTAAAAGCCACCTTAACTAAGATCTGTTGGCTCCGAAAGAGCCTTAATTACGAATAAGGGGGGAAATGAAGGTGGGGAAAAAAAAACGACTCGACGTCAATTGCCAAGTCTTAATGAAAATGCCGAGGTTAATTCAGACGGAAGCAAAGATTTAATGTCCTCCTCACCCTCGGGGTGTTCCGCTTTTCACCCTGCGCCTTGCAAACCCTGATATTAGTATAATATAAGCTAGTTGTTGCTCGCGGTTTTGTTTGAACTCCGTTCTATAATATTATATTCTATTTCATTCTTTTATATTCTATTCTACTGTAATGTCCATCACTGTTTGAAATTGGTAACATTTTATTTATACATCCCGTCCCTTTCACGTTAACATATCAAAAGCCAAGACAGTGAACGACCATTTGGACCTTAAGATTAAATTAGGGTCCGAGCGGAGATTATTTGTAGCAATTTGTCTCTTCCACGCGTCCAACTGACGGCGACATTTCGACGTCTTTGCGGACACCGTCTCGGATGCTGTGACCGCTTCAATTTAATTTATCTCAGGGTTACGATGAAATTTCAAGTCTAATTTTCTTTTATGGTGCACGTCGACGTTCAATCTTCAGCTTTCCGATTTAACGCTAAAATTACTTTATTTTTATAACGCGTACGTACGGATCTATTTACTGTTGCGCTGGATCGTCTTATTTTAGTTCATGAAATAAATATTAATGAGAAACCATCGATAAAACAAAATGTAAGAGACTTTTCCTTATTCCAAATTCTATTACAAAGCTATTAGTTCCAGGGTGTTGCTGTTATTTGATCACCTTCCTTCGTTTGTGTTTTTATGTTCATTTGTTTATATCATTTTTTAAAAAAATATGTGTACCTCATTTACTCCGTACAATTGGAGCTGTTTTCAACCTATTTCATCATCATCATCATCAACCGATAGACGTTCACTGCTGGACATAGGCTTCCTCCAAATATCTTCATATCGATCGCATCCAGTGAGTTTCCGCGATTCTCACCAGATAGTCGGTCCACCTCGTAGGAGACTTTCTCCGCGTACAGTTACACGTAGGACCACTCGAGGACCTCACTGTCCCATGGGTAATAAAGTAACCTATTTATCAATCATATATATATAAACAGAAGTTAAACTTAAATCCGGATCGTGTTATACTAAGTTTAATCTCTCTTCTTCTAAGCAATTGTTATGAAATCATTACGGTTAACTTGATCTATTTAATCAAGATCTGTAATAAGACACGCCATCATTTGCTCAGGATCAGTAATTAACTTGACCGCCTAATTATTTGGTTTACTTATACAATATCGTATCTGGTTTCCGAGTGAAATTCACTTCTAGTTCATTATGTTTTGAGATAAATAACTGTATTATCTTATTTACTATCAGTATAACTAATATATATATGTTATGCTAGTAGAAGCCTTGAAAAGTCAATCTTTTGCCTTTTATCTCGGTGTTCGTTAAACAGATGCTACATATCATCAGCCGATGAACATCTATTGCTGGACATAGGGATCCAAAGATCTCCACGTTTGTAGGAGTTCATAGGGATGGATTTGGGCCATTTTCCCACCACGCCGGCCCAATGCGGGTTGGTTTGAGCCACAGGTTCGTTTGTTGATTAGCAGGGTGCACCACGAACAGACGACATTGGCTTGAGTCCCGTGAGTTGTTATGCGGGCGCCCTTACAGCCACTTGATAAACTGATGCTAGTCATATATCAAATTCTTAAAGTTTAAATAATAAATACATTTTGATTAGTTTCATGAAAAATATTGTATCCTAAGTTTACTTCTTATCATAACTTGTTCTATTAAGTTCGACTACTACATACAGCTAAGTAATTTCACCTTTACCTACATTCAATCGTCAATATATCGTTAAGAGAAGGTGCCACTGATAACAAAATTTTACTTCACCTTTCCATTTGTTTTGTTTCAATTTCAAGGCAATTCTTAACTGAACGCGTAAATTTATGTTTGTCTGAAATTGACAATTCTTTGTCAGATTAACAAGAATCATTACAGCTGGATTCATAATCTCATACTTCCTCTGTTTCCCTAATCATTTGGTGGTGGATCATCTATCTTTATATTACTTCTCCACCTCACATTTGGTTCACTAATGGTAAAAAAGTACCAAACTGACAATAAAAGAGTAATGATTGATTATAGGATTGTTAATTTCTGTTTCAACAAAAAACAAATTGTTGTTGCGATTATTCGATACTTTCTTTACCGCGCCATCACATTAGTAGTTATAGCCAATTCCCCAAACAATTTCATTTTCTCTTTGCAGAAACCAGTCGGTATAGAAAATGGCCGACTCTCAGTATGCACGGTAGACAGAAAAGCCAGCATCGTGTCATCTTTGTATCAAGATGTGTCCCCGACTAAACCCAGAGATAACATCAGTCCGGCGCCGTCACAGCACAGCTTCATAGAACAGGAAACTACGAAAGTCTTGCGGTCAGAGTCTCTCCGTAATCCAGGAGGTGAATATTTAAAATTTTGTACTTTTATGAAATCCAATGAAAAGTTCTCTTAATATCCCTACTACTGGAACTCAGGAACTGTTCCCATAAGAATAAGCTCAGGGCTATTTAGCCTACATGCTGGAACGTTTTTTAATTTTTACGGGTAAGTCAAGATCTGTGGGGTCGAACCTGTGCTACTTGATCTTAAGCGTGTACGACTATCACCGCTTTTGAATCTTTGCCTAGACTAATTTTAATAATGATTGTTATTATTTAATTGTAGATTTAAGTAGAAGAGCGTCGGTGAAAGTAGATGGTCCAAAGACAGTAGTTTTTGAAAATAACAATATAACAAATTCTGGAGAGGGACTCGGTAACGGTGCGGTTGTTCACACTAAGCCCAAGAGCCGAAGTGGATCTATCATCGGAGCCATCAGTCCCATCATGGGAACAGGTAAGAAATCTGATTTCGTATGAAGTTGAATAATTAATTCTACTTTTCTTGTTGCAAATACAAGTCCTTAAAATTAAAAACTTGTTATTTTACCTCCATCTTTATTAAAATGTAAAGCAAAAGAACCCTTTATAGATTTGAGTTAATCAAAATTTATACATTGTAAAGTGCCTGTCTGTCCAACAAAATAATTGAAAATAACCAGTTCTTATGTTTTCCATTTAATACATTAAAAACTTAAAAAAAAGAACTGTTGGTTACTGTTTATAGCATAAAGTAAATTAACAACTTATCTTTGCTTTACAAACTTACCAATTATTTAAAACTTGAGGACAAGGTTGAAATAAAACTACTGTAAAATTATGAATACATATTAACTCATCATTCTGTCTTCAGACAGTGATGCAGAGTTGCCTCAAGAGGTGGAATCAGCGCGACCAACTCTGTTCCTTAGGATGATAAGTACCATATCGATGGAATCACCATGTTAGTTCCACGATATAAAAAACAAATTCGAACTGCGTACACTGTTATCTATAAATAATATAGGTCCTTATAAACCTTGTAATGCAAATGTATTTATCTCATCTGTATTTGAATATCTTTTTTCCTAAAAGTTAAGTTGTTAAATATATAATAGTAGATTTTAGTTATCTCCAGAATTTCGTTAAAAGTCCAATAAAATGTTAAAATCATGTGCAATCCAAATTTTTCTCCAAAAATATCGGGAAACCTCGGTCCGAGACAATTCACGCTAATTTTAATATTGAAGCTTTGTAAGGTACTTTACTCATGTACTTGTGATTTAGTGCTAGAACTCATCCTTTCTTTCCGATACCTTTGATCGTATAAACCAACCCCTAGCCCGTTTAGTTTAGGACACAAAATAAACAGTGTACACAGTATGTTAAGTGACTTACGTGTTATTTAAATCCTATTTACTAACTGTATTGACCGACCGATCATCGAATGTGTAGCACAGGAATGAAATCATTTCGCACATTTCCTGTAAAGATTTTAAAGGTTGCAAGGATAATGTTGGGAATGAAATTGAAAAATCAAAACTTTTATCATCGCTTTTAATGTAGAAAAAGACCGCGTTTGAAGATATTGGTGATTGGAATGTTAAAGATATCAAAACTTAAATAATTAAACGTTTTAACAAAATGAGTTTTGAGGGTGATGATGTATTTATTTCGTCCTCTTTAAAGACAGGCATTAGATTTGTTAAAGCAGTGAATATATTACTGTTTTTGAATATATCGAAATCTTCTATCGTAATGTACAAAACGTTGTATTCATGTGTTTGTTGTATTTCCTGATTTGTTCCCGATTCCTCGAAAAAACCAACCTTGGGCTATTATCATTTTATGTTTTATAATTTTTGTCAATTGGCTAGAAAAGTACCTTTTTACATAAATATAAGATTCATAGAAACCAACTCGCTAATTTTTTGTTATAATAGTAAGGAAAAGTAAAGGATTTTTGCATGTTCTGTTATTGATTTTTTCCTCTTTGTTCATTATTCGGAGAGCAGTCTGGCGAACAATTGTTTGTATTGTCTTCTTTATATCACTGAATGAGATTAGTACAATGAACGAAGCATGAAGATCGATTTTTCCAGATCCTATCATTATTTGTCGTTTGTTCGTGTTGTAGTTTATTATTTTGATTGTATTAATTTACCGTTAAATTTGTTTTAGCCACACCGGGAGTTCCATCGAGATCAAGACCATCCAGTAAGATGACTAAATACGTGGAATGTTGGGGTGCTGACAAGCCCTTTGCTAATATTACAGACTCTACCCTTGCAAAGAACATTGGCATATCGGTGAGCATGGATTTGGGGGCTTGCTATTTATATTATTTGATACACGTCCTATAATAGTAGACTTAATGCCATTCATTTTGATAATATTAAAGGAAAAATTTTAAAGAAATAATATTTTACTACATATAATCTAGTTGATACTTTACTCCAGTACAATTTGGAAAAACGACTTTTTGCCTTACTAATAGAAAAAAAATACGTTACTGGTCTAGTCTCCTTCACCTTCACTACTACCTTTCATATATCTGAATCGGACCAAACATTTAGTTTAAATATAAACGATCTTTTCATAGCTTTGAAAGATTAATGATTTGCGATAAGATGAAATCCCTCGTGGAAGAGAGATTAAAATATATTCAATGTCATTCAGCTTTCAGCTTTTCGTGTTTCTATTAAAAAATAAAGTATTTTAAGAGAGTATTGTAAGATTTAGTCTAATGATTAAACGTAAAGTATAACCACGGTGGGTCAGCTGTGCTTGTTTCTGTTACCAGAATACTGAACAACATTTAGGGAAAGCCTACTTTCAGCAGTGGACGTCTGTGGTCGAAATATAGGGTTGTCAAATATCTCCCTTCCGCCTTTTTGTCTTTTGAATTTCGCGGCTATGTACAAAGCGCTACAGAGCTCGTATCTGGCAATACTATACATAATTTGAAAGGTATTGACATAACCTACAAAACGACGCTATGCATAATTAGTTTGGATATTGCGTTCAACAGTTATAGACGTGTAAACATGGAGTTCACTAACGCCGAAATTCGCGCTATTTTAAAGTTTTCCTTCGTTAAAGGCAAATCCGCTAGAGAAACGTTCCGTGAGATTAATGGTGTTTTAGGGGATGGTACTCTATCACTTCGAACCGCGGAGGAATGGTTCCGACGATTCAGAGTCGGTGAAAACGACACCATGGATAAGCCAGCCGGCGGAAGACCTGTGACGACAAATACCGATCAAATCATGGACTACATCGAGTTAGACCGGCATGTGGCATCTCGTGACATCGCCCAGGAGATGGGAGTTAGTCACCAAACCATTTTAAACCATCTGCAGAAGGCTGGATACAAAAAAAAGCTTGATGTTTGGGTGCCGCATGATTTGACGCAAAAAAACCTTCTGGACCGAATCAACGCCTGCGATATGCTGCTGAAACGGAACGAACTCGACCCATTCTTGAAGCGGATGGTGACTGGCGACGAAAAATGGACAACATACGACAATATCAAGCGAAAACGGTCGTGGTCGAAGGCCGGTGAATCGTCCCAAACAGTGGCCAAGCCGGGATTGACGGCCAGGAAGGTTTTGCTGTGTGTTTGGTGGGATTGGAAGGGAATCATCCACTATGAGCTGCTCCCATATGGCCAGACGCTTAATTCTACCATCTACTGCGAACAACTGGACCGCTTGAAGCAGGCGATCGACCAGAAGCGTCCAGAATTGGCCAACAGGAAGGGTGTAGTGTGTGTGTAGTTGAAATCCGATCACTGTAACACTTTTTATAAAGCATTAAATAAAGAGCAAAAAAGCGGAAGGGAGATATTTGACAACCTTATATGTTAGATAAAAATATACTCAACAACTACTTTCCACTGATTTCACGTCGAATTGAATAGAAGAAAACTGAATCTATACATAAAAAGACTGATTTCTTCTGATCATCACTAACTTTCTTTTTCATATTGATCTTGATCATGACTTTTCCATAAATATTTAATTATTGTTTAGAGCCTTGCGATGATAGAACAGAACCTCCTCCCGCAAAGGACTTGCTGCGACTGCAGCAACAATTCGGAGGGAATGAACCGCGTGACCCTCTGGTTCAAAAACGGGGATCAGGAAGGCCAGTACCGCGACCAGAGCGACGTCCAGTTCAAATACAACGTCGCCTGCGCAACCGCGCTGTTTGTACTGCTCGCGTTTATACAACTACTAACTGTACCTAAGTAAGTTTAATAAGCTACGTTGTTTAATGAGTATATGTAAAAACTTCTATGTAATGATAAATATAAACATTTACAGAAGCATAGTTCTTTACGCTTCATTCGGGCCAACCCTGCTGACGCTGTTGGTGTTCCTCTACCTGTCCTGGTGTGACGGCAGTTTGCCTGGGCTTCTTTCTGACGTACCGAGCATGGACGACTACGCTGACAACTGCTACAAACCTGGCCAGGTTAGTTAAGAAATGTACACATGATTTATAGTTCTACTTACGATGCTTACTATGCTTACGCTTATTTTTTTTTTGTTTATTTTCATATAATCGATCCCACTTGAATGTAAGCGGCGATGTAGTCTTTGCTGGTAAACCGCATTTGTCTACGACTACCCAGTTCATTATTCTTTTAATCTATTTATATTTTTCATCCTTCTATATTTCATTAAAACTTGTTTAATCGGTGTAGTAGTAGTAAAAGCAAAGAAATTGTATTGCCGACAAATAATAACAAGCAATCAAAAACAGTAAGAAAAATAGATATTCAGAACTAACAGGCGCTTTTCTCATAAAGTACTTTATCAGTTGAAGAGAAAATCTATTTAATCCTTTGGATATCATGAATAATTTTTGTATTCTATTTTCACCTGATAATAAAACAAACGTCGGTCTGTAACAATGATTTATAGGCATGAGATTGAGGAGCTGATGGAAGATAAACGGTCTCCATCAACATGTTTCTATCACCGGTAATACGTTGTATGTTTCAGGTGGTTGCTCACAATTGTTACATCAGGTTCACTATATTCATAGTGACAGTGTTACTTATCGGTTCTTGTGCAGTCATTAACTTGGTAAGTTTTTAGAGTGTATGGATCCGTTCAGTCACAGTCGTAAAATTTAATTAGTCTTAATAATTATAATCTTATCAGTTTCAGACATTTCTGGTGCAAGAATTCCCCGAAGAAATCTGGATTAAAAACAATAGTTCCTTCTCTAGTAACATCACCGGAGTGCCGTTGTTCGTTGATGTAGATTCAGCGCCTGTAAGTTATTATTAAGTTGTAGAAACAATAAAATATTCTACAGTTCAGTTTCAACTAGTAAAATGTATGATCCGACTAAAACTGATTACTCGTTAACGATAAGGAAGGGGATGATAATGCGAGTTATAAATATATATATTGTTACTTTTCACAGAATTCCTTAAATTTCATGAACTTTTATTCAGTTTAGATACGTCTGTAACTAAAAGTTAGTAGTACAAATGTTCAAAATGTTTCTATTTAATGCCATCCACAATAGTTTAGTTTTGTAGTAAAAAGGATTATTTTGTTATGATATTATTTGTAAAAGCGCCATCTATTGCGCAAAACTTGAACTGTTAGGAAAAAAAGATTAGATCTAGTCTAGTGATAATAAAAGCGCATAAATTTTTTACGCTTAATTTTTTTGTAGAGTTTTATATACAGCTCGGTGCTGACCCTAGCGTCGATATCCGTATTCCTGCGGGTTGGTTTCGTGCTGAAACTGGTGCTGATGGTTCTGACGCTCATCTCCCACATATCGCTGTTCGCCTCCGCTGAGCTCTTCAGTCAGTATCAAAAAGGAGAGATGGAGACAGAGTAAGTGATATTTTATTATTGCCTAACTAATGGTAGAAGTCTCTTCTCTTGTATTCTGAGTAACGTGGTGCCGTGTAAATATCCTCACGTACTTTAGTTATCATACTTTAAAAAATCGTCATAGCGTAAAAACATTTTCTTGAGGAGTCTTCAGTTCAGTAGTCGACTAATCAGTAAGTTGATGATTATTTCAAGAATTTAAGAAAGTTTTAGGATTTATGTTTATTTTGGATTTTGTTCAAAAAAATTCCAGATTCTCGATGCTACCTTATTCGGCAAAAGCTGGTCTGGTGCTGGTGTTCCTGGCCGCATTGCTTCACATCCTCGACAGGCAGATCGAGTTCACGTCTAGAACTGATTTCCTATGGAAGGACAAACTCAAGTTCGAACAGGAGGAGGTGGAAACTATGAGAGGAATAAATAAGGTATGGCCTGCTATGATGTACGTACATCCATAGTTATGCTAGTCACCTTTATGTTAATGTAACTACAGAAGATCATTACCGGTGATTACTGCCTGATGGTAGATTTGATCAACAACTAGTACAGAACATCGAATTAGGATATCTTCTAACTAGATTTCCAAACTAACTTCAACGTTTAAGAAAAAATGGATATCAAGATAACTTAGATACTAAGGCTGTATCTGTAAGGGATTCTTGTGTTACATTTTTTAAACTTATACCTAAACCTAAACCTTTCGTTTTAGATTCTGTTGGAGAACATTCTGCCAGCTCACGTCGCTGAGCACTTCTTAACGTCAGTCGCGTCGGAGGTGAGAAATCCCTCTCTTATAACCCCCTTGCATTAGGTTGTCACTTTGGCCGTTTAACATCTTGGTAAGATACTAGCGCAGTGATTGTGTAATTTTTTTATTATTATTACAACATCTAACTTTTGACCTCTTACATAAATATTAACCGACGACATCATTAGGTTCGGTCGGAAGTGAGTGGATGCGAGAAGCTGTGGAGCGCATTTGGTGGAAAACATTGGTGAAGGCCTATATCCAGCAGTGGGTAAACAAAGGCTGATAATGTCGATGATGATAATAAATATACATTGGTTCTGATACAGGATTATAGTTCTGTATATATTTTTTTATGACGAGAAGTGGTAGGAGATCATCTAATGGTTACCAATATGCCTACCTATAGCGCTGGTTAGGATGATGAACAATACATCCCATTGTATTCGCTTTAAGACACAAAATTTTAAATTTCATCTCCCTCGTAATTTCACTAGTTACAACACAGCTATGGTGGCACTTATGTAGACAATCTCTAGCAACAAAGACCTTAAATTCCACTACTATTACATAAAACACTGGACCAGGTTTAAATACCGCCTGTTAAAAATATCAGCCGAGGATCGAATTGATTTTCTAAATCTGATGGCTAAACTTCAGTTTGAAGAAGGTGCCTAATGATGATGATATTCGGTTACCATCAAGAGAAGGTCCTGCTAGAAAAACCTTTAAACGTATGAAGTTATCGAATTTTAAACTGTTGTACCACTAGGAGGATCTGTACCACGAGCGATACTCCAGCATTGCGGTGATGTTCGCCTCCATACCGAACTACAAGGAGTTCTACGACGAGACCGACGTCAATAAGCAGGGTCTCGAGTGTCTGCGACTGCTCAACGAGATCATCTGCGACTTCGATAAGGTGCCCATCATTCTTTTTAGTAAATACCGTGTTATTTAATCATTGAATGGATACTATACAATCCCAACATATGATTTAAAGTTGGACCTACGATTATTCCAACTCCTCCTCCTCAGTGATACAAGGTAAGCAATTGGGTGATACACCACGGAAGCAATTAAAATATTGTCTGATGTATTACCTCTTACTTCTATCAGCGTTTTTTTTATCGCAGGGGAAATCTTCGAAAGATACCCTGCTTCTAGGGGGTAGGCTGTGAGGGTTACGTGAGATTCTTATTCACTAAAACCCCCTCGGTGGTCTTCATTAGTACATTCTGAGAGGCTTCGAGATCTCATATACAACGCACCGGTGCCCCTCTATACTTTGTGTTACGTCTCTGAGGAGAAGCCTAACCCTCTTAGGCATGATCGCTAAACCATGCGCAGTCCCACGCAGGATCGCTTGTTTAGCTATATAGGCCCCCACCCCCAAGGCCCGCAAACCTCCTAGACCCTTTTAGTCGCCTTCTACGACAGACAGGGCTTACCTTAGTCCTATACTTACTAGCCGGAGACTACAGGGCTGTTACTTCTATCGTCCTACCCTTTAGTAATTCTAATAGAAGTGATTATAAATTGTGATGGCATTAATATGTTAATGGTGAATGTTTCTTTCTCTTTTAGCTGCTGTTGAAACCGAAATTCAGTTGCATCGAGAAGATAAAGACGATTGGCAGCACTTACATGATCGCGTCAGGCCTGCGACCCGGCAAGGAAGAGCAGCTGGTGAGAAAATTGCTTTATTACTTTTTATAAAATGAAACGATCAAGAAATGTTAGAAAATGATGATAGAGGGTTGGTACTATTACTACATCAATTTAGTCCTGACGTGTGACGCAAAAGCTACCCCAAGACTTATTAGTGTTTAGGTAGTTACCCTAGTGATTTTCTAGCTACAGCATCCTTGTACACAGCACGCTAGTCTTTGGTCGTGGTACCAATTAAGATGGTTGTCAACACAGGATAACTATATATTATATTTATTTTATTGCCATATCCTTTAAACCTTTTAATCATCATCATTATAAGCCTGCAGACGTCCTCTGCTGGACATGGGCCTCCACCAAAAATCTTCACATAGTTTTATTGGGGTTCATTGAAAGGAGTTGGGTCGTAAACCCACCATGCTGGCCGAATGCGGGTTGTTGGGTGATCAGAGCTTCGTCTGTTATTGGTGAGGTTGGCTTGGGCTCCGTAAGATGTTGGGCGGAACCTTTTACATCACGTGGACTTATTGTTTAATGTTACTTGATGAGGTATCATATATCCTTTTAAAGTTAACGGTAATAAATTTCTATAGATAGTGAAATGTACTTTTATCTCTTCATTGTCTTTTAGGACGCGAACAGGAGGGAAGAGCACACGGTCGCAATCCTCGTGGAGTTCGCGGTGGCCCTGATGACTATACTCGACCAGATCAACCGTGAATCCTTCCAGAGGTTCAAGCTCAGAATAGGTCGGTGCTGAATTTTTATTAAAAGTTACTTTACTAAAATAATACGTGGGTATCATCATAGTTACTTCACGGAGGCTAGAAGGTTCCATTGGGATATAGTGAGGTAGGAGAGCATTTCAAAGCCTTGCTACAGTCAGGGAGGGAGAGGAGGACGTTAATATAAATCGTTGCTGTCCTTTAGGATCTCTCTCTGTGTCTGCGAATCTATAATTTATATAGAATTCTAGATCGGAAACAATTTCCTTTTTTTCTTTAAGGACTAGAATATTTAAGGACTTTTAAAGAGGACCAAATCTCTTGTGTAGTTTCTTTTAATATTTATAATGTTTAGTTCTTACATAGTTTTTCTAATATTATAATTGTTGTATTCTTGGTGACACCACAGGCCTGAACCACGGGCCCGTGATCGCTGGAGTGGTGGGCGCGCAGAAGCCGCAGTACGACATCTGGGGCAACACCGTCAACGTCGCCTCAAGGATGGACTCCACCGGATTAATGGGCAGGATACACGTCACGGAGGATACCGCCAAGTGAGGCCTTTTAATTTTTTTGTCTAGATATAATTCACTAGTCAAAAAGAATTCATTTTCTTTGAATTGTTTCTGTCTATAAACATGAGGTGGCAGTCATGATGTTTAGGTACTACCGCAGCTCTTGTTTCTGCCGACAAACAGAGATGTGGTAACATTGCCGTCATGATGATGATCATCATGAGCCAATAGACGTCCACTGCTGGATATGGGGCCCCTCTCCCAAAGATCTTCACATCAGTCGGTCCTGCGTTGCTCGCAGCCAGTGGGTTCCTGCGATTCTCTCCAGCTTGTGGGAGGCCAGAAGGAAGCTGTCATCATTATAAAATTTTTCTCTTCTAGTTATGAAAAAAGCTGTAACGGTATCGTGTTTCAGGGTCCTCATGAACGTGGGCTACACTTGCGAGTGCAGAGGGCCCACCTACGTTAAAGGAAAGGGGACCCTCACGACGTACTTCGTTAAGACGCCGAACTTCAGCGGCGGTATATAAACATTAGTGTAACGACTCGAGTCCCAGCGGTGGGAATATTGGGCTCTTTATTATATTAGTGTAAATGTTTATTCGTAATATCCTCTTGACTCTTGCCTCATGATTCAAATATATTTTTGAACATTAAAGATATTAGGTTAAGTTATGCACACAACCTTAGATAACTTAATTTTTGGTAACTATCCAAAGTATTTTATAGTATAGTATATTTAAAGGAATATAGGCCTAGTTAATTATAAAAATACTCATTAATTATAGTTCGTTTATTTATTTTTAAATGGTCCAAGACCCCTTCTCTTCTTGCAGCCAAAGTTATTATGAAATTTCTTTCATAACTTTAGTTATATTGTTTTTGTATTAATAAGTTAGTTATAAGTCTGTAAATATTTTTTAAAAATGTATTTAAGTTTGTAAATTTAAGTAATTTTGTGATTTTTTTATGATAATTTAAGATTTTAAACATAATTTATTTACAAGTAAGTATTAAACTAAAAAGTTTATAAACCTATCTATATGTATAAAGTTTAATTTAAGCTGCAGTTAAGTTTTACAAGTAATAATAAATATCATACCAATGTTAGGTATATTCAAATCAAAAGGTTGATAGGACTCTGTATCAGTCATCATCATCATTTCCACTGATGGATGTCCACTGGACATAGGTCTCTTATAATGTGGTCCGCAAATTATGGTCTTGTCTCAGTATTAACTATTTTATTTGTAAATCCACTGTACGCAAACTTTAATACTTGCTGTTCACTTAACCCCTCTTCCCTTCCCTTTCATCATCATCATTTCAATCGGTGGATGCATGGATGAATCCTTTTAGGGTAGGAAAAGTCCGTTAGTATAAAATCCATTCTTAGCTGACCTCTAAATGGCAGAAGCAATATCGCTACATAATTTTGAGTGTTTAGGTCATACAGTTCAGGAGACAGTTTCGGAGACCTCATGATGAGTCAGTCTCTGGATATATCCTGTATATACATATAGGTGATGTATATTATGATAAGATAGTAAAGTTTGATTTTTGGAAAGGCTATTGGGAAAAAGACAAATTCAATATATTTATATGCGGCTATTAGTAGTTTGATTGTAGACTTTTGTATAAGATAACTACTCTGTGGAAAAAGGGTTAAGCGGAAGCGGAAACCGAAAAGGAGATTAGCCGTCTATGAGACGAAAACTACAAGCCACTCTTGAAGAAGTCAACAATTTCCTTTGTTACTTCCTTGTGATCTTGCTTCAAACAACCTTGCGTGATAAGATGATTGAAGTGAGACCAGGTTGCATGCATTTATACCATTGGACATCTCCCAATCGTAAAAGAACCAGTTAAAGAGTATATTAAGAAAATATAAAAAAAAAACTAGTGAACAGTAAAAACAATAGAAAGAAACACTTCATAGGCTCCTTAGTTTTGACAATCAGACACAGTATCAAGCTACGTTGTAAACATATATATGTTATCACTTCCTACATACATTAATGTACTGATTATCACTATCGTGTAATACACAATATATATTATAATATAATAATCTATATTATATGTTGTAATTAATTATGTATTATGTATTGTAAGCGAGAGAGGTGTGCCAGGATCGTAGCAGGTGGAGAGAGGTGGTCTCTGCCTACCCCACTGGGAACGAGGCGTAATATATATGTATGTATGTATATGTTGTAATTATGCGTTTGCCTGCAGTACAGGTACTAATTATATATTACATACTATATGTTTAAAAAAATCATTACTTTGAGAGGTTAGATATAAATGAATGAGATTTCGACAAATTGAATAAAAACTACCCTCAACGAGAACACATTGTTTCATTTGATAAGACATGTATCTCTGCTCCGTAGTGGTAGTGTAACACTTCACTTAACTTTGAGTGAAGTATACTAACATTTACGTTTTTTGTCGGTAAGGGAATCTCAGTATATGTCTAATACTCAAAAATGGGTGTAAAGGTTCCGCACAACAAATACCGGGATTGAATACAACCTCTCCTGCTCTTGGTGCTCTCCTCTAATCAACAAAAGCGGCTCTGGCTCCTATGAACCAACATTGGGCCAACGTGTTGGGAAGTGGGCCAAATCCTCCTATATAAAGTCTTACCCGATCGATGTGGCAATTTTTGGAGAAGGACGAGCAATGGACGTCTATCGGCTGATGGTAGGTCCTTGTTGTCGAAGACATATTGCCGCCGAGAAACAGTACTGTGCAAACATTACTGACTTCCGGTTTGAATGACGCTGTAGCTAGTATAATTACTGGGGTAACGAATTTAACATCTTATTGTCCAGGGGACAAGTGCAATGTGGTGCTGTATATGTACTAACTAGCGCTACGTTGTTATGGGTAGTTGATATCTAGTATAACTGACCATTATGTGCACGTGCCGCTCATCTCTAACTTAATTAAAAAATAAAATTATGTAAATTATTGTCCTAAAAGGATGGTATGGATTTTAAGGATATCTTAAAAAGGTTATTACATATGAACACAGATTTTTCTTATTTTGTTTGTCAACAAGAAAAATATTACCTTTTATAATTAAAACATTAAAATGTCTTCCAATACAAACAAACTAAAATTAACATAATAAAGCTTTTCCCAACCTAAAAATATATTATTAACTGTTTAAATAAAATTATACGTACCCCTGGTGGGACTCGAACCCACAATCCCCGGCTTAGGAGGCCGATGCCTTATCCATTAGGCCACAGGGGCTTCTATACTATATACTGAATATAGTTTCCTAAATTTTAGACATTTGCTACCTTTTATATAAAGATGTGAAGTGAATCAATGTCTGGAGGTCTTTGGGGGATGCCTATGTCCAGCAGTGGACGTCTATCAGCTGATGATGATGATGATGGTACTTATATAATGGTAAATATATGGTCGGCTAATGTGCCTACCTGTAGAAATGACCCGTTCTCTTTCTATGTACCTTGAATAATGTTTTTTGCAGTTTTATTCCAATTATGGTGGAAGGTAGTATAAATGTCACTATTGAAAGTAGACTTTAAGCGAATGATCTGTAAATTCAGCCATATTGAAAGATCGTTTTAAAATTCATTTAAATTCCAAACGAACGTCTAAAATTCGGCGGAAAAAAAAAGTAATTTTAATTTTTCGCCGAATTTTAGACGTTCGCATGCGACGGCGGGCGGTGTTCAAATGAATTTGAATTTTGAATTTCGAACGCAATATGAGCCGGTTAATTGGTAATTGCAGTGTGCCTCGTGGGGCCACCTACGCGCCCTCCTTTGATTTATTGTGCGAGTACCGCCTCGGAATATAGAGTATTGTTTATACGTACAGAAAAGTACAATAGTTTTTTTTTTATATATGTATAATATATTTAAATATTATTCGCCTATCAAGGTCTTTTAACCCTTTAAATTTCTTTTGTTTCTTTTGAGATCGACTTAGACGCAGTCCTTTAAACAATAACGGCTGCTGTCTAGTCAAAGTATGTCTAGCATTAATTATATTGTAATTTTTTTTTTAACTAAAATGAGCTATACTGGTGGTAAGTCACCGATGCCGCAGACCGTTAAGACAGATACCACCGCAACGCTTGTTTGTGCCGCCAAACAGTAGTGTGAAAACATTCCTGTGTCCGCTTTCAAGTGCGCTGTAGCTAGTGAAATTACGAGGGTAACGAGACTTAACATCTTATATATCAAGGCGACGAGCGCAATGTGAGGTGGTACTACGTGCTAACTAGCGCTACAATAGATAAACATCCCGACAAAATTGTTTTATGCTGACCACTAGAACACAGCAGTTCTTTTATAGCGGTAGCTAGTTTTACTATTTTTAATAAAACCTGGATAACTTTAGGTCTTAATTGACTTAAGCTTTAGTTCTTTAATGCCGAGACTGTGACGCTATTTCAAGGTTAATTATTTTATAGATTTAAAGTAAAATACATTTAGTTTTATAAAATATTATCCATAACAGCCAATTTACGTCACCACTGTTAGGGCACAGACCTACTCTCAATATGAGGGCGATTGAGCCATAATCACTGCGCGGGCCCAATGCGGGTTGGTTAAAATATTACAGTGGTAAGTTTTTATGATATTATTGAGCTTATAGTGTAAATCTTTTTTAACTATTCCTCAATATAAAAGTAAAGACTTCGAAATAATTTAAAATATATCTGAAACAATCAAATAGTTAAAAGATTAAGATTATTTTATAGATTAGTATGAATATAAAATTAAAAATAAGCGCCTGTATTTTTATAATAGCAAAAATATAATTTTACGTTTATGCTAATATAATATCAACAGTAAGCTAGATTATATTTTTAATATTTTATATAAACTTATAAAACTATTGCGCTTTATGTCGTCCAACCTGATGGTAATTAGAGCTGGTATATGTAAAATAAGCATTTTTAAATAGAAGTGTAGGTGAGCTTTAATTAATTTTAAGTTGCACCATTGTTTGACGAACGTATTTTAAACATCCGCATACTCCGTGCACTACTTGTCAAAATACAGATTAATAACACCGTAGAGTCTAGTTAACGTGAGAACATTCACATTGATTGTAATTATAACTTGGATATTATTAATTACACTGTGCATAATGATAGTGTTGCAGTGAAATAATCAAATGTTGTTATTAGTTCGGAATTTGGGTAACAATTTTCGTTTATTGATCACTATATAAATGGTATATGTATACATTAATGGTCTCTGTGAAAGGAATGATAATGATAAGTGTCCTTATAGTATTTTATGTTGCACTCCTTAATTTTATATGTCGAATAATAAAGGTAGAAGCAGTGTGTGTAACCTAACCACCGCTACATTTTTATGGATTCGTTCTTACAGATTTCACAGAATGTGAAGTTAAGTATGCGTAAATCGTATTCCGCCAGGGATTATTACCTTTCTGGTTATATTTATAAGATAGAGGGTGCAATGGAACCTTGGCCGGAAGTCACCGCAACAATGAGGTATCCTGTGAATTATTACGCGCCAGTTATTCGGCTGTGACTGATGGTCTCATATATTATTAGTATAATAAACCCCAAAGAGTAATTCATGAAATACAGAATGGAAACATCCCATTTATAGTTTTTTTTTTCATTCATAAAAACGAGCATTGACTTCATCTGATGGTAAGTGATACGCGTACTCATAACGACATAGCGCTATTTAGGATGATCATATAAATCACCACATTGTGTTCGTTGCCTTGAGACATAAGATGCTAATCTCATTATTCTAGTCTTTTCACTATCTACAACGTCCTTCAAACCAGAACACAGTAATGTTTCCACACTACTCTTTGGCGGTAGAAATAGGTTTTACGGTGGTGCTGTGTATGTAATACGAGCGCAATGTAGTGCTGAGGATACCAATTAAACTAGCACCTGGGTTATATGGGCAGGCGTATCACTTACCATCAAGTGAACGTCCCGCTCGTCTCGTAGCTTAATTGTAAATAAAAAAAAATATTATCATTATTTAATTCTTTGCCGTATATGGTGTAGGAGGCTTTCTTCGCCAATCAAACCAGGGAGAGACAGGAGGCAGCCGTAGTAAAAATATACTATATGGATTGTACATAAAAACAAAAATATGTGTACTTAAAGGTACAAAATAATAACTTAGACTGGTTGTCTTTAAGTTATCATCGTTGTGATAGTTACTTTGATAGTGTACTAAATGAATTACTTATTTATTTCCTTTTATAGAAACTCTATTGGAATAGCTTAAGATTTTAACTCCGTAAGAACGGAAGTTAGGTATCAAACGAAGTGTATTCCTGTCATAATCTTTGCCCACTACTGGGAGTCCTGGACAAAGGAGATAGTGCATCTAAGCTCGGGTCGGTAATCCAAGATTAATGCAACGCCTCCTACCAGCCGCTGGCACAGCCTCAGGACTCCTGTACAAATAGTTCAAGTATCATATGCATACCTTTATAAATACATATATTAATAGAGATATTATTTTATCTAGATTATTCTAACTGCTGAATTTATCTAGGTTTTAAGTGGGAATGAGGGCGTGGAATGTAATGTCTCCTGGCTTAGAATACTAAGTTAAAACTCAAATAATTATAATTTTAATTAATTTGGTTAATACACGAGCGACATTTTTATATAACAATATAGAAAAACAAAATGGCGGATGTAAAGCTATAAGGCATTTTATTCTAGTGATGGTAGGTCTTTGCTGGATCGTCTAGGTTATAATAATAGATAGAATAGGATATCTATGTACTATTATAACCTAGATCTTTTCTCTTTCTCTCGCTATACAGTAATATGAAATTACTGGGGTAACGAGACTTATCATCATAAGTCTAACGACAAGGGGTGTTTGTGTATATCATAGTAACTAGTAAGCGTATGTTACCATCAGATAAACTTGTATTTTTTTATGTGATTCAATCACGAGACTAGCGGCACGGTTATCTGATGGTAAGTGATACGCCCACAGATAACAACGTAGCGATATTTAAGATCGTTTTCACTGCACCAAATAGTGCTCATCGCCAGAGACATAAAATGATCAGTCTCGTAACCCCAGTAATTGCACTAGCTACAGCCACCTTCAAACCGGATCACACAGTTTGCACAGTGCTGTTCGTCGACTGCGATAAGCGCTGCGGTCGTACCTAGACGTTCTCCGACTATACAAATCTAGCATCAGTATATACCACAGAAAAGAAAAATTAAAAAAAAAAACCAGTTAACCTTTACGGTTATGAAGAGGAAAACAAAAAAAAAACTATTGAGATTAAACCAATACTAAATTACTAGTAACACAAGAACATGAATATTGTGCAGTGCATAAACATAAGTTATATATCAATATTCGTACAAGTAATGAGTCGCGTCGTAATTACTTAAGTTTATTGCAAGTTACGGTTAAGTCCCTGCATTGAAGACGAAGGTGGAAGCGTTTCAGTTAGTGCGCAGTAATTCAAACCAGCGTTTAAACTAATTGACGCGTTAGGATTGCGCACACTGCGCAATTTTATGTGCGCATTAAATGAACAGCCCGCTCCGTACCCGGAATTACGACGCGAACACTCGCCCGCGCGCAGATTGAAGTATAAACCATAAGTTTACTGCTGGACCGTCTATGTACGTACAAAGAGGTAAGGACAAACATTACTGTGTTGACTTTACAGTGATCCGGTTTGAAGGATCATTAGATATTACTAGTGGCAGGTCTCTGTTGGCAGATACCGTATAGGTAGGTGCCACTGCAGCGCCTATTGCCGCCGACAAACAGTATTGTGCAAACATTATTATGTTCGGGTTCGAAGGGTGTTGTCGAGTAAAGAGATTCACTTTCTTACGTCTCAGTTGAAGTGTAAAACATAAATCGACTTATTTGACCAGTTAATATCATAAAGCAGTAGTTTACTGGTGGTAAGAGTCTGCTACTGGAAACCGCCTATGTATCACCACAGCGCCTACTTCTACCGGCAAACAATAGTATGCGAACATTACTATGTTCCGGTTTGAAGGGTGCTGTAGCTAGTTTGATTACTGAGGTATGGAGACACAACATCTAATGCCTCTAGGAGACGAGCGCAACGTGCTGCTGTATATAGCGCTACGTTGTAATGAGCCGGCGTATAGCTTACCATCAGGTGAACGCCCAGCTCGTATGGTTGCTTTTTTTTTTTTTAAAGAAATGTTGTGTATATCTTCTCACTTTATTTTAGTCGATTTTGGCTAAATGATGAGATATGGGGTGTGAGGGTTTCCACACAACAACTCACAGGAACCAGGCCAACCTCACCTGCTCGTGGTGCACCCTACTAATCAACAAACGAGGCTTTGGCTCACACCTCGCATTGGGCCAGCGTGGGGGGAAATGGCCTAAATCCCGTAATATGAATCCTTAGAAAATCAATGAGTGATTATTTGGGGAAGGCAAAGGATTGGGAAGGAATTATGTCCAGCAGTGGACGTGTATGATGATGAGAGACGAGGAAGTAACGCCACTATGAATACGATGATAATATTATTCTTTGAACTGATCCGCGACGTATACTTGAAGGAAAGCTTGCTGCTTGGCTTTAAGCGCGGCTGCTTTATGACGTGTATTAAAAAAAAATATATGTGAAATAAACACGTCGTGAGGTTAAAGTCTTTATTACCGGATACTGCAACCGATGCAGTTAAATGAGACGTTAAACTGAATTATGCGATATAATTACACTTAAATCTGCGTGAACTGTATGACTCCATTTGTGGCGGCTCCCTTTATCTCCTTACTGCATTTATCAGTCGTTCTTCTCCAACTTTCTTATCAGCTCGACTTCAGTTATGGTAAGTGGTACAGAGCCTGAGGAAGACCGGCTTCAATATATCGATAGCTGGAACATTTACTGCTGGTAGGTCTCTATTACCGGAAACTATAAGTAGGCAACATTATCGTGTTCCGGTTTGAAGGGAATCATCATCATAATCAGCTGCCCTCTTCAAACTGAAGTTTGAAGGGAATAGCTATTGTCATTACTGGGTTAATGAGACATCATATCAGGTCTCAAAGCGACGAGCGCAATGTAGTGCAGTATAAACCATGGTAAATACATCCGCACTGTTATCGACGTGTACCACTTACCATCAGGTAAACTACCCCCTCGTTTTCATGAAGACAGTGAACTACTCTTTTGGGGTTTATTATATTATATTATAAATATATGAGACGATTAATCACAGCCGAATAACTGGCGCGTAATAATTCAGAGGATACTCCATTGTTGCGGCGACTTCCGGTCAAGGTTCCATTGCACCCTCCACCTTATAAAATATAACCAGAAAGCTTCGTTTCACCCTGACTGAGTATGTGATGGTGAGAGATAGCAGGCAAGTTTTACTAACACCATAACCATTCCTCTCGAAAGAATCAGCCATAAACATATATAGCCTGTAGCCATACCATAGAGCTATTATTTCTACATATATATAGAAAGTCTATTGCTATGTTGTGCACAGCTTACTTTTATAATGTAGTTCGTAAGTTATTTGTAACATGTTAAAGTTCTGACTCGGTACATAAATCGCCGGATACACAGAAAAAGTATGGGCGTGTGAATAAATCATCGCAAAAGGTCAGCGGCGTTGTTTTGCATCAATAAATGATCTCGTTTCATGTGGAGCGGACTGGAGTTACACGAGAATGTGCGCCGGGTCAGATCTGATGATGGAGGATAGGTATTGTTTATCCAAAAGATAGAATTTATTTTTTACAATACATATATCGATAGATAGTTTAACTATTAATGTATACAATATTTGTTTAACATTGCACCATTGCTATGCTCGGGGTTTCCCTGAGTGATCGAATCAGAAATGAGGAGATCTGTAGAACTAAGGTCATCGACGTAGTCCAAAAGATCGCTAGCCTCAAGTGTCAATGGGTAGGACAAATCGCTCGAAGGACTGACACCCATTGGGGCATTAAGGTCCTTGAATGGCGACCGCGTACCGGTAGACAGTGTTGGCAGGCCCTACACCAGGTGGTCCGATGATCTGGTGATGGCTGCAGGTAGCGCAGGATCGATTGATGTGGAGATCTTTGAGGAAGGCCTATGTCTAGCAGTGGACGTCTATCGGCTGATAATGATGATCATGATTGCACTATTGACGAGACTCAAGCAAATTTCACCAGCTCGTGATGCACCCTTCTAATCCACAAACGAGGCTCTGGCTTCCAGCTATCAGCATCGGGCCAGCGTAGTGGGAAGTAGCCCAAATCCTTCCGTATGAACCTTTATAAACGACGGCTCTAAGTGCCTGGCGATGCAGGGAGCGTAAGACCGATCGATGTGTGGATCTTTGAGGGACGCCTATGTCCAGCAGTGGACGGTTATCGCTGATAATGATACTTACGTTATATTAAATATATAGTCGGCTAATGATGATGATGATTAATACTGCATATATATATTTGATTGCAAATACAAATTAAATTATTTAAGTCGTCGATGTCCTATCCTTACATTAAGATTAATCTAGGGATCGGAAATCCCTAGAATAAGATTATAATCCAGATCTAGATTGTTGTTGTTGTAAACTTCAAATAATATTTAATGTAAAAATTTCTAGTGGAATGATTTTGTCACTTGTGAGGTAGAGGAATTAGTTTCCGGTAAGACCATTGTAATATATATTACTCGACGGAAGGACAATGAAGCGTCATTCGGCGGAGAGTTGTGGTTCGACTGGCAGGGATTAGGAGAAAGAGTGTATAGTGATTTGATTTCTCTTCACTATGTTGTGGTTGGATATCGTCACAAATGTAATCATCATCAATTGATGCTGTAGTTGTATATAGTATCTGTCATTGGAGGAGTTAAAAGAAAACTGTTTTGAATTATAATCACAGTTCATCATTGTGACCTACAAAAGAGTCAAATATTTAAACTGCCTCTGGCGCAGTGATTACTGTTACTGATTTGTTAACACGGAGGTCGGTGGTAGGATTTATCTCGCTCTAGTCTACCATAGTCTAGTTAACTGCATCATAATCTAGGTATTCTGCCCTAACCGCATTATTGTGTTCCGGCTGCGAAATAGCCTCATCGATATATTTTGAGCGAGCGCTCTTCAGCATTCGCGGCCTCATTGTCACTCAACAACAAGTGATGTTGAGGTTAAATATTATAAACAAAAAAGCTTCATGAACCGAATTTTAAATTTGAAGTAATTTAAATGTGTTATATGTAGTATTCTTTCGTAAATAATTGTTAGGGCGTATTAAAACCTTTTTGGAGATCGATACGCGCAGATCGAATCAACAAAGTATTCGCCGGACGGGTTCCGATACATTGAAATGAGGTTATTATCTCACTTGGGGCCCGTAAGTGAATTTATCTGTTCGTTTAGCTATAAAGTAAGTACAGTTTTTTCTTGTTTCTTACTCTAAAATATTGGATGCAGTTTCGTAAATGTAGCGCCAAGGATATCCGCTCCGAAGGATGCGCTTTATATGAAAATCGTTATATTTAACCAAGCTAAAACAAATATTTTACATTTTCATTGTTTCTTGTATTTGTAACATACAATAGATATAATTAAAGTGTTTTGTACCAACACTGATTTTTGGGAAAAACTTTGTACTGGCCTGCAGCAAATGCCATTACGTGTTTCAAAATGCACAAGGTATACCTTACTAGGTACCTTGTACTTTTAAGAATATATTAACTTACAAGCTGTTTCTTATAATGCTTTTTGGGGAAGAAATTTGGTAAAGTCCATTCTTACCTGTCTTCTAAATGGCTTAAGTAAAATCTCTGCTACATTTTTGGGGTCCTTTTTAAAAGCTTCTATCCAATAGTTTCTATCAAAATGTTTATATATATTTTCACACTCTTCACAATTATCAATCTAGTTATCTGTTAAGATCAGTAAAGTTTGAGTAAAGCCATACGACAGACAGGTGTTTGGGTCGAAGTACAAAATGTATTATATGGCTGATCCAGTTAAATTGTATATTAACCATGGTAGTGCGCGGGCGTGTGATCTCGTTGGGTCCGCTCCCCGACCTGAACATAATGCAGCCGATATCGATTATATTTACGAGGCGCATGCGCACGCGCATCGGGCGCGTAGCAGATTAACGCTTTTGTTGTCGTTGGTAATTGGGCGCACAGGGTAAACCGAGGGAACCAGGAGACACATAAACTAGCACCAGCTCCCAGTTGAATACAGCTATGTGTACTTTATAGACTTTTCTACAGGTAGATCATCGCGGAACTTATTCCTGCTGTGAAACGGTACTGCGCAAACATTACTGTGTTCCCATTTCAAATGTTTTAGTTAATAAAAATTACTGGGTAACAGGAGACCTAATACTTTATCTCGAAACCACGAACACGTATGTAAATCGACATAACTAGCATTGTGTTTTTCTGGGCTGGTAGTTTCGTTTGGTATAGAAAATATGAACTAAGTGGATTCCAGCCAAATTTTATAATTTGTGGCATAGGAATTGAAACAGGAACTTCAGTATCACAAGGCAGGCGTTTAGACACTGCGTCACAAAAACATAGAATTACCGGGACTTTCATTGTAGTGTATTGTAAATTTGTCCATCAAACTTTTGAAGAAGAACAGTTTGAAGAAGGCAACTCATAATGATGATGACGATGTAGTAAATCTACATTTATCGGAAAGTACAACAAACGACGTACCTACGAGTTGGCTACACTTGAATCCCATATGATTCATTCGATCGCATGATTTCGAATTGAGACCTCTTATTTATGGTTGACAAAAGAAAGCTTAAAATATATCGTCTTTAATGCGACAGTGAAAAAGCATTCTAGACCTTATAAAGACCGTTTTATTTCTCTTGCGTACCATTCAAAAATTTGCTTTTGAAATCAATAAGGTCGCCGAATATATTTATATGATTTTTTTTCCCATTCATTTATTTTTTTTCTCCAGTGCTTATTTACTACGATAGGTTTATTGGTTCAGGTCGTTTTTTATATTCTCGTTACTTATCTCTTTTTAAAGTATAAATACGTGTAATTGGATAAGTCCATGTCTTTCAGTGACTTTAATTGGGATGATAAAGAAAATAATCAAATATCTACATAAGATTTTCTTCTATTCTTGTCGTAATTATTGTCAAAGTAGATTTTTGGTCACCGACGCCTGTTTCTCTTTAATCTATTATTAAGAGAGTAGATACATAATATATAGAAAGAAAAGAAATTTAGTAATCAATAAAATTCAAATACGACAGTTTCAGCGAAACTGTGTAGATTTAAAATGATAAAAAAGTCATAAAATTATGTGTTATTCTTGAAATAGATTATATTCCGAACTATCAAATATTTTAGATAAGCTTTTGATACTCCGTTATTAAAAACCTTGGTCCCCGAATAATATTAAGATATTTCTAAGTAAGACATATTATCATATGGCACTTGAAGTTCATTTCGTTGTAGTGGGGTTATATTGTGATAAGCAGCTTAAAGCAATGAAAATGTACACTGAAGTTACAGCTCAGATAGATTTTGTATTCTTAAACGACGTGGGAAATGAATTGGATTACGTATCGCACACGGTCATGGTTTGCATTTAACCTTTTGAAGTCTGATAAATACCAAATATCTGTCTTATAAAACTTCTTTCTTCTACAATTGACAGTAAAACATCATAATAGACAGTTTAAGTGTCATTTATTTGTATGATCTTCACTTAGAGTAGCTTTTTAAGCCATCTACGGCAATTGCGTTCTTGAAATTTTAGTCTTAATTAAGTTATTTGGATGATCTGACAAAATGTGAGCCATTGTAGTTAAATTTTGTCACATTTTATCATCTAAATCTAATTTTTAAGCATCTACGACAAGATTTTTATAACTTTATTAAAAATATAATTGTTATATTAACAGTCTAATAATGAAAAGTATATAAGCTTTCAGTTCCTTGTCGATATGGTTGGTAATTGATTTCATAAAGTAAATTCTCTATTAATCCAGTTAGTTTACAATTAAAAAAAATGAATAGTAATAAAAGTTCAACCACCATCATGATCATGATAAGTTGAATACATCAAAGTATTTATATATACAGAAAACAAAACATGTCCTAAGTGTGACCCCTGTGGTACGCCGAGCGATTTCGCCCGTTATTGTTCTTAAAAAAGAAAAGTTGACCGATTTATCGACGGCTGAGCCCATTTGGAGAGTAATGAAGCCCCGACGTATCCAGATCGAGTGCTCATTAAAATTGATGAGCCAACGTTTATCGAGTAACGTTCAGTATCTATCTGATGAAAGAATTCGGTACTCGTTCAGAAGTCGGCTCTTCAAAATTAAACGAGGTAATTATTTTTAATTACATTTCCGTCTATTATTTTGCAGAACTTTCAATAAAGGGAATGCATGCTTTAATTTCATAATTTGTATATGATTAACAGGACAGTTCCTACATCATCTTCATGAAAGGAAATTTGATACTTGTTTTTGTTAGTACTACTTACATCATTAACTTCGATAATGAACGAATACGATAACTTAAATTCATTTTGATTGTGAAATAGTAACTTACGAATGCTCGTATTGTTGCTCCAATAGTTTGATTTGGTTTTGTGCCTGATATGAGAAGCTACTTATATTTTTTCTTTCTATGTATTAGACTATATTACCTTAATAACCCCTTTTTCGTTACATTCAAAAGTTACTATTAAAATCACATATTAACAAGATGAAACTCCGTCAGACGAAATAAGGTTTTATGGCCTCGTCGACTTCCTTTTCATAATTTATATCAATGGCAATACATCAAGCGACCGCTTTATTTATAGGTCAGCTTCATGCGGCGGTGCTGTTTATGTCATTTTGTATATAGTTATTTATTAGCCTGTTACTAATTATTGGCTGTCTGTTCCTCATCGATTGCGTACAGTGTGACCTTTGCACGAAATTTACCCTTTTTCACGTCAAACCGCGACCTCTGCTCGGTGAGCGTGAAAAATTTACGAGGTCACTATCTAGATGAACTATGACGGTAGGGATATTAAATTTTAAAGTGGTCAACAATTAAGCAATAATTCATTTCAACGTCCGAGTGAAGTCGGCGATGTTCTGTTGATGTCTCATGTTTTAAGTTCGCTTGTTAAAGGACTTGTTTCTTTAATGAAATTTTCTATAAGTAAAGGTTTTCCTTATAAAAGATGACAAAACCTAAATTTATTACAACAAAGACTTTAAGATGATGAGTTTCGTCAACACAATTCGTGGCCAATACAGTCTTTTATGTACCCTGGAGTAAATTTTAGTGATGTTAAAATCTATATATATCTATTAATAACATTTAGTTTCCTGTCGATGATAATATTACAAAAATGTCATCAGACTTTATTCGCAATCATAATACAGAGAGAGAAGTAGCATTGCAGTTCGTTTTCAGAGCGTTATAGCTCTACTAGAACATTCTGTAGAAGTTTCGGAGACTGATGAAGGATGCCATCATCAAGGAGAATTTATAACTTTATTCACCATTAGTCATTTGCTTAGTGGGGAATAATACTGATTTTGAGATTGAGATTTTGTAACAATAATATTAAGGATGATTTGGTCATGATCAGTTATCACTTTCCCTACAAACATACACAAATACATTATTTTCGTAAATATATAAAGTTCACATTGTTATAAACTTGATTGTACAATATCTGAGGAGTGATGGCGAGGATATCATAGATACGTAAGACAGAAGTGATCGAAATCAATCGTACTAGAAACGCCCTGTGATGCATCCAGGAACAAAGCTAGAAATGTGGGCCCGCATCAAAATTCTAATGCATGTGGGACCCTGAGATGTTATCTGGCTGAATTGATAAGCGACGCGCCCGTCCCACTCCGGAGATTTGTCTTCAGTTCGACAGCTGTACAGATGCCATGTGAACTAGCGGAATCAGATGAATTGTCTGACCGTACGCACGCGGCATAACACTAGGCTTACGGGACCAGGATTAACCGGAGGCAATGAAGAGGTTCTCAAAATGGAATCAAATTTTTCTAAGGTAACTTACATTATAACTTGATTCGGTTGTAGTTATTTCTTTATCTATTGGAAAATATAGAAAGCATAAAATAAAATTTGTGTTGAAATTGGGAAAAAAAATATAACAGATGAAATAATGGGCTACACTTTTTGTAGTTTTATAGAATGTATCATAATAATCATCATCATTATCAATCGATAGTTGTCTACAGCTGGAATCAAGCCGTTCCCGATGATCTATACACTGGTCTTGCCCTGCTGTATCCCAATAAATGTTTCATCTTTATTAAAAATATATATACTAAATTACTTCGTAGCAGTAAAGGGCGAATAAAGATTAAAAAAAATTACTACAAATCATCAAAAAATACATCAAAATCAGTGGAACTGTTTGAAAGATATGATGCTGCATATGCGGACTGATATAGATGAACATACACAAAAATATATGCACTGTTAAAATACAATACAATTCGTGTAGATTCAGCATACATTAAACGTTTTTTTTTATTCAATTAAACAACGAGATGAGCTGGACGTTCACCTGATGGTAAGTGATACGCCCGCCCATAACAACGTGGCGCTAGTTAAGTATATTGCACAACATTGCGCTTATCTCCTGAGACATAAGATATTGAGTGTCATTACTTCAGTAATTACACTAACTACAGCGCCCTTGAAACCGGAACACAGCTCTGTTAGGAGGCAGATGTAGACGCTGTGGTGATATCTACCTAGATGGTTTTCGTTAGCCGAGACTTACAACCAGTAAACTACTGGTTTATGAAATTTAACTGTTCAAACAAGTCGATTTATGGTTTATATTTCAACTGAGACGTAAGAAGATGAATCTTGGTATACTACAGCACCCTTCAAACCCGAACACAGTAATGTTTGCACGTTACTGTTTGAGGACAAGAATAGGCCCTGCGGTCGTACCTATCTAAATAGTCTCCGATAATAGAGACCTATCCACCAACGCAAGTAAGTAACCGTAATGCAAAATAACAAACAAAATGGCGGTTGTTCGTGTATCGACTGTATGGAGATAACGGATCAATGTCTCGATATGTTACTAAGAATGGCGTAAATAATATTATTTTGACGGGAGTGCCGCGAGAATCGAATTTACTATGACTCATATTACCGAATACCGCAATCCGTACGTTATGAATATCCAAATTAACTATCATCTATCGTCCACTGCTGGACATAGGCCTCTCTCAAAGATTCCCACGTTAATCGGTACTGCGCAGCCTGCATCGCCGGGCACCAGATGCCTTCGTTTGTGGGGGTTCATATGGGTGATTTGGGCCATTTCCCACCACGCTGGCCCAATGCGGATTGGTGGGAACCAAAGCCTCGTTTGTTGATTATCACGGTGCACCTCTAGCAAGTGAGCTTGGCTTGTACCCGAGAGTTGTTCCGGATCCATACAAATACTGAAAATATATGAAGTTTCAACGAATCCTTCAATATTAACATATATATACAAAAAGATTTTTCCTTAATTTACAGCATTTTTAATTCAAGTTAGCAAACAGAAGAGCTGGACATTCACTTAATGGTAAGTGATACGCCTGCTCCTAACAAAGTGGCGCTAGTTAGTAAATACTGTACTACATTACGCTCGCGGCCTGAGACATAGATGTTGAATCTCATTACTCCAATAATCTCGCTAGTTACAATGCCTTTTAAATCAAAACAGTATTGTTTCCACATTACTATTTATCGGTTGCAATAGGCGTTGTGGTGGTACTTACCCAGATGGTCTCCGGCAACAGAGACCTGGTTCCACTATATGTCTACCAATCTCCAAGAAAAGAAAAGTTTTGTTAATTTCAAACATTTACTCCAATCTAATCAGCCGGAAGACGTCCACTGCTGGACAAAGGCCTCCCCCAAAGATTTCCACTCAGACCGGTCCTGGGCCACCCGCATCCAATGGTTGCCAGCGACCTTGACCAGGTCGTCGGTCCACCTTGTGGGGGGTCTGCCCACGCTACGTCTTCCGGTACGTGGCCGCCACTCGAGAACCTTTCTGCCTCAACGGCCGTCGGTTCTGCGAGCTATGTGCCCTGCCCATTGCCACTTTGCGACGGCGACCTTCGAGCTATGTCGGTGACCTTGGTTCTCCTGCGGATCTCCTCATTTCTGATTCGATCTCGCAGGGAAACTCCGAGCATAGCTCGCTCCATCGCCGTCTCAGCAATCTTAAGCTTGCGGACAAGGCCCACAGACATTTACTACAAACTAACAAAATAATATTAATTTATATACTCAGTTATAATTTCAAAACAAACAGTCCACTTGATCTACCCACTGCTGGGAATCAGAGGCTGTACAAGCGCGAGTGGGCGGACTTTGTATATCTATGAATGACATTGTTATTAGTACATGTTCGTTTCTTTATAATGCTTTTATTACCGCAATCTCGATCAGTCGGGATCGAACCTGCGCCTCTACCTAGACCTGCAGAGCATGCACTAACGTATGAAGGAACATTGCAGGAAATAAAAAAAAAATATATATAAGTCGAACCACTGCAAACAGTAAGATACATATATATACATACATAGTAAGTGTGGTCCTTTAAAAGATAGAGCCGGGACAAATTATCTGCGCTTGTTCGTCTGTTTTTTTTATACTATTATGCGAGATGTTACGTCACGACATTACCTCAGTAATTAAACTAGCTATAGCGCCCTTCAAACCGGAACACAGTAATATTTACACAGTACTGTTTGTCTGTTACAATAGGTGCTGCGGTTGAAACTGCCTAGACTATCTCTGACATCAGACACCTTCCACCGGTAAACTGTACGAAATGGATGCGATTTTTTTTAAATACCTGTTTAATAGGCAGTAAACTATAGCCGCATTGTAAATGCTCCGCTGTAAATCATGAAAAACAATCATTGTAATTGGCTTTAACGGCGCGCGGACATTTTTCGTAATAAATTATAAACTTACTTTACTATTTATTCGAGTAAAGCGTTCATAAATATAAACGATTCCGATACCAATTTGCTGTAAAGGTCGATCGTTTATCAATATTTATGAAGTGCAATTACTTCCGGCATCTATCCTGCGGGTAATGTTAAAGTCAAAAGTCTATGTCATCCCCCACTTTAGTCAAAATCTTTTAAAAGTGTTACTTAACTATTATGTTTAACTTTTTTGTGGAGTAGCGAGCGGAAGTTTTCCGAGTAATACCATTGAAATGTTTACATGAAGTAGAAAGCAGTTTTTTATATATAACATATATAAATATATGTATATACAGATTTGATATATATTAGTAAAATTTTTGGAAAAGCTATTAAGAATTTTGTTTTTTATTCGACACAACAACGCGACAAGGAACAGGTTCATCTGATGATATGTGATGCTCTTGTTCATAACAATATGACGCTAGCTAGGATTATATACACTGCACCAAATTGCGCTGATCGCCTTGAACCATAAGATGTCGAGTCTCTCACCTCAATAATTTTACTAGCTAGCTTCAAAACGGAACAGTAATTTTTGCACATTACTATTTAGCAGTAGAAAAGGCGCTGGTACCTACCTAGAGGATCTCCGACAACAGGGTCCTACCACAAGTAAATTACTTAAGTATTAAAATTATTTACTGGTGTAAAGTATAACTTATATTAAAGAAGAGATGATAAAGTTATCTACTAGTTGCAATATATATATTTCTCGAACAATCGATAAGCTCTTAGTTATGACGGCGGTTATTAAGACATGCTCACTGTTCCAGGGCGAGGAAGTTGAGACATGGCTCCCCAGTGGACCGGTGAGCTAAATGTTACGATTAACAGGCTCTATCAGGGCGAGACCGGCACACGGAAGCGTTGTTGTTGTGCGAATATATTTATGGGCTGCATTCACAGGTTTCTCCTGTGGTGCGTTATAAAGCATTGTTCATACTTCAAACTTAACAAAATTCATTTAATTATTTGAATTAAGGTTGTAGCTTTTGAGGTATTTTAACATCACACAGCAAAATGTTGTACTATGTTCCGGTTTGAATGGTAAAAACAATGAACACAATATAGTGCTGTGTTTAAAATCTTAACCATCATCATCAGCAGCAACAGCTTGACATAGGCCTCCCACATTGAAGAGTTCAATGAAAGGAAATGGCGTTAGCCCACCACGCTTGCGCAGAGCCTCTTCTGTTATTCATCAGGGTGCAGGTGAGATTGACTTGAACTCCGTTAGGTGTTGGGCGGAACCCCTTACACTCTTCTTAAACATGACCATATTATACTACTGGTGGTAGATCTTCATGTCAGAAACCGTCTATATACGTACCACCGCATCTCGTGTAGCTGCCGCCGAACAGTACTGTACAAATATTGCTCTCTTCCGGTTTGAAAGTAGTTGTAGCTAGTGTAATTACTGGGGTAAAGCGACATTATCTGTCTCGAAGCGATAAGTATTGTATGTATGTGATGAAGTGTATCATCATAACAAGCGCTGTTATGGATACGTAAATAAATTACCAATAGGTTTCTTGTCAGGTGTGATTCTCAGCATCTGCAGTAAGAGCTAATTGTTACTGCTGTACTTTCACTTACCAGCTCACGAGTATTATTTCAAATTCATTACAATGTAAAATCATTTCCCCTCCATGTGTTTGATCCTTATGAAACGTATGAAGAAGCTTCCGAGCGGCCGGCTAAGCTTTTGCGATACTTTGAAATATTCCCTTATTTACATGCGCCGCCGGTACCCGAGGTGGCGAGAGTTATGCATCTGACCTCAACACCGCATTTGCAAGTTTGAACGTTTCACACGAACACCACCACCACTATTTCGAGATTAATCTTTTGAGATATACGACCAGTACATCATTCTATCGCTAAACATTTAGTAGAACTGAATTTTCTTTATTCAAATGAAAGGGTGAAAGGGGTACAACAACTTAGGGGACCCAAACTAACATCTGCACGTGGTACACCTTGCTAATCAACGGACGAGACTCTGGCTCCCCGCATTCCGCATTGGGCCAGCATGGAGTAACATAGCCCAAATCCCCCATATAACGATGGTCATCAGTGCCCGGCGGTACTTAATACCACGCTGGCTGTATATGAAGACATTTGGAAGAGGCCCATATCCAGCAGTGGATGTCTATCTGCTGACAGCTGATGATGAGATGAGAGCAGAAAGTTCAACTGATTGATAGTAGGCGATACAATGGAGCATTAGTTATGTTGATGCACACTGTACCGCGTTGTACTCGTCGCCTTGAGGTTTGAGATGTTACGCCGTTACCTAAGTAAATTCAACAACCACAACGCACTTTAAACCAGTAATATCTGAACAGTAAAAGTTTACAGTGAAAATAGTATTTCTGTAAGTTATTTTTACTACAAACATAATATTCCACAGGAAAGAGTATAGCTCTTATATTACATAGATATACGAGCTGTTCATCGGCCCCTTTCCTGGGCGTCACACCCCGCAACTTCCTCTGGGGTAGGAATTTTATAAAATCCATTCTCAGCTGATCTCTTAATGGCTGAAGGAATATTCCTACCACACTTCAATTCTCCAGGCCTTATGGTTTCAAAGATATCGTGAGGATTCTATACATAGCTGGCTCATATCAAATATCATGGAAGCAATTCCATTGTGAGGAAAGAGGATCTCTTAATAACTTCACAAGGTTGGTACTAATAGGTAAAATTCACACAACATTCTCCTTATAGACAGGAGAAGAAATGTTTTGAAGATATAAAGAACTGGACTGATTTTAAATGCCGTCAGTTGAAAAGCATAGCTGAAGTATCTTCTCAACTTAAGGCTTATTTCCCGAAAAGTTACGAGCTGGTAAATTATGTAGAGACGCCTACCTCCCGCGTGATGTATGGAGCGCATCAACAGCAAGTGGCAAGTACTTGCCGGAGGTTTCCCTCCCGCACTCTGTAAATGTTAAATATGTTAACGTGTCTTTATGAGGGTCATCTTTTTTAACAACCGGCTACTGGGAGAATCTCAGTGAGGTTAAGCGATGTTTTCACCTTTCGGTCTTAAATTGACGATTGTCTGTCAATTCTTCCACTGAAGGTTACGTATGGTAGTTTTTTTTTTTACCTGTTCACAATAAATATATAGTATATATCCTGAGATTCACTGACTCATCACGACATCTCCACAGCTGTTAGACTTAAACACTCTTAATTTGGTAGAGATTTTGCCATTTAAGAAGCAGCTAAGAATAGTCTTTACGAATTTCCTTCTCCAAAGGAAGTTACGAGGGTGTTATGGCCAGCACAGCGTACGGAGAACAGCTGGTTGTCTCATACACTACAATTAGCCGGCTCAGAGGAGCGTTATAGATGTATGTTCATCATCGTCATCGTCAGTCGATAGACGTCCACTGTTGGATATAGGCTTCCCCCAAAGATCTCCACATATAGTTAGCATGGTCACCAACACCGTTTGGCACTAGGGACTGTATGGGCTTATGTAAGGGGTTCATATGGGTTGATTTGGTCCATTTCCCACAAAGTTTGCCCAATGCGGGTTGGCAGGAGCTAGAGCCTCGTTTGTTGATTAGCAGGGCCATGAGCAGGTGAAATATGTTTGGGTCCCGTGAGTTGTAATGCGGGATTAATTATACCCCTATATATGTATGTAATAAACAATAAAAAAAGCGCCGAGTCCAACCATTGAAGTGATGAGAGAATGAAGGTAATGAAATGTAAAAAATAGAGAATGGAAGACAAAAGAAGGAAATAGAAAGTGTTATACCAATAGATTGAAAAATTGTAAATATATTATGTATTGACCCTAATATGCCGGAAGAAATAATTAAAAAAAAACAAGTGTTCGTGTATAGGTTTATATTTGTATCCACAATATTTATCTGTATGTCTGTGTCTTTTAGTTATAATTCCGCATTGCTGAATCGAGTTCCTTTTTCTCCTTGTTTTTATATACGATCCTAGATTTTCTTAGGTATAGTTGTAGCAGAAAAGTCAATTGATTGATTTTATATATTATTCCTATTTAATAGTTTCTCAATCGTATTATTTAGTAATTTTAGTTCAGTTAGTACATAAACAGAACCTACACAAATAGAACTCATATATATATGGCAGTTATTATCAAGTTGCCGTAAGTTGAATAAGTTATTAATTTCTACAACTTTACCATAAAGTTTCTATAATATTTTTTTAACTAAACACCTACGGTGTGTAATATTTGATGAGTTCACGGAATGTGAATGGACACGTGGGTGCCGAAGAAGTAATTCGTTAATCCTAAAACTCGATCAGTTTTCGACTTATAATGGAGATTGGGTTTCTACAAATAAGGACATAATGGACCCACATCAGCTCAGCTTCGATGAGTGACTTAATTAGAACAATTTACATTTTATCAAAGATTTCAAGGTCTATCAAAATTAATGTGTATTGTATAATCGATGGGGTTAAAGCGGTCCCGCACAACTTACGCTACCCAAGCCAATGTCACTTGTTTTTGGTCCAATGGCCCAATTCGCCTTATATAAACCACTAGAAAAGACAATGTCGCGGGAAGCAGCTGGATGCGAGCATCGTAGGTGTGAAGATCTTTGGAGAGGAGGCCTTTATCCAGGAGTGGACGTCTATTGGCTGATGATGTAATACATTATCATCATCCGCTAAAAGGCGTCCACTGCTGGACATAGGCCTCCCCCAAAACTCTCCACATCGATCGGTCCGCGTTGATCCCATCCAGTGCAGCATACATGACTGAAGTTAATCTCATTCATTCAATCTTCTTTTGATCTGTTTGATTTAGTGGTGATAGATCTCTGTTGCCGAAGACTTCTTCGTTACCACCACAGCTCCAATTTTTGCCGTCAAACAGTAGTGTGCGAATATTACTGTGTTCCGGTTTTAGAAGAGCGTTGTAACTATTGAAATACCTGGCTATACGGGACGGAATCTTATATCTCAAGGTGATCAGCACAATGCGATGCTGTGTATATTATCTTAACTATCGCCAAGTTGTTATAGACAGGCGTGTCTTTACTATGAGTTACCGTTTTCTGGTCTCATCGGTTCGTTGAATAGATAATTTTAGCAGCAAGTAAGGTGACAATGACACCGAAAATAGAGAAGTATTCTCATCGAAACTACCCGAGCTGCTGAAAAGTTGACAGACAAATTGTTAACTACCAGGCGTTTTCGCATTCGCAAAAATCCAACCTCTGCCTTAATTCAGTACGATTCTGGAATCGAACCAAGAACCTTCGTTTTGTATTCCAGCCAGTGGGCTACTGTATCTTCCGAAGCTTTCCTGGTTTGGATTCCGTTTGAACTCGAGCGCGAGTGCCTGTCATGAAATGATTTAAAGCGGACTTTATAAAATTCAATGCGCAAGTTTTGATTGATTATCGCGAGGGAACCTGTTCCATGCCGCTAGTGATGTTCACATTGTTGGGGTCTCGGACTTATGATATCACAATGATAACTTCGATAATTATTAAACTATGGTAATTCTTAAGATAATGTAATCATTAGGTTTCTGACTTGGGAGTGTTTAAGATAAGAGTGCACAGGCTCCTTCTAGACTAGTGCGTTCTAGTCTGTTTCCAAATTTGGTAATGTATTTCTTGACTTGATAGAAAGGTGATTGATGTTAGTAAAAACTCTCCGTATTTCTATGGTCGCACCCCCTTGTCTAAGTATCGTGGTCAGTGCAAGGGTTTGGAGCGGACGATCTGCTTCCACCGCTCTCTATCCAGCGCATCTCTTACGACTGTGTAATAAAAACTACATATGTATTATTACCATGGGAACACAGGTAAGTATAGATTGTCTTTTAAATTGTATTGAGTTTTATTTGTATATAAATAATTTGAATCATCGAAGAACACCTCATCCCTGGCAAGTCGGCAGCGAACCTCGCCAACTGTACCGCTCATTTGCTTGATAATACACTGAGCGCATTCAATTTGCGCTGTTTTTGCGTTAATGCGGGCGTGCGATGCGATTACTGTTCCCATGTGAAGGGGGGCTATGTTTTACATTATACATGTATATAAATATGTATATAGATATGTATTTTTATTTATTTGCAAATATGTATTGATATTATTTCATCTTAATTGATATTTTTATCGATTATATTACATTAAGTATAATTTAAGGTGACGCAATTGCAACACAAGATGGCGTCTTTTTTTGGAAGCCATTTTGACATAAGCGATTAACGGAGTTCCATAGGAGGTATTAGTACGTATCAATGCAGTGGTAGATCATAGGGTTGCTTTAAAAGCATTGACGGCTATCAACGAGTTTCAGGGGGTAGAAATACCACATAACTCTAAACTAGGGTATCATTTAACCTCCTTCTGCGCCCCAAAAGAAAAGTTTCCGAATACGAAAACATTTATACATTTCGAAGCTTTTTTACACTATATAGGTAGGTGCGACTGTAGCTCCTATTTCTACCGCCAAACAGTAATGTACAAACATTCCTATGTTCAGGTTTGAAAGGCGCTGTAGGTAGTCTAATTAATGGGGTAATAAGACTTGTCATCTTGCACATTACAACGTCAATTTGGCGTGTTAATTACAAGGCGAAGTTCTTGCTCGTTTCGTAAATATAAAATATTCTGCGTTTGTTTGTTGACATCAATACGCTAGTGAATAAACATCATCATCATGCGGTGTCTAATTTAAAATGAAGTTTCCTGGATAAATTTGGAAAACTAACCCAGTCTGTTCTTTTCAACTGATGGTCTTTAAACCTAGTATACTTCTATCATTATCATCAGCCGATAGACAGCTGGACTGGCATATAGGCCTGTCCCAAAGGTCTCCCCAAACAGTCAATATGGCCTCCGGTATCGCTGAGCACTAGGGGCTAGCCACCACACTGGCCCAATGAGGGTTGGCGGGATTCCTGATATTGTCTAGTTATAATATAATCCATGTATAATTCATGTCACTGTCAATGAATCTATACACCACTTCACCTCCTCTCTCTCTTTCCAACAGGAAATTCGTTTAGTTGAATCACATACTAATAACTGTTTGAGTGGAAGACAAGAAAAATATACTAGTATTTTATACGTGTGCAGATCACTTAAATAATTATCTCAGAACTGACCACAACATGGGATTGCTGCGAATACCTTTTTCGCTATACATCGAAGCCGCGTCCTAGATTCTGCTTTATCCACACAGCATCACCAGGTATTACCTAACGAAATTAATCTTAATAATTGCTCTCGCATTCATTAAGTCGGACATTCGCGGAAATGGCCGGCGTTCGGACGACCTTTGGCTTTATTAGATTAGAAAATGTATTACTCCAGATCCAACATCTGTTGCCGTATTAAGGTAAGACATTCAGCGGGACATCGTTTATTACCACGGTAAATTGGTTTCATTAGAAGCAATTAAAACGATGTATTTTCGCACCATCCACACCATAACGGGTGGTTGGAGTTGCTAAACACTCCACTACACGTACCGAGCTCAGTAAGGCACGGAAACTACTTTCGGATACAGCGACTGATACTTTTGTGTAATCCGTATGAAATTTATCTTTACCTATTATTTATCTTTTTTTCAAGGATTTTACCAATAATCATCACGCTTGGCTGGCGGGTTGGTGATCGGAGTACTGACTTTATATCATCGATATCGCTGCTGCCCGATTACGGTCTGTAGTATATAAGTCGGCCAGTGATGAATGGTTATACCGCCATTAGCCGGTCACCAGAGCCTCGTTGGTCAATCTACAGGTGCACAAGCTGATGAGGTTGGTAATCGAGAAGGTCGACTAGGACTAACTCTCGTCAGATCCCGAAGTAAGAGATCCCGGAGCACCTTCTAATGCACTGAGATCACAGAGCGGGTTTTAGTGGGCAGAAGCCTTAACCTTTTCTTCCCCCCAGAAGCAAGGTATATTTTAAGAAGATTTACCCGCGATAAAAAAAAAGAATTGGGTCTCCTGCTTACACCCAAGAATCGAGGGAGCCACTGTATTCAAACATCTGATTATCTAAGACTGTCTTTGTATAGCAATCGTTGAACGCATGCTTCCTTACATCGAAATCCTTAGTTCATTTCTGGGGTTCTATGTTAAAGGGTTAGCTGCTGCATTTGCTGTAAATCTTCTGTTAAGACTGTATTGCTGTGATACAGCTGTCGATATAACAGAGCCTAAGTATTCACGATCAGTTTGCAACATATGAAATTGAGGTTAGGTTTTAACCCAGCGTTGCTTAAAGCGAGCATATATTTTAACCACCAGAAATCAAATTAATTTTAACGTGAGCCGCATCAGTATCGTTTGCGGGGACATTAACTTTATTAATTTATTAAACAAGCGCATAAATAATATTTCGAGGTTGTACCGCAATTAAAACTTCGTCGCTGCAATAATTAATAAACCGAAACCGAAGTCGGCGCTTAAATTAAGCTCGATTTGGTTGCGCGTCGGTTTCGTATCTCGCCGCCCGATCGTAAATCGGATCGGCCACGTAGCGTCGGCAGAACAGATACTGAAAAAAACATACAGTTTTTTTTGGAAGAATACAAGATAAATATTATCTATGTTCACTTTAGTATACAAGGCCTGCTTTGTTTATTGGTTGATAAGAGCGCGAGTCGAACAGACAAGTCAGAGCATCACTATATAAATGAGATAGCTCCAAATTATAAAACGTCTTCAGGATATTCTTAAGTTAGAAAAAAAGATTTTTTTGTTTCAAACATTCTGATGAATAATAAATAATCATCATCACTATCATCATCGTATACGTCTTTACTGGTGGTAGGTCTGTAGCCGGATACCGTCAAGGTAGGAACCACCGCAGCGCCTTGCAGCCGATGAAATGTAGTGTGCAAAAATTAATGTGTTCCGGTTTGCAGGGCGCTGTAGATAGTATAATTACTGGAGTAACGAGACTCAACATCTTGTATATTACGGCGACGAGCGCAATGTAGTAAAATTTAACCTAATCTCGAAGACAGTCACATTTCTACCCTATTGTCCAGTGTCTGAAGTAAGGGCTGCAATAATCTGAAATAATGGTTGTTTGTTACAAGATTCGAATCCAAGTTTGCGACATTTATACACCCTTGTAGTATTTGATAAAGTTTATATAATTTCATCAACAAATCATTTTGCTTTATGAAGCGCGCATCGATTTTTTACGGTGTCATCGATCTGACGTGCCGCACAAATCGATATTATTAATCGAGAGAATAACGCGATGCAATAAAACTTATAAAGCCTTCAGGATTACCTTCGCATATTGAGCTATCGAATAAATTGTTATGACCTGAAGGACACTGTAGCTACTGAAATTAATTAAGGATACTGTAAGGCTAGTTCTCATTCATCATCTTCCTATTTAACCCCTTTAAGTGGATTTGGAAGAGGAAAATTAAATGATTTTATTACTTGAAGTTTTATATTCGTTAGCTTAAGAATGTTCTATGAAATTGTGACACGTCTTTAATTGGAGTTCAGCGGACACAGCACCACTCCCATAAAGAGATGAGTTTGGCTATTATTTAAAATACTTTTTTTTTTCCGTTCTCTTCTTTTGGCTGTTATAGTGTAATTGCACTATTGTTTCACCCTCGACAATTCACTAAGTGGTGCTTTCTTTCGCTTCAATTATATTGCGGGCGCGGTGAGTGGGGGTGTCGGTTCCCGCCGCGCAAGATCGTTTCGAGCCCCCATGTACGTACCATCCGGGCTCAACAAAAACCGCAAGTGAAGCCAGCGCGGCCAGGCATTCCTTCACATTCTATCGACACCTACCGCCTCTATAATGATCAATTAAATGATACTTTTTAATCAGCGAGAAATACCCAGTTTGTAGTCAATGGGCATTAAGATTAAGCCGGCGACGCAGTGGACGCGATGCGGAAACCGCGCCGGTGGACTCGATGTGTCCACTTCGATTTTGCACGCCGCGGAAGGCTTCATTAAAACTAACACGGCTCGGTTGCTCCGACACTAAACAATAACTTGGCGCGACAAATATTACTCAAAAAAAAATTAAGTTTCCGGACACAACCAAAGTTATAAAAATAATAAGCGACGAAGTAATCTTTTTGTTATAGAAAACATATTTCAAGTTTAACTGATGGTAAGAGTTACTCCTGCTCGAAACAACGCGGCAATAGATTGACTATTGCACCACATTGCGCTCGTCGCTTAAGAAAAGATGCTTAGTCCCGTTACCACAGTAATTACACTAGCTACAGCGCCTTTCAATCCGGAACACAGTAATGTATGCAGACTATTGTCTGGCGACAGGGATAAGCGCTGCGGTGGTACCTACCTAGACGGCAACAGAGACCTACCACCAGGAAGTCTTAAAAATAAAGTTAATCTAACTTAAGTTTGTAATCATTCTACATACATCTAATAATAATGTCTATATCCAGAGGTCACCATCATCATCGGTCGATAGATATCCACTGATGGACATAGATCTCCCCAAAAATCCCATAAGAGGCCGTTGTTTGTAAGTGATTTGGGCCATTTCCCAATCACGCTGCTGGCATGCATGGCCCAATGCGGGTTGCTGGAAGATATCAGGAGATAGCAAAAGATATATAAATAACTCAAATGGTCAGATTATGGCAATGTAACAATAATTCATTATTAATATAGTAAACTATTCAAAATTATACTGAGATAAGAACTACACAGCATTATTATAGATATGTTTGTATACAAAAGTGTCTGTACATTGAATGTTCTCTTCAACTTTTCTATTGGAGAAACATGTCATACGGAGACGATCTTTGAGCTGGTGCTAAATGATACTCCCTCTAAATCCCTCCATGTGAATCCCGACAGGATTAATGTGGGAAACTTTGGAGGAGGCCTATGTCCAGCAGTGTTCGTCTACCGGCTGATGATCATGATGAAATGGTGCTCTGCTCCTAAGATAAAACATAAATTCAATAGTAAGGCCTAAAGAGTAATTCTATCTAGAACATAATGATGAAGAACTTGTAGATGGATACAGGAGTTGAAATGATATACTACATAAATAAATTAGTTGAAAAGAAGTGATTTTTCAAGATATTCCCAACATCTAATCTCTTTACTGCTGATAGGTCTCTTGCCGGAGACAGTCTAGATAAGTACCACCGCAGCTCCTATTGCACGAGCCAAACAGTACTGCGCGAACATTACTGTATTCTGGTTTGAAGGGTGCGAGAGTATTGATAATCAACTTCTTATGTCTCAGGCGACTAGCATAATGAGGTGCTATATATGACCCCAACTAGCGTCTAATTTTGAACAGGTATATCTCATCAGCAAGTGAACTTCCCTCTCTTCCCGTCGCTTAAGATTGTAGGTATGGGTTCCTGTCAGCTATACATACATATCACACCTCGTTCTCAGTGGGGTAGGCAGACACCACCTCTCTCCACTTGCTACGATCCTGGCACACCTCTCTCGCTTCCTCCACTTTCATGAGCTTCTTCATGCATGCTCATCGGATGCGAGTACTTGACCCGGCCTTTCTTCAGGACATCCTCGATTTGATCGGAACATGTCCGCCTAGGTCGACCTGCACCGATTTATCTAATCATTCTTACCTTGTATACGTCTTTCGTTAATCTTTCATCCATTCTTTCAAAATTGCCGAACCATCAGCTATAGCTATCATATAGCTATGATATAGTATATATCATGACTATATTGTTTAGGCAACCTTCACCATGAAGAAGCTGTCACCAGTAAACGCGTATACATATCTATAGCTTCTGTTAACAAACGAACTTAATCGTTAATTAATTTTTTTTTCTTATCCACTTATTGAATTTTAACTTGAGCTTCTAATGTAGCGACCGTAACTTATTCACTGTTAAGCTGAAGTGTTACCACTTGCGAAATAACTTGCCGGACACCGTTGATCTCGCTACGTATTTGGTCATTTTTTTAAAAGATGATCGGGCAGATGTAAATTCTTACTTAAAGATATTTATAGTTAATAAGCGATCACTTATATTTATGTATTAGTTAAAAAGTCAGATTGTATTATATACAACTCGCGTAAATATTTTATTCGTATGATGCCGAAGGAAACTGAAGTGTTTCTTTGTAATTGATTTACTTCATAGTAAACGTATTAATACTATTTGCACTGAACTCCGACCCTTGAGGTAATGGTAGTCATCCTCATCCTATGAAAGAAAGAGGGGACAGATAATAAAGTGTTTAATGAAAATTATAATAAATGAAGAATTAAATACAAAAAAATTATATATACCTATGTAAATACTCATCATGATATCTCTAGAACCATAGAGGATATCTTAGTAGCCGGATTACATCTACTGCTGGGCATAGGCTTCCCTCATTGAGGGGAAATTGGGTCTTAGCCCCACCACGCTGAACCCAGTGTGGGTTGGTGGGTGGTCAGAGCATCGTCTGTTATTCAGCAGGGTACACGGCGTGCACGTGGGGTTGGCTTGGGCTCCGTAAGAATTTGGGCGGAACCCCTTAGATCCCTTTAGTTAACATTTCTGTTCTGTTTTAAAACGGCGTTGTAATTACCAGGGTTATGAGACTTAATCCCTCCATAAACGATAGACACTAAAAATTTGGTGGGATTTTTTTTTGCCGAGTATAAGTCAGCTAATAAGGGATTTTAAAAAATATTACTTCCAAAAAGGGTTGTGGGGGTCTTCCATCCAGTGAAACTGGCGAGGAACTGCTAGTATTTTTTATATTACAAGCAGAGCCACAGTGAAAACCATTGTTTATATTTTTTCTGTATTAGAGGTTAACAGTATTTTAAGCTGATGATAAGTTACCATAAACTGTGTTAGGGTCTTTGGGAACCATTCGATTTGATCATCATCATTATCAAGCGATAGACGTTCACTGTTAGACAAAAGGCTCTGCTCAAAGATCTACCTACCACCTCTAGTTCAGGTAGTGTTCACATAACATAAAATTTAAATCTAGTTATCATAAAAAACTACCTTCATATATACAAGTACATGTTCTATTCAGAGAGGTCATTCTTCTAACCTGTCGCTCCATCTCAGGGTCGACGCTCCGTGTAACAAATAAATAATGCTACAGTTAAAATGGAGAGCAAATTATAAAGAGGTTACAATAAACCAATTAAAACAGTTAAAGGTAGTGACGTGGCAGAAACTGCTCACCGGACGTATTCTGATCATCCGCCGCCTTCATCCGAACTTTGTATAGGATTTTTTGTTCGAATTCTTTTCATATAACATTTCAAGTGGTTATAAACATTTAAGTAACTGGTAACACTCAAGTTAAACTCATCTTTAATTTTCACAAATTCCAAGGTCTAATGCCAAAGTGATAGCTTAACCAGCTAGTCGAGTAAGTAGCTGCAATAGCTTTTATAACACCGTTCTGTAAAAAGCCATACAGCGGTGCGGTGTTAGACGGGCGGTTAAAACTAGTCTATAAATGGATGAGATAATATTATATGAAAATGAGGACATGGATGGTGAAGTATCCTCGTTCAGAATACTTCGGCTTTTATATGTCGAAAGCTGTAACAACAATATGCTGTAATGACAGAAGATTTACATTGGCTAGTAGCTAGACAGGCTGGTTTCGAAAATTCTCCCATAAAAGTACACCCTACAACATATGCCTCCGGAATCAAACTGGGGACTTTGGCCAAACAAAGCAAGTACTGCACCTTGGACGCAGATGAATATAGAATAATTATTCATAATTATAATATATATGAACATATTACCGTGTATGTTATCAAGACAACAAAAGCTTTATTGCGCTTTCTTTTTTCCCGTGTTGTATCGCGTTCGGAGCCAGACTTCCGCACATCTTGTAAATGTCGAAAAATAACGACCACACTGATTTCTTGAGGATCACTGGAATAAAGATCGGCTTCTGATACGATTATGTCGAAATTAAGTTATAACAGTTACTCATTTTGAAATGGACCATTCGGTATCGATGGTACACATAAAATTTTATATTTTAGCGTACGCCGCTCAAAGTGTAAGCCGTCGCGGGATCGGAGGGTGGCTGAGTAAATTTATACTGTTAATGAGACTCTTCATCGATGAATATATATATAAGATATCTAGAGATTAATTGACTCATCGCGAGATCTAGGTAAACAATCAAAATATAGCATCTTCCATTCAAGGTGAACTAAGTAGAAATTTTGAAAAACTTCTCCCCAAAGTTAGTTGCGAGACTGTAACGTTAGCAAATAAGTCGGGGAACAGGAAGTAATAAATATATAGAAATAAAAATATGTCACTATCATCATCATCATCAGTTGGCACTCACAAAAGCTTGGACGTAGGCATCTAGAAATCTTCAAATGGTTAGGTATTACTCATCTTACTATATTATTAATCCACCATATAGATGACCTGTGAATAGTCTACCTGTGGCATTTACTGTAAAAGTCTAACAGTCTCCTAATTCCTCAAGATATGCACTTGAGGCAATTCTTGGGGCCTCTAACTCATGTTCATTGGTTTATTATAACCTCTTTATAATTTCCTAGTTTTAAATCTAGCATTATTTCTTGGTAACAGGTGGAACGTCACCTAGTGATGGAGCAACAGGTTAGAAGAATATGCTCTCAGAACAGAACATACAGATAGGTGAAGGTAATTTTACGATAACTTGACTTTAATTTTGAATTATGTAGACCATAGACTGTCGTTATACAGCAATATCTATAACCTGTCATAGGACTAGCAGATTCGCGAGCTTTGAAGGTTGCCCACATTGCTTTTCAAGGAAGTCGGGGTTACAAAACTCTTAATTGATAAGCAAAAGAAAAATACTCCATTTCTGCTATAGACAAATGGTAACCAACTCTTTGATTAACTCGAAAGTTATTAAAATGTATTATTGATGTATTCATTAGAAAGAAAACTGTTAACCAGGATTCCAGTTTTTGATCAATATCATCATCATCATCAGCTGATAGAGGTTCACAGCTGGACATAGGTCTCCTTCAAAGATCTTCCCAGAGTTCATTGAGGAGAATGAGGGAATTATTTAGCACCACACCGTGAGCAGGTGAGCTTGACTTGGTGTCAGTAAGTTGTTGGGCGGATTCCCTTACACCCCAATGTGTAATCAATGTAATCATCATCATCATCAGCCGATAGACGTCCACTGGTGTACATAGGACTGCCTCAAAGATCTTGGATATCCGTCGTTTGTGGGGATTCATATGGGGGATTTGGGACATTGCGTTCGCTCGTCTAATGCGGGTTGATGGGAGCCAGAGCCTCATTTGTTGATTAGCAGGGTGCACTACGAGCAGATGAAGTTAGCTTGGGTCCCATGCGTGCTAAATTTTTTTAAGCTTAAGTCCGAATCGCCGTCTCTTACAAATTGAATATCGGCGGGGTTGCCCGCAGCGCGCACTCGCGGCGGGCCGGCGCGCCCCGCGTCTTGCGCGACCAAATTAAGTGTCATAAATGTTAACAGCACTCATAATATTTTACGCGAACATTACAACACGGTCGTATAATCACATCGATTCACCTGTTAAAGGTATTTTTCTTTACGCAAAACGGCCAATTTCTCATTTTACCCTTAACACGCACCTTATATGGTGGTGCTCATATTTAACCTGCTACAGTCATTACTAGGTGAAACTCGCAAAAGTTATCACGACAATTATATTTATTATATATCTTCATATTGGAATATATACAATAGCAATCATGATCGCTTTGGATTGGGATTGACTACAGAGGTTGATATAGTAGGTGGTAGGTCTCTGCTGCCGAAGATTTTCTAAATGGCTACCATCGCAGCGCCTATTTCTGCCGCAAACCAGTACTGTGCAAACATTACTGTATTCCTGTTTGAAGGGCGTTGTAGCTAGTGAAATCATTGGGATAAAGACAACATTATATGTCTCAAGCGACAAGCGTACAGTGATGCAGTATGTATAATCCTAAATAGCGCCGTCTTATTATGGGCGGGGCGGTATCATTTACCATTAGATGAAAATCCCGCTCGACTCGCCCCATATTTGATTTAAAAATTATATCAATATTATAATGTTAATTTTACAGGTATCTATCTATTAGTTTTATAGACTATTTATATAACAAGTCATTTAATTTATATGTTATATATACCTGTTCTCCACTCCATCCTCACAACTCTTTTAAGAGGTAACATATCGCAAAATCCGTAGGTAACCTCTACTCAGTAAAAGGAATGTACCTATAAAATTTCTATTCTGCAGCCCTTATAGTTTCTGAGATGTCGCAATGAGACTCATAGGTAAAAATATCTTATATATATAAATATATGATATTATATTGAGAGATTATATAGAAATACTGTTAGGAGAACATCTTGCAGGCTTCTTCGCTAAATTAAATAAATAAAGTTAGTTATTTAGTAACTCTAACTAAACTGGTGGTAAGTCTGTAGCTGGAGATCATCTAGGTACTACTGCAGCGCCTATTACAGCTGACAAATAGTACTGTGCAAATATTACTTTGATCCGGTTTGAAAGATGTTGTTGCTAGTGAACTTACATAGTTTTACGAGACCCCAAATCTTATGGGCGATTACAGTGTGGTGCTATGTATATCATCCTAAATAGGCTGATTGTATTTGTATTGACTCAGGTTATTTTTTTTATTATTATTGGTAAGCTATACGCTTACTCATAAAAAGGTGGCGCTAGTTAGGATGGTATACACTGCACCACATTCTGCTTGGTGATTTGACACGTAAGATGTTTCGTTACTGCAGTAATTACACTACCAACAGTGTCCTTCAAATCGTTGCTGTTTGTCGGCAGGAATAGGAGCTGCCGTGGTATATAGCTAGTCTGTTTCCGGCAGCAGAGAACTACCACTAGTGAATATCTCGTTCATCCCGTCGCTTCGTAAAATGCAATAATAACCTAAAAGCAGCTCGGTAGTTGCATTTGAAACAATTATAGCTCTGATAACGGACGGTGTGGTGGTTACCGTCCGCGCGGCGACGAGGGGACGGCGTCGTGCGGGCGGTCACGGAGCGTCGTGACGAAGAGCGGCAGTTCAGCGAATAAATCAGCGCCAAGGGGACCGGACCAGGGATCATAAGCGCGACGCGCGATACCGGCCGATTGGCGCGATATACCCTAAACCGGGATGGGCCAGTCCACGAGAGCGGACTCTTTCTCACGGCGCCGCCGCGGATTCACGAAGCTTTGGATGCGGCAAATAATATATTGCATGCAACTTCAAGAAGCAAAACCTCATGCGATAACATTGCATCATATTGCTGTAATCGCGCTGAAGTGTTACCTTTTAAATATCATATCAAGATTTCATCTGCATTTTTTATTTATATATCCGAGAAGAAATCTAGAAGATACCGTGCTTTTGAAGAACAACATAGGATTATGTGTAACTCACTAAAACTCCCTCTTTGGTTTCCTTTAGTACATTCGGAGGAGGCCCGGGATCTAATACGAAAAGTCTCAAAGAAAAACGTCTCAAGCTAGACTAAGTAAGATAAGCTTTCAGTAGAAATATAGCGATGATGTTACGACAGCATACTTACAAAAAAAAAACTAGTCATCATTCACACGCAGACAGTTACAAAAAAAATATAATAAAAGTATGATCGTTCGAAAAATCTTCCACTAACTTAAGTCTACAATGTCTCCGGAAACGAACCAGGGTATTCCGTGTTAGGAAGCAAACGGTCAGCCACTGGACCACTTAAGTTAAAACGGGTATGGAACATTCAGATGTTTTATTTTTGTTCGTACATCAACAAACAGTTTGAATATCCATTTTCAGATGTACCGAGGTTAAAGTCAACAGCTCTATTTATCGTGGTTCCGCAATGTCGTACTTTAGAAAATTTTATCCCTTCCATTCTTGGATAAACAGGAAATCGTTAGAGACGTCTCTTGTTATGGTCTCCTAAACTTTTGAACCGCTAAAGCTTTTAAGTTAATAATAAAGCTATTTCAATCCCTTTTTGTTCTTCGAAATTTTGTTTACTAAGTGCTCTTTGGCGAAGAGCTGTCCTCTACGTATGACGAGTATCAGCCGATGATGACGTCACTGGTTTGATGATTACAAATCATCATCAGGCGATCGACTAGCGTTGGACACAGACCTTCCTCAAAAACCTCCACATCCATTAGTCCTGCGCTGGCTGCACCCAGCGGCTCCTCGCGACCTTTGTATGTAGGTTCACTTTGGGTAATTTTCCACCAAGCTGGGTCAGTGGGGGTTGGTTGGACCCATAGCCTCGTTTATCGATTAGCACCCTACAACGAGCATGTGAGGTTGGCTTGGATTCCGGAAGTTGTAATGCGGAACCTCTTTCATCTAAAAATATATTTTTTTAACTTAACATCCTAAAATTAGTCTAATGGTCTTTCAATGATTATTTTAATCTACTCTATGATTTTTGGCAAGTTGATACTTGTCTTAAACGGGCCAAGTTTTGTTTACGGAACCCGAGTATGTTGAACGGACATTTTAAGGTTCCTTAAATCAATTTAGTATTTTGTGAGCGTCACTTAAATTGCAAATGAATAAGGAAGATGCCGGTCAAGATAATTGTGGGAGTCTGATGAAATTATGCATATTGGCTGTCATTCAACCAATTAAATATCTGAATGCAGCTTCCCTTTAATTAAAAGCGTTGTTTGTGAAGGAAGTTAGGCCCGTGATATATTGCACAGTTTTATAATTGAAATCTGGTAGATAAGTGAGTGTAATTTTGATATTTCTGTGAGGTCTTCAGCACGGAGACTTCACAACTCTCTTATATTCGGTTAACTGTCTCTTTGGTATGCTGCGTTTGTGTTCGTAACACAGAAGTCTTTGGTTTGTTTCCAACGCCATATATGGAGTTTAGACTCTTGTTGAAGATTCATCATCAGACGATAGAAACTGCTGGACATAGGCCTCCCCCAAAGATCTCAAAGATTGGTCCCGCGTTTCTCGCATCCAGTGGATTTCCGCAATTCTCATAAAAACACCTTATGGGAGACCTCCTATCATTTAGTCTACAGGTACACGGGCGCCACTCGAAGACCTTACTGCCTTATCGTCCGTCAGTCCATTGAGCAATATATCAGATTACCATAGTCATATAACTATAGTCATAGATATACCACCATAACAGCTTTTTCGTGCTTTGGCTGTCAATATAAGAGAGCCGTAGTATTTTAGGCGCACGCTTGATAACAACTATAGTTGCAGGTGACCCCCAAAAATCACGGGATCCAAGCCAACCTCTCCTGGTCGTGGTGCAACCTGCTAATTAACAAACGAAGCTTCGGCTCCCACCAACTTGCATTGGGAAATGACCCAAATCCCTACTCATATGTACCTTTAAGAACGACGGCCCCTAGTGCCTGGCGGCGTAGGGAGCCGTGCTGATTGCATCGCAAGACCGATTGATGTGTGAATTTTTGGGTGAGCCTTATGTCCAGCAGTGGACGTCTATCATCTGATAATGATGAGCCAATCATAAAAAAATCTTATTTAATTATAGATCCCTAGTAATGTTGCCATATAAACGCATGTAAGGAAACGGAATATGGCAACGTCTCGTTTAAAAACCGGCTCTCCCCTATCTGCGGGTCTTGCCAGATAGATTGCTCGCGATTAATATATTTTTTTCACTTTCATATCTTTAAACTCCAATAAATCATTTAACAGTTCAAGTTAGGCTTGTTACACACTATCAAACATATTTTAAATTATTCAACCATTCCGTGGCCTATGTCTAGCTGTGGACGTCTATCGGCTGATGATGATAATGATAATGAAATATTAGTGACACGTCTCTGTTGCCGGAGACCGTCTAGCTCCTATTACTGCAGTGTGCAAGATTACAATGTTCCGGTTTGATGCGCGTTGTAGCTAGTGATATTCTTACGTATTAAGGCGTTGAGAATAAAACGCCGCGTTGATATGGAAAACTGTATCAACTACTATCCGGCTTACTCCAATATGTTTGACTCTTTACCAGGAGGAATTATAGTTAAGTTAGCATCACATTAATTTTTTTTTCGCAAGACAGTAATTCAACAATGACGTAACTAAGCTCTGGTTTGAACGGCGTTGTAGTTTAGGTAGTTTTTGTAGTTACAATAACTAATTAAACTAGCACTTCATTGTCATAACAATTTGACTATAGTCAAACCTATCATTCACCAGGTGAATGTCATGATATTGTGATCATGATCAGACTGCTGGTTTATTAAAAAAAAAATTAGTTAATTTTGAAATTAATTTGTTATAGGGTTGTTGTTGTATCATAATGTTAAAAATTGTTATTGTGATTTCAGTAGACACTTAGCCTTAGCGGCTTCAACTCGCTCAGTATGAGGCGCACGCGACTGCGCACGCGCACCGCGCCCTGCACGCATTCTTTACCATAGATAAACTTGTACCCGCATACTTTGTTTAACACGTTGAATAAATTCAGACCTTTTTTAACACCGATACATTATACATATAGTGTATGAGTATCTACGTTCCTTATATGTAAGTGTACGCAGTACTGTGGAGCTGATGCTGATCGAGATTTTTAATTGTGATTCAATCGCTGGTGTTATAAATCATAAAATATATTCATATACTCATACATCATCATCATTCATACACCCACTTCCTTACCGCCTTGATGATGTCGTCGGTACATCTGCTATAGTTATATATTCCTTTATGTGTTGGACAGAGTGAGAGAAAGACTTAGATTTTTAGAGATTTTCCTATAATGTTTAATTAGAAGGTTATAATGAGTGGTTTTCTAGAATGCAGTTTTAATCCACTGGATACAAGCAACGCGGGACTGATCGATGTGGAGATCTTTGGAAGATGCCTATTTCCAGCAGTGAACGTTTATCGGCTGATGATGATAACGATGAGACACTTAAATCGAATGTATAGTCAGTTCTAGAAGGAGAGCGCGATTTGACTTCAGTTATATTATAACTCATTAACGCTTAATAGGTAACGTTTAAATCATCATCAGCCGATAGAAGTACACTAATGGACATAGGCTTCCCCCAAAGATCACCTCATTTGTAGGGGGTCCATATATTTGGACCATTTTTTGGAATCTGAATCAAATGTTACAAGTAATTCGTGAATGTTACTGAATCATCAGTGAGGTTTCTCTCCTAGTAAGCATATCGCACCGGCCGCAATCCACGCGGGCTGATCGAGTGCTGAGCGGAAGATTTACGATACGCGCACCGGAAGGCATTAGCGTAGGTCCAACTCGCTATTAAATATTATTAACAGTTACATTCTTAGATAGTAAGAGGATACCCCGGCGCGGACCAGTCGCCTAGATCATGCGATATCGTATCAGGTCTCAGGTTATTCCGCTGAACGTTTGCTGTGCTTATCTTCACGCGGACGGACTATTAACTCATGCGATAACTTAAAATTATAGCAGCTTAATAAAGCTCAACATCCAGCTCTTAATGGAACAAAACGATGAGATGTACAGGACTTTTATCTAGTGGTGAATAATATATATAATATATCTATGTGGAGATCTTTGGGGTAGGCCTCTTAGTGGTGGTAGGTCTCTATTGCCGAAGACTGTCTAGGTAGGTACCACTGCAGCGCCTATTGCAGCCGACAAACAGTACTGTGTTCCGGTTTGAGGGGCGCTGTAGCTAGTGTGATTATTGGGGTATAGAGACTCAACTTATGTCTAAAGGCGACGAGTGCTATGTGGTGCAGTGTACATTCTAAATAGTGCCACGATCAGGTGACCGTCCCGTTTGTCTAGTCGCTTAATGAAATAAAAAGGAAAGGTTTACGTCCAGCAGTGGACGTCTATCAGCTGATGATGATGAAATAAAAAAAAGGCAAACATCGCATTACTATCATCTCCTTCAGATAAAGATGTGATTATTACTTGATTACGCAGCTTCTTTATCGGAGTGTAGTAAAAAAATAATAGCTTAGCGCTAACAGGCGTTGCGATAGTATCAAAGCTATTTCCGGTTAGAGCAATACTACCGTACAGACAGACACAGATATCCACATAGATACATCCGTACAGATAAATATACATTTATCTATCTGTTGTTGATATTCTAAGCATTTCGCTTCTTGCTAATTTAAGGAGGGAGAGGGTTAAGTCTTCGAAACATGAACTGGATCCTATTTTCTTAAAGTTAGGGTTAAGCCGGATTCTATCTAATATGAAAACTTCAAACTAAGTTATTACAAATCAAGTATTAGGGGGACCGGAAAGTAATGTCGTTTTCTTACGCTAACGAGTCTTTATTTTTAATCAATGATGTATTCCCCATCATTGTCAATAACCTTTTGCCATCTAGTGAGTAAATTTTCAATCCCTGATCGATAAAAATTAATTGGTTTTTCGGCAAAATATCTAGAGATGGCATTTTGGATATCATCCAAATTTGCAAATGTTTTGCCACTTAAAAAGTGTTGCAGCGCTCGGAATAAGTGGAAATCCGATGGTGCAACATCGGGCGAATATGGTGGATGAGGCAGCACCTCCCACCCCAATTCATTAATTTTTTCTAGAGTTCGCCTTGCGCAGTGCGGTCTTGCATTGTCATGTTGGAGAATGACGCCTTTTCGGTTGACAATCGCTGGCCACTTTTCAATTAAAGATTGATTGACTCGCTGCAATTGTTCGCTGTAGAGGTCTGCAGTAACAGTTTCTCCAGGTTTCAGTAATTCAAAATGAACAATGCCGCGAATACTCCACCAAACACACAAAAGCGCTTTTTTGGGGTGTAAACCTGGCTTAGCAGTACTCCGAGGGATTTCATTTGGAGAGAGCCACTGCCTTTTGCGTTTTGGGTTATCATACAGGACCCATTTCTCATCTCCTGTGATCAAGCGATCAAAAAACGCTTCTGTGTTGTGTCGTTGAAGCAATAAGTTGCATGTGATTGATCGGTTAGCCTTATTCTGTTCGGACAGATTATGCGGGACCCAAACACCTGCTCTGCTTACTTTTCCAATCTGCTTCAAATGTTCTTGGATGGTCGACCAAGGTTTGTTGAGACTGTTTGACAATTCCTCGATCGTCTGACACGGATTTGCTTCCACTTCCGCCCTTAACACGTCGTTGTCTAACGCTGATGGTCTTCCTGATCGATACGAGTCGGAAAGATCAAAATTACCCGATTTGAACTTGGAAAACCACCTTTGGCATTTACGAATGTCCAGTGCATTTGGATAAACATCGCAAATGTTTTTGGTAGCAACTGTTGCGTTATTTCCCTTGCGAAACTCAAAGAGCATGCAATGCCGGATGTGTACCTCTTCTGGTATTTGGCTGGCCATTTTACCCAAAATTACAAAAAAAAATTGTAATTCAATTGTCTATAAGTAAAGAAATCACTATAACCTCACAATGTCTTTGGTACGCCTCTGAACAAAACAATGAGCTGACAAATGACAATCAAGTATTGGCATGCGCAGAAACGACATTACTTTCCGGTCCACCTATTACTATTGAATAATTCGATTACTTTACTTCTTCGTCGGTATCACTCTTGATGGAGTGATCGTGGTCATCACTTTAAGTGTTGGTCGCAAGCCTAACGACTATACTTACTTATTTACTTTTTTATATCGACCAAACTATGAGGCGTGCGAGAGGCTCACTTGATGGTAAGTGATACTCCTGCCAATAACAACGTGGCAATAGTTAGGATGATATACACAGCACCACATTGGGCTCGTCACCTTAAGACGTAACATGTTGTCTTGTTACTTCAATAATTTATTTAGCTACAGCGTCCTTCACAGTAATGTTTGTCGGATACTATAAGCGCTACAGTGGTACCTAGACGGTCTCCAGCAAGAAGGACCTTTTTTTTTGTCTAGTTATTAACACTAACAGCTATTGTTATACTAAACAATTATCTACATATATTATATATCTCTTATCCTTAAATAAAACGATATGTTTACCATTTATATTTTCATTTGTAATAAAGTAGTATTTTAGTTAACTTAGTTAACTGTCTCCTGTCATTTGTTAGGCATTAACCTTGTAATTTTAAGGTTTTCTTAGAATTTGATAGGTGGAAGGGTTTTCTTAAAACCACCCGGCTATAGAGGGTTACATGATACTGAAAATCTACCGCCATTACAATATCGCTGACTTCCGGCCCTATATAATAGCCTCTTTGCTTGTGGAGTATGTGCCTTTAATAGCCTCATTGTCATTTAACATTATATGATATTAAGGTCCAGTAAAAACGTGAAAAATTAAATCGATCTAGATATATAGTCCTTAAATCTAATCTGAGATGTTTATTTCATACAGTGTATATGAAGTACAATTTAAAGAAGCTAAGATTTTTCACAAGGCAATATTGCCGATAAGAGGTGAAGAATACTTCTGTTTAAATGGCGACTTTTTCAGGACGTCAGCTATCATTATAGGAACGTTCGCTCTCCTCACTTAAAGTATACTTGTGAATTCTCTTCAGCGCCGAGGAACTGTATCGTTCGTGTAATTCGCATGAAATTATGACGTGTTACTTAAACGCACGCTGGAAGGTTCTCCATCGAAGCTCATTACAATATTGGTGGTTGCGGGAGCCAATCTGTATTTTCAATTAGGTACAGCCGCGTGTAATAACATGTATAAAATATTTAAATGGACCTCGAAACGTAGTCAAGTAATACGAGGTGCAAAATTGTTTTATCAGCGAAATGATACATTGTTGCGGTGGTGACTGTTTTATTTGATTTGCTGTCTGATGGACTGATGGACATAGGCCTCACTCAAAGATCTCCACATAAAGACAGCATGGCTACTGGTACAACTAGGCACTTGGAGCTGTCGAAAGTAGGGGTTGATATGAGGGAATTAACGCCATTTCACACCACGCTGGCCCAGTGCGGGTTGGTGGGAACCCAGTACGGGTTGGTGGGAGCCAGAGCTTCGTTTGTTGCTTAGCAGGGTGCTCCACGAGCAGGTGAGGTTGGTTTGGGTCATGTGAGTTGTTGTATGGGAGCAAGAGGTTAGTGTGGTACGGGAATGTTATGCAGAGGGATGAAACTCATAACGAAGGAAGTAATGAGAATGAACGTGGATAAGGGTAGAGAGAGACCGAAAAAGTGTGGATGGATTGTGTGAAATATGACATGTGTAAGAAGAGTGTGAGTTCAGATATGACGGCTGATAGAGGGATATGGAATATAAGTACATACTGTGCCGACTCTACATAGTTGGGAGAAGGGCAAGAGGAAAATAAAGCTATGATATGAGTAGGTAGATAAATCTAATTCGCTTTCCTGGATATGTCTAAGAATATAATATAAGTAGGTGTTTGTATTAATGTAAATATTTAAGAACATGAAGAGAATTGAGACATGAGGAGATTTGAGACTGAACTTGTGTGAAAATATAGAAATATTATAAATGTCTCTATATTTATAGGTTGATTAGTTGATCATTGTCATCAACCTTTCTAAATACACTGCTGGATATAGTCCTTTTCTGATGTCTTCCATTAGATACAGTCCTCGGCTTTTCTCAGGTGTTCACTTCCGACCGCTTTTACGATTACTTTATATGTATTTATAAATATATCTTACAATTTTAAACAGGCTGTATGTTTAATGTTACTTCAGTTTCCCCCGGATCGCAAGGTGTCGGCCTCACGTACAGAAATCGCATCAAAATTACAACGGAGCTAAGTGAAACGCGCGACCAGCGCCGCTGCCGATTTTAATGGCAGCTTTCAGTCGCACTTAAAATTATATCGGGACCTAATTACAGGCGTATTAAATAACAAAGAGCGCACTGTAGACGTATGCTCGACCTTCTGAAAAATCAGCGCCTGCGCAAATCGAAATTTGCAATATAATTTGCGTTCCCGTTGCAACTCGACCACATTCGGTACTGTTATAATTAGCATTAATGGCGGAGAATGATCGCCGCAATCAGTTGCCTTGAGGTATATACAGTCAATTGAATAGAAGTACTCTGGGATCTCATGGGATCCAAGCCAACCTCACCTGCTCGTGGTGCACCCTGCTAATCAACAAACGAGGCTCTGGCTCCCACCAATCCGCATTAGGCGAGCGTGGTGGGCAATAACCCAAATCCTCCCGTACTAATCCCTACTCGATCGTGTGGGAATCTTTCGGGTAGGCCAATGTCCAGCCGTGGACGTCTATCGGCTGATGATAATCTTTAGACCTTACTACTATTTCCGGTGAAGTTAATTAGAAAGATTTAAGGATTCATCGCCGCGAATGCAATAGAAAGGCAGACAACATAGATGTCCTATTTTGTATAGTATATCTAAGGCGACTTCGGTTGGTGTATATCCTTTTATTCAACGAAGCGACGAGACGAGCGGATGTTCACCTGATGGTAAGTAATACGCACCTACACAACAACGTAGCTTTAATTACGATGGTATACACAGCACCACTTTTCTCTGTTTACTTTGATACAAAAGCTATTTTCCTCTTACTATAGAATTTTTAATAGTTACCACTAACTTAAAATAGGAATACAGTTATATTTGCATACTACTGTTTGGTGACAGGAGCTGTGGTGGTATGGTTTAACCTGTCTCTGACAACGGAGACTTACCAGCAGTAAAACTGGAAAGGATGGTAAGCATGATAGATCCAATTAAGGCGAAGAGCTACCGGAATTAATAATACTCTCGCTACACAAGATAATGATTCACGGCAACCTTTGTTTCCGCTGTCAGATATGTGCAAACAATATGATCTTCTGTTTCCGGTTAACCAGTGACAGATTGATGATATGAAATGTATCACCTTTTGTATCTGAACTAGTATTGTGTTAGCCTGTTAAGTGATTTAGTCATAACAATGTTGACTGTACTAAAGGAGAATGACCTTTAAGAACATGAAAGCTTTGCTGCATGGAGTAACCTGATGGCGACGTTTAAGTAAAGAACTGTGTTGGTAAGTAGACGGTGAAATAGAGCATGCAGTTACTTGACTGACCATCCGGTAAGACCACCTGCTAAACAATGATAATTTGATGACTAACTGTAGCAGTTACTTGAGTATTTCATTTGTATAACTTAAGGCAGTTGTTCCACATATATCAATGTTAAGTACACGTCTCGTTTCTGCGACAAACCCCTTTTAAAATGATATTTTATATAGCTAGAAATAATATTTACCCCCTTCTATACTTTTAACATTAAATTAATCTTAGTTACTATATATATTTAAATATAAATATGCCTTACTAACTTTGTTCTAAATTTATTCATATCTACTAAAGTTACCTAGTCAAACAGGTTTAAGTTAAATAATAATGTGGCATTTAGTTTCCATTTTTATGAAACGGTTAATAATGATATTAATAAAAAAAATAATAAGCTCAGTATCAAAGTTAAACATTACTTATATTTAAGTTTTCCTTAGTAAGGAATTCTCTATCCAGTAGAGCGTTATTGGATTGAAGGTATGTATAATTTATATTAGGGTTGTACGAGTACAACAACTCACAGACCCAAGCCAACCTTATTTTCTCGTGGTGCACCCTGTTAATCAACAAACGAGGCTCTGGCTCTCACCGACCCGCATTGGGCCAGCGTGGTGGGAAATGGCCCAAATACTCCCATAGAAACCCCTACGCGATCGATGTGGGAATCTTTGAGGAAGATCTATATCCAGTGAACGTCTATGGGCTGATGATGATATATATATTTAAACTGTCTTTTAATTGACTGTTGATGATATGTCATATATATATTTTTTTTTAAATGTAGAAAAAACTACAAGAACTTATTCGAGAAATGTTAAAGATTAAGAGAATCCTAATAATGGTCTTGATCATGGTTATATTATGAGTTAAGTCAAGAGTTTAAATCCTTATAAAGTCGATTCATCATCTATATACCTGAACTATCTTAATACTGTCAACCATCAAGATATATATGAGGTATATAATATGTTACCGGAAGGAAGAATAAATAACAGAAGTAACCTTAAGGCTCTCGTTAATTAATGAATATTTTTTACTTGTACACAATTAAAGTATGACTTCATGTTCGTTTATGAAATTATAATTTTGTATTTACTTCATTGCTTGTCTCATTGAAAATGTAATGAATCAATCTTAACGCTTTTTAACCTTCGTTGCTTATCATCATCAACGGCTGACACAAGTCCACAGCTGGACAAAGGCTTCCCAAAAAGATCTCTACACAGGTCGGTTGTTCGGCGATTGCTTAGAGTATAACAGTACTATTGGTTGGTCTCTGTAGCCGGACATCGTCTAGATAACACTGTATCATCTATTTCTATCGACAGCTGTTATTGTACAAATGATCCGGTTTGAAGGGTGCTGTAGCTATGTAGCGGTAATGACGCGATATTCATATCTCAAACCGACTACAATGTAATAATGAGTTGTATATCCTTCTAACTAGCGTTGCGATGTTATGGGAAAGCGTATCACTTATAATCAGGTGATCGACCCGTTCGTCTCGTTGCTTCGTTAAATAAAAAAAAAAGAATACTTTAAGATCTTGCTCAACTAAAATGTTTTTATTGACTGTGAAATCTTTATAAACAAATGTTTTGAGGGTATTATAATAAAAGGGGATGCTGCTCTAGTATCTATTAAATAAGATTTTTACTGAAAGATTATGATTCTTTAAACAGTCAATTATCCTCCATTTCCCCCTTTTTCCTCTCTGTCATTTTCTAGACTTTAACATTACTCTTCAAATCTATTCGTACTTTTTCGGCTGTCTTCATCATCATTATTATCAGCTGATAGAAGTCCACGGCTTTACATAGGCCTCTTCCAAAGATCTCCACATCGATTCTACGCTGCCCGCATCCAGCTGTTTCTCACAATCTTCAACAGATCCAGGGACCACCTAGTGGCCATCCAACACTACGTCTTCCGGGCCTTGGGGAAGGTCTTCAAGTTGCACAAGGAGCAAAGGAAAGGGTTGTGCTCGAGGTTTTCCTGCGAGAACTAAGGTCACAGACATAGTCCAAAAGATTGCTAGCTTCAAGTGGCAATAGGCAGGACGCATTGCTCGAAGGACTGACAGCCGATGGGGCTCCAAGCTCTTCAAATGAAGACAGCATATCGGAAGACGGTCATCATTGGGTAGTAATTAATGAATTACTACCCAATAAAGATCTCTTCACATTAAACGGGCAACGCGTTGAAAAGGTAGTAAACACGTATAATTACGTGCAACTTAGCGCTCTTGATCTCATTAGCCGAAAGCTTCGTAACATTTCCTCATATAGACATAATATGAGGACGGATGGCACATTAAATCAACTGTTTAACCTTATAAGGATAATGAAACAAAGGAATCCTCGTATGATCCTTTTTTATATGAAGCGAGATAACTTAAGCTCGATGAGCATTACCGTGCACTCGATACGCATATAAAAGCCAATAAATTCAACAGAGACAGCATGATTTGCAGTCAGGATATTCACAGTTGTCCAAAAATCTACTTTAAGTATAACATGTTAAAGTTTAAGTTATATTTCCGGTTCGCAAATGAAATTTGTGAAAGTAGTATTCAAGGATCTGTTCATTTGTTGAACGTATAAATGTGCCTGTGGATCCGTTACTGTATATCCGAATTAAAGATTTTAAGGACATCGGGCGCGATTTTTTTTTTGCAATCGATTTTGCAGGAAGTTATATAGATGGGGCAGTAAGGTCCTTCAGTACCCAGAGGCCTCCCACAAGGTGGACCAACGATCTGGTGAGAATCGCGGGTACCAACTGTATGCAGAAATGCGGGACCGATCGATCTGGAGATATTTGGAGGAGGACTATGTCAAGCAGTAGACGTCTACTAACTGATGATGATGGTGGTTACAACACGACAGTATCCTTTCGATTAAAGTATTAATATTAATAAAAGATCCTTTAACGGAATGTGAGTTATGACTGCTTGAGTAATTTCAATATCTGATGGAATAAAGACAAATAATTCTTCCTATCCATCAGGATGAAGAGGTTTGTGGTCTATTATTTCTCTTCTTCTTTTAGTGCCTCTAATACTTTTAGAAGTTTTCGTATAGGATCAACTTAAACTCCTGTTACCTTCTGTAATAAGAAATTGATTTCTATTTACTGATGGTAGGTCTCTGTTGCTGGAGACCTTTTATGTATGTCAGTACAGCGCTTGTTTCTGTCGCCTAACAGAATATATTACTGTTTTCCAGTTTGAAGGGCGTTGTAGGTAGTGAAATTACTGGTATAATGAAACCTAACATTGTATGTCGCAGAGTAATGAGCACATTGTGGTGTAGTATATTTCATCTTTACTAGCATTATGTTTTTATAGGCGAGTATACCACTTACCATCAGGTGAACGCTCCCTTTGATCGTCGCTTCGTGAATTAAAAAAAAGATATGAGCATTTCTAAAATTAACTGATAGCTTAGACTAGAACAGTTAAATTACTTTAAAAATCTGATTTGTAGAGTTTTTTGTATTGACACAAAATATTTATCATTCTAAAAATCTTGCGAATGGTTTAGTTAGGAAACGGATTTGGACACTAAGGAGCCATTGGGAACCTCTAGACTTAACAATAGTTTACTAATATCACTAGTATCCGGATTGATAGGCGCTGTAGTCGTAGAAGTTTAGTAGGTTACGTTACTAGCATTTAGCCTGAGTAAGTAATGATGCTAAACATTTTTTTTATTGTATATCATTGTGCTCACTTTATCATCAGGTGGACATCCGGCTCCTGTGGTTGCATAATATACTTAATTAATAGAATAAATAATATTTATTTAAATGTACGACTTTAGATTCCGATAGACACGTCTGAATATTACCGCGGTAACAGCACGAATGCAAAACAATGAGATCAACAGAAACGGCTCACATTACCTTTGAATGGGCGGGCGAGACCGACGCCTAATACAATTCCTTACACCATTAACACCTTTTGCGTCAATCAGCCAGGCTCCGGGTGCCCAGCATCACCCACTTTTACGTCAATCCACGCTCCGCTATCTGGTGAGCGGGTCCAGATCAGATCTAAGATACAATCGGACCTTCAATAGAATTCCACACTACAACCTATTTGGGTCGGGGTTTGTGTCTTTACTATGAATGTTTAGTCGTGTTCAATGCGCTTTGATAACTAGTCATCAGTAAACATCACAGTATGCTTATAAACAATAATATTAAACCACTGTGGGTAATATGTTATATTTATAAGGGGTAGTATTTGACTGTTACATAAAATGTTAATACTTGTTCCAGAATACTCTGAAAACTTTCAGAAAACAGTAACGTCGTGGTAGATTTACACATTATATAAGAAGAGTCAGTAAAAATATTACTGCTATTCAAACTTCTCCACACGTGGCCTTGGATTCGAACGGGGGAACTGTAAGACAGACCAATTCACTGATCCTCGGGGGCTGACAGATTATCATTTTGTGTTTATTGAAAGGTGAGTGCCTTCTTGTTGCTACAATAAGAGTACTATAATACTTATATTGTGAATAACTGTCATAAAAGATCATGAGTTTCCTCTGCCGTCAGATTAGATATCATTAAGATATCTACCGACTCATTGTCACATATCACGTCTTAAAAATTGATGAATTTCAATAAATCTTATTTGCTGTAAATCTTTGTGTCGGACTGTGGTATACAAACCGATGATATAAGCTATACGGAAGCGGATGTAGTCCGGGATAATTGTCCTGAAGGAAATGATTGCCTTTCCTAAGATTTATATGTCTTTTAAAGTATTCTAACCTATCTATTTATAACCGTTCTTTGGTAAATACAGAGAAGAAAGTAAAATATCTCAAAGTTACCAGAAAAAAAACCTTTATCAACTTGAGAGCTCAAATTATGAAGATGAAATGGATTTGTAGAAATCCCATATAAGTATGATTTTCGTCTCGAAATCTTTGAAAAATTTTCCACTGATATAAAAGAAAGTTACAGTTGTCTGTAATCAGTTATTTTTTCGTACATCTCCATCAGCTGATAGACACCCACGGCCTGACATAAGCCTCCCCCAAAGATCCCCACATCAATTGATTCCACGCTGCCTGCATTGCTGAGCACCAGCAGTACTTTGTATGAATTTATACGGGTGGGTTTGGGGCATTTCCTACCACGCTGGTCCAATACGTTTTGGTGGGAGCCAGAGCCTCGTTTGTTGATTAACAGAGTACACCACGAGCAGGTGAGGTTGACTTGGATCCCGTAAACCCCCTTTTTTTTCTCCTTCAGTTGCCTAAAGTGTTTCTTGTTTGATATAGGTATAGCAAATTTCTCTTAAGTATTTATAATGCGATAATCTCAATGGAGCTGATAAGTCTTCGATCAGAGCAGAGAATGCAATAAATCCGCTGCTGGATGGCCAGCAGCACGCGTGTCGCTATGTCTGTATGGGCGATTGTAATTCAGCATTGCCTTAACGAGAGCCGGCTATCGGTCTAAATCTGCCGTCGCGCCGCCTCTTACTACGCAATACGATGTAGCATTGGATGATCAGAAGCTGGAGAAGACTTTGCTGGAAGCCATACATTCCGTTTTACATCAACACTACTCGTAGTAGATTTCTGTCACCGGAGACCGTCTGAATACCTTCACCTATTTCTGCCGCCAAACAGTAATTTGCAAAAAATTACTGTATTCCAGTTTAAAGGGCGTTGTAGCTAGTGAAATTACTGGGGTAACGAGATATAACATATTGTTTTAAGGTGACGAGCGCAATGTAGTACCGTGTATAACAATCTAACTAGTGCCATGTTATGGGCTGCCGTATCACTTACCTTCAGGTGAACTTCCCTCGGTAGTATTAAAAAAAATATATTGTTTATGCTGCGGTGGTGCTTAGACGGTTTCCGACAACAGAGACCTTGCAACCAGTATTTTTTTCTATTTATTTTATTTTTTATCTGATTGTCATTTTATTTCCAAATATTGACAAAAAAAGGTCAACATGGGTATTTTCGTTTTCCTCCTCAGCAATGTTACACTTGATATAAATACTCCGGCAGTTCAATAAAAATGCCAGATCGTATTGCCAGTGCCTGTACTAAAGATCCGTCTGCCAATTGTTAGGGGGCCCGATTACGGTTTTATGGGGCGCCCGGGGTCCCTTAATGATATGATTGTTTTCGTTATAATTGGAGGGACGACATCATAACTCTTGCGAAATTATCGTTGCTTTCGGCCGACCTGATTTGTGAAGCTCGCTTTAATGAGTGCAACTTGGCTGGATTGAATACGCTGATTGAATACTGGACTCTGATTCCAACCCAAGATTATTTATTAAATTGTTCATTGTATAAATTATATAAACAATGAATAACAAACAATCATTACACGGAAAAGGAATACTAATAAAAAGTATAAACGAGCATAATTCACTTTTATTTTTCTACTACTAACTGTAATGCAACAGTAAGCATATATGGCATTGGTATAAATGAAAATAATAGAAGAATATTTTTTTAAATTTAATATAATACAGAATAATAAGGCTAACATATGAAATATTATTATTATTATAGATTTCAGCCCCTAAAATATATAAATTGGTGATAAATATACAACCAAATAGAACCTAGTGGAATATGTTATATAGGATTTAGAGCAGCAATTGACATTAATGATATTTAAAAATTTACTTGTGAGTACTCAAATCACGTTATTAAGATGAATTTCTATGATCTTCATTGGAATTCTCCAAGATTTGGCTCTAGATTTATATCAAGTTCATGCCACAGATTTCCAAACGGATACCTCCATTCTATATAACATTTTGGACGCTATAATTTTTGCTAATTCTATTTTGTTGAATCTCTAAATCTAGAAGAATTTAATTCTGTATTCCTCCCTGGTCTTCCTAGTCTTCCACTTCATTATTTTAGACAGAAAACCATTCTGTGGTGCACTAAAATATCTCACGTTAACATCGCCAACACACATTGCGATCTTGATCGATTGTAACATGTAACGTGAACTGCCTGCAAGGCGGCCGGATGAAGGATTTACTTTGGATGAGGAGCAGTAAAGGAATGTCCAGCTTTATATTCAACTGACGGAATAATGATGACATCATACCCTTTTCATTTACTGTATATTTATTTATTAATAAACTTCATTTGCACAAAGAAGCGGACTTAATGTCTAAGGGCATTCTTTCTCAGTCTACTATAGGGTCGATTAACTGACCAAAGTAAGGACGCAGGAATTTGGAAATATCTAAAACATTGCTACATATAACATGATGTAAATCAAAATATATACGGTTTATACAAATATGATTAGTATATATACTGTAAGAGTTTAATACAGATAACATATGACATTAGTAATTATGCAATGATGGATGATATGAGCTCAAAAAGAGACAGAGAAGAAGATTAATTGTGAGATTTACTGTTCCCTTGATTTGCTTATTTTCTATCTTATATCCTTGTGATTGTTTAAACATTTACAAAATTTTGGATTTTAAAGTTCTCTTAATTCTCTATATAATCTTCATTACAGATTGTTATAAGAACATCATCATCATCTGCTGATAGACGTTCACTGCTGGATATAGGTCATAAGAACATATTATATATAAAATTTATGAGCGTTAGAATGTGTTTCGTATAGATCAGGAAATTCAAAAGCCTAATCAATTCAAACATGATTTCTACAACCAGGTCGTTCTTTAATATTCTTATGTTATCTGACAGATGTTAGATCAGATTCATCACCAACAAATTAATTTTTATTAATTCCTGTATCATCACAAAATAATATATTCACTGCAGCGTCCGTAGTACATCCGCAATTGTCACACTTGGCATTTGTAACTGTTACATCATTCCATATTATTCACTGGTAAGGCATCCGCAGAGCCTCTAATGGTACCAGCATCAAGAATTCCAATAGAACAGGAAAGTTCTGACTGACACCTTATATTTATTATTTTATTTACATTTAAATGTAACAAATGATTTCAAGTGACCACATACTACTTGTGTAAGGGATATACTGAGGGACCTTTTTAAAATATCCTAAGTAGGTTCATCATCAGGCCGCGGCAGTCATTTGGCCAGAGGCTCTTAGATAGACTTATGTCTATGATAGATATGACCAGCTCATTATCACTTCAGTTTACTCGGAAGGTTGTATCGGTGATTGATTATCTGGTGGGAATCTACCGTTCTCAGTTTTGATCTCATGTTATGACGTGAATATTTTTCGCATTATAAAAGGGCTGACCGTTGATAAATCTTTCTTTCCGGAGGCTGGTTACGTAGATGTTGCCTTATCTATTTCCGTTGTCAAGCTGAATTCTGGTAATAAATTATTTTGATTTAATGAAGCTACAAGACGAGCGAGAATAGAAGAAAATAAGAGCTAAAATGGTACCTAAACGGTCTCTGGCAACAGAGACTTTTTTTTTGTTTTTGGGGAGTTCTTTGATAGATAAGGCTTTTGGGGAAAGGTCGAGGTTAGGTGAGATTTTTACTTACTAAAGCGCCTTCGGTGCTCTGCATCAGTGCCTTTCCGGGATCTTTTATAGTCCGCACCGGTGACACACACGTTGTGTTAACACCTATCTGAAGAGAGTTTTAACCATCCTAGGTACCATCGCTGAGTCATATGCTGTCCCATGCAGGTTCGCTTGTTGAGCGATAAGGGCCCCACCCTCAAAGCCGACAAAACTTCTAGACTCTTAAATCGCATGTTACGACATGCAGGGCTCACCTTAGACCTATTATTACTAGTACGAAAGTACGGAGCTGACGGGCTGATGCGTCCATTACCATTGTCCAAGCAACAGAGACCTACCAGCACTATATTGATTTATTAATACAGGAATATCATTATTTATTTATATATAATATTTCTTTATAACAGTTTGAATGGGATTGTAGATAGTTAATGTACTGAGAAAATAAAACTACTACGATCTCTCTGAAATGTTGAACTAAAGGTCGAGGATATGACGAAGTAAATTAAGACAGATCTGTTTTTTTGTTTATTTTCAGTAAGAGACATTATTTACTGTTGTGATGCATGAGCAAACATGATGCGGGGATGTTTTTTTTTTTCATCCAGTTCATACAGCCTCAATGCGCACAGGCAGCGGTCTCGTAATACGTTTCCGTGAAATTACCATCCTCATATCGATCGTAACTCATTCCTTCAAAATCAATTTTCTTGTTTACTCTGTAGACCTGAAGCAGGTTCCCTATAACCATTACTTAGACAGTGGGCTTTTTGCCAGGGCTACTGCTAGCCTTGAACGGGAGCAAACATTATCATATACAATATATACGCTTATTAGTATAAGACTACAATAAATTTGGGATCCGTTGTGAATGAAATGGATGTTGATCTGTCGGTGTTATATCTGTAGACTTCACAGTTATGAAGTGATCTAGTTAGAAACTTTCTACACCATCTCCTGAAATGTAAGATCTGTAACCTAGATCTAAATATAGACTAGGCTAGAATCTGTAATCACATCCAGTTGGATGCAATGTTATTTAAATCATAAGACAATACCATACTGTCGATGATGAAATTGTTCTTGCTAATTAAAACTTAACTAAGTAATTATGTTTTCTTTTAAAGTATCATATATATTATTAATTGTTTATATTTACTGTAGTGTTTTTTTATTTGTCGTTAAAAATTTATTAAAATTTTGAAATATTTAGTTAGAATCGAAAACGCTTAGAAAAATTACGAAGGTCATCGTCGTGAACTAGACATCATACGTTGTCTAGTTCAGATCACAGCAGCGGCTGATGGAACTCGTGTCATAACATTAAAAGGTATTCTAACTTTTTTTTATTTTTGTTGCCCATAACAACGTGGGGCTAGTTAGAATGTCGTTCATAGTACGATATTGTTACCGAAGTAATTACACTAGCTACGGTGCCATTAAAACCGGAAAATAGTAAACTTTAGGGGCTGCTGTTTATCGGCAGCAATAGACGCAGCGGTGGTACTTGACCTACCAGTGAACTTTGTTGATATGGAGCTTACACTTAAAAATGTGTGTTGTCGATCGTCGTCGAGCTGACAACCCTGACGAGGTTGCTTTTCTACGAAAGTATTAAACAGTGATCGCGATAACCGAATTTTTCAATTACGCGTCATAACCGTCATACGGTGCGGTTCAGCCGAGATTTATTATATACGACTCACAATTTACGTACGTGCAGTCTTTTATTACACTAAGTGGGCCCCCCGATACGAGAACCGTACGCTTAATTGGCACCCCGGCACCAGCGCTACCTGACGAGGTAGCTCTGCCTAGATATGGGAATGATTTGTTTTTAAGACAGATGAATCAGCGCCTTTCTCTTAGCCATGAAGTCGCTTGCTTCCACGGAACATATAACTTTAAAATAATCGTAATATATCTAAAACCAAAAAAAGTCATACATAACGGATTCGTCATCATAATCACCATTATCAGCCGACTTCTGGATACTCCTACTGCTGGATGCTGGATAGTCCTATAACGGACTCCTTAAGCGATATTCTTCCCTACGATCTGGTAAAGGTCGTAGTAAGTAACAGGTAAAATTGGAAATCTTTGAGGAAAAAATATTCTCAGCTGTGAATATCTTTCCGCTCATAAAGAAGACTAATATATATATAGAGCTCAAGGCTTGAGACATAAGATGTTGAGTCTCATAACCCAGTAATTACACTAGTCACAGCGTCTCTCAAACCGGAACACAATAACGTTTTCACCTTGCTGTTAGCCGGTCTCCGGCAATAGAACTACCGCCATGTTCACTGGGCATAGAGGATTCTCCTATTACCTTCATAGGTTCTAGCTCAAGGACAGTTCCTCGTGCTTATGTGACCCAGCAATGGACCAGGCCGTGCTGTTGCTATTGACTTCCTGTCCCAGATATAGGAAAGAGTGTTTTGGCTGCCGGATGACGTTGGGGTAGCATCGCCTCTGACGAATGACGACGGAAATCGCCGCATGCTACTAAAGTTTGGAGTAAACCTTCACCTTGAAGCTCTATCAGAAATTAACGCATCCGATATCAATCATTCATGTTTTCCCACTTTGAAGGTAGAGTTCTATGTAATATTCCCACTTGTGGGGCTCGATGTCTTTTCTCACAAGGGGAGGGTCAACATCAAATTATATACATTGCTGATCAAGTTCAGATCGTTCGATGTCACTCGTTCATGAAAGCTGTTACTATTTCTACACGTTAGTTTCCTTCACCGGATGTTTGTTGAATGAAGACGAATGTTTTCTTTCACCGGAAGCTTAACATCGTTGAGAATCGAACCTGTGCCTCTTAGAGACAAATATCGAGGCCTTACAAACTAAGCTATTACAATGCAATAACTTACCTTTTTAAAGTTTTTCTGCCGTGGTATATATAGCTTGCGTATGTGCGTTTATGTGATTGCTTGTGTACGTGTGTGTGTGTCTGTGTGTCTGTGTGTCTGTGTGTGTGTTTATATCGTATAAAGTTTTCATCGACACGTATAATTGCGTACATAATCGTTGAACAAAACAACATGATTGCTAGCTATTTACAAAGAATTCACCAACAATCATACAATATATTGCCGCTGTAAACAACAATTTTATTTATTACCTGGCACCTGGCAACACCTGTGCCAAGGCTCGATAATTTCGCGAATACCTCAAACATTGACCATATTATAAGAAAATGTCAGTAGTTTTTTTTTCCATAACAGAAGAGATGAGAGAATTTAATAAAAAAAAATCACTTGGAAATTTCTTACCATTTATAAAAATGCTTTAATTAAGTTATGAAAAGCAAGTTATATTATTTTTACTGTAATCATTAATACTTCAATGGGTATAGTTTCTGGAAAGCGAAAGGTGGGGAGAAGGAAAAAGTCGTAGTTGAAGAATATCAGGGAATGGACTGGCGTATCTGGAGCATCCGAATTGTTCCACCGAACCAGTGACAGAAAAAGACTGTACGCGCTGATCGCCAATCTTCAACAGAGAAACCATCAACGTTGTGCTAGTTAGGATGATATACACAGCAAAACATTGTACTCATCGTCTTGTGACATTAGACGTTAAGTCTCGACCCTTCAATCAATTCATTAGATACAACGCCCTTTAAACCAGGACAAAGTAATGTTTGCACTAGGCTGTTGGCGGCAGAAACAAGATCTGCTGTGGTACCTAGATGGTCAAAGGCTGAAGGTCCGCAACGCAGCCGCGACTGCTCTGGTGTTGCGACTATCCATGGGTGCCAGTGATCACTTTCCACCAGGTGAACTGTTCGCTCATTCGCCCACCCTTCCTATAAAAAAATGGTCTTTGGCAACAGAGACTTACCATCAGATAATATATGGTGAAATTATGAGTATATAAAAAAAAAAAAACTAAAAAAAAAAAAATTAAAATCTGTAAATATAAAAGAGACTCGTCATCTCTGGAGCCATAAAGTCTAGAGACATAAATTTTGGCCAGCGGATTTACGGGATGTAATCGCCCAACATCTCACGAAGCCCAAGTCAACCTCACCAGCTCGTGGTGCACCCTGCTGAATGACAGACGAGGCTCTGACCACCCACCAAGCCGCACAGGGCCAGAGTGGTGGGTTACGGCTCAATTACCTTCAGACGACATGGAGGTCTTTGGGGGAGGCTTCTGTCCAGCTGTGTACGTCTGTCGGTTGATGATGAACTGATTTTCCAAAGCTCCTTCCCCAGGGGGTTGCAAGGGTGTCACTGCCAACATAGCAGGCAGAGAGCAGCTAGTACTAGATATAATTTCTTTAAAAGAGTCCTAAGTCTGTTGTCTTACTCCACTACTCTAGCGAACATGCAGTTAAATATAAACAGTTAAACTTCTATTTATAACTTTAGTTTTCGTCGATTTGAATCTAGAATAAATAATTAAAATATACTGCGAGTTAGTAAATTAAATTAGACAAAACCTATGCACAGTAACATTCCCACAGAGCTCTAGGCTAAGATTTATGCCCGTTCGCTTAATTCGCCGGCGGATCCGCGGGCCCCTATCAAATAGCTTCGACGGCGCGCGCTTGGCACCGTTACACGTTTCCGTGCCAACCAAACATTAACATTTGTCACGCCAGGGTCAACAATGACCGGTTAAGTCGACCGGTTAACCGACGCCGAGCTTAGTTTACCCATCTTCATATAACCGGCGCTCTCTCGCACGCTCCCGTTCACGGCGCGTTGATGGTAACACTTAGAAACAAAGGTAGAGAAAGTTTTTATTTATTCGTTAAGTTACAACAATTTAAATAAAATGTTATGTGATAAATAAAAATAAAATAAAAAATTGACGTTTGTACTGGTAGGTCTCTGTTGTTGCAGACCATCTAGGTACCATTTTAGCTCCTAGTTCTATCGCGAAACAGTAGTGTGCAAACATTACTGTGTGTTGATTTGAAATGCATAATAACAACATCTTATATATCAAGACGAGCATAATGTAATACAGTGTATATCATTTTAACTCCATGTTGTTATGAGTGAAATATTATTACCATCAGGTATAATTCCCTCTTCTTCTGTATATATATATATCCACAGAAAATGTACTTTCAATGTAGTAAATGACTCCATTGCATCCGTACATACTGCTACTGTGGAGCTATTTGGGGGAGGCGTATGTCCAGCAGTGGACGTCCATCGGCTGATGATAATGTTGATACTGCTAATGACTTAACGCGATACGACATAAAAATATTACAGTTTTTTTATCATTTTAAGAAAAAAAGAAAGAAAAATTCTTAATTGAAATTTCCAAAACGTACTTATGTACGTTATCTATATAACACTTTAAATGAAAACTAAAGTAAATTTAACAAAATCATACAACAAAACAATACTATGTATGAAAACTTATGAAATTAATCATCAGAAAGGGGTCCCAATGCAGCAGTTGGTGTAAGCTGTAGCGCTTTTTCAGTCGGGCCCAAATAAGCATGCAAGGGGTGGGATATAAATATTATATAACTGTAAACGCTCATATAAAAATAAAATTACATGTATAAAACTATGACCAGATAACATCATTTTTGAGTCAGTAAGCAAAGTCACCTAAACTTAATGCAAAAAAAAAGAAGAGAAATAAAGAAGTTAAAGTCTGATATCAATTGTGTAACAAAAGGGGACAAATAGCTACGAAGTGCTTGAACACGTTATAAGTTATTCAAGTTTTATTGTTTTATATATATATATATATATATATATATATATATATATATATATATATATATATTATTTATCATGTTCTCTAAAACGATCGTTTATATTTAAATCCGTTAATACTTAACCTCTGTGTATATATTCTAAGTCACAAGTCCAAGGGGGTGGAAGCGGTATATATGTTTAGTGGATGATAGTACGATGAAGCCGCTATGGTTGTCAATAAAACTGGGGCGCAAACATCACCATAAAAAAAAGGATGAAAAGTTTGATGGTTGACCATAAATCCACTGATTAAATTCCTTCTATTATGTGACCTTAGAAACCGATAGATCATGACTTTTTCGGTGAAGGAAAACATCATAAGGACATTGTGGTCCTGGAAAACAACTTTTGTTGTTGTTATGACCATCTGTTAATCAATCCAATGTATTTGTAGTGTGTTATATGAAAATTTATTATCGTCTTCAGCCAATAGACGTCCACTGCTGGGCATAGGCCTCTCCCAAAGATTCTAGTACCGCTAGGCATTAGAGACTGTCGTATGTAGGGGTTCATATGAGCGGATTTGGGTCATTTCCCACAACGCTGGGCCAAGGCGGGTCGGTGGGAGCCAGAGCCTCGTTTGTTGGTTAGCAGGGTTCACCACGGGCAGGTGAGATTGGCTTGAGTCTCGTGAGTTATTGCGTGGGAACCCTTACACCTCATGAAAATTTATTAACATTACATTATATTGGAGACAGTCCAGTTCTAATCTCCCCCTATTTTCGAATGATATTAATTCTAATAGTCTTTTTATCGACTTCATCTATCTCATGGACCGCGAATGCGTAATTGTCGAGCTAACTTAAAGTAAAGTAATGTATACTTAAATGGGTATGATATTAACTAGATGAAAGAGGAAAAACATTAAGATGAAGTGTTAGACAGTAATACAAGCGAAGAGAGGACTAGTCTTACATCAAACTGTAGTCATCATCATCAGCCGATAGACGTCCACTGCTGAACATAGGCATCCCCTAAAGATCTCTATATCGATCGGTCTTGCGCTGCCTTCATCTGGCTGGTTCCTGCGTCTTCCAACATTCCGTCTACCGGTTTGCGGTCGTCATTCAACAACCTGTGGGTGTAAGGAGTTCCACCAAACATCTTATGAAGCCCAAGTCAACCTCACCTGGTTCTGGCTCTGACTATCCACCAATCCGCATTGGCCAGCGTGGTGGTCAATGAACTCTACGATATGGAGATCTTTGGAGGAGGCCTATGTCCAGCAGTGGACGTCTGTCGTTTAATGATAATAATGATGATTCAACAGCCTCAACCTATAAACATTAGTATGCGAATTACTCTTTGCCGGTAAGTTGAACGGCGTAATAGTTTTGTTTCTTATAATTACACACAAACTATATGAAGAGGTGTATAGTATGATATGGTTTGATAAATTAAGTCGACTAAAAAGTCAGCGGCCGCTCGCAGCGCTTAGCTCAATAATTTCCACAGATAGTACGTGCTAACGCGCGCCGCGCCGGTAATAAATTGAAATCCGATATTGAAATAACTATACGGCGGGCATGCGACGTCGCCGCGTGCAGCCAGCGCACCCGGCTTTACTCGCCGTCGCGTATCATTTATCATATAACTCCACTTACTATATCATATGTTACAAGTTTACTGGTGGTAGTTCTCTATTCAGCACTGTAGTCTCGGGCTAGTAAGAATAGCACTTAGGTAAGCCCTATTTGTCGTAGAAGCAGACTATAAGGGTCTAGAAGTTGCGCGGGCCTTGAAGCCGGCCCTTATCGCTCAACAAGCGAACTTGCGTGGGACAGCGTATGGCTCAGCGATGATGCTTAGGACGGTTAGGCTCCTCCTCAGAGACGTGTTAACACAAAGTGTAGAGGGACACCGGTGCGTTATATAAGAGATCCCGGATCCTCTCCGATAGCACTGATACAGACCGCCGAGAGGGTTTTAGTGAGTAAGAATCTCATGGTTACGCGAGATCCTTACTTCCCCTCAGAAGCAAGGTATCTTTCCTTTTAAGATTTCCGCATCGAAACCAAAAATAAATAAAGTCTCTGTTGCCGGAGACCATTTAGCTATAACTATTGCAGCTTAAAGGGAGATGTAGCTAATGTAATTATAATGATACGTAATGAGAATAAACATCTTATGTCTTAAGGTGTGAAACTACAAGGTAAAGTGTATACATCCCGATGCCACGTTGATTAGTCCAGGAGTATCATTCACCATCAGACGAACGTTTCTCATCCCGTCGCGTCGAAAATAAAAAAAGCCTGCCTATAACATCATGGTACTATTTAGGATGTTATACACCACACCACAATGCCGCTCGTCGCTTTGATACACAACATTATAAGTGTCGTTACGCCGGTACTTACACTAGTTATAGCTACCTTCAATCAGGAACATAGTAATTTTTGCAGAATACTGTTTGGCGGTAGATATAAAAGCTGCAGTGGTACATAACTAGACTGTCTTCGGCAACAGAGACCTCATCATCAGCTGATCAACTTTCACTGTTGGACATAGGCCTATTCCAAAGACCTCCACATCAATCGGTCACACGCTCCTTGCACCTAGTGGTTTCTCGCAATTCTCACCAGATCGTTAGTCCAGCTTGTGGGAGACCTCCCAACACTACGTCCACCGGTACGCGGGAACCACTCGAGATCCTTGCTACTCCATCGGCCATCGGTCCTTCGAGCAATGTGCCCTGCCCACTGCCACTTAAGTCTAGCAATCTTTTGGGCTATGTCGGTGATTTTTGCCAATCTCCACATTTCTGATTCGAAACTGCGAGCTTAGCTATCTGCATTTCCCTTTGGGTAACAGAGACTTATCCCTTAAATTTTTAGATGTTAAGCGCTTGGAAGTCATAATAACTTTTACAGATCATCTATTACTGGACCTGGTTGACCTATCATTAGTAAAAAAAATCATTGTGTGAAATCTGCAATGTCTTTTTCATTACAAGCAGCACATTTTATAGAACCAATGAATATTATACCAATTGGAGGTCCAGTACAGACGAGGCCAAAATTTGATAATTAGGAAAGCATTAATAAAATAGGGACTCGAGTGGATTCAAATAAAGACAAAGCCACTTTAGAAATATTACAGCTTTGTTATAATCCCGTTAATATTCATTTGCTGCTTTGCATTAACATTGAACTATGAATTTACACATAACACAATTCAGTCGATTGTCCGCCATGGCGGCAAACTGCTTCCTCCATAAATTACCCGAGCGGTGTGAGAAGTAACTTATTTTGAGCTCATGCTGAGATGATTTGTAATAAACAGAATCCTGCCTCTCAGAGGTTAAAACTTTTTGATATGAAACTTCTTTAGGGACAGTGTAAATAGAAGAAGATTGATGAAACGAAAAATGTAACGAAATAGAGACGACAAGACGATATTACTATAGTTTTGGCTGTGTGTGAAAGAGATGAGATTCTACATAATTTCCTTATCTATAGTCTCATTACTGTGCTGCGTCTGTAGAGCATCAACTGCTGTTAAAGGACAGATGATTCCGGATGTTGGATAAAGGTTATAATAAAAAACAATTACGTTATTAAACATTTGAATCTATGCCTCTGTATTTAGCTTCCGCTTGCAGAATACATTAGAGCAAATCATTTTTATCTTTACTAATATGTTATATTAAGTTCTTCAATTTCTCTTTCTCTTTTTGTTTCCTTCTTATTTCAATCAATAACAAATTGTCTATCAGTCATTTACTCTACCTTCTTTCTCTCTTTCTCTGTATGTAAATTAATTAAAATAGTTCAAATCACCTTGTGCTGTCAACGAACCTGATAAGCTCACCCGTGGGGGGTGACCAAAATATATTTATTACTTAAAAACAATTATAAACTAACAGGACATTAAAAGGAGACATTTTTAAGCTGAGGAATTTTATGTAGCAACTTTTATACAAAGGATTACTCCATAAAATTGAGCCAGTGTTCAGTACTGATGACTGGAATTTGAAATGATGATGATAATGATTGTCATGTGTGCTAATTGAGACGTGATATTGGACCATATTATGCTCGATGCTTTTAGATATAAGATGCTAAGGTAACTGAATAATTCCTGTGGTTAAAGGAACAAGGTAACGTTACAAGCTACTGTTTGGCGACAGATATAGGAGCTGCTTTGGTACCTATCTAGACGGTATTTAGCAATAGGGACTTACCACCAATATACACGTAAATGCTTTGTCACCACTGGGTATTGTACTGAGTAGATTAAGCCGTAAAATAACATAAATCCACTTGAAGTTATAACATCTAGGTTGTCGCATCTATTCGCAATTTGTTCTCTGCAACAGGCCTCGGGGCTATGTGTATACGCAAATTGGACTGCGGTTTATTGATATCCTCATGGGAGGCGCCAATTCAATCCCATTTAATTGGACCCGAATGCCATCGTGGTGGTGTTATGTGAATAGTTTGTCTTAATTATCGACCTCCCGATCCTCGCTTTGTGCGCGCAAATCACTTCGACTAGTACAAATCGCATCGCAACATTCACGAGCTGTTCCCAATTCAGCATCGACTGAATGGTGCGGACAGCGAAACGGAAATTATATTAATTGCTTCACTATTCATACAGAAATGATAATTTAATGTGTTTTCTTATTACATGCTCTTTATGGGTGTGTAATTATTATAATGTAGTAATTTATGATAGTAAATTTTACGGATTTCGTCGCGTTTATCTATGTAAATAAATATACTCTTATAATAAAAGAGTTCCGACTTATGTAGAGACACATCATGATATCTCTGAAACAACAAGGCCAGGAGATACGAAATTTGGTAAAAATGTTCTTTTTGCTTAGTAAAAGTCAGTTAAGAATCGATTTTATGAAATTTTGCTCGCAAAAGAGGTTTTCGGGGTGTTAATAACAGGAAGGGGCCCGAGAGGCGGGAATGTTTCTGACAACTTTCCAATCTAATTTCTATACAGAAGATGGTTATATACTAACGCTGGTCTGGTATCTTATTATTAATATAATTAAAGAACGCATCATCATATCAACTGATGAAGGTCCAATGCTGGACATCTCTTGTAAAATATTTCACAAAACACGTTCTTGTATTGAGTCCAGTGGCTCTAAGTGATTCTTTTGATGTCGTCTGTCTACCTAATGCAGGGTCTTCCAACTCTGCGTTTACCTATTCGTTGTTGCCTTTCCAGCACTTCAATTCCTTAATATTCTTCGATTCGTATAATCGAAGAATCGGAATCGAGGACTCAATGACCTATCTGTACCTCACCCTTGCAGCTAGTACGGCTAAGTCGAAAGCTCTGGTTCATCTACGAATCTCTTTATTTTTGCTTTGATCACAAAAAGATATTCCGAGAATCGTTTTTTCGTTCATCCGCTGTGTGAATTTTAGATTTCTTTTGAATTACACACGGCATGTGTGACCACCAGAAGACTCGCAGACACTGAGAGCTCATGTTCAGTAGATCGTATACTGAATAGTAATAACAAGCTTACGTACTCCGTGATGTCCATGGAATGAAGACAGCGCGGACCGGTCTTGCCATGACTATGGCTGCGGCGAAGCGTTCGGACCGTCGTATTGATAATTATAATTAAAGAAACGCGAGAAAATCCGTAAAATTTAGTTTCATTAAATGTGTACGTCTATAGGTAATTTAATGTATAATCAATGTTTTTGTTTGTTTCCTCATTATTACAGTTTACTGCCGTCGCATCACATTTTCCGTCCGCAGCGGCGTCGCTCGGACAGTTAAACTTAATTAATAGCCTATTGAATGTTTTTCTTCAAGAAACGGTAACAAACGACCCGACAATTGTGTATTATAGACAATCGCACTGACGTATTGTTTTACATTAAAATTGTTTAAGGGCTGTTAGAATAATTTTATATTAAGTTTGTCACTTAACAAAGACGTATTGCCTGCACTAACTTAACTAAAAAAAAGTTGACAAACAGATAAACGTTTCAAACGATATAAATATAATAATGACAACGATCTAACCTTTCTTGATTATACCGACTCACATATCAAACGTTCGTAAATAAATATAGATAAATTATTTACTGTTCCCACTGTTGGGACTCGGAACCTTCGCCCACAAAAAAAGAGTCGAACTATTAGAATGCAATACTAAAATATTTCATAGGTCTCTTTTTTGCTATAGAACATCTAGGTAGTTCTTTCTTCAGTCACTAATCAGTTCATTCCCATAAAATAGTATATTTACCATGAGCTTTTGCAGTGTAATTTTTTTGTTGAGATTTTCACCTGATGGTGAGTGGTACGTCTGTACATAATGGCGTTAAAATGATACAAATCAATTCAGCATCTTATTGCGCTCGTCGCTCATACATAAGATGTCAAGTCACGTGAACCCTGTAATTTTACTAGCTACAGCGCCCTTGAAACCGGAACACAGCAATGCATGCACAGTACTGTTTGTGGGCTGCAATAGAAGCTTCAGTTATATCGTTACTTTTTTAGTTCGTTGTTATCAAGTTAAAAAATGTAAACTATTCATTATTTTCTTTATCTTCCCTACTTTGTAAAGTTTCTCTATGTGAGATGGTTCACATTAATGAGGGAACTTCCGTTATAAAAAGCTGGTAAAGAAACTGAAATATGTGAAGTTAACCGCCGTTAATAAAAGCGGCTAACATCCGGTAATGAGACAAACGCTCGTTAAAAAAACGCTCGCGATCTATACACAACAAATCGGACCGCTAAATGATATATCCCCTTGGAATTTTATTATGAAGAATGAAAAAAGAAACTCACCACTTTGTATCGGAAGAAACGTTGACACTTTGGATCTAATAATCTGCAATATTACCGTCACTGCTTCGTGTCTCAAGTCACAGACTTACAGCGAGTTTTATGAATTATATTATTTCATTTTAATAGTAGTTTATAGGGATGTAAGGGTTTCCGCAAAACTCACAGGACCAAACCAACCTGATCTGCTCGTGGTGCCCCTGTTAATCAACAAACGAGGCTCTCGGTCCTGCCAACCCGCATTGGACTAGTATGGTGAGAAATGGCCCAAATCCCCTCATATGAGTCCCTAACGTGTTCTTTGGGGGAGGTTTGTGTCCAACAGTGGACGTCTACGACGATGATGATGATTTCAAATACTATTATACTATACTATTACCTTATCTTACATAGAATAAAACAGAATCAGCTTTCTTCTATGCAAGATAAGGAAAAAGTATAATGGGGTATATAAATATATAAGCAGTAAACACTGTGTAAGTAAACTCTTACTACTAAAAGCTATCTCTTTCAGACGATCATTTAGTGAACACGTTATTTATCAAGTATATTAATAAAGAAGAGAAAGTATAAATATTCATATATACGGACAGAAGGAAAGAGACAGCGTTTTGATGTTCCGTAAGAGGCATCCAGTCGCAGCCGTTTAAAAAAATCTTAAGATTGTACTTTCATGTTCTAGTAATCTCACTAGATATTGTGAATTTTCCAGATTGCTAGTAAATGGAATTGTAGTAACTTTTACTGATGATGTTATTGTTACTTTCAGATGATTTCTATTAGTTTTAGTATTTATTTCAAATGTACTAACGATGTAAAACTGTTATTATGACATGTACATCTATAACGAAATTTCCACACATTACATACACACATTTCTATGTATTAACTTTTGGATTTGATATTTAGTAATAATTCTCTTGATCGAAACTTGTATCTGTAACGTTCTGTAACTTTGACCATACAATTATCCGTAAAGATGAATGGCGATCTACCAGAGCAAGCAAAAACTTATCCAATTAAGAAGATATAGTGGTGATATAGTTGGTTAAGATTTAAAGCCTCTTTATGGTCGTTTAATTCATATCACACGTACGGAACCACTCGTTTCTGCTGAAATAGGCTTCGTATAGAATTTCACTGATGATGAATGAGTTCGGCATACTCAATCATATCGTAACCATTCGAAATTATTTCCAACCTGCGAAAGGAGAAGGTTTTTAATCGTACGAGAACTTTTCTCTATTATGACTAAGATTATACAGTTTTTTTTTTATTTGGATCGAAAAGTTTTTGTTAGTAATATAATATGAAATGTAGGAAACAATGTTGTATATTTATTTCTTGTTTCCTTTTAAACTAGATTGTTATCAAAATAAGTGTTAATATGATAAAAAAAACACAATCAAAATAGCAGAAAACAATTACAGTATTAAGATTTATCTAATATATCAATAAAGTACTTAAAATAATGACAATAAAGAATATTAATTTGTTGCCAAACTAGTAAAGAAATAATACAACGGCAATGATTATCAATAGTAATACTATGACATCAGGCGCGTACAATACTCTCTGTTATATTTCATTATATTTATGAATAATGTTTTAAATTAGTTCAAAAGCTACAACGTCTTTCAAATCGGAACATAGTGATGTCTGCACACTATTATTTAGCAACGAAAATAGGTGCTCAGATTGTAACTAAACAACATCCGGCAACAGACCGACCTAGCGCTAATAAACTTTAACTAAACTACCTCACCATTTAAATCTTTAAAAAAAATCACATAGATCAATAAATCGTAATCAATGTTACAAATGACATCAATTTAATAATCGTTTAGAGATCGTTTGTGAAATATCGATGTTAGATTCAGTTCGGATGAGATACGATCACATCGCGTGCAGTTCACATGCATTATTCATTGCACAGGCCGCGGTAGGATTAGAAAAATTACATGAAGCTTTAGAAGGCGCACTGGTGCAGCTCATTTCAATAATGTTTTGAACGTATCTGTCCGATTACGATGATATAGAGCATAAGCTAATCGGATTTCCGTTAAAAACTAAAATTGAACTTGATTCTAAGCAAAATTTCACACGACCTTTAATAATAAAGTCGTGGGTGCTAAACTTCGGCTCTCAGTTCTAAGCCAAGGCTTAACAATACTATTATGGCGGAAGATCAATGATATGAGTGATAGCTGACCAAAAATACACCTGAATCAATATCATCTTAATACCTTCAGAAGTTCACCACTTATAAGATCTTTGAATTGAATCAGACACTAGGGAAGCAATGAATTGTGGCATCATGACGGTAGAAGGTGATCAGCGTCTATTCCCTAGATGCAAGTATTAAACATGACATTAGAATTGTAAAAGTTTTCTCCAGCTGACCACCTTCAAATTAAACATGCCGTCCAATCAAGATATATTTGTAAATAACAAGGCTTTGGGTTAACTTGTATTTCCTTATTAATCTTTTTATTTTTAACTAAGAACTTATCAAAGAGTATAAAATAATATATATAGAAATCATTGTTTATCCGTCTTCATTGCGTAGAATTCATGTACTAAATAGGAGTAAGAATTTGTTGTAAGTCAAATGCAAGACTTTTCTAAATTTAGTTCATCCGTCAGATCGAGTGCACCGTTATAAAAGTTAATGAGAGCTGTAAAACAAATAACACATGTACCAGTCGCGCTCGTGAATGCGAAACAGCTCGATAAATAATTCAAATACAACAGAATTGCTGTTTAAGCTATCGCATTTGTCTGTGAATATATCACTCAACGCCAGTAAATAAAGACTATGGACAGTTAAATTGCGCCCGCTTCCGTGCTTACTGCGTACATTAAAAACTACCTCAACAGCCGTTTCACGTTACACATCACACTTTAGTATATAAACGTTAGAGTTCCAATTTGTTCATCATTTTAACTTTTCAACAATTGATCATATACCTTAAATTTCAATCGTATTGCTCATTGCTAAGATAGAAATCTCTATGAGCATTTCGCTGATGATTTGATCTTGCTTCCGCTCGAACTTAGACTCTAACATCAGCAACTGCTACGTTTAATTCAGATCAAATGAGGGCCGAAGACAATCCTGCTACAATTATTTAGCGGCGGGCCGAGATAACTAACGAGGTATCAGAACGATCCAAACGGTCCTTTGGAAATGTCGACTCTTTTAAAGGAACTCCTAAAGGGTGCACCGACAAATTGTTCTATTCAGTAGTTTATGCAACGTCTAAATGGAGCCAGCAATTATTGGACCCTCTCCTTACTTAGGTATTCGTTTAATCAACATTGTCCCCACTGTTTCCTTTAGTGCGGATGCTCTGAATGGCCGGAGATAGTACCGGGACAAAGATTTGTTATTCTATGTAGGATCCATTTTAATGAGCGAATAAACGATTAATACGGTTTAAGTAGCTACCGCGTGTCATCATTGTTCTGTTGTTTAGCTCGTATGGTGCTTGTTTGAAGCTGTTTATGTTCAATTTTAACTGCACCGATAATATTTTAAGTAACCTCACTGTGATGCCTTTGTAATAGAATTTAAATACATCCAAGTCTCTAATGTTACTCGTTAAAATGAAAACTGTGAGAAAAATATCAAAACGATTTAATCGTTCATCGGATAACAGAATTTTAAAGTTTGCTCGTGCCAATGAGGATCGGTGTCGGACACGGTTCAGCTTATCAGGGGTGCTCAATTAAAACTCTGAGATAATGTAAATTGAGTACATTTAAAAATCATTTTATTATCAGCTTTAAACATTCAAGAAATTGAGTTTCGGCTTGTAATGAGACCATTAATATGTTTATTGATCGTAATTGGATCTTCATTATACGGTTATGGAGGAACCGAAGGCCGAAATGTGATTACCGATGATGCTAACTATAATGTATATGCGTGTACTGTTTTGATTAATTTAGAAGGTAAGTAGACGACTGTGTTTGTTAATATATTTTGCAAGGTCACATGCTAGTGACCGTTTAGGTACAGTGTAAGAGAGCATGTCATGATCATCTTTGTCATCATGAAGTATTCAAGCTTAAGTTTGGTGGTAAGGTTTAGAAAATTGTTCAGGTATACAGTAGGCACACATCTCTGCGGATCCGGTTTAGTTTTTTATATAATATAAAGAAAATTAAGGTATAGGTCTCGTGTCATGTGAATAGAGGTCACTATTTTTGTCGCGAAATAGTATTTTTTTTATGAGACGAGCTGGATATCCACCTGAGGGTAAGTGATACGGCCCCTATAATGATATGCTGCTAGTTAGATTATTTAGTCCCACATTGTGCTCGTCGCCATGATACAAAAGATATTGTCTCGTTATCCCATTAATTTCACAAGCTACAGCTTCCTTCAAATCGGAACACAGTAATGTTTGGCGGTAGAAATACCCACAAGCAACAGATACCCACCGCTAGTCCGTGGAGGAAAGGATAATATATGTTATAGTAATGTGATAATTTATTTAAATCCGTCAAGGTCTGATATAAATAATAAATACTTTAGTACGCTCCAAGTAAACTTGTGATAATCTGGTGAATATTATAGGATGCTGCTGGGTGAGAGCAGCGAAATCAGTGTGATCCAGACGAAGAGTTTAAGTCCAAAAATAGGTCTCCATTATCTCTTGATGATAATAGTAACGATGAACTTAATGATGAAATGTCACTTTATGTATTAAAAGACAAAAGTATTTTCACGCCGTTTCATAGAGTAGGAAGTGTCAAAGCGCTCCAACCGGATACTTCAGTGGAAATATATTTTGGTGGCTAAGAAAAAAAAAACTCAACGTTGAAGTAGTAATAACTATAAAATCTTATCGTTTACACATTTCAGAAGTTAAAGAAGTCGATACGCGAACGCTCAATAACAATAAGCGACGCCTTGAACAAATAAATTTTACGGTTAAAGTTGTAAATCGATACATTACCGTAAAACGAGTGGCGAGGTGCTGTAAAAATTTTGGATCCGACATTCGTGTTATGGTTTTTATTCGGCAATCATCACGATTTCGCTCATTCGATTCAATTTAATTGTCCTTTTAGTGGTCCGTGGTCACCGACTCAATTTTGGGAAAGTAAGTTCATTATGAAAATACTTCTAAGACTACTGTAGAAAGAGATAGGCAATTTATATGTGAACATTACTGTATTCCGGTTTGAAGCACGTCATAATTAATGAAAAGAAATATATAATTGCGTGTAATAAAAAAACGGATTGTAAAAGAAATGGATAAATGTGAGCTCAATTGTTGTGTCCAGGTCGGCGGATCCGATTGTAACCCGTATAGGCAAATTCATAGTCCTTGCGCATTTCTCCGAGTGCCCCAGATAACCTCTCCTTAAAACGTCCGCAGTGCCTAGGAGATCTGCGCGGCCAATCGACAACGAGATGCATCATGTCCTGATAGCATCCAGACGCGCAGCTTAAATGCTATCCCATCAGCTAAAGCATAAAGCTATTGCTTTGTACCCAGTCCGTCTTCCGTATCGCCCAATAGACGCGGCCATTCCGATCTTTACCCAATGGGACACTGCATACGTTTGGTCCGGACATTGCCTATTGAAGATAGGAATCAGGCCGCCTAGGATAAATAGTCGCCGAGCTACTTGGATCGTTTACTAGTTTCATTATTTGTATTTTGTATGCCCTTATGAAGTAAACTCTCACTCTTTGATTTCTAAGACGATTCCATTTTACTTGCGTTGAGTTAGAGTATTTTTGTACAATTTGCACATACCCAGATTGATGAATTATGACCCAGGGTCTCTCTTTGTGGGAGAGAGATCATAGTTTCAAGTAGTATATCATAGTAGAACTTTTTATTAGAACAACAAAGTTCTTGTTAAATAATTTGAATTTAATATACTAAATCCAGTAATGAGTGAACCTTACAATCATTATGAAAATAAAATTAGTACTTGTATGAATCCAATGTAACACCTAGAACAAAATCGACAGTGATTCTATATTCGTTAAAGTATTTTATATTAAAGTATGCTTGAGTAATAAGTTTAAGCAAATAGTGAGTGACCATTCAATGGCTATAACTGATGCCCGAACCTTGACGTCGCGTGCGCCTGCGCAAGTAATAAGTTTACATAAGTATAATACTAGTTTATTTTTTATAATATTAATGTCTTGAATGGGTACGTCGGTAACAGTTTATTTTAATATCTATTATTTCGTTTAAAATGATAGCGAAACATTATTCTTAGATTTAGACTACGTCTTAACTGATTCAAACATTTTTCTGTCTTCTTCTTCTCATTCATCTTTGATAGTTTATATTTAACTTTTCATCTTTTTCTCTTTCTATTATCCCATTTGATAGTAGAGTTAGATTTTCTTCTACTTCGCTTGGTCTTAGTTATATAAATTAAAAAAACATATATACAATGGGAATTGAGAACTTCCTCTTTGTAGTCGGTTAATAAGAGAGCATAGAAGGCTATTCCTTATGAGGTCTCCGCAAGTTACCGCAGCCGTCTCAACTTGGAGACAGTTAACTAAAAAGTAAACCTTTTCCTACTTGTGTGTGATATGTGGGCACTGATAGGTTGTTTACGAGCTAAACAATTAATAAAACCTTAAACAGCCAGGCCGGAACTCCTGGCTGCGCAAAGCCAACTGATCTGTGGAATTAATAATCCATGCCTCTCATATGAATTGAATTGACACTTCGCTCAATTCGTTCGAATCGAGGCGATGTCCGCGTGTTGGAGGAAATCAGCTCTGACTGTATTGTTTTTTTTTTGTTAAATTTTATTATATGTAAGTAAAATATTGTAGTGGTGAAATAAGTAGCAGATATAAAGTGTAGACTAAACCATAACTTAATCCTGGGATTCTGGCTTCGCATGGAGAAAATTAAGGTCTATAATTTACTTCGCTGATTAATGTCACTTATCCTCAAAACATTTTGAGGCTTTTCGGATTCCTCACGATGTTTTCATTCACCAAATGCTCAAGTTCAAGGAGGATAGATTAAGCGCATCTTGGAATGTGATTCGAAATACCTCGCCCTTAAAACTGAGCTAGCACTGCTTTGAATGCTTATGATAGAGTCAGGCGGAGACCACGATTAGATTTTTGTAAGTAGAAGTCAATATATACATGACAGAATAAAAAAAAACTGAAAAAATAATGTCCGATATATTATATAATACTTTATACAAAACGGAACACTAGAATGTGATGTTTTTAAGTTTCTGGTTTTAGTAGAACTATTTTAGATAGATCTAGAAAGCTTTTCCTATCTAAACTTACATAAACATTGAAATTCATATTATTGTATAGAAAATAAATCCGATTATTCTAAAGAGAGCACCTAAATATAGATTTGGAGATATTTTCAAATTTGTTATAAGTAAAAGTAAAAAGTTATGTATGTATGTTAAAAAATTCGAAAGCAAATCTGCGCTGCGTAGGGTATGGGGTTTATTTATAGCGCTCTTCAGCGGCCTCAAGTGGATTTTGCCATAACGAGAGTTGAAGATTGATCGCGTTGCTGGGTGTGGACGTGATCCCTTCAGGCCGAGGTGTGAAGTCGACATAAAGTCTCACATGTTCAGTTAGAAACTTTTCAAATGGAGAACAGAAAGCTCACAAACGTTTCAAATTAAAAAGATAAAGTTATCTATGCGATTTGTAATTATATTTTGATTTAAAAAATGTTTCCGAGTATTTTTATTCCAACCTCATGTTATTGGCAACGCATGCAGCCGAGAGGAGGTAGCTGTAGAGTGACTTATGATCCAGGGATAGGTTGCGGGTACCAGGCCACGACGAAGAACGCCTATGTGATGGATTGACTAGACAAAGGTGGCAGTAGATGGCTCATCATCGTTGCTACTATCTGAATGCATTAGGAAGGCGGCCGTCAGAGAGAAATGACGTGTTATTAAGCTTGCGACCAACATCTAAAGTAATGACTGCGGCCACTCTGTCAATAGTGATACCGACGAAGAAGAAGAAGATCCTGTTTCAAGTACCGTAGATATTGATAACCTTAACGTACAAAACGTCAATTCGAAATGAGAAGCTTAAGTTTAGCGAGTAGTACAAATTATCGGCTCAAGAACTTCAGTTATAGAAATCGTTAATGAAGTTGTAAAATTGTCAGGGAATAACATCAGGCACAGTCTAGTATATTCCAATATATACTAAAATCTTACTTCAACCTTAGCCTGTAGATAGATCTTACACCATAAATGATCATGAAAACATAGGCTTTAACAGTTCAACTGTTCCTAATCCGGAACGTGTGTTTGATGGCGTCCGATGAGAGGTCAGATGGGTTAGATAGGTCGAGATGTTTTAGACTTACCGTTAGTTTAACTGAATATGGGATGGGAATATTGGTGAAAATATACAGTGTTTGGACATAAATTAGATAAGTATCAAGAAATAGACTTTTTTAATACTTTATTAAATTAATTTAGTTTTCTTCTAAACTTAAAACTAAACGGATAATTCCATTTCATTAACATTTCCCTGGTTACTCCTGTATCAATCTATAGTAAGTAATAAATCTTCGTTTTAATGCGGGTGATCTTTAAGATAGTAAAGATTTTCAGCTTATGGAAAGACCGTTTAGAATAATCGTATTTCCATCGCCATTCTACTGCCAACGTGACTAACGACTTGGAGGATATAACTCCATCAAAAGAAAGGTGGCCTCTTCTTGTGACATTAATACTTTATTATATTTTAGCAAGTGTTTGAAGGTCATAAGGAGGTCATTGTAGCTTAAAAAAAATCGGACAAACAATAAACTCTATAAGCTTAACTCTTCCCCCTGCTCTTTTCCCCCCTATGTGGTGTCAGCACAGTATGTACTTCTATTCCATATCCCTCTATCAACCGTCATATCGGAATTCACACCCTTCTTACATATGTTACCTTTCACATAATCCATTCACACTTTCTTCGGTCTTCCTCTACCCTTATAACGTTTATTCTCATTACTTGTTGGTATAAGGTACCCTGCATCTGTGGGGAAGACAAGGTTATGTGGGGCTTCTACCCACTAAAAACCCTTAATATCACTTCTCAGTGGATTAGGACGGGCTCCAGAATCTCTTACGGAAAGTAATTGTGCTCCCCGCTCTCTGACTAAAACATCCCACGGACGGGTAAAGCCCTCCTTAGCACCTACGTTACGTTACGGCAAATACAAGATCACCATACATTTGCCATCCTCATCAGGGTCGATTATTGAGCTCTGAGGTCCACTCCTTCCGCACGGCTCACGAACCCGAGGACCCTTTAAGTTGCCTTGTATAAGTAGGGAATACCTTAGTCCTATTCTCATTAGAAAAAGACTACAAGGCTGCGGCTACAGAAGCCTACCACCAGTAACATACAAAAGTCCCAAAAAAATATTTTCTTTCATTAAATAGTTTTATCTCTGGTAATAAATGTAATCATCATCATCATTATCACCCGACAGATGTCCTCTGCTCCACTTAGACCTCATCAGAGATCCTGAGCTGCCGCATCCAACTGCTTCCCGCAATCTACACCAGGTCGTCGGACCACCTGGTGAAGGTAATAATCATTATCAATGACGAAATTTATGCTGATTTATATTATCATCGATTCTTCATGAATTAGCTAAAAGCAATTTCATATCACGCGTACGATGATGATAAAAACAACATTTGTTGTTTAGTATCCATAAATAATCATACGGGCGAGTATATCATAAAACGATTCGACCATTTCATCGATATAGCAGTTTAGCCTTTATGCTAATAGTAACAAAGTTCAAAGTCCTGTGAACGGATTGTAGAAATATCTTTGCATTAAAAAGACTGGGTGAAAGTAGGCTCATCCAAGTACACAGATAACCTTTAACCACTCCTGTCGATGTTATAGCAATGCGAATGACACACCTATTAGCAAACACATCCTGCTTCATCTCTGCATTGTGTGGAGGCCTAGATTTACTCGAATTACGATATGCTCATGCTAGAATCTTTTGAATATCTTGCTATGACGAATTAGCGGCCTGTAGGACGTTTGAAGCTTCATCATAATTAAAACTGCTGTCTTTAGGAGACATTATTATCAGGTTGTTGACGTTTACTGCTAAAACGTGGAAAGTTCACTCAGGAAGCTGCTTAGTGAGGAGTTATTGTACTCTTTGACTAGCGCAATGTACTGGTAATAGCCTTAGAGAAAACTGCTGCACATTCCTTAAAATTCTTCTTTAGTCAGCAGTAGGTAACACACTACACGGGTGGTAGGTCCACCGCAGTGCCTATTTCTGCCGGAAAGCAGTAATCTAGGTTCTAAATGATATAAGCGCTGCAAGCTAAAGCGACTCTTACAGCACACCTGACACTGGGCTCTTGGACATGGATCCATGGCCTGTTTACAAGCAGTAGTGAAAACAAGCAGTTGTACTGTGTTCCGGCTTGACGGGCGTTGTAGCTTGTGTAATTACTAATGTAACGATACTCAACATGTATATACCATCTTAACTAGCGCCTCGTTAGTGCGAGCCTATCACTTACCTTCAGGAGAACGTCTCGCTTCATCGCATTAAAAAGACGTGATTTTTAATCCATAACGCAAATCTGAATTACCATTAAAATTAGGAGCATAATCAGGGATTATTTTAAAGCATAATACTACTATCATGTTTCGTTACCATAGTAATTGTAATATCTTCAACGAAGTTGAAATAAACATCTTATTACACGAGGATAGAATTAGATGCTGCTGTTGCACCTACTTTTATATTTTTATCGTTCTCACCGATTTGTGTTGGGCCGGAGTATCTCTTGTCCTTTTTCATTTCGAGCTTTTATCGTTATATAATATTCTTTTTCCCTACTTTCTATATTTTCTTTTCTCCTTTCATATTTTGTCTTTTATCTTTCACTCATACTTTGTCATCTTTACATACTTTCTATTTCTTCTCTCATGGATCGCCTCTCAGACTTCGATCGCCGCTTGCTTTTATTTTCTTACCTTAATATTTAATTTTTACATTTGCTTTGTTATTTGTTACACTTTATCTATTTCTATCACTTACATTACTACTTTGGTATTTTTGTATTATTTTACAATTTGGCTTTTATTCTTTGACATTTGTCTCTATTTCTTTTATACCCTAGTTCTTATTTTTGTCAATTGTTTATTTCATTACTTTTTCTTTCGTTGCACCTATGTTAATTTCTATCATGAATGTTCTCAGTAAGCTCATCATCGTCATCATCATTATCAGCCTTTGTTTATCCACTGCTGGATACAGGCCTTTGACAATGTCTTCCACCAAATGCGATCCTCAGCTTCTCGCATCTGACCCCTCTGATAATGTCGTTGGTCCAGCGGTCATCGCAATAAGTTATCTGCAGCATTTTTTTTTAATAGATTGGACTATAGAAAAGATGAGTGGCATCAAATATAAGTTACTTAAGTGTTTTAGTATTAATATGAAGAATAAAGTCGTGTTACTCTCTCTAGTGTCGTTTAACTCATCAAGGTCGTGGTCAGTGCTAAGATTGCTTTCTGGAGCGGACGATCTGCTTCCACCGATTGCTGTCCAGCGTATCTCTTACGACTGTGTAAAATTTGTAGGACAACGAGTTTTTTACCTGATCGGTTCATCTGGTTGGTAAACGATCGGATGATCTTTTGCGTTCGGTGTCCTCAACGATAATATTTTTTTCATAAATGGTAAGGGGTGCCCACATCAACTCACGTGACCCTTTTTTTTTTGTTTCGGGGGGAAATCTTCGAAAAGATACTTTGCCTTCTTGGGGGAAGTCAGAGTTATGTGGAGATTTTTACCCACTAAAACCCCCTTGGTGAAACCTTCGGCGTTTGGCGAGGTCACGGGATCTCCGCTCGGAACACAACTGCTGCCTCGCTAACGCTATGCTGGAATACCTCGTCCCGGGGTCTGTTTATACAGACCCTACCAGCCTCGTGAGTATTACTTCAATGACCGGAGACCACATCCAGCCATTGTCCTCCTCAGGGCCGTTTAGAAGGCGATGAGAATCCCTATCCTGATCGCCAACAACCCCAAAGGCCCCATTATGGTAGGGGAGTACCATTCACCGGTGCGACGTGTTGATGCACGGTAGCGCCACGACGGTTTCTTCTCCGATCGGGATCTGTCCTCTCTCTATCCCGCTTGGCAGCCTTCTTTTATACCATTACAGTTTCGGAAAAGGAGGCTACAGCCGTCCATGCAACGTCTCCTCTCAGCATCGCCGACACGATTGCTGGCAAATAGAGGTTCTGTCCGATCCGCTTTACTAGGATCCGCCGCTCCGGTTCCCACGCCGAGCAAACCGCGAGCGTGAGCGATGCGGAATCCAGCTCTCTTCCTCCGCAGTGAAAGCAATTCGCCGTCGCTTCTCGTCCAATCTTACACAGAAAATCACCAAAACACCCGTGCCCAGTAAGTATCTGTGTAAGTCTGTAGGTGAGACTTCCTACGCGTCGTTGCATCCAGGCATCGAAGACCGGCAAGATCGCCCCCACAACGCGTTTGCGCGCATACCCCTCCTCCGAGAGCTTATCGCGCCACACTGCAAGAGCCCTGCGCCGCTCCTGCCGTCGAGTCGTCTTGAGTATTTCGTCTGGCTCACTTCCACCGCTCTGGCAGATGGCGCGGATGCGGTCGTAAACCCTCGCATCCATATCCGCTAGATTATCCATAGGTGGAAATCGAGCCAAGACTGTCGCCGCCTCGAAGGATATTGTACGGTATCCTCGTACGATCCTTATGGCCATTCTTCGCTGAACGCTGTAGATTTTAGTTCTACAGCGTCGGATGGCTAGTCTCTTAGCCCATACTGGCGCGCCATATAAGGCTACGGATCGTATTAGTCCCTCATACAGGCGGCGAACTTCCTCTGCTGGTCCCTCGAGAAACTCACGGGACCCAAGCCAACCCAAGCCTCGCCTGCTCGTGGTGCACCCTGTTAATCAACAAATGAGTTTCTGGCTCCCACCAACCTTCATTAAGTAAGCGTGATGGTAATGGCCCAAATCCCTACATTCTATAGCCCCTAGTGCTAAGCGGTACCGAAGGCCATGTTGACTGAACGTAGAGATCTTTGGGAGAGGCTTATGTCCAGCAGTGGATGTCTATCGGCTGACGATGATGATAATGACATACTAATACCAGAAATATTGCAGGTAACATTTGTCAACTTTCCGACTCGATCCACTTGAAACATATCTTGTACTGTCTCTGGTTATAAGAACTTGCCACTCTCTCCGCGTAAACGCCTGACATATCATCACAAGCGGGCTGCTCGTAAATATTGAATTGGTTGTGCACAATGACCGCCACCACACGTACCACTCATAAGTCTAATTAATGGGTGGTAATGAAAGAAATGTCTCGGTGGATCGTAAAAACCAACATTCTTGAGCTCTTTTCACGGTTAATTAACTAAAGTCAACAGTCGCAAACATCGCTGGTTCACGTAAGCCGTTTAATGCGACGGAACCATTTTACCTGTCTCCGTGACGTGGTGGTTAACCGCATTGTAACGTAACATGATTCGATTCCCGAGACTACATATTTTAGAGTTTGGTTAGTAACAGGGCTTTTCAAAGTCACCTATCTTTTTTTTATTGTTTCGGGTCGGAAATCTTCGAAAGATCTGCTTCGAAAGATGGTTTTGAGGGAAGTCTTTTTGGTGTCTTTGGTTATGTGAGATTTTTACTCACTAAAATTCCTTCGGTACTCTGCATCAGTGCATTCCGAGAGGCTCTGGGATCTCTTATAGAACGCACAGGTGCTCCTCTACACTTTGTGTGAAAACGTCTCTGATTAGGAGCTGAACCCTCCTAGGCACCAACCCTGAGCCATACGCTGTCCCACACAGGTTCGCTTTTCAGGCGCCCAGCCTTAAGACCCTCGAAACTCCACAACAGTATCTTTGTGTTCTGGGTAAATCCACGTCAGCTATTCACGGTTAGATTGTCAGTTAATACCATCTGAATTTAAGGTCATGTGTAGCTTGTGACCAGACAGAGGGACTGTATAATATAACCGAAGGTTGCAATTGAATCAAATAAGCTTTCGTCCATCAGTATACAGCCACAAGCTGATGATAACATATCAATTATAAGTCGGAAAGATCTCCATATCAATCCGTCGTGTGCTACCCGCACCCAGCGGTTTGCTGTGACTTTCACCAGATTATCGATCCACCTTGGGGAAGGTCTTCCAACACTACAGTCAGCATGGCTTCAGTTCATATGGGATTGGGCCTTTTCCCGCCACGCTGGCACAATGCGGGTTTGAGATCGTTTGTTGTTGGTTAGCAGGGTGCACTACGAGCAGGAGTCGTTGGCTTGGGTTCCTTGAGTTGTTCTGCGGGACGTCTTACATCCTCGATGATGATGTATATCTCATATATTGAAGCTTAGCTATTCGATGTTATAAATAGTACATTCATGATTGTGTGTTATTGTTTAAGTTATCTGTTCTTGACTTAGACGTTGATTGAAATCTGTTTGTTGATCATCAGGCTTTATGCATTTAAAATTCTTAAAGGTTTGTTTTTCCTGTTGACAGTTTTCATTATGGAACAGTTTACATTGTTGCAGACGAGGTTCACTGCACTAAATATTAATCAAAACCGCTTTAAATGCAACATGTCCGATAACGAGCCTCTCAAATTGACAAAGAGCGGAATCCGCCATCTCTTTTGAAACGTATGTAACCGCATGACTTGCAATGAAATTAAGATTCGAGGCGAAGATTACATGAAAAAAAAAGGCACATTATCTATCACAAAAGAGGGTGCTCCCCGGTACGAACGGAACGGTTAATTAACAAAATTCGCTTTGTCCAGGCAACATAAAATTTTACGACAATCAAGATATCGTCAGTGACTTAACCGCCCGCGAGCCACCGCGATGTACCGCCGCCGCTGGAAGTGACCATACATACCTGTGCTTGTTTAAACTTGGCAATTTTGTTGGTGGTAAATCTCAGCTCGACCCAGTGTTCGGACGCCTCCCACAAGGTGGACCGATCGATGTGGAGATCTTTAGAGGAGGCCTATGTCGAACAATGGACGGCTATTGGCTAATGATTGATTGATAAGAATTTGTCATATTATCTATAAATTAAAAATCTACGTAAATACAAACTCCGCCAGAAGGATCATCATCATCAGCCGATAGACATCCACAGCTGGACATAGGTCTCTCCAAAGATGTCCCCGTTTATAGAGGTTCACATGGCTGAATTTGGATTTCTTCCTACCACGCTGGCTAAATTCGGATTGGTGGGAGCCAGAGCCTCGTTTGTTGATTAGCAGGGTGCACCACGAGCAGGTGATGTTGACTTGGGTCCTAGTCTGGAGTTAGGTTTAAATTGTATTTCCTTCGCCATGTCCTATCTAGATATTTTACATCGTTTCCGGGAATAAGACAAAAATTGGAGCAGGTCGAGTATGGAAAACGCACATAAAATTTAATAGGTTTTCCTTCAAGAACGACTCACGTGAGCCGAGTCCCGATGGGGCCCGATGCAATTTTTTTTTCCGTTCAACTTTACTTATATTAATCATTAAATAAAGAATGATTGATTGCATTCAGCGGAAGTGGTTATTGGTTTTAATCTAATTAAAACCAAACTAAAATATTTGTGTATGTTTATATATTGCGACAGACAGACATATAATCTTTAAATCTGTATGTACCGTACTAGTCTCTAAATGGCTTGGAAGATTTAAATCTAGTTTTTCGTTTTCAAAACCAAAGGCATACGAAAGGCGGAGAAGCGTTTTAGATTAAGTTATGTTTAAGTTAAAATTATAGTTAATTAATTAGTTTGATTTTTAGTTAGATTTCGTCATATTTTTCATTATTTAGACCCGTCTTACGTAAGACATAGGTTTATATATCTAAGAATTTTTTTTTAATATATTCCCGCTCGTTTTCTGTATAAAATGAAATCATGAAACGTTTAATATTAAAACAAAAGTTACGGTAAACTCGGAAGGCACCTGATGGAGAGAGAGAAAAAAAAAACATGAACCAGTGCTCTCCGGCCAACGTCCGCGGACCTAAATTAGTACTTTCGAAAGCATACCGATTGCTGTGCGTAGGGGCATCTTCAGTTCGCCTTATTTGGACCTTGAAAGATTTAAATGAGATTTAACGATTTTAATGTCTCAAGATAAAATCATTATATACAAATGAAGCTTTTGAAAATATTCCCACATTTTCAACTGGTGTATAATAGACCAAGTTTATATGATACTGAATGATAAGTACACCAGTATACACTTTCCTTTCCGTCATCGATAGAATGAAAATTAGAATATACTTCTAGTACTTGTAGTAGATACGATATTAATCTGTATCGTCTGGAGATGATTATGTTTTGTAAATATCCCAACTGACTTCAAACGTCAGTAGGATATTTTTAAATGTAATGAAAAATCTTAAGTTTGAAGACCTGGATCCTAAAGTGGTGTGTACTTAAAGATTGTATCTTCAAACAAGACGAGAGGACAGGCTTGATCTACTAAAGTATATAAAACTAAAATTAATAAATTATAACTTTTATATGATCATCATCATCAATTCATAGACGTCCACTGCTGGACATAGGCCTCTCCTAAAGATTCCCACATCGGTCAGTTCTGTGCTGCTCGCATCGCCTGCCAACGAGACTCGTAATTTGTAGGCGTTCATTTGAAGGGATTTGGGCCATTTCCTATCACGCTGGCCCAATTCGGGTTGGTGGGAGCCAGAACCTGGTTTGTTGATTAGCAGGATCCACAACGAGCAGGTGAGGTTGGCTTGAAGGTCGTGAGTTGTTGTGCGGGACACTACACCTCTTTTTTTATATGATGACGTCATCAAGCAAAAAAGATTCATTACGTGTAAAAGGTGTTTAGGTATATTCCGGTGGTGGTGGTGGTGGTGAGTGGCGAGGTTGAATGATTATCATTTACCATCAGGTTAATGATTGAATTAAAATGATCATTTCAAAACATAGCAATTATAACGGTTAAATCTATATGTGGTTAGATTGACAAATACAGTTAGTACGTTTGCCAATAACATCGATACTCGAAGCATTCAAGTTACATTAAGCAAAGGTTAAATCGTACTTACATTCGTTTTAAGCAAATAACGGTTGATTTACCAAATATAGAATATAAACCACTTGTTGTTAGGAGATGTTCGACGATATCTTAAGATATATCGTCGGTCCTCGAATAGCGTGTGAGCGGAGGTCAATAAATCAATTGAGGGGAGCGGTTCCTTTGGCCGATTTCGACGATGGTGTAACTTTCGACGAAAGTCGATACGCGTCAGTTGCTTACTGTAATGTAGTCGATATTTTTAAGCGGCTGTGGGACACAATGCATAATAATTTAATACGCACCGGTTTAACAGTTTATTTTTTATGTCGATGTGACGTGGTGACAAATACGTTTACCTGATAGTAACTGATACTCCTCCATAACAACAAGCTGGTAATTACAATCATAATATGAAAACACTATTTGCTTATAGATCCAGAAGTCAAAGTTATCCCACTAATTTTACTACGCCCAGCGTCTTTCAAATCGGAACACAGTAATTCTTCACCATTATTTGTATAATTTACTTTTTTAATTTAGAATCCATTTGCGTATGGTGTATAAGTGCCTTTAGTAGATTTACTATTACCATCAGATTTTTATTTCCTTATTTCCAACTCATTCTCATCTTGTTTCTTATCTTTCATGCTCTTCTTTCCGACTTCTTTTCTCTATCATTCTGAATCCTGTGTCCTTCTTTTCATACCTCTCGCAAGTGAGGACTGTCGCCTTTATTTTTCTTTTCAATCCTGTTAAAAACCTTAAATACATGAAGCATCTTTTCATCTGTTATTTTTATTTCAAGTTCTTTACACAATTTTTTTTTAATTTATATTAAATATAAATGAAAACCTCAAAAACGAGCATATTTCGGTTTCTGGCTATTGTTTTTTTTTTTTAATTTATATCAAATAGACACATTTTCCTATCATTTTATATTCTTATTATCACCACTTGCCGATTTGTTTTTCCTTTTTATTTTGTATCCTTTATATAAAGAATAGGAAGATGCGTCCCTAAATCTTCTAGATCATACTAGAGGAATCAGACTGCTAGGTTTTGCATTTGAAATTATAAAGGCTTTAATAAAACTGTGTCTACACCATTAGCGCGGAACGATTCGGATCCTACATCAGATAGCATGTGTAGATAGACGATTGCTTGCGGTTGGATTTGCAATTCAAATTGTCCGACCGAACAAAAAGGCATGGGGTGTTTAACACGGCCGGCCGGCGGTGACCTTAAAGGCTTTTATCTTAATGTTAACAGTTTAATCGAGCGCGCAATTCTGAACGTTAAAGTGTAACCGAGATGCGACACGAGATCAGGTTAAGGCCAAAGTCTTTTGTTATAATTTAAACTGTTTACAGCCAATTATCTAACAACCAATATAAATAAAGGAAACTGTTACAAGAAGATGGTACGGTAACATGTTTAGTATATAATTCAATAGCAGTTAACACCATAAAGAACCATAGCGATAGATAATAGATATGCTAGTATAGTTAATGAAGAAATAAATAAGAAAGACACTGAGGAATCGATAGAATAAGATAAAGCAAGAGCAGATACTGTAAATAGTTATATACCTATCATTACTGGTTTGGATAAATAAGCTTAAACAGAAATAAGTAACACTAAGCGAAAATAGAGGAAAATGAAAAAAGGAAATACAAAAACTGAATTAGTTAATGAAGACATAGACTACCCTAAAAAAATCAAGAAATTTGAGGAATATACAAGAAGAATTGTTTAAAAATATCTGGAAGGTAATTCTGTCAATAGCAACCAGTACTATCTTCCGGTTTGAATGGCGTTATAGTCAGTATGATTACTTAGGGAATCTGCACATAACGTTGTGTCTCCATCCGGTGAGAGTAATGTGTCTGAGTAAACATGCTTACTAATCGTTGGTAAGAGTATTGCTTAAAATTAACGGAGTTTTGCAATAAAATTAACGGAAATAAAATATATATCATGTTTTTTTTTATTTCATTAAGTAACGATACGAGTGGAACGTTCACCTGATGGTAAGTGATACGCTTGCACATAACAACGTGGTGCAAGTTAGAATGGTATATACAGCACCACATTGCGCTCGTCGCCTTGAGACATAAGATGTTCTATCTCGTTACCCCAGCAATTACACTAGCTACAGCGCCCTTCAAACCGGAACACATCAATGCTCGTACACCACTGTTTGGCGGCAAAAATAATCTCTGTGGTGGTATCCACCTAGATGGTCTCCGGCAATAGAAACTTGTTACTATAATTTTTTTTATTAAAATGTTTTAATGACATATTATCATTGAATATTGTTCGGTTTGTAGGCCGCAATAGCCAAAGGAATTATTGTGGTAATAAGGGTTAGTACTGTTTGAATTGGAATACCGCTTCCCGCACAATAACTTACGGGATCCAAGCCAACGTCACCTGCTCGTAGTGCACCATGCTAATCAACCAACGAGGCTCTGGCTCCTGCCAATCCTCATTGGATCAGCGTGGTGGGAAATGGCCTAAATCCTCTCATATGAACCCCTACATTCGACAGCCCCTAGTGCCCAGTTATAGCATGTGAAGAACTTTGGTGGAGGCCTATGTTGTTATTTTGCAGTGGACGTCTATAGGATGATGATGATGATGATGAGTGTCTGAATACGACAAGTACCACCTCGATCTAACTTTCCACATTGTTATGGTAAGCCGTGATACATACCATCGTGAACTTCTTCTCATCAACTCATCCCAAAGAAGGGCATATCGTAGCAATGTTGTCTCTTAGCCTAAAAATACATGGGAAATGCTTTCTTAAAGAGAACATTGTTAATATTTCATGAATATAATATGACGAAAGCCACTGTAGCAACCTCCACTTAACCAGTGTTTTCATGATAGTAATACAATAAGGATAAAAATCTAGACTCGTGCGTTTACGGTGGGAGGCAATTATTGTCATCTTAACAAGAACGCACTCGGTGCGATCTCGGTGCGATACGAAAAAGTTATGGAAGCAATAAAACTTCGCGTCGGCGATTTTGATAATCAAGCGTAAATACCGATCAGCTGTGCAATAAATTAGCCTCCCGGGGGCCCTTAAAACCCGGGTTAGTTTTACAACTGCGTACTTAATAAAGATCTGATGCTGATGATAAGTAATGAGTGTTAAATGCGAAACTACATTGTTTCGTTAAAAAGAAAGAATGATGATGCAAATTACTCATCTGCCTCAACGTAATCCAAGAGTTCAAGATAACAGCAAGGAGGGGGAGTACTTGTAAACTTTATATCTGCAATGACATAATTCCTTATGATGTTGATGATAAAGCTAGCTAGAATGATCAGCTTAAAGACAAGATAAGAATAATAGCTTAGAATAATCAAGGTACCAATCTAGGATTAGAACAAGTAACGCTGTTTTACATTTTTGTCTATATTTTTCAAAGCTCTGACAAAATTAACTATGAAGAAATATTAACATACATTAAATTCCATTCATCATCATTATCAGCCGACGGACGTCGATTGCTAGACAAATGCCATTAACAAAATATATTACTTCATTTATTGAATTCCGGATTCCCTTGAGTAGAACCCTGATGGCGGCGACAGATTTAGTTGAACGTTTATATAAATATCAAGAGATAACATCGCAATGAATTCATGTATGCCAGCCTCGCAATGCAGTACTCCATCGGGAAACCCGTAAAAGTGTACTGGAATTATGCTCATTAGAATACTAAAGAAAATCGAGTAATTTTTTCGATCTCAACTAACGAGCGGTAAAGAATTCGAAGTCGTTTTGGAGGAATACCTTCAGACGGAACTCTTGCGCCAAGGCCTAGACATTAAAAATCCCTCGGGATTTACTTCATAACTCTTTCTGTGCGATCCACCTAAGAACTCTTAAACGGTAAGGAGAGTGACGGCTGAGGTGTTCTTAGTAGGTAGAAATCCTTTACAACGAACTGTACTCTCAAGGAATCAGGGTGTTCTTTCAAAGATTTCCCAAGACAGAAGTTTTTATAAAAGAATTCGTCCTGAAAATATTACTTAATATATTAAGTTCATTATATAATGTTGTAAAAATACATTAATTAAACCCTTTTTTTATTTAACGTAACTCAGGATTCGATAGCCATACTATGTGTTTAGTTACATCAGTGATTATGTAGGTAGCAGATAAATGCGTTAAAATACCATACAGCTCTTTTCAATCGCCGGTTAAAATGTGTTGATTATAAAATATTTTCCAGACTAATTAACTTATAAATTTTTAATGCAACACCCTCAGAATACTATCGCAGGCGGCCGCGCTCGCGCCTAGACCTCGATCGTTCGATTTCCAGACCTAGCAGGCTATCCGGGGAGGATCGGCGCACTCGAGCGGGTTCCGCGCACCTCCTTAATTAGCCTTACCCATTAACATGATAATAAATGGTCTTTGTTCCAATATAGGGCTACCACTTAGACCCGCTCTTTGTATCACTAAATCCTTTGCCACCGCCCTTAGGACGCACTTTATCTAGAACGATCGGGAGCTTTGTCGTAAGGTATTTTACTTGTTCCTAACAATAGGCCACATCGCCTTCGCTATGTAAATTATTGTGTTTAGAATTTTAATTATCTCGCTGTTTTTTTTTTTGATGTACAAGCGATGAAATATTTTCAAGAGCGTACAAGTTTAAACAGAATTTTTCTGTGTCAACAGTAGAAGTAAAATTTTTTGTCTGTATAAATGTTCTTCCGGTTTTCGGCGAATCAATTCCGTCCGACCTGCAAAAGATAACATCGGAGACTGTTCTATAAAGTTTTATTTGCTTGTGGACCGATCAATATTTACATTACAATACAGAGTCCGCTCTGTCGGCACACGACAAATATTGCATTTGAAAGTGAAACAGCGGACCGTCTCGGCAAGTTGTGTGCTTAACCTGGATAAGGGCGCGTATTGGGAAAGTGTTCCGGAGAACTCGTGGCGTGATGTTGTGTAAATTCACTGATACATTTCGATTCGACAGCTGCTTGTAAAAAGGAAATTAATTATCACAAAACAAATAGAGTCAGATGAAATGCCAAGGTCTCCATACAACAGCAATGTTATGGTCTAAGATTTGTAAATAATAATTAGTATGTCTCTTGAGACGACAAATTAATAAGTTTTCAATACATAACTTCATCATAGATACTGCCTCAAGACTTCTAATTTATTAACTATCAATAGATCAAAGAAATATTTTAGCAAATCTAGAGTAGTTCATTATACACCAACATCGTGAATCGTTAAGTTTCATCGTCAATCAACAAATACTTGCCTAGCAACCTTTCAAAGTTAATAATTTTTTTCATATCGAAAAAGGAGAGGTAAACAGTTTACAGGATTAACAAGGTGAGGGGGGTATAAGGGGTCCCGCACAACAACTCACGGGACCCAAAGCCAATCTCACCTGCTCGTGGTGCACCCCGCTAATCAACAAACTAGGCTCTGGCACTCACCTTCCCGCATTTTGCTAGCGTGGTGGGAAATGGTTCAAGTCTACCCAAAGTCCCTTTTAGGGTTGTGGAGATTGGGGGAAGGCCTATATCCAACAGTGGACGTCAATCGGCTGACGATGATGAAGAAGGTGAAAAATAATAATTATGGAAAATTTTTAATAATCTTAGAACTAATTTAGTAACACGCTAGTCATTATAAAAGATCATCATATCAGAAGTACTTGACTTTCTAGTTATATAACAACTTAACTGCTCTCTCCCTTATTTCATTTCTCAAGACACTTAACTACATGATTATATTTTTGTTTATTGTTTCTCTTCTCTACTCTTAATAAACTTTAGTTTGTTAATATTTAATTACATCTTCTTCTAGTCTAAGATTATTCTAAGTCTAATTATCTAAGAACTTAATTCACTTCCATTTCTTTTCTTCTTACACTTCTTCCAATTTATTCTTCTGCTTTTATTTATGTCATATGCAGAAAGTCTTTTTGCTAATTTAAATTTTTCATTGCGATGGTTTTATCTCTTTGCTACTTCTTCATCATCATCACTTCAGTTTATTTCCTTATGTCCATCTATTTTATTACAATTACAATCTAACTTCTATCTATTATTTATTTTGCTACATGATGCCTCTTGCTTAGTTATACTTACTCGCTACCAGTAGATGTTACTTAACGCTAGTTATTTCGATACGTATAACATTTAGGCCAATCCCGTACTCACGCTTATCCGTTATTTTAATGGAGATATAAATACATTGCGTGATAAGGCAGTGTATTTGTCAAAACATTTTTGCATACAATGCCGAGGGTATGCATTCGGTATGCAAATAGCTACTCCCAAAAATGTAAGAGAAAGTTCACTCTTGAGTTTCAGTTTAACATTGTCGAAATATTTAAATCAATCAGAGGAATCGATATCTTCATGAGTAATTTTGTTTTTCGAGTATTTAGATGAAAAGTCTTCTATTTGTGATAAAAATGCTATCATTTCCACAGACAGTCATTTTACTTTTAGTGTACTATTATTATTTACAGGTGGTCCTCCCGAACAGTTTCACGCCTTAACGGTGGCGCTCAGTAGCCGTGGCTTGGTCATCCATGGTGAAGCCGCGGAAGAGGAGTTGTGTTGGTATTACGTTTCGCTGCTCTTCCTTTCTTCCGCAGCCGTATACTGGTTGGCAGCGGAATCCAAAACCAAATCCGCCGCAGGGAGTCGAGAGAATTCTCTCTCTTGCCTCCTATGGCCTCTGGATGACGGATTCGGTGGAACTGTTGCACAACTGACTGTAAGAGACCGAAGGACCGACCGACGAAGGAAGATCAAGGAAGGCGTGCTGTATGTTCCGGCGCGGCCTTATAGAGGTGGAAAGGAGGTTCTCGCCTCCGTGCGAAAGCGTTCCCGTGGTCCTGTAGTAAAGCGAAGATGGTGGAATATCGTGGGGGTTTTAGTCGATGCAAGTCCGACATAACCTGTCTTAACCCCAGCGAGAGGAGGTATCCGAAAGCTTTTCACCCACATAAAAAAAAAGTACTGTTGCAGCTAATATTTCTACCGTCAGGCAGTAGTTTAAACACTCCTCTGTTCCGGTATGAAAGGCGTTGCATCTAGTGATGCTAGTGGAGTAGTAACACTACGTCTCAAGGCGATGAGCACAATGTGGTGCTGTGTATATCGTCCTAATCAGCGCCACGTTGGTTTGATTCGCTGGTCTATATTCCGAAGGTCGCGGGTTCGAATCTCGGCATGTACCAATGACTATAATATTGAAGTACGTAAATTTGTGAACTTTAGTTACAACAGCGAAATACAGACCGTACAGGAAAACATCGCGAGGAAACCTGCACATGAATTAGAATATATTCTAAGGTGTGTGTGAAGTCACCAATCCGCATTGGGCACGCGTGGTGACTATGGCCCATCGCCGTCATATTGAGGGTAAGTCTGTGCCTGTATGATTACCATCAGGGAGAGATATCAAATAAAGAAAAGCGTTATAACCAATAAAACTTCGGGAACAACGATCAATGGGATTTGAAGCTATATGTTCTACAAACCTCTCTATTGTAACTTATAGCTTATGAAATCATATAATTTACTATGTGGTAAGAAAGTAATACTTAACCGGCATCCATAAATGCTACCGTTAAAACTGATCTTCATTGTTACTTGGAATCGAGTGCGGAACGAAAGTCCCAATGATTTATAGCCGCGGCCGGCCCGAGTTTTGCTTATTAAACGATTCCCGGGTTCAACGCTCGGCGGATTAGTTCAGTAATGATGCAAAAGAACGAAAAATTAACTCGTGTATCAACTTTATTACAGTTAAATTGTTTAAAATTTCAAACAGGTTAAAAATCGATTAAATTATGTTGAAGGTAGGTAAGTTAACTTTTATCTATAGTAATGTATATAAACAGCGAGAAACTGCAGAAGTGTTTAATGACAATGAAACTAAATTTGAAGAAGCGGTGTACATGTGATAGAAAAATCTGATTACCATATAATGAACGTCTAAATAATGCAATGTTATTAAGGGTAGATTTTCAAGGATGGTAGCTGGACAGCAGGTTTGAAGATCACAGGCACCACGTTGATATAAGAAAAATGGACAGCGGCTGCGCTATAGAGACGGTTGGAACAAGATCAAGGAATTCCTTAATTATTATCGCTGATGCCATCTTCATCCAACGACGACTTACTGAAGATTATAACACTTATCACATGTATATGTGTATACAGTAGTATGTTAAGGAATAATAGTGCAAGCTGCAGTGATGATGATGATGATAATGTTCAAAACCTTTTATATTTGTACTAGTATATACCTTTTCATTCAGTTGCGCTTTAGATGTTCATGACTCTGATTATAAATAAGGGCTTTAAAATTAAATAATTCTAAAACACGAAATAATTACTAGTGATACATATATATGATATCATATATGTTATATTTTCATATTATTATATATCCTATATATCATTATAAATTTAACCATATATGTATATATAATATTTCCTCCTATGTAGAGACTCATCATGATATCTCTGGTACGGTAACGCATGAAGATTTGAAATTTGGTAGGTAAGTATTGATTTTACCAAGTACAGGTCAGCTAATAATATATTTTACGAAATGTTACCCCCAAAAGCGGTTACAGGGCTGTTAATAACAGAAAGTGGAATGGTGGGTTGCCGCCGGGGATGAAAATTTGAGAAAAATTTCAATCTAATTTACGGTCAACGAAACGGACAGGAAACAGATATTATATGCAAAATTACATACGTATAGACACTTATACGTACTTCTTAAAATAAATTATTACAATTAAAAAAAAAAAAAAAAATATAAATGAAAAGCAAATATACAGTATATCGAATATTAGTCAGTCTATTATTTTTAGTGGAACAGTCGAAAAGTTTACTATGTCATATAGATCATTTGAAATGTAGAATACTTCCTAGTATTATTAGTGTTATCAAAAAAATATATTTTTATCGATACCATTAATTTTGTTAATTATATATTGGCAACATTTAAAATATGTCAAAACGGAAGGGATGGAAGGGCGGCATGGCGTCGGTCTGTCTCGAGGTATCGGAATATCAGCTACAGTAAAGCGCGGATAGTTGGTATTAAATGGTTTCAACAGTATTCTAATATAAATATATTTTGTGTATTGTGGATTGATAGTGAAGAAGACGACTTGAAGACGTTTATGAGAGTGGAGGAAGCGAGAGAGGTGTGCCAGAATCGTAGCAGGTGGAGAGAGGTGGCCTCTGCCTACCCCGCTGGGAACGAGGCGTGATATATATGTATGTGGATTGATCGATATGGAGATCTTTGGGGAAGTCCTATGTCCAGCAGTGGGTCTGTCGGCTGATGATGATTGATTAAAAGTTGTAAGTAAAAACTTCACCACCTATTATTTGTCAAACCGGAGAATAGGCTAACAGTACGAATAAGATATACGTTAAATTATATAGTATTTATGTATACTTCATATTATACAGTACATATTAAGGTAATCGTATAAACTCATAGTCAGAGAAATAATCGCTGAACAATGTTCAGGTGTCCTCGACTGCTGTTGAAGCGGTAACTCTTCGCAGTGGGACGCGAGTAAAAAGTGTCTTCGCAGCGTTTAATTTCAATAATTTCAGCTTTAACATTGCGCATGCGCGGCGCCGATAAACCACCGCGGTGGTCCGTCATCGCGACACCGGCAGCGGCAATAACGGACCTTATAAATTATTAATTGTTAATAATACATCACGCGGACGCGGCCAATGGAAGAGTATTAATTATCGATCGTCGTAAAGCAAAAAAAAAAAAGAGTAGACGTCTTGACCCCGTTTGATGGAATTGTCGCACGCATGTCAGCGGGAGGGCCGGTGCGCGTGCGCCGCCCAATTTGACTAAATTCGTCTTTAATACCAAGGATGCGCCTCAACCCGTTGGGCGCGTAAAAAAACGGCGTCGAGCGAATATGCGCATTTTGATGAAGCAAAATACTTAATGAGTTTCAATTTAAATTTACAATTTTCAAAAGCAAAAAAAAAAAATGAATTATTCCTCAATGGATAGTCGGCGACAGGTAGAGAGGACCGGGAAATGGTATGTTTTTTTTTCCATCTGAATTGTTTACGTACCATACCAGACCATAATCGGTGTCTCGTTGAACTGGAATAGTCGACTGAAACGTTGGACCCTCTTTAACATCTGTTTCGGCATTCTATCGACCCTTAAACGGATAAATGGCAGCGTATTTATTGTTGTAAACGTTTCCTTCACTATGATTTTAAACAATGGCGCTTTTGTTACATTGTCATTGACACACCTGTTTATGAGTGTTGATATTTTTATACTGGTACATATAGAAGCCCTTTTTTTTCGATATTTTCTGTATTTTTAATATAAAAATCTTTTACTCATTACTCCTAGAATCTTATAGCCTGAGCCATTCAAATTAATAAAGCTTGATTCTAATCATTTTTTATATCACTCCCCACCCTCTTTCTACCCTCGTCTGATAAAAGACTATTAAAGAATGAATAATTTCAAGAAAATTGTAGCAGCATATGAACATTGAATTTTTTTTTTTTATTTCATTAAGCGACGAGTCGAGGGGTGTAAGAGGTAAGGGGTCCTACACAAGAACTCACGAGACCCAAGCCAAATTCATCTGCTCGTGATGCACCCTGATAATCAACAAACGAGGCCCTGGCTCTCACCAACCCGCATTGGGCCAGCATGGTGGGAAGTGACCCACGTCCCCCATATGAACCCTTACAAACGAAGGTCATCAGTGATGCGGGCAGCTCAGGACCAATCGATGTGGGGATCTTTCAGGGGGCCTATGTCCAGCAGTGGACATCTATAGGCTTATGATGATGATGATGATGAGATCAGCGGGACGTTGACCTGATGTTAACTGATACGCCCGCCCATAACAACGCGCCAGCTAGAACAGTACACACTGCACCGCGTTACGCACATCGCCGAGAGACAACATATCATCGAGTCTCGTTACCCCAGTAATTACACTAACTACAGCGCCCTTTAAACCGAAACACAGTAATGTTTGCACAGTACTGTTTAGCGGCTACAATAGGCACTGAAGTCGTACCCACCTAGACTGTCTCCGGCAACAGAGACCTACCACCAGTAAACCACGAAGTCTGTATATATATATCTGTGTGGGTGCGTGGGTATATATATACATACATACGCAGCTACTGTCCGTGTGTGCGTCGTCCGGCTGTGGAACTGTTTGGTCACGAGCCCGGGTTACCTCATTAAGGAACTTTCCGTCACCGCATACAATAACAGTATATCGACTCGTCCGTCCATCAGCTCGCCAAGCGCGCTCTTCATTCCACCGATGTGGTTCAGCCATCAATCCATATAAAGGCCAAACGAGGCTATAAACTGATTTTAATTTAGGTCCTATTTAGTATAATGAGCTGCCGCGTCGGCCCACGAAGTGCGCGGTTTTCAGGACACATATTATATATTTATATCATCATCACCACGACAGACTTCCATAGCTGGACTGCTGACCTTCAATGAGGATAACATATTAGCATTATATATCATATTACATTGTTTGAGATTTTTACCATGTACAATTTTTATTATGTAATTAACTGACAAGACGAGACGATCACCTGATAGTAAGTGATACGCATGCCCATAACAACGTTGCGTTAATTAATATGGTATGTATTGCTCCACATTGCGCTTGTCGACTGAGACATGACACGTAGAGTTCCGTTCCCCTACTAATTACACTAGCTACAGCGCCCTTCAAACCGGAACACAGCAATGTTACTACTGTTTGACAGAAAAAATTGGCGTTGCGGTGGTTCCTACCTAGACGGTCTCCGGCAACTTAGACCTATTTTGCTACTACAAATATTCTTGCGTGTGTGTTACATTTATTAATTAGTTCCTAACTTTTTGGAGCTAGATTTTAAATAATATATTAGGTATCCTATTTTATTCTAGGTAGGGTGTTTTAACAAGTGTCATGTTATATCACAATTATCGTATCACACTTATCTATAAAATTGATAAAAATAAACTTAATAACATCGCGTCCGCCCGTTGAGCGGCCCCTACAAAAACTTCTAATATCATAAAATAGCCCTTCGACGTGCGAAAGCTGGTGTTACTTAAGGCTTTTATTATTTTACTTAATTAGCCACTTCCGCTGCGAGCTGCACCGCCAGCAGTCTGCACATAGCGCGAGGAATTCTCTAAGAATTTTTTTCTAACAATAAAGCCTTTTCAATTCTATTTTATATTACCTATTCATGCTTTTGTTTACAAAATAAATTCATTATTATATTAACTCAGTGACGGCCGATGGGGGAGGAAAGTCTTGGGGTGGAAGCCGCGTACAGGTCGCAGAGGTGTGGGACGCCCTCTCTACTGATGGACCGACGACATCATCAGAGCGGTCGGAAGAGGGTGGATGAGGGAAGCTGAGGATCCCATTTGATGGAAGACATAGGGGAAGCCCTATATCTAGCAGTGGATAATAATGAGGAATGATGATGATGAAACTATTGCCGGACATCGTCCAGGTGAATACTATTTCCGCTTACAAACACTAGTATGGAAACATTATTGCATTCCGGATTGAAGGGCGTTGTAGCTAGTGAAATTATTGAGGTAACTTGCATTAGATAAGACAGAGACAGTAGACATTCTTATAAGCTATACGTTGTTACCGACGGCTGGAGTATGACTCGCTAGATTCAACCGTACGTAGTAAGCCTGGGAATATTACTGTGGTAACATATATGTTACCTCTCATATCAAGGATGTAATGCAATATAAACATCTTAATTGGCGCAACAGTGTTATGTTCCAGTATTTAATATCAAATGAACGTCCTGCTCGTCCTTCGGTTGGTGGTAGAAAGGTTTTTGAAGACATAAAGCGCGACTCGCTTATAAGAGCTGGACGAGATGAGCTGGTGCGTGCTTTGTGACGTTCACCAGCAGTGGACTGCAGGTTGAAGATGGTGATGAACATGTGATAATAGAAACGCGTAATATGAACCATGTGAACGGTCACCGTCGCATAGCGGACGCCGTAGAGATCGTTCCGCACAGCATCACGCGGTTTACGCATCGCGAACGTATGTTCGCCGCGCAAGTATTTTTTTTTATTAATAAAATTTTCTTACACTTAATCTAGACTTCAAGTTAAAACTAGGCTGTACATCCACGTTAACAATCCTCTGCATTTATATATACTTCTAGTACAGCTACGGTTTATTGGAATTAGATTAACAATGAAGGTTGTGGCCATCAGGTCAGGAAATATTCGTCTTCTTAAAGTACCTCTCTATCATCAGACAGGCTGGCCGTCAGGTTTTCACATCTGTATCTGTCGTTGAGCTATATACCATCAGGAAATATTACCATGATCTAAAAGCTTACCACCTGTTATGCAACTAAAATAATATAATTGTGCATATTTATTTGCCAATGACGTCCCTCAAATACATCGAATTTAGTATCTAGTAATTTAGTAATTACGTTTTACTGATACTAAATAATTGTTGTAACAAGATTTCATAGTCTTAGGTCTTAAAGAGATGCACTAAGCGTTGCTCTGTAATCCACATATAAAAGCCAGAGTAATTTAGATGAGCGCGACACACCATCTTCAGTCATGTTATTAAACGTATGTAATTGTATAAATGAATGGCCTAAAAAATGGATATATAGATGATAAATAACATATCATAGTATGTATATGACATAATAGGAGTTGTATAAATACTAACTCAAATTATCTAGTACTAATTTTTATGATTTCTTCCATAAAGATTTGGCTCTGAACATTTGCAGACGAGGCAATGAAGAACGGGAAGACATGGAATAAAACGCGGAGCTCAGGACCCAAAGCGATGGAGAATCAGCGTGAACCTTTCTAGATATCTAGATTATAAAGTTAAGAATATCAATATTATCTTTTAAGCACTAACATGGGATAAGTTCTATTGTTAACTAACCTAATAGTAGTAACCACCACAGGAAAAACCTGTTTGAGTGCTCGCATCCTTCCGTTCGTTCGCGACGTGCGAACAATACTCGGGATTGTTTTCCTTTTTGCGGAACCCCATTGAATTTGTCTCCCATTTGCCGACTGCTCTGCAGCAGTCACGGGCTAGTCTACCACCCATTGTGAGGTTTTAATGAACTCAACATTTCCTGTGATCGTTACATGAGCGGATGTAGCGCCACGTGACGCCATACCTGCGCGGTTTTTACTGTATTGTAATGCTAAGTATTCCTCCCATACTTGGTTAACGAGTTGGTGAAGATCGCAGGGAATCCTTGGTCTGATATGAAGGTGTCGATGGCGCACGTGTTTACAGTTTTTTGAGTTATTGGTAATAGGTAACATCACCCACATTGAATATTTTAGTTTGTAGCTCTGCGTTGCTTTAGTTTACTTATTATAGGAGATTGTGTTTAATACTTTTTTTTTAATTTCAATAAGCGACGAGACGAACGGGACCTTAACCTGATGGCAATTCATACGCCAGCCTATAACAACATGGCGCTAATTAAGATACCGTCTTACACTACACCACATTACGCTCGTCGCTTTGAGATATAAGTTGTTGACTCACGTTACCCCAGTGATTACACTAGCTACAGCGCCCTTCAAACTGGAACACAACAATGTTTGCACAGCACTTTTCATCGGCTGCAATAAGCGCTGCGGTGGTCTAGACAGTGTCCGTCAACAGAGACCTACCACCAGTAAACTTACAAAGAATTTTAGTTTTCAAGAGAAAAAAAAATTAACTATAAATCATTTCCTTCTTAACAAAGGAAAATTATTTATTTGTTTATATCAAAAACATCTATTGCGTTTTTTTAACTATTAACTGGATATTATGGTATACTTTGCAGCATCCATGGTTACGAGAGGACAGAGCTGACTGACGTCCTACTGTCTTTAGGTCATCCTTTCACATTTTAAATAGTATTTACAGTCTGAATATCTTAATAAGTGTTATTAAGGAAAAAATAAATATATTTATGTCACGAGAAAAAGTTCACAGGCTGTAAAGATTTTAGTAATATGTAAGGGTACCCGCACAACAACTTATGGGACCCAAGGCTACCTCACCTGCTTGTGGTGCATCCTGCAAATAAACAAACGAGGCAACAAAGAGCAACTGGCTCCCACCAACCCTCATTGGGTCAGCGTGGTGGTAAATGGCCCCAGTCCCTCAATAAGAACCCCTACATATAACAGTTCCTAGTGTTCAGTGGTACGTGAAGATCATTGAGGCAGGCCTTGTGCAGCAGTATACGTTTATCAGCTCATGATGATGATGATGAAAGCTCAAAACGAAATAGTACTTCCTGCTTTATCATCTACATCAGTGAACAACACTTATGGATTGCGGACTGTTAAAATGTATGTATTCTTCTTTTTGCGTCCGTTTGATCAGCTCGCGGCGTCGCTCGCAGGGTCGTTAATTAGGGAAATATCCGCGAGGTCCGCCGGTGCCTCTCAATTGTTTTGCCGCCAATAAAAAGCCCACGTTTGTGAGCTTAAAGCTAATTTAATTAGGTATCTATTGGAAAATATATTTTTCTTAATTAATTGATCCCGTCCTTATGATGTACTGCGTCAAAGGAGGAATGCCGCTAGTGCTTTTAAATTTCCACTTCCATCTTTGTATTTGATATCGACTTAAAATTTCAGAGGATACGAGGGGTCCCGCACAACAACTTACAGGATCCAAGAAAACCTCACCTGCTCGAGGTGGACCTTGCTAATCAATGAACGAGGCTTTGGCTCCCACCAACACACAATTAAGCCAGCGTGGTCGGTAATGGTTCAAATCCTGAACCTGAACCGGAACTCCTACAAACGACAGCCACTAGCCCCTAGTGCTTGGCGATACCGGAGGCCATGTTGACTGTATTTTGAGATCTTTGGGAGAGGTCTATGTTCAGCAGTGGAAGTCTATCTGATGATGATAAAGAGAGTTGCTTGCTGTGATACCGCCAAACCTGAAACATTTCGGATGGCAAACATGGATCATCATCATGATCATTATCAGTCGACAGATGTTCACAGCTGGGCATAGGCCTCCCCTAAGATCTCCACATCGATTGAAAATGCGCTGCCCGCATCCAGCTGCTTCCCACAATATTCACCAGATCGTCGGACTACCTGCTGGGGGACCTGCCAACACTACGTTTTCCGGTACAGGATCGCCATTCGAGGACCTTAGTGCCCCATCGGCTGTCAGTCCTGAGAGCGACGTGTTCTGCCCATATCCACTTGAGGTTAGCATTCTTTTGGACTATGTCGGTGAACTTAGTTCTCCTGAGGATCCTCATTTCTGATACGATCACGCGAGGAAACCTCGAAAATGGATGAATGAAAGAAATAGGAAAAGTGGAATTTTACCTCGAAAACAGTGAAGCAGTGATGATTACGTACGACCTTGCTACACCGGGGAACGATTATCAATGAAAGTTATTCCTATTTTGAGAGGATTAGTTTAAAAAATTATAAATAAAGTTTACAGAAGGTGATAGGTTAAAAAAGGGACCTTTGGTCGGGTGACACATAAAGCAGGAACCTCACCCGGGTTCCGTTCACCAACTAAATCAAAGCGGCGTGCGCGCGCCCGCTCGTCGCTTGAACGCTGTCTTACGTATGATTTGTAACGCTCCCGGGCTTGTACGTGTTCACGTGGGTAGGGTGCGGCCACAGTGTCAGCGGGCATATGATCCGACAAACCTAATCATAACCGCTAGCATTGAATACCCTTTAAGCGGAGTATCTGTACAAGGATCGATATTGTAAGTCTGCTATCAATGGGAGTGCGAGTATTCTGGATAAGCATACTTCACCATCAGTGGCCTCATTCTCATTTAACACTATATAAAATGGAGGTCAAATATTATTGTACATAATAAACAGCATATCTATAACTACACCTATTTTTGCGTGATACGGTCTGGGTAGATAAAACTGCCGTGATCAGATTTGAAGAGCTGTGTAGCTTTTATAATTGCTCTGATCATAAAACTGAGATTACTTGTATGTATGCTGTATATCGGTAAGGAGATATTTTGAGAAGGCCTATATCTAGTGACAGGTCTATTCGCTGATGAAGATACGGTTTATCTCCACATCGATATCAAGATGTATTGGTACCAGAAGAGGTACCAGTTTTATTTAGCATCAAAGCTATCTGCAAGCAAGTCTATTTTGCTACTAACTAGCAACAGGTCAATAATAAATTAGATAATACGGTTTATTGATTTTTTTTTATTGATGGACGTGAAGAGACAAGCGGTATGTTCACCTGATAGTAAGTGAGACGTCTGCCCATAACAATATGAAACTAATTGGGATGATATTACTACATTGAGCTCATCGCCTTGATACTTAAGATGTTGTCTTACTACCCCAGGTATCTTCACAAGCCACAGCGCCCTTCCCACCGGAACACAGTAATGTTTGCACAGTACTATTTCTCGACATATGGCTTTCGACAACAGACACATATAAAAGTACTACCAAAAATGGATTACTTCATGAATATTGGTAATAGTATTATTAGGTTGTTTACCAGGAAGCGTTAAGGTGATGTGTGTCCGCTGCCGCTTATCACCAAGGTCTGTACCTGAAGCGGCTCGGAGGACGTCCCGGCTAGGGTCACGTACGTGGGTCCCCAGTGAGCCCGTTCATGTCGCCGCACCCGCAGCCGCCGACAGCTGTGATACCGTTCGGGCTACAGACCCGAGTGTCTTGAAGGCATTGTTTGAGGTCAGGGCTACATATACATGGAGAACATGGAACACAGACCTGATTGTAACCGCCAGAGGAAACGAAAGGTGTCATAAGCTATTACAGTTTATAGTTATATTCTTTCTAAGAATTTCTATACGTTTAGAAAGTTTTTGATGAACTTTTTTTTTTTTGTTCTTTGACTGTACTCTCCATTAGTCTTTACAACTGTTCCGTCGCTTATACATCAGCTCTATTCTTATTTCCGGCGGATGCGTTATCAAATTTGATCCTCACATCGATCCCTTATATTGGATATAAGGGATCGATGTGAGGATCGTTGGTGTAGGCCTATGTCCAGCAGTGGACATCTATGATGATGGTGGATATTTATTAGACGACAAGTTTTACAGGACAACCGAAATCATCATCTACAGCATCCTAATTTCAATCAGAATATTTATTCAAGCAGTCGCCATCTTCCGACCTTCGACGATGTTTACATTAGCTTATCAATTAATATACACTTTAATATACATATTGAAGACGATGCTACTTCTCCACGCGAAGGGTCTACATTCAGATACAGCAAAAAATAAATGGAGATGATAAAATGACAGAAACAAATCAAGTGATCTATTTAGAGAATGTTTTTATCGCCGTTGAACAGTCGCCGCACTCCCGACGACTGTTAAGGTATAAACGCTCATCGGAGGACGATTTCCTGTCATTAATGATGAGCAAATAAAATAGAAAGGATACTCCAGGATAATAAATAAAATATCCTGAATTATTCACCCGCCTTGTAATGCTTTATGGATGAGAAATATGTTAAAGTGTTAATGGTAATATTTACTGAGCGGTCTAATTTTGCTGATTCTTGGATCCTCGATGTCATTCTCCTGAATGTCATTAAAACTGGTTGTATATTTTGTCCTTAATGAGGAGAAAAGGATGTAATGGAAGGAAGCGAGACGTTCACCTGATGGTAAATGTTACTCCCGCCCATAACGACGTGGCTCTAGTTAGATGCTAAACATAGCATCACATTACGCTCGTCGCCTGAAACATAAGATGAGTTTCGTTACTCCAGTAATTACAGTAGCTACAACGCCCTTCAAACCGGAACACGGTAATGTTTGGCGGGTGCAATAGCAGTTGCGGTGGTACCTACCACCACTGTATAAGATAAAGTTTTAAAATCTATTCTATAGACTAACAATATGTATGATGCATGTGGAGATCTTCGGGGAAGACCTTTGTCCAGCAGTGGACATCGATGATGATGTATACTTCGATCAAAACCTTAGTTCTTATATTGGGAATATATAAAGGATAAATATTTAACTTGTTAACTTACTAAGTTTTATTTATCTATCGATAATTTAAAGCTTTGTTTGAACGAATAATTTCTTATATAATCTTTTAGATATGAGTTATATTGGTGTTAGGTCTCTGTTGCCGGAGACCGTCTAGGTGGCATAGGTACCATTGCAGCTCCTATTGCAACCAAGAAACAGTATGCAAGTATTACTGTGTTCCAGTTTGAAAGGCGTTGTAGTCAGTGAAATTATCGAGATGAAAGCTTGACAGAACAAGATTTAACCTATTATATCAAAAGGCGACGAGAACAATGTAGTGTGTATACCATGGTAACTAGCGTATAGTTGTTATGGAGTATCACTTACCATCTGAGGAATATCTCGTTCGTATCACAGCTTCCTCGCATAAAAAAAAAATTTAGAGATTTCATCAAAAAAGTAAGATAAGTATGTGAATAAAATTTAAAAACACAGTTAATAAATCTCAAACTGGTGGTAAGTCTCTGTTTCTGGAGACCGTCTAGGTAGGTACCACCGCGACGCCTATTGTAACCGCCAAGTGCAAACACTGTGTTCCGGTTTGAAGGTTTTATATCTATTATAATTACTGGGGTAGCGAGACTCAAGAACTTATATCTCAGACGTCGAGAGCAATGTGCTGCAGTGTTTAACAACCTAACTAGCTTACTTAGCTACGTCGTTATGGGCGAGCGTAACACTTACCTTCCATTTCCTGTTCCCATCATTAGGGACGAAATGTAGAGTCAGTTTTGATGATTTTCAAGAGAATGACATCGAAAATCCAGGAATCAGCGAAATTAGAGCACTCAGTAAATTTGACCATTGACATAATAATGGATTTCTTTTTCCCCAACCTAATATTTGTCATCCATAAAGTATTATATGGCGGAAGAATAATTCAGAATACACCCTCAAATAACAAGTATATGCGGGTGTATCACTTACTATCAGGTGAACGTCCGGTTCGTCCCGTCGCTTCATTGAAATAAAGAATATAAGTGTTTGTGTGTTTGGAGTGATATGGGCTTGTAGGTCCAATTGAAATGTTCGTTTAAAACAATAATAATATATTTAACGGACAATTGCGAGTTTTTATTAATTTAAGTTTAAGTTTAAGTTAACGGTTATGTTTATCGTAAGAACTATACCGTTCATAAGACCGGAGCGGGTACGAGATAAATTGTGGACCCGCGACCGTAAGTTATTTAACTGATGTTCTTATTTTAATGCGCACGTTTTGGGCGCTGCGCGGGCGCATTGTGAGACATGGCCGATAGCGCGCATAAATTTGAACGAATTTTTTTTTTTTATCCGGTTAAAAAAAAAGTTCAAGCTCGGAATCGGTTTACGCAAAACGAAAAAGGGGATACCGGCGAAAGTCGAATTTATTTCGTTTCGAGTGAGCGCGGCGAAAAAAAAAAGTTTTTTTTTTCCTTACGTGACAACACCAAAAATATTATGTTACATGTTATAGTTGATTTGATGTTAGTATGTACTTCAGTTGATATATATATACAGGGTGAAAGGTGTAAAAGATCTGTCAGGGCTAAAGTATAGCTCGTATCCTAAAGTATCAATGTTTGGAATACCCCATACAAAGACAATGCTTCTGGAGTTATGTATTTTTTTGAATATTTTTCAAAAAATTCCAATTTCTAAAAAAAGCGTTGAATTGTTATTTACTTATTACTTAACTACACAAATTTGAATGTAATAATTATTGTTTAATCATAGTTTTATTAAATTAAGTTAGTAATCATCACTTAGAGTCAAATTGAGGGCCAGCGCGGCGTCTACTGTTATGAGTCTCCACAGTTTGATATTTCATGGTACTTGGTTTTATTACAAGTAGTTTTATTCCTAGAAAATCGAGAGTTTTTTGAAATTTATTTAAATAATTAATAACTCCGGAAGCATTGTGTTTGCACAGAGTATTCCATACATACATGGACAGGATACGAGCTATACTTTGGCCCCGACAGATCTTTTACACCTATTACCTTTCAAACTGTATATTACTTACCATCTAGTAAACTGACTCTTGCCTTGTCTCGTCAAGAAATTGAATATAAAAATGTGTTGACTATTCACACTCAGTTTTGTTTTACGTTCTATGGAAACTTTTACAACGGTACAGTTTACAATAGGTTTTGCCTCTCAGTAGACTTTTCCTGGCAGTAAACTTTTCCTGGCAGTAAACTTTTCCTCGCAGTAGACTTTTCTTGGCAGTAAACTTTTCCTCGCAGTAGACATTTCCTGGCAGTAAACTTTTCCTGGCAGAAAACTTTTCCTGGCAGTAAACTATTCCTGGCAGTAAACTTTTCCTCGCAGAAAACTTCTGGCAGTAAACTTTTTGTCTCAGTAAACTTTTTCTCTCAGTAGACTTTTCCTGCCAGTAAACTTTTCCTGGCCGTAAACTTTTCCTGGCAGCAAACTTTTCTTCGCTGTAGACTTTTCTTCGAAATAGACTTTTCCTGGCAGTAAACTATTCCCGGCAGTAAACATTTATTCGTAGTAGACTTTTCCTCGCTGGAAACTTTTCTTTGCAGTAAACTTTTCCTGGCAGTAGACTTTTCTTCGCAATAGACTTTTCTTCGCAGTAACCTTTTCCTGGCAGTAAACTTTTCCTGGCAGAAAACTTTTCCTGGCAGTAAACTATTCCTGGCAGTAAACTTTTCCTCGCAGAAAACTTCTGGCAGTGAACTTTTTGTCTCAGTAAACTTTTTCTCTCAGTAGACTTTTCCTGCCAGTAAACTTTTCCTGGCCGTAAACTTTTCCTGGCAGCAAACTTTTCTTCGCTGTAGACTTTTCTTCGAAATAGACTTTTCCTGGCAGTAAACTATTCCCGGCAGTAAACATTTATTCGTAGTAGACTTTTCCTCGCTGGAAACTTTTCTTTGCAGTAAACTTTTCCTGGCAGTAGACTTTTCTTCGCAATAGACTTTTCTTCGCAGTAACCTTTTCCTGGCAGTAAACTTTTCCTGGCAGAAAACTTTTCCTGGCAGTAAACTATTCGTGGCAGTAAACTTTTCCTCGCAGAAAACTTCTGGCAGTGAACTTTTTGTCTCAGTAAACTTTTTCTCTCAGTAGACTTTTCCTGCCAGTAAACTTTTCCTGGCCGTAAACTTTTCCTGGCAGCAAACTTTTCTTCGCTGTAGACTTTTCTTCGAAATAGACTTTTCCTGGCAGTAAACTATTCCCGGCAGTAAACATTTATTCGTAGTAGACTTTTCCTCGCTGGAAACTTTTCTTTGCAGTAAACTTTTCCTGGCAGTAGACTTTTTCTCGCAGTAGACTTTTCCTGGTAGTAAATTTTTCCTGGCAGTAAACTTTTCAGCCCTGTGAGCTGTTCTCTTATTTGGTCAGCAGCTACGATGACGCGTGACTTTAAATCTTCTAACGAGTCAATTGGTTTTGTGTACGCTAAAGATTTCATGTGATATTATAAGTAATATTCGCTAGGTTTCCAGGTTGGTTGGCATATAAATATATATACGTGTGTGTATGTGTATATATATATATGTATATATATATATATATAAATAAATATGTACAAAGGTAAATAATGTAAAAAATTATGTATATGAACAAAGGGCGAGCTACGTGGAAAATAAAGCGTCAGAAGACCTCTATTCTATGACGATATTGAGCGCTTCGTAGTCGTTGTGACAATTACAGCTCAACTGATATTGGGCTCGTGGATATATATTATACAATATATATATGTAATGAAAGTACATAAATCTTAGTTATCATATAAAATATAAAAAATAGCTTTTCTAAGGACGCCTGTGAACGACTTCAGCTAATCTACTTACCAACGGTTATGATGTAAATATTAATATTAATTTACTGCTTACTATCAAAAATACGATAATGATAAATACAATTTATTACTAATAATGAAATTTTGAATCGTAGTAATAAGCAGTTCATCATTTGAATAACTGATCGAAGAATGATGAAGGCTAATGTCGTGGTGGTGTACGTATGTGTGTGCGTGCGTCGGTATTCGGACGTGGGCGCTTAGATTCATTCAGCCATTTCCCCGCCGCCGAGCCGACGATAAAGTATCAATATTTACCGGAGGAAATTATGCCTGGGAATGAGCTGTCGAGATGCCGGAGCTCATCAGCGCCTAATCGACAGCCGTCGTGTGTGGTCCGTTAGAGGAAAAAACACTTAAACATCAGTGTCGCGACTCAAGCGACACATAAATTAAATTCTTTCGGATTGCATGTTTGTTTTAGCGTTTAGCGCGTCCTCCCAGAACTTCTTAAGTAGCTGCCATCGGGAGGTGGTGACTGTTTGCCGTTGTCATTAGCCGGCATTAATTCTGTTTATGCTGCGTAGGATTGGTCCAGTATTGATTCTTAAATGTTACGTTCATTAGACGATCATCGTGTGTCAACTCGTTTGTTTGGTGTCCTAAGCAAATGATTAGTTTCGATGCTCTAACGTATTCCCGATTATTTGGACATACTGACTCAGTGTTTGGAATAACATTTGTTGCGGTCAACACAGCCGATTTGTGTTTTGATTGCCAACCTGGCGAAGCTTCATTAATCGGTGGAGCTGCTCGTATCAGTGTTACTTCAGGATGATAGCTCAGAATTAGATCGGCTTCTTTTTTAAAAATAATGTGATTAGCTATAGCGTCCTTGAAACTCCACAACAGTTTGTTATCTTTTCCACAAAAATAATCTGCGAATTCTGGAAAAGAAAGCATTGAAGCTGTTACTTGTCAAAAAGTGAGTCAAACACAATTATTACGAAGCTACCTTATCCTTCGGTCTTCTGTAGGAACCTACCAGAGTACGGTAAAGTTATAAAATATTCCATATACTTTCCTTATTCTGGTGAAGGTGAACAAATTGCGTGCAGCACTAGAACGACTGATTCGGAGATCTTTAGAAAAGGCTGCTGTCTAGCTACGGACCCCTATCGGTTCATAATAATGACGAAATGTGTTTGTTTCAAAAACCTCGAGGTCGGCACTCATTCCATTAGTCATCGCCTTACTCTTTACTGATAAAATTTTATGCCCTCGAAAATAAAGTAGCTATAACAAGTTCGCAATGATTAACTGCGAGGATATTTGCTGCTTCTGCGGATTTGATTGATAGTGGTTTTGATTTCGTACGCACCAGAAACATTAAAAGGCAATCGAGAAGCGCTCACGGCTCTTAACCCGAATACAGAACACGAACGGGTGCCCTCCCCGAGGAGGGGAGCAATAACGTTATAAATGGCCCCTCTTATTACTTCATGATAAAACTATATTATAATTCATATTTGACGCGATTTCTCGATGTGATTTTATCTTCTTATATCAAAGGATTTTTTAAAAGAACGAGTTAAACAGGACGTTCACAAGTTAGTAAAGAATATACCTACCTAAAGCTTATCGTCGTGATAACAAAAATATTGAGTCTTTTTACTAAAGTATTTCTTATAAGCTACAGCGTATTTCTAACTTGAACACAGTAATGTACATAAACCTGTTATTGCTTGCATAAATTCGGCAACGTAGACGTATTACAGGTAATTCGATGATTGAAGAAAGTTGTTAAAAAATTTACCAAAACTCTGTACTCTGTTAACATTGATTGTAATTAAGAACTCTTATTTCAAACTTCAGGTTACCATTTAGGTGACTTTTATATTCGGAATTAATTAAAAACTTTCTACACTGATCAACTCTGGGCTGCTCAAACACCGCTGGATATTGTATTCAACACCATCATCGATCCCTTCTTCATACTGAACTTTGGCGATCAGTTCCTCAGCTATTCTTTTACGTGGTGGTATTCAAATCCGGTCCACTCCTTGTATGTCGTCAAACCATTTCTGTGTCCACCAGGATCAACCTCGTGAATTCATAGAGGGATCCTCTTTGTATCCAGTATAGTATATTGGAATCGAATATGGAAATTTCTGTCACCGTCATCATTAGCCGATAGATGTCCACTGCTGGACGTAGGATCGAGTAGGGATTCATATGAGGGGATTTGGGCTATTACCCACCACACTGGCCCAATGCGGGTTTCTGAACATTTCTGTAGACGACGCACCATAATCTAAATCAATGTCACATAACGATCACAAAACTTCAGAATGGTGTAAGCATGAAATGACCTCGTTAAGGATATGTTTTTTTTAAATTTCCTTCGCCTTACGATATTTCATCGTTTAAGGATGCGCGCGCCCACAGTGATAATTAGTTTCGTTCGCATAATATCGCATTTAACAACATTTCTTATGGCCGCCGCCGACAGAAATCGTATTGCGGGGGAATCTTGTAATCTCGACTTAATGTATTGATTATTCCGAGGCACACAGCCTGCCTGTCAAGGCTTCACCGTTTAACCGCTTGTTTGTTAAACTTATCGGCGATAATGTTTTTGATGAGTAAATTTTTATACATTCACAATGCACTAGGAAGAATTCGATTGTGATAAACTGTTTATTTGTTGTGTGAGTCGCATTCGTTGAAGACCATGAACATAGAGCCGTATCAATAATCGCCTTGTACAATCAATATTCAAATTTAATATATTTTATATATAATCACATTATCATCATCATCATCAGCTGATAAACGTCCACTGCTGTACACGCCTCTCTCGAAGATCTCCACATCGATCATATGTAGTTGTCATGTTTTGTTCGAACATTTTATATATTTTTCTTTTACAGTTTCCAAGTTGTAAAATTACTACTCCATATGCGTGTAATTACGTGTTAGAAGAAAGAAACCTAATGAACATTGTATTGCTTACAAAATGGCATAAAATTAAACCTGGCTTCATATATGGAAGTAACTGAACATTTCTATTCAATCTCCGATATACGGCCGGAGTTGATGCTAAATAACAGCTCACTGTTCTTTCTGTATCGGTTTGCTGAGCGATCTATTTTGCAAGGATATATTTTTTTGCAGCTGAAACGACTCACGGTCATGCCATGTACAGCGGTCGTTGGGGACGAGGAGAGTGTACAGTTTTTCCCCGAAGGCTGCTCGTGTGAAGATTTTTTATTTGTCGCGCTTCAATCGCACGCCATTCAATGTAGTATGCGCTGCATTGCCTAACAGATCAATTCCACATTGCGGCGTGATGCCGTGCCGCGCCGGCCGCGTCACATTCAGATCGGATCGCCGTAAACGGTGTCCCTGTTCGCTTTATTTGGCCACACTGATTTATAGATCCCATTCGATCTGAATGCACGGTATAGATCTTAAATTGGTGCGTTTCGGGTTTAGATCCGTTCCAACATTCACCAATCGATCAATCTCTTATAGATTAAATACACAGGCATGCTTTGTAATTACGCAGCGACGAGACCCGAGAAACCTTCACCTGATGATGAAGCTGACGTTATGCTATTGTTAGGATAGTGCACACAACATCACATTGTGATCATCGTCTTGAGACATCATGAGCTATAACCGTCTTCAATCTGGAATACAGTAATACCTGCATACTATTATACTATTTACCGGCAAAAATCAGAACTGTATCGATATGGTATCCAGTAACAGTAACTTATCAGTAGTCAACAACTTTTTCATTATTTTTTTTAACATAAATACAACTTTTGCATCTGTGCTATCTCTTGACATTGACCGTATAATATTTTGCAGCGACAACTGTTCGTGTTTGGATACTAAGGGAAAGCAGTCTAGTAAATCACAAAGATGCCGACAAGACTATAAAATTATTGAACCATCTTCTAGATGTATTACTTCTAACAAAATAAGATTTAACCGAGAGTTAAATAGTTTCGGATCCAAGTGCAGCGTACCCTACTTTGTATGCACTTAATATCTTTTTCTAGATCAGTTAATAAGCCGGCCATATAGAGGAGCCGGTGCGCGAATACGGACACAAATTTAAATGTAAGTGAAACATGCATCTTGTGTTGAAGTAGTGTGTGGTTTTAAACCATGAGTTGATTTTACCGTAAACAACCTATAGATCCAGATAAGAATTCCGAATTACTAGATTCTTATCCGCTTTTGACAGATTAATTAGTCGACTTCAAGAACATAGACCTTCTCAATTTTATAAGGTTTTATTGCTCATACGTTGGTCTACATTGCCGGAGACTATACGTACTACCGCAGCTATTATTTCTTATTCCAACAGTAGTGTATAAACATTTTTGTATACCGGTTTTAAGGGTGTTGTAGCTAGGGAAATTGTTCGTATAATGAAACATTTTATATCTGAAAGCGACGACAATGTGTTGTTACGTTTATCGTCTTAGCTAGTCAGACTTTACTATGAGAAAACATTTCACACAGGTTGTATATTAAATAGTGATATATGTATAACTAAGGAATCATCATCATTTCAATAGACGTCCACTGCTGGACATAGGCCTCCCCCAAAGATCTCCACTTAAAGTCTGCATGGTTTCTGGTGCCGCTGGACACTAGGGGCTGTCGTATGTAGAGCTTTGGCTCCATGTAAGTTGGTGGGAGCCAGAGCCTCCCTTATTGTTTAGCAGGGTGCACCATGAACAGGTGATGTAGGTAAGGAATAGATAAGATATATACACAAATCTCCTGCTATTTTATTTCTTAATCAAATATAATATCGCCATTTCGTTGATTTAATAAAGCACCTCGACCGCCTCATACATTATCAGCACGATGAAGACGCGTTGCGCAAAAATTTTGTCTCAACAGAAACGCTCGTAAATTTTTGACGTGTGTTTTTTTTTCCTCCAGCCGCGCGTAAACGTTTTCAACTTTTTTATTTACCATCCTTTACACTGTTGACATTTCGTAATAACGCCACTAAAAATGTTAAACGTATTACCTCGTACGCATGATAAATCTATAAAGAATAACAACCAGCGGCTTCCTGATAGCCAAAATGAAAATTAAACACAAAACAACGGATAATAAATTCAGAGAATGCTGGCCGACGTATTGATAGGTTCTGAGGAAGGCTTCAAATTATTCATGTATATTAAGAGATAATAATATATTTGATACAGACTTCGCTGGATGGGCCACTTGCTAAGGATTTGAGACGATCAAAACTTCAAAAATACGTTCCTCGGAACCTCGATTGGCTGCCTAACTATCGGCTTACCCAGATATTGTTGGAAGGATGCCGTACAGCACTACTTGCACGAGCTCCAAGCAGTGGACTGGTAAGAGGCAGTGCAAGGCAGGCAACGCTGGCGCCCTCTTGTGTCGGAGGCTAAGACTCACTATGGGTCGCTGCGCCAGAGGAGTAAGTGGGTGTCTTAGGAGTAAGGTGGTAGGTCTCTTTTGGTGTAAATACCACCGCAGCTCATGTTTCCGTCGCCAAACACTACTGTGCATACATAACTGTGTTCAGGCATAAAAGCGTTGTAGCTAGTGAAATTATTGGTGTAATAATACATAAATATCTTATTTGGTGATGTGTATATCATCGTAGTCGATCCCACGTTGTTATGACGATGAAGTTGTTGTTGTCGGCTGATGATGATGATAATTAATATGTTTAAGTTACGGGCAAAGAAAAATAACCACACGGTAGCTAGATCAAGTGTAGAGCATCTCAGATGTACACGTTAATTGTGTAACATTTCTTTTTCTGATCGGTGGTTAACATGTTGAATGGGATCGTTATCACTCACCAACAAGTGTCATGCGTTTTTGTCGTTTTATGATATATAAAAAATATTATAAACACTCGAAACTGCGCCACAAATGAATTGCAAGCAACAATAAAATACATCATAAACGCTCTTATAATCTTATCTTTACGAACTCCTTCGTCGTAAACTCTTCGGTATTATGTTTTAACGATCCTTTCATTGTCCCCACCGGTCCCACCGGCCCCACCTGTCATGTAGCCGGTGGTGTTTGGTTTTTGATTGTTTCATTTCATCTCATCTTATTCAATTTGTTTCTGATGGTAGTATCGTTTAAAGAAGTAATCGTCATACATGTTGTTGTGATATTCGTATCCTATAAGATTTCCAATTCAAATTTCATCGGCTCCTTGTCACACTTCTCTTGCTAATATTTATATGAATATGATCTTTTAAAATTTTAGAGTTGTTCGACCCCTTATCAGAAATGATAAACCTCTCTCTTAAGTAGGATACATCCTCACTGTCATGATGTATGTGGCTATAGCGCACTTTACGTACTAGTGAAGATATCAAAGATCCTTTATACTTGTGTACAATTTTTAATTAATTCAAACTATATCTAGTCGGTGAATATTATTTTGAAAGATTACTCAGATACAAATTTATATAAACAACTCAGTTAATAAAAGGCTAGAAATCATATATTATGCAATTAATCTTTTCTATAGTGGATAAACGGGCTTGACTCTCTAGTCTTGTGAGCGAAAGTTCTATCCCAGCAGTGGTAATATTAAGTGGGCTGTTTATTATTATTAATCTCTTATAAGGACTTCAGAATGTCGGCGGTATTGTTAATTAAAGTTACCCAGAATAATTCTATAATTCTTTGAGGCGATACACGAACTTGTCGCCACCGCGGAATTGCCCGCAGACACGCCAACGGCTCCGCGCCTCACTCGCGAATTAATTGTTACCGCTAGACTTACTGCGAAATAGGAATTATAACTTAACTTAGACATCTATTTAACCTTTTGAAATAATCTAGAAAGTCTATCTTTATTCACTTGCTAGCATTTCGATTACATTCGATTTTTATTGAGTAGTCGACGAAAACATCTGGTTGCCGTCGACTACTAAGTCCAAATATTATTATATTATATTGTTTAATACATCGATTTCATATATATATATATATATATCAAATAATAAAAAAAATAGTTTCTGCCTTAATGAAAGTGGCATTTCAGCAATAGTTATATACAACGAATAGGTGATGTATAAAAGACTAGATGGTTAGACGCGCCTTAATAATGTGGTGCTAATCGCCTTAAGTCAAGAAATTTCATTAAGCTAGTAAATTTGCTAGCTACAACGACCTTCAAATCGGAACACAGTAATGATGACACGTTACGTTCCAGCTTTAGAAAACATTATTGTTATTATCAATACGATTTCCAGTAGCAGAGATATATCCTCAAATCTTTATAATAGTAACTACAGAAACTTTTTAGTCATTATTATTCTTTAAATCTAAATTGTTGTTTATGGTGTATCACGAGAAAGGCTTAATATCATAAAACTTCATCATCATCATCAGCCCATAGACGTCGACATCAGTGGAAATAGGCCTCCCTCAAAGATCTCCCCATCGTAGAGTCGATTCGGAGAATTTGGGCCTTACCTCACCGGGCTAGCCCAGTTCACAATGATTGGTGGTCAGAGCCTCGTCTATTATTCAACAGATTGCAGATGACGTTGACTTGGTCTCCGTAAGACGTTAAGCGGAACCCCTTACATCCTGTTAATTTGATAATAACAAATGTATCAAGCTGTCTGATTTCCTGATTGTAGACTTCTCTGTATAACTATTATATCAAGGTATATCATAACAAGGCAACACCTCATTAATGGGCATAAATCTATCGTCAGCGTTTCCTATCTAAGATCGTCTCCAAACTGTATAATGAGATGATGAAACGCAAGTGAATATTTCAATAATTTCTGCATCCGAATAACCTCTAGATGACCTTAATATAATAAGTATACCATGGATCGTCACGGAGTGTATTATGACGATTCATAAATCGTGCGAGCTGACCGATAGGATCTTCGCACCTAAGCATTGCATGCGCATATTTAGACACGGCAACTGTTCGAGCTGAAATAACCAGCACGAGATCAGCTACCGTCTAACCGCTTCGGGTTACGGTTCCGGTTCGTTCCTGTTACTCTATTACAGCTAAAATTTATTTTGTTGTCTTTTCAAACATCAAAATTGGAGGCTTTCAATTCTGTTTTATTATTGGAAATGGGCTAACATTAGTTCTCAATGTTACTAGATTCTCGCTAACTAAACTCTGGTTCCTAGTGAAAGGGTCGCGGGAAGCCCCTGGATGTGAGCAGCGCAGGACTGATCTGTTTTCGATATCGTCCCTTGTCACTTCCTTTACCCACATTATTTTAGAGTAGTCGCAAGGTCTGCTATGAAAACGGGTTGTGCTGCAAGTAGCTGCTATTGAAAATATCTAATGTCTGCGTATGAAGATTGACTTAATTAATGATGATGATGATAGGCAGGTCTTACAATCAGTTTGTTTGGTTTATTGGTCATCAGGAGCGAGTATGATTTCATACAGAACCACGTCGTCGGTTTGTCCGTCCGTCACAGTAGCGGGAGCGGTTCCCACGAGTTCGTGCCGCTATTAGACGGGCGGCCAGCAGTCACGACGCCGCATGACGCTGCGCGGGCGCCGCCGGCGGACCCAGCTCGCGCTTTTAATTGATCTCCAGATTGAGATCTTTCGCGCTTTCAGTTGCAACTTGCACTTTTCTTTTAATCATTTCACCGTTTATAGAATATAATCGATTGGATGAATATTTATTGTTTACAAATAGTTTTTTTTTATTCAAACAAGAGACGTGATGAGTTGGAAGTTCACCTCATGTCACAGTCGCACCTACCTAACGTAACATTTCCGCAAAAGATTTCCAAATTAATCGATTCTAGGCTGCTAAATATATTATATTGTACCTATAGAGACGGTCTCTGGCAAGAGAGTCAGACCTATCGGTGAAAATGATGTTCATGTCTATCCCTATCATACATGGGTGAGACGAGCGGGACTTTCACTTGATGGTAAGTGATAATCCTGCTCATAACAACGTAGCGCTAGTTAGGATGATATACAAAAAAATCACATTGCGTTAGTCGCTTCCGACATAAGATGTTAAGGCTGTTTACCCCCAGTAATTTCACACGATACAGCATCTTTCTAACTGTAACATAGTAATGTTTACACGCTACTGTTTAGAGGCAAAAATTTTAAAATTAGGGTAACAAATTATTGACTTATTGGGCGTGTAAGAGGTTAGGCTCAACAAATCACGGGATCCAAGCCAACCTCACCTGCTTGTTGTGCACGCTGCTAATCAACAAACGAGACTCTCGGCCCTACCAACCCGCATTAGACCAGCGTGAACTACCCCATATGAAACCCTACAAACGACGGCCCCTGGTGCTTCGTGATGCGGGAGGCACAGGACCGATAGACGTGGGGATCTTTGGGGGAGGCCTATGTCCAGGGTGCGCATTGGGCAATCGTGGTGGAAAATGGCCCATATCCCCCCGTATGAGCCCCTACAAACGCGGAAATCTTTGAGAGAAGCCTATGTCCTGCAGTGGACGTCTATTGGCTGATAATGATCATGTTGGATTGACATGTGTATTATTTGAACGATCTTTGCAATTCGCGTAGTTTGTTCACGTAAGTATTGAAACATAACGACAATGTAATGGAGATTTCCGAAAAGCAGTTCATCTCAAATGTAGCAATAAAATTACAAGCATAATTTAACGGAAACTGACACCGCGGGTCGAGGATCATAAATAACCGGAACCTGCGATATCAGCAACCGATATTTGCGGAACGGAATTTAAAAATACAAACAGTGGACCCGGCGAGAATGCAGCCGAAGATTCCATCTTCTCCAATATCAAAGCTTGGTAAAGATAAAAGCGTATTGATTCAAGCGAACGTATCAAAATACTCGACGCGTCCTCGAATGAAAGAAAAATAAATGGGCGGTTAAAGATAAATTTCGCGACCAAATCGCGATTGTCCGAATGCAGATTCTACGGAAGAGATTTGGACAATCGAAAATTAAATGTAGCATATTTATGGCTCAATTCGCGGGGACAATGTCGCGTATTTCCCTCCAGTGGGCCGTGGAGCATCCGAGGTATGGACGTGGCTGTTCTTTCGTGGGAGCGTTGCCCAAGTTAATTACTGAGTCCGCTCTTTTTTTTCTCAAGCTACAATTTTTTCGAGGCGTGCTGGCTGCGCCTCGTATGCGAGCGCGTTTGTTATTTACGAGTTGTACTTTTTCGGTTGACACCATATAGGTATGATGCGTCGCCGTCGTTGCGTATTCTGTTTCTTTTGCGTTTTCCGCATCGATTAAGAACAATTTGCGATACCGGTTCGTGTATCGCCGAAACTGTTTCTAGATGATATCCAGCGCCGGACAGTCGGCATAAATTTGGCAATCGAAGAATGATATCGTACATGTTTGGGTTGAATTACAGTGCCACTTTCTTAAGAGAGGAGAGGTTTCTTTATTTTTTTTTTGAATTCTCTGCCTGGTCTTTGTACGAATTTATTTATAAAATTTTTGGCAGGCCAAGATAAATACATTTGGAAAAATAATTAAACTTCAGTAAAATTGAGATAGATCATTCGAAGCTTTTTCACTATTGTTATAAAGCACTCAATCATTATCATCATCAGCCGATAGACGTCCACTGTTGAACATAGACGTCACCTAAAGATCCCCACGTTTTTAGGTTTCATAAGAGGGGATTTAAGCTATTTACTACTACACTAGCCTAATGTGGGTTGGAGGGATCCAGAGACTCGTTTGTTGATTAGCAGGGTGCACCACGAGCAGATGAATTTGGCTTGAGTTCCTTGATTTGTTGTGCAGATCCTATTACACTGAAAGCACTACATAGCTTAACGAAATTTCATACTTTTCATCATTTCATCTTACTCGTTAAAAGCTCATATATATTGGATCATGCTGGTTTATAACTAAATAACCTTGATCTCGTAGCAAAGGATTATTTTGACTTAGTATTTCAAATATTAGCTAGTTATTACATTAAATAGAATCCTATAAACTATAATGATAGAATTGCTGCATTGGTATCTGTATATAAAACTATATTTAATGTAATAATGAGAGCTGACATAGTCACGGTCTAAAAGCTAGAACTATGAGGTTTTGTACATTTTTTAAAACATTTATAAAAATCAGAATGGTCTATGTGAAGACAGTAATTTATATAGTCAATATAATAAATAACCAACTAGTGTACGTAGCAGAAAATGAATTCATTATAAATGTATTAGGAAACAAAGTAATGTTCACTTGATATTACAATAATTAAAGCCCAAAAAACATAATAAGCTAAAGATATCTTAATTGTGGGCAATTTAAATAATCGACATCATAAATAATTTTAACAGTATCCTTGTCTCGTTTTGATAAGGAATGCCCTGACTACATTCCAGTACTTACATTCGAGTGATACATTACCATGGTCAGCGTTGAGGCTTTCTTGTACGGACGTCGTCGCTTTGATAGCAAGTGGAACTATTACAGTAGATTAAGTATTATTTAGGTATATATTTAAACGTAATGTTTCTTACGTTACGCTAAAATAAGTATTACTCTGTCTGTCTCTAACAGTAAGTTATTATCGTTTTACTCACAGGACATTGGTTTTTTAGTTGTTTTGGTGATAGTAAGGTTTTTATGAAGCCATCTAACAACCATCCTTATAAGTCACCCCCAAATAGCATTGCTGTACTGTGAATTCATCAAAAATTATTTGTCAAGTATATTTTGATAATAGATCAATCTCATTGTCACTCAAAATAATGTGAGTTTTAAGTCTAAGATGTGTAGATAGAAATAGAGATGGTTAGAAATATACCATCATCATTCTCCGTATTAAACACGAGAGACCTTTTCCTTTATTTAGCTCTTCAGTACCTGTTGAACGTTGCCGTATAAAAGTCACATACTTCGGTATATCATCAATTCATCGACTTTCTTAATGTTTTCCCAAATAGGAACGTGTATAGCCGACCTTTCGCGGTATTCTTCTTCTGTGGATGTTTTACTACAACTAAACTCCTTGCACCAGCGTGAAATTATAGTACATAGAGAAATAGTGTCTCTCAAAGCTTCCACCAAGTCAACATGCACTTCTTTTGTAGAAATGTCTTTAAAAAACGATATTTATTGAAGCTTCTCACTTCGTTTTACTTCATTTGAGTGTTATCACTATTTAAATGGACAGAATAACTCACGGCTATAAGATCAAACATTTGCTATGAGTTATTCAATACTTAGTGTTAATAATAAATAAGAAATCTACTACCATTCAATACTAACCAAAGACAGTGAGAAGTATAAATTAAAAAAAAAAATTATAATATTAAGAAATTATTTCGTAGTTTAAAAATATTTAATATAGTCTATGTTTAATAGCAAGGAGCATTTTACTGAAGTGATGATGAAGTTTGTTAACACTGATAACTATATAAAACATTATTTTCTCTCTCACAAGCAGCCGTCAGAATCTTCAATCTCATACAGTTACTCATACAAAAAGATGTTAATACACGACCGACTCCCAATTGTCCGTGTCGGAATTTTTTAATACCTCATTGTGTTTCCGGTAATAAAACTCGAAGCCTTGGTCCGGTATAATTGTAACGAAACAGTTAAGTCACTTATTAGGAAGTTTTAACAGTAACACTTAAGTCAAGAAAAGTTTATTCATCATCAGTCTTTTTTTATCCACTACTGGATATCGACCTTCACCAAAGTCTTCCATTAAATGCGATCTTCAGCTTCTAGTATCCACCCACTTCCGACCGCTCTGATGATGTCGTCGGTCCATCTTTAGGGAGGGCATCCTACACTTCTGGGACCTGTACACGGCCTCCACTCCAAGACTTCTCACCCCCATCCACTCACGCCCACTCCCAATTCAGCTTGCAGATTTTGAGAGCTACGTCGACAACTTCAGTTCTCCGTCAAATTTCTTCGTTCCGGATTTTGTCCCTTAGAGAAATGCCAAGCATAGGTCACTCCATCGCTCGCTGTGCTGCTTTCAATCGGTGAACTAGCCCTACGGTCAAATGCCATATCTCTGCGCCGTAAGTGAGGGAGTTCTTCTTCATACATTTTATATAACGTTAACTCTTGGTAGCCTGTGTACCGGAGACTGTCTAGGTTGATACCACCGCAGCTTCTATTGCTGCTGACAAACAATAGCGTGCAAACGTAGTTAATGAAATTACTGAAGTAATCAGGTTTAACATCTTATTTCTCATGGTGACGAGCGCAATGCGGTGCTACGTTTATGATACTAACTAGCGTCACTAGAGCAGGCGTATAACTGACTATCAGGACAGCGTCTCGCTTGTCGTTTTAACGAATACAAAATAACCTAAAAACCTTTTTTTTTTTAATTCTATTTTAAGCCATACACCTTTTAGGTTAAGACGGCTAAAAATATTTTCCATATCAGTAATTATTACTATTACTGTGGTAATATCATCCTTAACGTTGATAATGTGTAGACAGTAGCATTATAACGAATGTTACTTTAATATAATTAAAGCTATTGGGTTAGATAAACACCACCAACAATCCCTAATAAAAGCGTAAGAATGTGGCAACCAACAACCCCGGCAACCGAATTTTCACACGACGATTAACATTTGTTATCATCGGTTCCGTTCAAGTTTCAAAAAAAGAAAAATCATTACTACTATCAACAGTGCACGGTTGTACGCTAAGAAAAAAAAAATCATCAGCACTAATAACGCCGTCGGACGTTATTAATAACGTTAATTTCATTTTACAGTTATAACGAACATCAATAAATAAGGAAGCGACGCCCCAACCTTTCAATGTAACACAAATATATTATTCGAGCAAAAAGGGGGTTTCAAAAAGGCTTTAAACAAAAAGCGCCGGACGACATTCTCCTTTACAACTCGCTATAGACATCCGCGGACCCAGACCCAGCAAACGTACAGATCCGGCAACGATAAAAATATATTATACAATACTAAGCGACGACACGAGTAGGACGTTCACCTAATGCTAAGTGATACGCCCATAACAACGTTGACCTAGTTAGGGTGTTATACACAGCACCACATTGCACTCGTCTAAGACATAGGACATTGTGTCGCATTACCCAAGTAATTTCATTAGCTATAACGCCATTCAAACCAGAACACAGTAATGTTTGCACAGTACTGTTTGTCAGCTGTAATAGGAGCTGTGGTGGTACCTAAACGATCTCCGGCAACAGAGACCTAGTACCAGCAGTTAGTACCAACAAACAGTAGTGTGCAAAAATTACTATGTTCCGTTTTATAAGGCGTTGTAGCTAGTATACTTACTGGGGTAACAAAACTTAACATCTTATGTATTATGGTGATGAGCACAATGTGGTGTTGTGTATATATCCTAAATACGCCTCGTGATTATAAGCAGCCGTATCACATACCATCAGATGAATGCCTCGTTGTTATTAAATAATTGTTATATAAAAATATTTATATGGGGATGACCACACTAAAAAAGTGGTTTCATTGTTAGCTGGCCTCTGTTAGCGAGACTGTCTAAATAGGTCCTACCGCAGCCCTATTGCAGCCGACAAACAGTACTTTGTAAACATTACTATGTTCCGATTCGAAGGGTGTTGTAGCTAGTGTAATTACTGGGGTAACAAAACAACGTCGTGTGTATCAGGCTTGTTCTTTCTTCTGCCCTTTTCCCAACTATGTGGGGTCGGCTCAGTATGTCTCTCTCTCTTCCATGTTCCTCTATCAGCCGTCATATCCGAATTCACACTCTTCTTGCACATGTCGTCTTTCAAACAATCCATCGACACTTTCTTAGGTCTTCCTCTAGCCTTATCCACTTTCATTCTCATTATTTTCTTTGTTATATGTCCTTCAACCCTCCGCATGACATTCCCGTACTGCGCTAACCTCTTGCTCTTCAATTTCTCTATCACTGGAGCAACTTTCAGACTTCCTCTAATATACTCATTCTTAATTTTATCCATCCTTGTCGCACCATACATCCAGCTTAACATTTGCTCCTAAGCAACATGTAATCTCCTCTCATCCGAACCCTTGGTAGCCTCGCACTCAGCTCCATACAATAGGACAGGTCTAACGACCGACTTGTAGATCTGTCCTTTAAGTTTAAGGGGCATTCGTGGATCACAAGTCTTTCCAGTGATCTGTCGCCATTTCATTCATCCTGCATTTATTCGGCTTCTCACATCTCGATCAATATCGCCGTCGCATTGTATGAATGAACCTAGGTCCTTGATATCGGAGCAGGTTGGTAGGGGTACACCATTTAAAACGATTGAAGAAAAACTGGTGGGACCGCCGAAGTTACAGAAAAAATGTTCAGTTTTGGTCTTGCTCATCTTGAGCCCAGCATTCTCTAATTTATTTCGCCATTTTTTCGACCTGCTCTGGACCTCACGTTCATTTTCCCCGACAAGCACGAAATCGTCGGCAAAAAGCATACACCAGGGTGCCTCCTCCTGTATGACTGATGTCAGTGTATCCATTACCAGAAGGAAGAGATACAGACTTTATGCCGACCCCTGGTGTAGGCCCACTAAGACACCGAACCTGTCGCTTTCGCCAACAGTGGACCGGATGTGTGTACTGGCACGAAATACATAGCACGAATAAGCTGCAGTTATTTCCCAGGCTTTCAGAGCCCACCACAGAAACTCCCGCGGAACCTTTAACCGGTATAAACAAGGGCCAGGCAGCAATATTCAACCATTCTTATACCTATAAACAAGGGCCAAGCAGCAATGTTCAACCTCTGTTAAATCTATAAACAAATGCCAGGCAGCAATATTCAACCATTCTTATACCTATAAACAAGGGCCAAGCAGAAATGTTCAAGCTCTGTTATATCTATAAACAAAGGCCCGGCAGCAATATTCAACCATTCTTATACCTATAAACAAGGGCCAAGCAGAAATGTTCAAGCTCTGTTATATCTATAAACAAAGGCCCGGCAGCAATATTCAACCATTCTTATACCTATAAACAAGGGCCAAGCAGAAATGTTCAAGCTCTGTTATATCTATAAACAAAGGCCCGGCAGCAATATTCAACCATTCTTATACCTATAAACAAGGGCCAAGCAGAAATGTTCAAGCTCTGTTATATCTATAAACAAAGGCCCGGCAGCAATATTCAACCATTCTTATACCTATAAACAAGGGCCAAGCAGAAATGTTCAAGCTCTGTTATATCTATAAACAAAGGCTCGGCAGCAATATTCAACCATTCTTATACCTATAAACAAGGGCCAAGCAGAAATGTTCAAGCTCTGTTATATCTATAAACAAAGGCCCGGCAGCAATATTCAACCATTCTTATACCTATAAACAAGGGCTAAGCAGAAATGTTCAAGCTCTGTTATATCTATAAACAAAGGCTCGGCAGCAATATTCAACCATTCTTATACCTATAAACAAGGGCCAAGCAGAAATGTTCAAGCTCTGTTATATCTATAAACAAAGGCCAGGCAGCAATATTCAACCATTCTTATACCTATAAACAAGGGCCAAGCAGCAATGTTCAAGCTCTGTTATATCTATAAACAAAGGCCAGGCAGCAATATTCAACCATTCTTATACCTATAAACAAGGGCCAAGCAACAATGTTCAACCACTGTTTATAGTTATAATAGTGGTTGCACATTGCTGCCTAGCCCGGATGGGATTTTGTTTTTTTTTTCTCTTAATGTTTGCTATATCTGGTACGGCGGCTGGTCTGTGGCCGCGCCGCCAATCGAACCACGTTTAATGGAGTAAACTGAACTCGGCAGCCATCTGATGATTTATTGTTGCGACACGTGGTTTTTGCCGCGGAAACCGTTTCGCATCATTTATACCGACCGCCCGTCCGGCCGCCATGTTTGGGCGCGGCGCGCCGCTTTTCGGCTTTTTCACCTACATCTCAGTGAAAAATGCTCAACCGTCCACTTCTTACCTTTCCACCGTAAAGTTACACTTCTTTTGGAGTGTTAGGAATATATTAATTTGAAATTTTAAAACGTCGCGTTCACTGGTGGTCTCTGTAGCAGGAGACCGACTAGGTAGGTACCGCAGCTCCTATTGCAGCCGACAAACAGTATTGCGGAAATATTACTATGTTCCAGTTTGAAGAGCGTTGTAGCTAGTGAAATTACTGGGGTAAAGAAACTCAACGGTCGTCAAGCGACGAACAGAATGTGGCACAATTTATATTATCCTAACTTGTGTCTAGAAAATGGGAAGAAGGAAAAAGTCATGGTTGAGGAATATCAGGGAATGGACTGGTATATCTGGGGCGTGCGAATTGTTCCGCCGTACCGGAGACGGACAGGACTGTACCACTCTGATCGCCAAGCTTTACTAGTTAGAGGGACACTTTAAGAAGAAGAAGAAGAACACCATTTGCCACGTTATAGGCAGGTGTATAAGCAGAGGAAAAGTCCCGCTCGTTTCGTCGCATAATTGGGTAAAAAAAACATTATGCTTATCGCTTTGATGTCTCAGTAATAACTCCAACTACAGCGCCCTTCAATTCGGAACAGTAATTTTTGCACAATAGTGTTTGTCGGTTATAATAGGCGCTGCGGGTGTACCTACCTAGATGGTCTCCGGCAACTGAGACCTGCCACTAATAATAGCTGTTGGTCCTTTAAACCGGAACATTGTAATGTTTGTCGGCTGCAATAGGAGCTGCAGTGGTACCTAGACGGTCTCGGGAAACAGAGACACTATCAGCAGTGAATCATTGGTATTCACACAGTGATTTCTTCTTAGTCTCCGTGTTTTATAACAAATACTAATTCTAAATTGATTTTTGACCTCTAATTAAAAAGAATTTCGTATATTTGATGGTTATGTTTATCTTTATCTTTATATGTTGATTTATTAGAAAGGAGATATGATCACGTCATCATCATTGTCATCAGCCGATCTACGATAGTTGCTGGACATAGGTCTCCTCCAAAGATTCCCACACGATCGAGTAGGGATTCATATGTGAGTATTTGGGCCATTTCCTACCACGGTGGCTCAATGCGGGTTGTTAGGAGCCAGAGCCTCATTTGTTGATTAGCAGCATTATCGGCTGATGATGATGAGAGGTTTGGGCTATTTCCAACCACGCTGGCCCAATGCAGGTTGGTGGGATGATCACATGCCAGCAATAATTCAATAAATTGTACAGTTCCGGTCCGGTATAATTTTTAAACTCTTCCTACGTTCTTGAGATTGTTTTATAGTTTCATAAATTGTTCCTCAATGCGATAAAAAAAAAATCTTCCGAAATCTTATCGGGGACAAAGCGGCAAATGTTATCCCTGAATTCAATTACGCTCCGACAAATTGCGTACGAAAATTCCGAAAAAGATAAAATAAAAAAAAAAACGCGCTCGCCACCGACCGGCGGACTTCTGGCGAAATACTTATTAATTTTCATGAGCGGACCGTATGCGCATGCTCCAGTTTTTTTGCGGGACCCGGACGCCGGACCTCGGAGCGGGTTCGATCCCCATAAAGTTTTATAGCACCTGTCAGGCGAAAAACCTTTCGGTTACCGATTGGCACTACTATGTAACTGGATAAGTCACTTTAAACTTCAATTGTACTTTGTATATCTGTAACGTGTAACAGAAAAAAAATGTCTGCCACCCATCTCTTTACAATATCGGGCTAGTCGTTCCTGCTATATAGAAAATGTAGCCCAGGATAACTCTTTATCAGAAAAATCAACTACATTCTTATAAATTGCTTGGATGATCTTTATGTACTACAGCAAGCAAATAATCTCTGTCTCTTTACTCAGCCATCTCCAATATGGTGGTGGATCAGCTTTCTTTACCTTTATCCTTCCCTTGGCTTTTACCATCATGTTTCTTGACACCTTTTTCGATTAAGCTAACAATGACCATGGAATGACATTAAGGATGAAACCCAAGTCCGAACGCGATGTGAGAATCACCGTGGATGTCCTTTGCCTCGTCTTGGATCCATAGGATGTTAATGATACCAATGATCAGGTTATTTAATATTTTATATATTAATAATATTATCTCAAATTTAACGACATTTCTTAATACTATTCCGCTAGTACAACCTTCACGTCTAGATAAATAATTTGTGACATTCTAACCTAAAAGTATTTTAATTATAACTTTGTAAAGTCTTAGCATCATGAAACATCAAATTGATGTCCATGTGTCTGTACCTTTGTATCATGTAAATCAAAATAGTGAGCACTATATTTGCAGCTGATAATAACCAGTTAAAGTGACCGGAATACGAAAACGATTTCCTCCTTTCCTTCCGGAAACAATAAGCGGAACACGTAAAACTGATCACAACTTAAACGACCTGCTTGACTTCTCGCTTTATTTTATAAGTAAAAAATCTTATCACTGTACCACGTGGTACTATTGAAGGTGTTTTATCTTAGTCCCTAAAGACGCGGATACGGATTAAAGATGTATCTTCATCTTGATTACTGGATGAAAGATGAAGATTAATGCAGGTGTCCGATACATGCAGGCCATTTCAGGATCTGATGTTACGAATCTTTCTTTTAATTTATCAAAAGACGTAGTTGGAAATGTGATGGTGACCATAAATTTTGTACACAGGATCGCACAAATTTCTATTATCGGTTAAAGGTCCCACTTCCGTTGCAAAATAATAGTATAAAAAAATTATTGTGTTCCGCTTTGTAAACCTCTGTAGATAGAGAAATTACTTGAGTAACAAGACTGATGATCCCATGTGTTATTTTTAATATCTGTGTTACTGACAAATGTGGAACAATATAGAGATCACTTCTGGTGGTTTTTAAAAAAAAAATAATGCCGATCACATATATATAAGAGATTTCCACCTATGCAGAAACTCATCAAAGTATCTCTGGAACCATATGGCCTGGAGACTTGAAATTTGGTAGGAATATTCTTTTAGCCGAGTATAGGTCAGGTAAGAACGGATTTTACAAAATTCCTTCCCCAAAGGGAGTTACGGGGGTGTTACAGCCAGCAAAGTGGGCGAGGAACAGCTACTTTTAATATACCACAAATTCACTAAAATATTTACTTTCTATTGTTTTACTTGGACCTAGAAACCTTATAGGTATATTAGAAACTATATATATAATGGTAGTGTCTGTTGCTGAAGAGCGTTTAGGTGGGTATAACTGCAGCGCCTATTGCTGCCGACAAACAGTAGTGTAATTACTGGGGTAACGAGACTCAACATCTTATGTAGCAAGCGACGAGCGTAACGTTATGGCTGGACCTATCACTGACCATCAGTTGTTACTCGTTTCGTCTCGTCGGTTAATTGTATATATATAAATAAAATAGTTTTTTGTCTTAAAACTTAATGCTCCTTTATTATATATATAGCTTCGTGAATTGAGTACAAAACTTACGCCATCGATAGCAACACATTGACATGTTAGGGATGTGAATGCGGTACCACGCAGTCGAATACCATGAGTCGGCACGGAGCAACAATGTCCCGTATCGGGACAATCATTCCATTTATATAAACGGTTGCAATAAAACAATTCACCTGCATTTGGTTAAGTCCAGAGAGGCCATCGCAATTAATACTGAACTGGATTTACAAGATGACACCGTGAATCTCCAGCGGTTGCACAACGACGAAATTAAAGCGGGCCCGACATCGATACGTAACTTGCTTTACGATTATTTGATTCACTGCGAATATAACTGTGTAAAGGTTTCAATAATAATTATTAGGTGTACTGTTCTTATATCTTAACATATTTGTCTGAATTTAATCATCATCAGCCGATAGACGTCTACTGCTGGGCATAGGCCTCCCCCAAAGATCTCCACGCCGATCGGTCCCACGTTGCTCGCATCCAGTGGATTCCCGCGATTCTCACCAGATCGTCGGTCCACCTTGTCGCAGACCTCCTAGTCTACCGGTATGCGGGCACCACTCGAGAAACTAACTGCCCTATCGGCCGTCGGTCGTTCCCGCAATGTGTCCTGCCCATTGCCACTAAGTCTAGCAACTTTTTGAGCTATGTCGGCGACCTTAGCTCTTCGGTGGATCTCCACATTTCTGATTTGTGATCTAAATATTCTATTGTGTGCAGAGTTCCACTTGACTATCGAACTGGTTGATCTATTCAAAGTAGCACAGCGAATGATGGAGAGAGCTGTGCTTGACATTTCTCTAAGGGACAAAATCTGAGGCGAAGAAATTACGAAGGATAACTAAAGTTGTCGACGTAGCTCTCAAAATCTGCAAGTTGAATGGGCCGGCCATGTCTTTTATGTCAATGGCGGCCGATGATGGGAAAGTCTTGGAGTGGAGGTAGATGGACTCCAGATGGACCGACGACATAATCAGGGCGGTCGGAAGTAGGTGGAAGCAAGAAGCTGGATATCGCATTTGGTAGAAGATATAGGGGAAGGCTTATATCCAGCAGTGGATAAACAAAGGCTGATGATGAATGAATGAACTATTATTTTGCAAGATTCGAATTAACAGATAAGAGTTGGTTGAAAGAATCTTAGATTTTCAGTATAGGAAATCTTAGACTTGCTAATGTTAATTTTAGTAGTAGTATAGTCTACAATAAATCTTTCTATTAAAAAAAAGACATACGGTATCAGACACATATAAATGAACGCACTTTCTCTGATGAGATTTCTTAAGAGAATTGCAACGTAGATGTAAAGTATTCACTCGAAGAGCTCATAAAGGAAAGAGAAAGAAAAGTGTCAAATCAAGAAGTTATTACAACATGGAAGAGATTAAAAGTAATCAAATTATAAATGGAGTGAAAGTATAAAAGCGAGAAACCCAACAAGGTATGTATGCGTATTAAATTTGTGAATGTTACACTATTCCATCTTCTTGATGATAACAGAATAGTAGCGGCGCCCTTTACTGTTCGAGGGGTTCCTGCAATGCATATTATATAAGTTGCATTGCAAAGATACCGCGATAAAAACATTGAATTACATAATGGCGGCCAATTATTCCCGCATTTCGTCTCGTTTTGCTACAAATTATCTACCGCTATCGCTCCGAAATTGTCGCCGCAAAAACGGTGATGATGCCGAAATCTCTCCGGTCTGTCACTCGGCAAAAAACCCGCTCCGGCCGGACGCAATGTCGCCACGGAGTGTACAATTAATTAAACAATTAATCAGCTAATTGCCCGATGATTTGCTTTTTATTTCGCGTTTCGACGTTCGCATTTAAGACAATTTGCCCGCGAATCTGGATCTCGAAACTGGTCCAGGCCCCCCTTGCAAGAATTATTCGATCCAGTATAAATGCTGGGACGGACCTTACGGGGATCGCGCGATCATTTTTTAAAAGTAACATAATATTTTATTTGAGGGACTACACTTTAGATTCACCGATATAAAAGCCTTATTTTCCCTAATAATAATTCAGTGATTTTTCTATATACATGGAGACAGTAAACAAAATGCATATATATATACAGCAGGTTAAGTATCAGAATGATTTTTGATAGTTGAGTGATATCGTAGGCCCGTCCACCCACCAGCTGAGCGCACCCATGTCATGCAGTCCTGCATACGTCAGAGCCTCATATCCTTGAGGAGTGATCAGGCATATCGCACGTTCCGATCTGCTACTGCTTGTTAGTGGTATCAGATGACTGCGGGTCATCAATTCCGCTTGATTTGCAAAAGAAAAAATGACAAAGGAGATAAGTGTAGTGCGGTCCGCTGATGAGCGCGGCCCGGTCGGCTTCAGAATTTAAATTTCCATACTGATCTTTTGACTCCGGCGAAATCATCGAGAACCCCTCGTTTCGGTGCAATTCTACTTTAATGATCCCGATATGGATCTTTATTTTCCGGTTCTAACTTTATTAGGGACAAAGTGACGTTGTTTGTGACCTAAGCCGGCTTTGTACTCTTGCTACGAGCCGTGTTTTCTCTTGATTGTATATTTCTTTCAAACGCTTGTGATTTTATATTATCTATGGCAAGTACTTATCTGCTCCTGCACTGTAAGTATTTATGTGAACACGTACTATAATTTAACTTTACTACCATTAATTTGTAACTATACTATTATATCTATTTCAGTTATAAAAAAAAATCATGGAAAGTTTAAAACGTCGTATATTCCGACAGTGAAAACCGGATGTACCTTATACATTGATATCTGCAAGTAAACAATGTAGAAATATAAAATTATGAACAAATTCTTGTTAAAGTTTTTTTTTTCTCAACTTTGTATTTATTTGGTATAATTTATGAGAAACGTCAAGTGTTTTATCAATAATATTAATACAAGTGCACGACATCAATGCTCGACAAACTTACTCATCGTGACACGAATAACGATGTTCGACAACAGGAAACCAATGATTGAGATAAATATTTACCCCGTGCAATGCGTCACTAAGAATTTTCACAATATACTTATATACTTTATGTAAAAAAAAAAATATTGTCTCTTCCTGCTTCTCCCTCATGATATTGTTAAGAGCTTTGCCTATCCTATTATTTACATCAGTGATGTATTCACTAACTGTTCCCACTACTACTAACTTCACTACAACTACCTTTGGCGAAGTAATATCGTAAAAACCATTTATAGCTGACCTCTAAATAGCAAAAGCAATATCTATACTAAGATTCGAGTGTTCAGGCCTAATGGTTCCCGATATATCGTGATGATTCTCCACTTAGGTGGAAATCTTTTATATATAGACTACCAATTTTAATTATTTACGTATGTTCTTACATGTTCATGTCTATACTTTTACTAATTTTTACTTATTATGTACTATAACTTACAATACTATTGTATACATATGTAAAGTAATACTTATTTGTTCTTATTTCTATTGTTTACTACGTTACATATTTTTAGGCAATACTTGATATCTATCTTATCTATCGAGATACCTCACGAAGAAGACATTCTCAGTGAATACTTGTTTACATTCTTGGTACTAGATACAAAAAAATATTATAAGTATTTATATTATCGTTTCGTTCGTACTTAAAAATTAACTTAACAGTCATAAAAAACTATACACACATCGCTAGCAAGTACGTTATAACAACCCATATTGTTATTATTACTTATGAGTACAACAAATGCGATGAGATGAGCTGAATGTATACTTTGCGTCTCTTTCTCCCGGTAATTTCATTAGCTGCAGCGGCTTGAAGCGGTAAGATCTATTTCCGGTTAGAAAGATCTAATAACAATCATTTTCCTTATTACTAATAAACTAATGATGATTAATTGAATAATGATAATGATGACTGCTAAGACCGTGCCAAATACATAACAGTCGAACGCAGATCGCGGCGGTTACATTACAAGGGAGTTGTTGTTATGAAACAGCAACAATAGAAGGAGGAAAAGTCATGGAGTAATATTACACAGTTATGAGCATAATCCCGCACAATGGTGATGAAAGCTAACATCCATTGAGCGCTCGGGCGAGGCTGCTCCATCTAATTTGTTTCCAAACGGAACTTGAAAGCGCAGTCATCAGTCAACGAGAGGTAATGAAGACGTAACGCGACGACAGTGTTGTAATTAGGTGCCTTTATTGAGCTTTAGTTGGCGATGATTGGGTGCTCATAGATAGAACCGCCACATCCGTCTCACTGACCATAGTTTCCATTTCATGCCTATAAGGTACTTCACTCGTTGATGGGGTTGCTTTTGATACAAATATCGAGTGTTTTAAATCTGAAATGATAACTTCAAAGTTTCAAGAACTGTAAATAAGTAACAATTAAAACATTTACAATGAAATCTCCGCTTTTTTTGAAGCGATGAGACAAGCGACTGATCACCTGATGACAAGTGATACGCGCACTAGTTAGAATGATATACATAGCACTCGTCGCCTTTGATATATAATATGTTAGATCTCATCACCATTAGTAATTTCACATCCTGTTTACGGGCAAAAATGGGCGTTCCGGTAGTACCTAGGTAGGTATCTAGGTAGACGGTCTCCGGCAGCTAAAACCTATCACCAGTATGTACCATATTCTACCTCCACAACATATTCCAATCTAATAGTACTACACAATATAGCGGATGTAAATTGCCGTCATTAATGCAATTATCCATAAAACCTTTACATGTTGCTCCGGAATCAAACCATAAACCTACGTATTATTTGATAAGTGGTTAACTGTTGCGCCACGAGGTTAATAATATCCATAATTATCTAATAATTTTGAACATTTGATAACCTTTTTATCAAACCAAATGTATCAAGATTATCACTACGCGGACCGCTTCAATTTCTTTCATCAACAATAAGTTTAAATTTGACTTGAACGTGGTGAATGATACCGGAAGTGGTCAAGTATGACTCCGCTGGAATACTTTGATTAGCAAACGTTAATATTATAGGGTTTTTATAGTTTGTTTGCCGCGTCTCCACTTGTCTAATCTTCAGCTCGTACAATTAATCGCCGTGCCACGGTTTCACACTTCCGCGACCACAAACGGGTTCTATTTGATGCGCTGGATACATTCAAAGTTCAGCTCGCTGCAATTCAAATTTGCCGCAAACATTGTTATTCAATAGTAAACAATTTTTTTTATTCGATAATCCTGAATTATAAAAGATAGAAGCACATCAATATCCGCTAATAATTATTTTTAGATCTCTAGAAGTAAACAAACCTTATGTTCAAATTTGAAAGGCGTTGTAGCTAATGAAATTATTAGATTCATGTAGCTCTGTAGTTACTCGCTATTGAGAATAGAACTAAAGTCTATATTGTCATGAAATATGAATAAAACTTTCCACAGGTTTATAAGAGAGAAGCAGGGGAAGGAAATGATGCGCTAAGAAGCAAAAGACCCGGTGCCTTCTTTAAAAGATCATAGAGACTCATAGAGCATAAAAGGATCACCAGATTTCATCTCTGGTATCAAAATATAGGATATTGTGAGCTGTTAATCGCCTCTCTAGAAAGGACGAATGTGTTGTGGAAATATTTTATGCAGACATTTTGATTGACGGATCTATGGATTATCAATAGGTGATAAATCGTTCATTTTGTTTCATAGAAAAATATATTAACTAGTATTTTAATGACCTTCTCGCAAGCCTTAGTGGTCACACACCTATCGGTTTTATGCCACATTTACCTGATACTTTCACAGTAGTCTTGACCGCAGATGAAAATAATTAGATTAGCTATATATAACGTTATCGCTACTGACTGCATCATTTCATCAAGTTTATTTTCATTTCGATCGTTAATAATTGAAATTGGACCGTCTCGTTCTTACTGTACGTCATTTGTTAGGAATTAATAATTATATCCAATATTTAGCCCACGTACAAATTAGACTTTTGATACTTTTGCATATTAATGTCTGTTTAGCATATTAATTATTTTCTTTAATCATTGAAACGCGATTCGGAGAATGGAGTTTAATTTGTACGGACCATCTCATTCGTGATGTATAACAGCATCTCACCAGTTAAGACTGTATCGTTTTCTAACATTAAACTAAATAGTATTGCTTCTTGAATAATTAATTTTAATATATCGTATATTTATTAATTAACTAACAATTAGTCGATATTATTAAGTTAAATTAAATTTGAAAAGTAATTAAAGAGTTATTAGTAATCTGTACCGCAGAATCTCGTAAATCATATAACTTCATCCATGTCCTATATACATAACTTTGGAGATGGTGAAACATGCTCGAGAGGAATATTGTTACTACACTGTTACATATAAAACCCTATCATCATCCGAACACCAATCTTGAAATCCAGCTAGGTACCTCCATGCTACTAAAGACAGTGAGTTGTAAAATCCGGAAAAGAAAAACTTTAGGAATGCATAGAATTAATATGTATTATCTTAACCACATTAGTTCAATTACAGGTCATAACGCATACCGTACAAGTCCCATAGACAAGATATATCCTTACGCAGAATAAATAAAGATGTCCGTAGGCCGCAAGAAATTAATTATTCTTCAGCATTAACATTAAAACATGTAAAAAGTACTTTATTGGCGAGCATAAATTAAGATCGAGAAAACATTTAAAAGTTTACAAACACTCGCTGTTAGGTAATGAATGATTCATCTCGCGCGCCGGGAGTCCACCACTCCGGACTCTATTGATGTTTGTTACAGGACGGACAGAGGGGCGAGCGTCCTTAAGCAAACGGCGTACAAATAGCGAGGAGATCTAAGCGTAAAAGGCTCAGCGGCGATAAAATAAACATCCCGGCGCCATTACACGCGGCCAATACCAAAATTAGCAGTGGCCGGGCAACGCCGCGTGCGCCGGATAAATCTGCGCTAGGTGGTGCCGGGATCGCGATAGCGCATCCCGCCGGGACTATCGGCCCCTTCCACATCTTGAGCCTTTGTTAAATGAACCGCACGGACAGCCGGCTCTAACTAAACCACGTTTATGGTTAAAATTAAACCCGAACACGCTTTAACTGTATTTGATAAAACAACTGCACTAGCGGGACGGGTTCATCTGATTATAATTGATACGCTTCCACGTGACGTGCTAGATGTGCCTGTGTGATAGTGGCTCTAATGATTGTCGTAGAACTGAATTAAACACTCCGGTTTCGTTGTTTTTTTTTATATAATGAAGCGACGAGACGCACTGGACTCTCACCTGAGAATGAGTGATAAACCTGCCAATGACAACGTGACGCTAGTTAGTTATAATCACAACCACATTGCGCTCGTCGCCTCTCGACTCAGGATGTTTATTCTCTTCACCCCAGTAATTTCACTGGGTACAGCGCACTACAAACCGGAACACAGTACTCTGTGTCGGCGGAAATATGCGCTGCGGTGGTACCTGCTTAAATAGTATCCTTTAAAGGTAGATATATAGATAGAGAGGATAGAAACTTCAGTTGTTTTTAGTTTATGTTATAAATTAAAAATCATAGACTCTAGAAGTGTTTCTAAGATAGAACATATCTAACGTAACAATATATTTGTCTATATTATTATGGCTTTTCCATATAAATATGGTCTACATTATTAAAAGAAGTTGGAAGTAACATAGTTATAATTTAAGATTATAACGCTTTAGAGGTCTCGGGAAAGGAAAATGTTATAAGAAAACAAGTCAGAATATATTGTTATAAATGCCTGATGCTACCATTACTGGAGTAGAATTATAGTAATGTGTATAGCATTGGATTTCTTTAAGGTCTCTCCTGTAGTTTTCCTAGACTCCAAACATAACGTGGTGTTTGTTAGTGCATGGAGAATATTAAATATAATCACGCTATAGATATAGTTACAGAAGCTGTTAACTCGACTTACCTTATTTAAATTTACATCAAGTAACATTACTATCAGAAACCGGAATGGTCTATCAAAAACAATACATTCACTTTTGCCGAATCAATACTAATCTACCTTTTGTAATTTTTAATGTAAAGGATAATTTATGCTTGCTAATTTCAGCTTTGAAGACATAAACGTGAATAGTTTATTAGTTTGGATTGCAATCTATAAATCTAAGGTCACAGGTTTGCTGTACCATCTCCGTGATCATAAAGGCGAAGGCTGAGTAGCATAATTTTTTTTAACGAGCCTATTGATCCTGTGACAATTGTCCAGCCTTTTTTATGTATCAGGAAAGTCTTTGAAAATATACTCTGTCTGGGAAAAATCAAAGTTTGTAGTGTTTAGTATCTACCCAACGTTTCTTTAAATAATCTTTACACAAGTTCTCGACGAATCCACCGGTCGTAGCCCCCTTGAACATCTGTTGGAGCGTTTTTTGAATAATTTATAATATAATATTGGTAATATATTAATTTATTGCCTTAATGTTGAATAAATTCATTATTCAATACAACGCCCACTGAGCCGAGCGCGAATCGAAACGCCACATCATTCATTATTTGAATGATCGCTCGGACTCGTTTTCGGGGTTACGAGCTCTAACCTTTGCTTATGAACTGTACAAATATTTCCAATATTATTAAATACCTCACAAAGTACACTTTTTATTAAATACAAACCAATAAGTGTAAGATCTAATGACACGAAAATCTAGAGAGAGATAGATATAAAACAGCATTAACTATTTCCGGTCGAAGCATTGATAAATCAGTGTTCAGGTTTGAAGAGGATTGCAGCTTGTATGTTCTATTATATTTCTCTTCAAGTCAATACATTTTCGATAAATAATTTAACTCTTTACGTAGAATCAGAACTAGTTAATGTTTAATAGAAGTTACCTTACTCGAAACCGTACACAACATGAGACATCTCTTTTTTGAACTGGTACTCAGATTTGATAACAACTCATGATAAAAAAGGATCTTAAAAATGGTTAACTATGGTTAAATTTCCGTTGAGTATAGTTGAATTAAAGAAATCTAAGTATCATCTTTAATACATATATATATATATATATATATATATAGTCACACCTTTTTCCCAGTAGGGGTAGGCAGAGGTGAATAAACTACCCACATTTCGCCAGATGTGGTCAGATTAGATCCCATGTAACAGGGGGCGAGCCTGTTGCCACTTTTATTGGGACCACCACACACACACACACACAAAGATGATATCAGTGTGCGGGTTTCCTCACGATGTTTTCCTTCACCGTTTTTGTATCTCGCTGTTGTAACTAAAGTTTACAAATGTACATAACTTAAATATTAAGTCATCGGTACATGCCGAGGTTTGAACCCGCGACCTTCAGAATGAAAGCCGCACGCTCTAACCATTAGGCCAGCGAGCTACATCATCTTTAATACATATAGCATTTAATTGTAATTTTTGTTACAATTATTCATAGAAAGTTGTTAGAACAAATTTTAATTTAAGTTTAATCTTTTGCTCTACATCGTACGTGCTTTTTATTTTTAAACAAGTTAATGTTAAGACTTGTCACTTCAGTAATTTCACTGTCACTGTTAAAAACAGTTATATTTGTACTCAAATTGAAATTTCCTCTTCTTCTCAGCATTTGTCCGGTCTTATGACAAGGTCTGCTGTCTTACTTCTTTCACTCCACTTCGCTCTATTTGGAACATCATTTTCCTTGAGATCGCAGCTCATCACATCCTTTATCGCTATAATCAGTCAAATCACAAATTTAAGTTTGTATATTAAAATGAACATTATTGCTACGTATGTGCAAAACGTATGACCGTCATAAACAGACATTTTAATGTTCCCATTACTAAGACTCGAGGCTTTCTCTCATAAGCATTATATTGTTTAAGTGCGGGTTGCCGGAAGCTCCTCTTGGAACTGTTTCCTTGTTTTCCTTTACCCCAAGTACTCTGTACAGTGAGGATCTAACTCGTGCCTCTAAGACGTATAAGATATACGAAGATACAAACTGATCTATTGCGACTTCAACCTGTTTGTTATTTTGGCAACATTACTAATATTAAAAGAAATGTCTATATAGTAGACAACTTTAATTTTAGGCCAGCGAATATCACCAAATAAGTCATTGACAAATTATACGCCGGCCTATCTTATTAATGCGCGATCTGATCGTTCAATTTCGATATCCGTTATAGCGTCCGATGATTCACGCGGACACTTGTGCGATTTCGTTAAAAAATTAAACCTGTATCGTCTCAAATATTGATGTCCGATACGTCCAATTTATTCTCATACAAGATAAACAAAAGTTCATATTATTATTTTAGTACTTCTATATCAAAATTCTAAATTAATTGCAACTGCACTACTAACTAGCCTGTAGTTTTGTACTGCCTTTATACTTTCACGTTTCTTCTTGAACGCTACTGTATTTTAGAAAACAAAGCACTGTTATATCGAAACTTAAGAATTATCAGACATTGATGGTGATATGAATTTTTCATTTAAACCCTTTTAAAATATTTACAATGTTACTTTGATTCGATTAACGCGAGCCGATGGGACACCTTATAATGAAATAATTTGAAATAACTTATCGGATCACAGTTTGAATTCACTTGGAGCTTTGGTAATTCAATATCAATTCGGGTAATCACCATTAGGGTAAAAGACGATTTGAAATCAAATATTTATAGTCTCGACTAGCCATTTGTTTCGCCGCAATGTACTATTTAATGAAATCATCAGTATTACCCCTAACGTGAAAACTGGAAACCAAATCGCAGCGGCGCGTCGCTTCGAAAGTCATAATTGCCGATTGGCTCACAAGTTTATGATTCTTAAAATATCATAATTATTATAATGATTTTTCGGTGATATGACAATGAAGTGGCGTAGGATCAATGAGTTTCGGAATTATATATTATATATGTATGTATATATATTAACGATTGACACGATTTAGCGATGGGACGATATAAATTTTATTACAGCGTTTTGAATCGTATTGGAAACAGATTATGCCGGGCCCCCCGGGGGTCGCGGTATAAATTTACGATTAATTTATGTGTGCCGATAATTTGAATCAGTTTATACAGAATCGAACAAATTATACAATTAATAGTAGTTTTTTTTTTTTGTTATTATTATTTTTTTATTGAACAAGACGACACTCCCTGAGACGAGTTTGACAATAAATGAATGTTTCATTACTTGACGTCTTCATAATCCGAGGCGGATGTGATCGGACAAACTGATTTTACCCCAAAGTTTATTATTATAAATATGTGGTTTTACTGATTTAAATGAAATGAAAGAAAACAGTTTAAAATTGTTAAAATAGTTTATATGAATTTACAAATGATAAGAAATTTCTAATTTCTGTTACTGGCTAGGTTACAAACTGCAAATACTAATATAATTAGATTTAACATATATCAAAAAACATGAGTAGTCCTTTAAAAATATCTTTACTGGCACCTCATTTTTTTAGCTGTGTCATATTCATCATCATCAGCTGATAGACGTCCACTACTGGACGTAGGCCTACCTCAAAAATCTCCACGTTTGTAGGGGTTCATATGAGCGGATTTGGACCATTTCCCACCACATTGGCCCAATGCGAGTTGATGGGAGCCAGAGCCTCGTTTGTTGATCAGCAGGCTGCACCACCAGCAGGTGAGGTAGGCTTAGGTTCCGTGAGTTGTTGTGCGGGACCCCTTACACCCCTGTTATACTCACCAACATTAAGTATAATATTAAGAAATCAGAACTTTAGTTATAACAAAATTTAATTAGTAAAGCAATTAATTTTTTTTAAAATAGATAATTTATTGCATTATGTCTATGACATTTCAAACATCTAGTTCCTTTACTAGGAATTTAACCTATATCTCCGGAAACAACGCCCTCTCCCAATTTATCCATCTTTTAATAATATACGGAATAAAATATTGATTAAACCAAACAAAAAAAAAAAAAAATTAAACTTGTATGTTTATCTGTCTGTATTGTATATATTTTTCAGTGGTTTCTCATGTTGCACTTGTATATTTACGTACGTGTGTGGTTTTAAATACATAAGACGAATTGGTATTCACGTATTTGGCTATTGATAAATAGTCATACAGATTATAAATGTAAAACACTCACACTGTGTTACGTTTAATATAAATAATAACCGATAAAGGTCACAACAATAATACAATAAACACACACACACACACATATATAGGTAATTTAATTTTTTTTGTATAAATTGTAAAAACCTATTAATTAATATTGATTAAAGAACGTGAGTAGGAAATTCCGTTTCATGTTTATCTAAGACGGCCATTTGCCTGCCCGCGACACGTATAAATTACGATCGATAAATAAAAAAAAAGAATTACCTGCCGCCATTTTATTGCATTTTTAAAATTCGAACGGCAGTCTACATATTGACCTTTAGCACGACTCTGCTTATATATACGACATCATAGTTGTAGTTCTAGTTTTTTTTTTATTATCTTACCATTTTATTATTATATAGGTCATATATTTAAAAAAAAGTCATCTCTTGAGACAACGATCAGAATTTTATTGGTTCCTTTAGCAGCCGACAAACAGTATTGCACAAACACTACTGTGTTCCGGTTTGAAAGGCGCTGTAGCCAGTGTGATTACAGGGGTAACCAGAGAACATCTCAGGCGACGAGCGCAATATGGTGCAGTATACCCATCCTAATTGGCGCCACGTTGTTATGGGAGGGCGTTCACTTCCCATCAGGTAAACTTCCAGCTTGTCTCTTCGCCTTATTAAAATTGTTTTATTATTTGTTAATACTGTAAAGAGACTTATAATTCCTATGAAGACAATTATTATCAACTAGCTATTCCCCGCTGCCTTTGCTGGACATAATATAAAATTGATAACCACAAATGCCTGGCTATATCAACCGTTACTATAGCAACCGAATAAATAATACTAAATGAAAATGTTAATTAGAAATATAATGATGAAGGATCTATGAAATTCGAAAAATCGAAGTCTATAGATCATTCCGCGTCGAATGCTTATGTTCCCACATCGATACGATCACTAGTTTTCACGCGATTGTCGAACAAACAATACAAATTTTTATTATATTTATAATTTAATTTATCATTGTTATAGATTTCTTTAATAACTATCCAAAATTTTCATAATAATATAACGCTAAGCTGTCATTGTGAACTAGTGATGTGACACATACGTAAACAGATTACGCGAGGATAATCGATAAAATTTTAAATGCAATCAAAGAGCACAGCGCGTCGCGCGCGGTGAGGCGCCAAATCGAAATCTGCGGAGTTGTCTTTTACGCATTTTATATGACGTTTACTGCGCACTGTGACAAACCAGTAATTATTTCGAACGAAAATATTAAATATTCCGGCTCCGAATTGCTGCTGATGCTGTTGGGTGTAAAAAAAAAATCTGTCAGTGCGACTCGTAATTTCGCTTCAGTACTCTTTTCGGTATTAACGGAAATTAAATATCATTCTTATTATTGTAAGTTTGCTCGAACGTTGCGAAACTCTATTATTAATCATCGAACCGTAATGTTGATTTTTCTCTGTGTCATCCGCTTTCAATGATATTATTATAACTATCGTCACATTAATGTTAGGTAGTATCACTTACTATCGAGTGAATGACTTACACCTATATTTACTTTAGGGAATAAAAAAATAATCCCTAATAAGTTTAGTACCTTAAAAGCTGCGTCTATTGATCTAGAATTGGTTTGTAAGATGACACAATCGAATGAAAAAAATCGATTTTGCCAATTAACAATTTTTATTTATCTTCCTATTCCAGACAATTTTTGTTTTTTATTTAATACTTTAATATACTTGGTCATGTTTTAATTTTTTTTTTAATTACCTTTTTAGTATTTTATATAGAAAAGGAAATCTTAAGGTATAATGTACTCGAATGACTTTAAGTCATTATTTGCTTAGTATGTAGAAAAAGGCTGTCTGTGTGCTCAGCTGATAAACAGCTTATGTCCAGCAGTGGATGTTGCTTGAGATGAAACATGTTAAGTGGGTAATTATAATTAAACATTAAAACGTTAAATTATTTATAGTTTTTGATATGAAAAAAAAAGTAATTATGGAAGCGTTAGTATCTTAGATAGATTATTAATAAGTTAGGATATATTTTTGATATCTTCCAAAGTTTTCCTTTTAGGATCCTAAATAAGATATTAAGTGTAAAAATAAATTTGACTAAATACGATCGTTTTGGATGTTTCAATATTTCACATTTGAAATATCTTGCATTATTAGCATCGCCGCTTAATATAAATAAAAACTCATTGGGTTGCTATTAGTAATGAATAAATCAAATTTTATGTGGAATTAGCGCAGCCATAAATATTGTAATTTCGTCCGAAAAAAAAACCTCTTTGCCCCGAATTATTAACAGAATTTTCCTAATACGTGGATTGTAATACGTATCTGATATTCGAGTTTTTTTTTTCGACGAGCGGTCCATTTACATGATAGTAAGTGTTTCGCCCGCCATTATAGTACACACCACTACATTGCGCTCATAGCTTGAGACGTAAGATATTGAGTCTGATTACTCTAGTAATTTCACTAGCTACAACACCCTTCGAACCGAAACGCGGTAATGTTTGAAGGCTACTATTTAGCAGCAGAAATAGGAGCTACGATACTAACTATATGGTCTCAATAGTAAAGCTAGTCAGAAGAGTACGATAAAATCCTATCATCATCATCATCATCCAAAAATTCCAGGAATCGAATCTAAATCGATTTTTCAATCTTCACTTTAGTTGTAAAAATACAGTAATGGATTCAAACAGTTTATTGAACAGATATAGATGATTGGTGGTAGGTCTCTGTTGGCAAAGACCGTCTAAGTAAGTACCACCGCGGCCCTGTAGTCTTGGGCTATTAAGAATAGGACTAAAGTATTCCTTGGCTGTCGTACAAGGCGACTCTAAAGGGCCCTCGGGTACTTGGGCTTTGAGGGTGGGGATCCTTAGAGCTCAAAAAGTAAGCCTTAGGAGGATAGCAAATGCTTGCTGGTCTTGTGTTTGCCGTAGCACAGCGTGGGTGCTGGGGACTGGAAACTAGCTGGGGTGACAAAAGCTACCATGTTTTGTTTCAAGGCGACGAGCTCTGTACGGTGCAGTGTATAACTAGCGCTGCATTGTTATGAACAAATGTATCGCCTACCATCAGATGACCGTCTCTATCGTTTCATCTCCTCGTATAATAAAATAAAAATAGAGAATTGTGTTAAACTTGTAGCACTTCTCTTTTTGATGTGTTGTTAAAACTAAATCATCATTATCTCCAATACATCAAACGTCAGCCATTTTGTCTCGAGTCACCGCTTCAGGTCTTCGGCTCATGCCGTCGGATGGGAGCTGTTCGCCGCGAGCCCATCCGTCTCCGCGCCTGCTCCACTTCGGGCCGTCTATCCGGCGGACGTCTCAATAAATCAGCGCCATCTTTGGCCATAACGACATGATTTTTTGGAGTCGGACTGTACGAGGTGTAATCTCAATTAGGGCGATATATTTCCTCGTTAAAATCGGACCCCGAGAACTGGACCTTTTCGGCGGTAAGGTCACGCGAGAAAGTGTCTCCGATATTTCGATTTAACTATAGATAACGATTTCTTATATTACCTCCGATACTTAAACTAAATTGTTAATGTATGAGAATTCTCTAATTTTGAGAAATCTAACATCTACTGACGCAGGCAAATAGTCAGCCAGAAGCTGTAGTTGGCGTAATTACTGCGGTAACGAAACCCAACATCTTATATCTCAGGTGAAAAGTGGGCACTTGGTAGTAAGTGATCACGAACCCCCATGGACAGTCGCTATACTAGAGGGTCACGGCTACGATGCCGACCTTTGAGGGAGAAATACACTATTTTCTTGAAGGCTTCCATGGCTTGTTGATTAGGAAATACCGCTGGAGACAATTGATTCCACAAAGATACTAATAAGCCTCCTCGTAACTACGTGGGGTGTTGTTAGGATGGCATCACAACGCCCTTCAAACCGGAACGCATTACTCTACTCTTCAGCGGTGGATATAAGAGCTACTGTGGTACTCGCCAGTGTCTACTCAGACTTGCGACCAGAAATGTTCGACAGTAAGACTTTACCACGGGATAGTACATCAGTCGATAACGCGAAGCTCCCATTATCCTCGCTAACGAGCAACATTTCTTTTCGCCCGCGCAAACGGCCCGGCCGTATCGGGGAATGACTGACTGCCCGGCCGTTACTAAAAAATGATGATTTGTTACCGCGCGCTGCCGCATGACTTCGCATAAATTGAGTGACAAAAATCCAGTCGGGGCAAGCGGACGTTGCGCGCCGGAAAACGGCTCCCCGCCTTATCCGGTGCGTACGAGGGTCGCATTTCCACATCAGCGCGTGAAGACTGAAAGGTGTCGCGTTGCGCACTGAAAGACTTAATAATATCAATTAAATCAGTTAAGGTTTTATTGCGGGCGCGCCATATCGGGGGCGGCGGGTGGCTGTTTACAAATGAGCGCGTTATATATTTCGGCATTGCGCCTGCTCTGATTATGTAGAAACGCAGCGGGCCGAACAATCACGCCTCGCTATATGTCATAATTAATATTACTTGATTAACCTTTTCAGTGTGACGAACTTTGAAAAAAAAAACGGCCGCTTTAATATTTTAAACGAAAAAATTCCTCGCGTCTGTACAAAGAATGATATTTTCTCACAACGGTTACTGGGAATGTAATTAAAAAAAATATATGTCGTTACAAAGGGAACATTCGGCTGGTGATTGGTGTAACGCCTTCACGTAAAATCACGTGGGCCTTGAGAATGTCATCATATCACCAATTTGTGTTCATCTTAAGGTGCCTCTTTAACTGACATTCACTAACTTCTTCAAATGTTAAATTAACGGTGAAGCGTTCTTATTGAAAATTCTCTAGTTCTGATTACTACTAAGTTTTACAGCAATGCTACTTAACATTAACCAGACTTCATTCAGCCTAACCCTGGAATCAAACCCATGGCTTCGGTATTACAAGCAGAGATGTGCACAAAGAGAAATCTTTGTATAGGACGAATCCCGAAAGGGTAGAGTACGCAAATCCCACCCGAAATCTCTGCACTTCATCATCGGCCGATAGACGTCCACTGCTGGACATAGACCTCCTCCAAAGATCACAGAGTTCATTGAGGGGAATTGAGCCTTAACCCTCCTCTCTGTCCTAGTGCGGGTTGGTGAGTGGCCATATCCTCGTATGTTATTCAGCAGGATGCACCGCATGCTAGTGAGGTTGACTTGGGCTCCGTAAGATGTTGTGCGGAACTTCTTTAATCTCTGTACTTATCTATACTTAATATTAACTTACTAACTTAGTCAATTTACCATCAACTTAACAATAGTCAAAGTATAGTTGTGTATCCTTTGATTAACTTCACAGTCTATTACCTAGATAGGTTTAGGGATCCAGGGTATGTAGTGCTTGTTTGCCTGTATAAAGCGCACGCCTGTGATTACAATATATGTAGTTAGATACCACAGAGAAGCTATTCAAGCATCCTTTAGTCCTCCACACCAGGTTCCACTTGCAACATTTCTACCACAAAGAAGTTATGTAATTATGTAGTATTACAATTTGATGGGAGCTGTATCTACGGAGCCATGAGACTTAGGTCATAGAACGAATAACACTATGTAGTATGTGTGGAGCAAAACCTTTATAAGCATTTCTTGTTCGTAGTTCATCTGGTTGCCAGGTTTCTTTGCACGTGGTGATGGTTTATTAAATGGATTAAGGAAATTATAAATTATCATATCATATTTATCATATTTATCAAGTAGCTCGCTGGCCTAATGTTAGAGCGTGCGGCTTTGATTCCGAAGGTCGCGGGTTCGAACCTCGGCATGTACCGATGACTTTAACATTTAAGTTATGTACATTTGTGGACTTTAGTTACAACAGCGAGATACAAACGTTGAAGGAAAACATCGCGAGGAAACCCGCACACTGAAATCGTCTTTGTGTGTGTGCGTGGTGGTCCCAGTAAAGTGGCAACAGGCTCGCCCTCTGTTACATAGGACCTAATCTGACCACATCTGGCGAAATGTGGGTGTTCATTCACCTCTGCCTACCCCTACTGGGAAAAAGGCGTGACAATATATATAAAAAAAATATTTATCATTCTATAATGAATTCATCAGAAAGGCGATCCCGATCATCCCAATATATTCAGACCTTGCTGTATAGGTTTATGATGAATCAAATTTTTCTAGTGTGTTGAATAGTTACTAAGGATTTCTAGGTTATTATAGTTATCAACCCATTAAAGTTAAATATAATAATAATACTACCTAATCAATAAATATACTTATATCGGTGTCTGGGGCCACAGTGTTAGTGACAGTAACAATTATTTTTTTACGATTTTTGCTTAATGGCTACGTTAGTAAACGAGTAGTAATTTCATAACTTAAAAATCAAGTTTATATCACATGGTGGATATAAAAATTGAAGTCTCTATATGTACAGGGTACGTGTATGTGTATGTGGTATGTGTACGAGTATGAACAGGGTTGATGATGAGTTTTTAATTATAATCAACTTTTACTTACACTTGTTATTACTGTGTTTCTTTTTAACTTAAATATATCAATGTGTGTGTAAATAAAACAAAGCGATTAATAAAGGCACTCATGTTTATTTTCCACGAAATATATTAAGATTTATTTTATAAACGTTAAAAAAAAAATATAAACACATAATAATATCAATATATCACACTGAAAACAATAACAACCAATTAAGTAACTTGTAGCTTAGGAATGTACTTGAAATATTTTATTTATTTCAATATAAAGTTATTCATTTATAAGTAGTCAATGTAAACCGAAAGTAACTTAGTGTGTTACAAGTTGGAAATTAGAACTTTTAAACATTCCATAATAATCGGTTCAGCCGGTAGCTTTTTAAGTTAATAATGACTTTAAAGAGAGTTGATAAATGATTACAAAACGTTACTTAGAAACGAAACAATTTGAACCGGATACGAAAAATGACAGTTGGAAAAACACCAACTGTCAGCGGTTAGTCACCAATTTATCAAAAATTTCCTGTTTATAGGTCCTTAAGTTTAAGTTTCTTTTCCCAAATTTATTATTTAAGTTTCCCATATAATCTTTTTGCAAGAAACAATGATTAAAAAGAGACTAATCAAAATTTATGAGGAGTCATATATAGAAATGAATTGATAAGTAGAAGTAGGAATATCTTCTTGGCCGTAATTTCAAGGAAAATCCAGCAAGCGGGAATAGTTAATGTTTACTAGTAAATATTAAAGTCAGTTATGAGATTATGATAAACAAAATTTAATGTTACTTAATAGAAATCCTCATAAAATCAATTGAAATAAATAACCATTACATATATATTAATTGTTTGATTTAAGTTTGAGACATACATTTCACCATTTTTGGTAACTAATCAATATTATACAGCACTGTAAGCTATCAAAGGTAAACGTTGCTTAACCGATCAGCGATTGAAAAGAGACAATAATAAATACAAAGTAGACATATCATTAAACATAAATGGAATGTATGAGAGTATCAAAAAAAAAAAAAAAATCATCAACAAACGAAATAAACAACGATACTAATCAAAATAAAACTGCGCGAAAAATTCAAACAAATAGATCTAGTTATTCAAAAATTACTATACTACAGTATAATTAATCTAAAGGTTGCTTATTTATTAATAAATGACTCAGTAAACTGGCCTAAACACTAAAATAAATACTTAGATAGATCCTGACGAAAGCAGATAATCTAATATAATACAAAAAAAAACACCTTAAAACTTATTTGTACATTTCAAATTTTGAGCTTCGAAATCGACTGGCCTTTGATCCCATTAAGCATAAAGTTAAACTGGTAATATAATTAGCACGAACTGGCACTGTTTGGCACTGGCACATGACACCACTAACTCCCCTAAACCTAACCTAATTATTAACTAACACAATCATCATTAACTTTCGGCTTGTATCTATACATAAACGTGATGATCACACTTTTCGTCACCTTCCAATATCAATGATCTAAATTTTTACACTGTACAAATGTTAACAATATCCGTCGCTTTTTCATCATGATCATAAACATCCACTACCGGACATAGATTTATCATCATCATCATCATTAGCATCATCAGCTAATAGACGCCCACTGCTGGATATAGGCCTCCCCTAAAGATCCCCCCATCCATCGGTTTTGCGCTGCCTGCATTGTCGGGCATCAAGGGTAGGACTTCATATAAGGGATTTAGGCCATTTCCCAACACACTGGCTCAATGCAAGTTGGTGCGAACCAAAGCCTTGTCTGTTGATTAGCAGGGTGCACCACGAGCTGGTGAGGTTGGCTCGCGTCTCGTGAGTTGTTGTGCGGGAACCCTTCCATTCGCGACATGGTTTTAAGGTTTCTATATATACTTTTAATGGTAGCAAGTTCGAGTAAACTTGATGAAAAGAATGCATTTATCACTTAAATACTGTATGGCAGAGTATTCAATAGTAAATTTTCAATTTTTATCTAATAAGGAATAACTTTTTATTTTATACAATTCTACATATAAATAGAAAAATAAACAAGTCCACTGTGATGAATAACGTAACAACAGTTTCACTAATCTCTCATCCGGTCATCGGAACTTCTTCTGTCCTTTTCGGTACTAGACTTAAATCGAGAGGATTCTTCATCATTTCCTTTCCATTGTCCGCACTTAGATCGATGCTTAATTCTGGCTCGGAGTCACTTATCTCATCCCTTTTTGGACTTCTAAATAGTACGGCGGTCGATTTTATCGACAGATCTATTGGCTGGTCTTGTTCTATAGCGACGCCGGCGACGGCCGGGGAATGCAGCAACAGGTCACCGCCGTTACGAGTCTGCCACGTCGTGATGCCCGGTGGCACAGATCTTAGATTCTGCATTGAGGTTGGCAAAGGTAGAAAGGAGCTTCCTCTTGGAGGATAACTGGGTGTGGCAGGTGCGGCAGTAAATGGCGAAAGGGGCAGTGTCGATGGCTTTTTTCTTCGAAGGTCTTTACTTTGATTTCTAAGCGCTTGCAACCGTACATCCTTTTCGCTGCACGGCGATGACGCCGGTCTGAAAATGCTTAAGCCGTTAGTACTCCTTGAGCTGTTATCGTCTTCGGGATCCGCCGATGAAGCACCAGAGTCCGAAGGGGAAACACTTTGCCTCGTGACTTCTTCTCCGAAGGGTATCTTTTCAGATGTTTTGTAATACTCCGCCAGCGCCGCCGCAGGTAACAAATTTGTTGGTAAAAATGACGGGTTGATATTAGGATTAAAAGCGGGTGGTGATTTGTTCGTGTGCATTTGTTGTATGTGCTGCTGCTGCTGTTCTTGTAGTAGACAGTGAATCTTGAACCAGTTGGATCTCCTCCCATACCTCGAGCCGGACTTCGACATCCCAACCAGCAGACATTTTCTTAACCGGCACGCTTTGCAGGCGGTCCTATTTTTCTTGTTGATGACGCACTCGCCATTATTCTTGCATTCCGATATCGATGAGAGGTTGTTGTAAGTGCGCCCGAAAAAAGACTGCAACAAGAGAAAATTACATGTTTAATAAATGGAAATTAATAAGGGACGATTCGTTTTAACAAAACGACGACGCTACCGATTTCTTATATTCGGTTGCATTCATTTGGCGTAAAATATCGACAGAGTTCCGCCGCGCGCGCATAAGAAACGGCAATTTATAAGCGTTACAGTTAAGGAGGTTCTCATATTCGTATTCGTACATTCAATTTGGCCGGGCCCTGTTCGGAATTAAAAACTACATTTCTCAAAAAGTCATCATAAAGAGCGCGTTGCGCCCGCGCCCCTATCTGGGTCACCGCGAATAAGGTCGTATCTCACACTCGGAATTGCGGACGCGCTCTCGTGTCCTGTCGCGTCTCCGACGTAAGTTATGGGAGTCTTCTGAGGATTTTTTAAATAAATTTGGAAGTCACCCCGCTGCGAACGGCCTCCACTCTTTTCTTACCCAATTAAACCTCATGCGAAAGCGTAAAATATGTGATTGTGTTACAGTTTCGCCGGCTGCGGCGGCTGCGGCGGCGGCGGCGGCGGCCGGTGAGCCTCGCTGCTAAATTACGATCTGTCGCATTATTTGGGATTATGACAATGTTTTTTATCGCTTATTGCATTTGAACGGGCCTTTTTTGTCTTGCCGAGAGCGGCGTCCAAATTACCATAATACTACAAACTAACGCAATCCGCGATATCATTACAAATTAGGACATTCTCTTAATTGTTCGGAATGAATAAGACTTTCCATTAAAAAAATCAAATTCATTATAAGTACAGGAGTAGTTATTAAAAGGTTTATTGATGAAATTGAATTCTACAATAATTCTCTTACCCTATCCTCTGTAGGAAACAATTCTTGCATTACATACTCCTAATAAACTACAGTTGATTAATCATATTCACCATTGTGTACTACTATGTTATGTTCCGTTTTAATATACTTTTGAAAATTGTACTGTTCCTATTAAAATTATTATTAATTTATAGTGTAAATTATATAAATATTTGCTCTAGTACAAATATTACAATTTGCAATTTCTTGTCTCTTTAATATAAACTGTAAAACACATTCGTGCTTCGCTAGAAGTCCTTCAATATATAAAACATTCTTTATACTGTGATCCAATTGCGCAGAACTATTTTAGACTGGTTAGTATAAGGAATTGTGTGATAAACGTTAGTAAATATAATTAATGTAAATAAAAAGATAAATTGATATTCAATCACATTATAGAAATCATACAAAATCAAAATTGATAATGAAGTCGAGACGATCGTGAGAAAAGCGCTAGAAATTGTAGATTTACATAAAAGCGTGGGCAGATGTCGCTGTATAAATATCTTACGCACAGTATGGATGGAGCGGCGCGGTCATCTCTCAAACTGTGACACGCTAATTTGACACGTTATAATACAAATATAGACGTCAGCGTAACAGTACGATGGCATTTGCAACACCCACCCGGTTGTATTTATGGCGCACTCGGAACCATTATCCGTCTCCGTGATACCGTTCGCAAATAGACCGGATCTCTTATAGCGACTGCTTCCGTCGTCAGTTTCGCTACAGCACACGCTCCTTATAGAAGCTTGAGGCGGAATGGCACAGTAATATTACTGTGTCGCGATGTGTTGTGGTGATTTCGCGGAGGCATGTGTATGTGAGTCAGTAGATTAGAAAATTCAGATAAGCCTCTCTTCCTCATGGGTGCGGATCGCGCGCAGCAGATACGGCCGTCCGATTGCGGCCCGCCGCGTACGCGGCTCCGTTCGGTTCTGTTATTACGTGAAATATTACCGCGGTAATTTGATGCATCATCCACCTAATGCCATGATGAGTTAGATAATATAATTGTTATTTACACAGATGTACCTTAACAAACAAATATTTGTTTTTAAACGACGAATTGATTCATGAATAGCAATCGATTGCCGCGGGCTGATGATGATGATGATGATGAAACAAAATTTGTGTTTACTTTTTTAAAATTTTTACCATTTATATTACGTGTGTCATAGTAAGTACTGAAAATTACAATAAAACAAAAGGAAAACGTAGAGGTTTAAATATCAGTAGATAAGTACTAAGAAACTAAAGGATGATGATAAGGAAATATATTTAGAGCGAATATTGAGGATGTTTAACGAAAAATGGAAGGAGAAGGATAAATTATATCTTAGTGTATAGAAAAACTAGATGTTCTTCACCTAATTTTCTGGCTGTATTGAAATTTGAAATTAATCTATAATTAGTCTTAAAATTTATAAGAAATATTTCCGCCCGGTGAGACTCCGTCAACACCGAACCTTGTAACTCCCTTTGGAGTAAGAATTTTGTAAAATCCATTCTTATCTGACCTCTAAATGGCAAAGCCCATATCTATACCAAATTTTGAGTGTTTACCTCTAATAGTTTCGGAGATCTCGCGATGAGAGAGATCCCTGGAGATTATGAAAGATTGACAATATATATCGACGTGAACACGATAATTCATAATGAATTACTATCCTCAGCTAAGTGGAGATAAGTTACAACTTACGAGTACCTCCAATAGTGATGATATATGTTCTAAAAATTCATATTGCGTGGGCGCAGCGACGATTCTCACGGCCTTTTGTGTAATAAAATACTTTTTCCTCCGCAACTGTTGTGTTTGTGTGGACTTTCGTCGTGAGTCAGAATTTATGACTGTCATCTTACTGAAGTACCAACTGGCACCCGGTCGGCGTCATGCCTGTTTGTTTATATTAATATGGTTATTGGTGCCAAAGTGTAGAGAACCATATTGTACTCCTCACTCAGAGACAGTTACTCTCTATATATCTACATGATATTCTTTAGAAACAAAAATAGGTCGCTGTGAAAAAACTTATCTAGACCATCACCGGAAACAAACCTACAGCCATCAGCAAGTCACTGTAGCCAGAGACCTTCTAGGTATATATCAGCCCCTATTCCTACCGCCAAACAGTAAGCATACATTATTGTGTTCAGGTTTAAAGGGCGTTGTAACCAGTGTAATCATTGGGGTAAGGAGATAGCGTCTGAACGCGATGAGCACAATGTGATGCTGTGTATATCTTCTTAATTATCACCATGTTGCTCTAGACGGCCGTATCATATACCATCAGGTAAACGTCTCGTCGCTAGACGTACCACCAGTTAACATGTTGCTACTTAACAAATAAAGATAAGTAAAAGCATTTCAAATATTTGTTACAGATAGTTCATATGACGACAAAAAGTAACTACGCGTTAGTGCATAAAAGGTGAAAAAATCTAACTTGTTTCCTAATTTTGATTTGTCTCTTTGGCGCAGTGCATTAACCACTTGCCTGGTATTGGAAGTCTTTGGTTCGATTCCTCGAAATCCATACTTTATATCATGTTTATTTATAGTTTTTCAAATCCTGAAGAGCTAGCCATTCTTATATGATTGACGATAAGTCTCTGTTGCCGGTGACCGTCTAGGTAGGTAACACCGCAATGCCTATTTCTGCTGCCAAATAGTAGTGTGGAAACATTACTGTTTTCCGGTTTCAAGGGCACAGTAGCTAGAGAAGTTATTAGTGCAACGTGACTTAATATCTTAAGTCTCAGGAGACGAGTATAACGTGGTGCAGTGTATATCATCCACGTTGAATAAAAAAATTGAAAATTTAATGATCCGATAGTATTCTTGCTTAATCTGTCAGCATATGAGAGCCGGAGTGTCATGGAGGAGCACACCACGTGAACTTAAGAGTTAAGTTAAAAATAATATCAAGTTTCCGATCCGAAGGCGCCAATCTAAATTGTATGCAAATAAATTTGACTCCGGCCTTGTTTTATTGCTAATTTATTCAATACAAATAACTATTTTTTTTATATATGTTGTATCAATGTGCAGTATTATCTTTAAACGGTACAGATTTTGATTAACAGGATGCTGACTAATGTGAAAATTGACGTTTACGAGTTTATTGCACTTTGAACCGCAGAAGCAATAAACGTATTTAACGCGTGTAACTTTGTGTATATGAGTTGGCTAACATTACCTCAAGTGCACAGGAAGTTACCACTGCACCATATATGGTAGTGCTCATCTAAGCCACTCCAGCTCTCACGTGTTGACAGCAGAAATAAAACAATGATATATGATAATAAGTTACATTACTTATGTAGTTCCGGAACTGTACCCGAGATTTTGCTACAAATTTTTAGCCACTGAGCCAGAGAGGCTTTCTTGAGGAAAGAAATTATTATTTGTTAAATAATTAAAAGAACGAAGCCCAGGCCCACAAATGAATGTGGGAACGAGAAAAAAAGGAAGAAGAGGAGAAAGAGGAGATTCAGCTGTATTAATTTTGCTAGTTTTTCTTATATATACTTTATTTTTACTTATGTATTCTTTGTAACTTTGATCAAAGAGTAATTTTAGGTATTATCATTAACTATAGTCTAAACTTTTATAACATTTTTTTTTATATAACGAAGCGAAGAGACGAGCGGGATGATCCCCTAAGGGTAAGTGATATGTCTGTCCGCAAGAAAGTAACACTAGTATAAATGATATATACAGTAACACATTGTGCTCATCGCCTTGAGATGTTGTCTCGTTACTTCAGTAATTTAACTAGATAAAACCCCCATCAATAAAGAACACAGTAATGTTTGCACACTACCTACTTAAATGGAGTCCGGCAACACACACCTGTTACCAGTAAACTCTTCTCTAGTATTATATTATCTGTTTAGTAGTATTATCAGTTTTCAAGTACTTATGTCCCGAGTTAGGGATGTGTAAAGAATAACGAGGTAGAGCCTTATTAGAAACTTGATGTCCAAACGATTTAATCTTAAATTAGCCTGAGAGAAAGTCAGCCGCCGCAGATCACATGCGCAGGCACCCACTCTCCGTACAAAGTGAATTATTCTAGCGTATTTAACAGATGCCCTAAAAAGTTACGTATAAATTTACATAGCCCACATTTTTAAATGACAACGAAGGCCGTTTAAATGTAATGAGTCAGTCGATACCACCTTGTCTGGAGTACGATCAGCTCGTACCTGCTGCCGCTGCGCTGGCGGCGCGCACTCGCCCGATCTACGAGATTGCGTCTATTTTAGTTTTATCTAAACTATAGGCGAGGTAATATCGCGTCCAGTTGTTATTCCTCAACTACCCACATTACATATGTATAATTTAACCATTTAGCGAAGATATTCCCATTACTGGTTCCTTTCAACATGTTAAGTAATATATGTTAATTATTTGTTTACTTTCGACTACCTTAAGTTAATTGTTTTTTCAAAGTTAGAAGAGAAACGAAATGTTCACTTAATAGTAAATGATACGCAAAATCATAACAACGTGGTGCTAGTTAGCATGATATATTATAATATAATATAATACCATACTGAAATCATTGCTTTATGAATTAAGATGTTAAATTTCATTACCTCAGTAATTTCACTAGCTACAACGCCGTTTAAACCGGAATACAGTAATGTTTGCACACTACCAATAATGCTAATAGAGATTAAGAATTTAAATATTTCCCACATACTTGAATATTTACTTATCGATCTAGATCATTGAATCGGAATTTATTAGTCAAATAAATTCATTTAAATAACGTTAAGTAAACTCCTATGTAAGTTTAAAGGAGCACACAAACTTGAGTCGTGCTATCCAATACTTAATTGGGACAGATGAACGTTCTAATCAACTTAGTCGCAACAAATCATTTTGAATAATTGATGCCTACGCCGGTGGCTACGAGTTGAATAAAAACGATTGTTCTGTGTCGATAATGACCGCATGATGCCAAGTGCTCATGGCCACTGGCCGTTTCTCACGCCAAGTCATGCCAAGCTCTGCACGCTGCCTGATGCGTTTAAAACATGAAAACATGACATGAGAATGGAAATCTATAATAAACCTATTTGTTTCCCGAGTTTTAAACTGCTGCATAAAATAACTGAAGCATGTTTTTTGATCAAGCGACAATACCAGCAAGAAGTTCATCATTAGCTACAGCGCCTTTCAAATCAGAACACATTATTGTTTACACACTAATGTTTAGTGGCAGAAATAGAAGCTTAAGTAGCATCAACCTAGATGGTTTCCTGAAACAGAGACCTACCACCACCTGTAGATGTAGGATGAGTAACTGATGCTGAGTAATACTCCTGTAGCATCGTAAAAGGTACTTAGATCGTTTCGCTGTAGCTAGGTCCCTAGTATAAATTTGGTTAAGTTTTTCAAAACCACATAGTTAATTTACCAACCAATGGCAGTAGGATAAAGTTAATAATATATAATGCAGGATTGTTCCACGTCTCATACGTAATGGGTTCACAAAAAAAAATATTTATATAAAAAATTTGAATATTAAACGAAGTCAATATAAAAACCGTTTAAAGATTTAGAAAACAAATCCGCTAAATGAAATATGCTCATAAAGCTACAGATCCATGTTGCCACCATTAGATGAATATTGATTGCGACAGGCAATCAGGTTACGATTAAAAAACAAACTAAAGGCAACCGTTGTAGAATTATCATCGAGCTCGTTGAAGTCTTTTCCTTTTGTTTGTTGTTCGGGTAATATATCCACCGGCTCTTCAGATATCTCAATTATTTTACCACTAAATTACTAAGAAGTTTCTGATATAGAAATAAATGATTAAATTTATTTTCCAACTGAAGATTTGATTGCCTTAAAAACATTAGTAATTATTTATTGCAATAACTTATTTATAAGCTTTATTGGAACAAGGAATACAAGGGCCTATGAGCCTAATATTATATACACTGCACTGGTAGTAGGTCTCTGTTTCCGGACAACGTCTAGGCGGGTACCACCGCAGCGCCTATATCTGCCGCCAAACAGTACTGTGCAAACATTACTGTGTTCCTGTTAAAAGAGCGCTGTAGCTAGTGTGATTACTGCAGTAACGAGACTCAACATCTTATGTCTCAGGGCGACTAGCGCAGTATGTACCATTATAGCTAGCGCCGCGTTGGTATGGGCGTATCACTTAACATCTGGTGAACGTCCCACTAGTGTCGCCGCTTAATGAAATAATAATAATAATAAAAAACTTTTCGAGTGATAGTAAGGTTGAGTGAGTAACAAAAGAAATTATGCGAAAGTAAAGAAAAAATGTTCACGTACGCTGATTTGCATAGATCAGTCGGGCGGCCGTAGGGTACGGGGGTCAGGGGGTCACGGGGCTACGTGAACAGGCGCGTTGGAATTTATTACGAATGACAGAATAAAAAAAAGTATACTTTGACTATTTTTTTTCAACGTTTTTTATATGCAAAAGGTTTTAAATAAATAAATGTTATATAGAAAATTGTACTATTAATATGTACTCTATATATTTGCACTCCTGGCTTTGATACAGGAAGCTCTATTTACACAATATATGTACAAAGAATCTCCGGAAGCGGCCAGGCTACCAAAACCAAAACCAAAACCTAGTTTTCTTATTTATATAAAATTATTTCAATCTTTCTATAAAATTCTTCTCTTCTTCTTTATCCGACGAACGCAGCGAAACATTCACCAAATAGTAAGTGCCATGCCTAGCCATAACAACGTAGGGCTAGTTATAGTAACGGTGACGGTACTCCATATTGTACTATACGCTTTGAGTCATTGGATGTTTAACTGCAGAGCCATTCAAACCGGAACACAGTAATGTTTGCATACAACTGTTTAGCGGCGGATGTAGGTGCTACTATGGTATCTGCCTTAACGGTCGCTGGTAACATAGACCAATCACCTCACTTACTTTAGTACTTAAGTGAAATACTCAGACATCCTCAATCATATACAGGTATAGATTGTTCAAACAAATAAATACTTATACTAAATATATATAGGGCAAACAGAATGAAATTAGTATATAAATAAAATAAGTACTAAAATAAATCACTAAAAACTCTTTTTGAATACAAAAAGTGACATTTTTGCCAACATAAAAGTAACCGCAAAGTTATCGCTAAATTTGTTGACTCCGCTTGACTTTGACGGACGCGATCTATAAAAAAGGAGCCCATTCATAAGTCGGCACGCGATTTTACGTATCTTTTCCTCGTTTCGCAAGTACCTTGAACGGTGATATCACACTTGCGATGATTTCTTCCATGAATCCGTTAACTCATACGCAGAGATTTATGTTGAAGGCGTGCCAAGATTTTCTAAACGGATGAGAAATGGGGCAGATTAAGTAAGTTGGAATTTACATCGGTATTTTATAAATTAACGTTTCCTGTTGCTTAATTAATTATTATACCTTTTTCAAGTTAATGAATAGCATTATACTTAAATCATCATCTCAACTGATGAACCGAAGTTCATCAGTATAGAAACACTCAAAAGTAACAATGAAGCTCAACTTACATTAATACAAAAGTTTTTTACTTAATTAAATCTCTAAAACACTATCAACAGTAACTAGGAAGCTGGTAATTTTTCAGCTGAACCGATTTTTGTTAATGTACTTTATAAATAATGTTGGTGGCGTTCACAAAAAAAAAATTGATGTCTCACATAGTATCTCGTTTTTACATATATTTACAATATTTAGGAATCGGGGGAAGGATAGGATTTATACATTTATACCATTAGATTTAACTTACTTGTAACATATAGACGAGTAGATTAAGCACCTAAGTACACACAGTTACGTTTTTATATTATATTTTCGTCTTATTGTAAATCATTATTAGCCGATAGAAGTCCACTGCTGGACATAGGCTGCTCCAAATATCTCCACATCGATTGGTCTTGCGCTGCAGTCAGCATGGTCTCCGGCATCGTCTGGACTTAGGGCTCGTCGCCTGTGGGGGTTCATATGGGGAGGAATCGAGCTATTTCCCACTACGCTTGCCCAATGGGGATTGGTGGCAGCCAGAGCCTCGTTTGTTGATTAGCTGGGTGCACCACGAGCCGGAGCTTGGCTTGGGTTCCGTGAGTTATGCGGGCCCCCTAACACCCTATTGCAATTATGGATATGTGAACTTGGGAGAGCAGGTTCTGATTACCAGCAGCGATAACATTAAGTAGTATAAATAAAATACTTCAATTGTTTTAATATGATAAGCAGAGATTTTCATTTATGATAGCGCTATTGTAGTAATAATAGACAACTACCTCCATAGCGTAGTAGTTAATCGCTCGTCTTGTAACACGGGGGTCTATGGTTAGATTCCGGTGGTCGATGTTAAGGAGGACAATCCACATTGCTCGAAGGACCGACGGCCGATGGGGCAGTAAGGTCCTCGAGTGGTACCCGCGTACTGGTAAGCGTAGTATTGAGAGTCCTTCCATAAGGGTCCACCTTGATGACCTTGATGATCGGGTGAGAATCGAAAGAACCCACTGGATGCGAGTAATACGGGACCGATTGATGTGGAGATCTTTGGGGGAGGCCTATGTCCAGCAGTGGACGTCTATCGGCTGATGATGATTCCTCGTATTGTAAATTTATCATATCATTACCATGTTTGTAAAAATTGAGCAGAATATTCTGGTTCAGCATGATTCACCATCTGTTATTTTATATTCACATAAGTTAAGGGGAAATTGTCATCAAACAGACCATTGCAGGTAAACAAAACTGTTTCATTGCTGTCAACAAAATGCTACTTAAGTGTACTACAAACTTGTGGTCAAACCCCTTGGTAAAACCTATGGAGAGTTAAGTTCGAATTCCCTGCACTATAATCGACGTGAGCCGGTATTACTCATTAGAAGCTTCTAGAAAATTCTGTTCTTTATAGCCACTACTGGTTTCGATGTTTAATTAGTTATCCATTTACCCAATGAATCACTGCGGTGATGCAACGGAAACGGAATGCAGACACTATTGATCTTAATCCATAAGGATCTGTTTCAAGATACATTCATACGTACCCCTATTTTTAAACATTGCTAGATTTAAGTGGCAGTGGGGATAGCACCACGCTCGAAAGACTGGCCGATGGGGCAATAAGGTCCTGGATTATTCTCCACCTTCCGGTAAACGTAGTGTGGGGAAACCTGCCGCAGAGTGGGCTGATGATCTGGTGAGATTCGCTAGAACCCACAGGATGCGAGCAACGCAGAACCGATCGATGTGTAGATATTTTGGGGAAGCCTATATCCAGCCGTGGACGTCGATCAGCTGATGATGATGATGACAGACATATTTTTATAATAAAAGTTATTAAGAATACTTGTGAATTATACCTTCGACTAGTCACTGAAATATCAATTGATATGTTATTGTATTAGCTACACTGCCATTCATTTCAGTGAAGAAAATAAATAGTACCATCATTCGTTGACGAACACCTGGACTGTGTTCTGTAGCGTCGAATCATTACTGTGTTCTGGTTTGAAGCGCGCTGCAGCTATAGAAATTACAGCATTAACCAGACAACATTTGCTATAAGACCGCTAGGATAGTTTTATATGTTCACTGGTGGAAGGTTTTGGTTGTTGGAGACCTTCTAGGTAGGTACCACCCCAGCGCCTATTTCTGCTGTCAAGTAGTAGTGTGCAATCATTACTTTGTTCTAGTTTGAAGGGCGTTGTAGGTAGTGTCATTACTGGGATAAGGAGAGTCAATATCTGTAGTATATATCATTACAGCAAACGCCACGTTGTTGAGGACAGGTGTATGACTTACCATAAGGAACCCATATTCGTATAATGTTGTGTATATCATCGTAACTAATAACATATTCCAATGTTACCACGTATCATTTGTCTGATCAGAGGAACATCCTGCTCGTCACGTCGCTGTGTAGCATAGACAAAGTTTTGGTACTCGAAACACTTGTGGAAAAACTCTAATCTTAATATACACACTCAAACCGGACACTAAACACGGTGATATTATACTTAAATACACTGGTTACTAAGCAAACTCACTTAGACGTTACTTAAGCCTATAAAAGGCTAATCGAAACAATATGTCGGCTCACATATCAGCTTAAAGCGGTTAACGCTTAAGGATATTAGCTTAATGCCAAGCAATAAAACACATCAAGTGACGACTAAATTCACGACATGTGTCCGCCATGTTTGCAACGGTTTTTTTTTTCACCGCCGGCACCACATTCGTCGCGTCAAAGTCGTCGCTCATAAAATCACCTTTTTTCCCCCCAGCGCTCATGTAAACACGGCCGTAAAATGCAAAATAAAGGATTTACGATAATTCCTCGTGTTAATGAGCCGTGCGACTGGATTACATTGCTGGCTATGTATGTTGATGAAATTAAAAAAAAAATGCACAACCGCTTGCCTTGTAATGCGGAAGTGCTTAGTTCGATTCCGGTGGATGATGTTCTGTTAGACCTAGAACCGGTGGATGATGTTCTGTTAGACCTAGAACCATTATGATTTTTATATTTGTAAAATTTTATTCTATGTAATACATCTACATGTATAAAGGATTACCATCTATCTAGTTACTTCAGGTATCTCTGGAAGCACAAGGGTTTTTTTTATGGTTTCGTGGGGAAAATCTTCGAAAGATATCCTTCTTCTGGGGGAAGAGATATATGAGATTTATACCCAGTAAAACCCCCTCAGTGCTCTGCGTTAGTGCATTTGGAGAGGTTCTGACATCTTTTATTGAAAGCGCCGGTGCCCGTTTACATTCCCTGTAAGCTCGTCTCTGAGGAGAAATCTGACCCTCCTTGGAACCATCGCTGAGCCATACGCTGTCCCACGCAGGTTCACTTGTTGAGCGATAAGGGCTCCCACCCCCAAGGCTCGCGAAACTCCTAGACCCTTTTAGTCGTCTTCTATGACAGTCAGGGTTTATCTTATTTCTATTCTTACTAGCCCGAGACAACAAGGCTCGAAAACTTCCTGTAGACCTGAAATTTGGTACGAAAATCCTTTCTGTCATTTAGAGGTCAATTAAGAACGGATTTTTCAAAATTCCACAGCCTCCTGGTGGAGGTGATCCTGACGATACAACAATATTTTGAATACCTGATGGTAAGCTTAGACACCACTGGGTATTAAATTATCAAAAATTCTGGTAACATATACATTATTGTATATAAGAACCACAATTTTTTTTATTTCCTTCAAGCTCTCTTAGTGACCTCCATCTGTTGAAGTGATGATGATGATAAAGCTCTCTTAGATTAGATGGAAGTTTGTACTCTGTGAGCAAATATAATTATTAACTATTAATAACATAATTTTGTAAGTTCAACAATTTGCTAGCACTGTATATGAGCACGACATTTAGCTGATGGTAAACGATACAGTCGCTTATTTGTTCATCAGGAAATGGTATTTGATATGCGCATTGTTTAATACTAATTATCGTATACGATATTCCTAGCTTTACGACATGTCGTAGAGTATAAATAGTCGTAAATGTTGCGGACGCGCGCCCGCCCCAAGCGGCCGACTTGGTGACGAGCGGAGAGGAGCGTGGGCGGGGACGGTGTTATGCGATACGTTTTAATAACGACACGTTTCACTAATCATCATCATCGTGTCGACGTCTGATGGACGTCCACTGCTGGACGTGGGTATCTTGTAACGTATCCCACAAAATGATTGAGCGCTTTTTGAGTTCATGATAATCAAAATGTAAAAGCTTATATCGCTATACCATCAACTTAATGAACGTTAAGTATAAGTCAGCTAAGAAGATATTATACAAAATTCTTCCCCCAAAGGGAGTAACGAGGGTTGTACAACCAGCAGGTCGGGCCAGGAACATAGGAATTTGCAATGAATAAAAACTGCTGCTAAGGTTATTGACTCTCAGCTAGTAATATACTTGCCCGTAGTCGGATGAGCTCCATCATTCAATCAAATTACTAGGAGTACTAATCATCATCAGAGGCTTAAGTTGATGCTGTCTCCGTGTTGGATGAACAGCTCCTCGGATGGTAAGAGAATTTGTCGGGTGCGAGCGAGAGGTGCCGCTGGCGGCCGACGTCACAGTTCTGTTAATTATTTGTGCTCCCTCGTGCCTCTCGCTTTTATATTTATTCACGTCTCATCTGCGTCGGGCACGAGTCGATAAAATATCAGATGTGTGGTGGTTCAAGTGGTAAATTATATAGTAAACAAACGGAAACATATATATATATATATATTTTTAAATATATATATATTGCAAATTTGACAAAGCGACAGCAATGCTTTATTGTAAATGTTATTCCGGTCTATGAAAATATGGCGTTAGTTAAGGTGATATACAGCACCGCAATTTGCTCGGCACCTTGTCACACTAAGCAATGTCTTGTTACCTTAGTAATTTTATAAGCTACATGCCTTTCAAACCGGAACACAGTAATGTTCACACATTATTGTCTAGCAGTAGCAATCGTTGTTGTACGAATACTTATCTAGACGATGTTAAAGAACATACATACATATATATCACGCCTCGTTCCCAGTGGGGTAGGTACCACTTCTCTGATGATGAAGTTTAAGAGCTTTTATTAATCAAAACAGAAGACATTCCAGTCGCATCAGCTTTCAAACTTAAAATATCAAATCATTACCGGTTCAGCCGATTGGAAGCTGACTAAAAGACCTGTATCTAATTAACAAAGAGATTATATTAATAATAATGAGAAATATTTTTTTTTTTTTTTGGTTTAAAATTGATATTATCATTAAACTTTTATCACAAGTGATAATCTAACGCCGCTATCATCTTATGAATTGAAGAATAACGTTTATTTCGTAAGCGGGCGTTATGGTGACCATTTTTTATTGTTAGGGTCATCGGACACAGGCGGTGTCACATTGTACTTTTTTTTTATAGATTGTCGAGATTTAGTGCCCTCAGTGTAAGGTGCGGTGATAAATTTATGGGCTCTTATCACGTGGTAATGGAGCGCACGCCGGGGCCCGCGTGTTAGTCGCTTTGGGAGGAGTTCCGGTCCGGTCGTTGGCCTAGTGCCATTACTTATTCACTAAGTTTTATGCTTAACAGTATTTAATTAAAAAGAACAGCGTTTTTGCTTGCGCTGGTGGAGTCGTAGCATTCTCTCACAAGGAGAGAGACGAGGTAGTCGAGCTATTGTTTGAACGCATCAGATTCCTTCGGAGCTCAAGCTCAATGGGGATCGAACTTATACCTCTTCGAGAAGTATATCGCGTACAACAAACTAAGCTATCATTTTTATGTTTAACTATACTTTATTAGAGGGTACAGCTTTAAATGGCATAAGATAGAAGTAAATTGTTCATACGCCGTCAAGGTCAAGTATGTGACAGAATTTTGCCCAACAATAATGTAAAATTTCAAATCTAAGAAAAGTTAGTTCATAAATATATACAATCTAAATATATTGAGGATAATCATAGTATAAAAAAGTAGAGGTTTAACAACGCATGATATATTCTTGCCCGTCCGCTAACTTAAGTTACACCAGCGCTTCAACTTTCACTCGACTTAGCTCGTCGTTACCTTTGACCGATGCGACTGTCTTCACTAATAGCGATTCTCGGTGATAAATGAAGCAAATTGTAGCTTTGAATTTTAATTAGACGTTCAACAAGTTATTTTAAGTTTTCATAATCATTACATATACATAATTATAATATATATTATTTATAATTCATATATACATATAATGCTTAAAAGTGAAGGATTTCTGTGCTTATTTTACTGTTTTTGAATTGAGGCAATGACCGTGTAGAGTATGATAGACTGAAATTGTAGAGAAATATATTAATTTTGTTTAATTTATAATAGTTATATAAAATAAAAAAAAAAACAATATTTGAATTAATTTTATTATTAAATAAAAATACAAACACTACCTGTGTGTGCCCAGCTGTGGACCTCTGTCGGCTGATGATGTAAAATAACCAAACGAGCTTTGAGCTTTCATAACGATGTAGTGGTAGTCAGGATATATCATACTAAATTATATATATATATATATATATATATATATATATATATATATATATATATATATATAATATGTCTCGAAGAGTTGTGGGTTCACTTTTCACTAAGCTTGAGCTTCCAGTGAAAGGAAATATCATAAGGAAACTGATATATTCCAAAATCAATACACTTCATGTACAGGTGACATCCGCCGAACCTTATTTAGCCATCACCATATCATATGGCTCGAGTCCCAACAGTGGGGAACATTAATGAGTCGATTTTATAAGATTTTTATAAATATGAATTAATTTACCAAAGCGTATATAGCAATAAGTATTGATCGTCAAAATCAATCATATATTGTGTTTAACTGTTCCTTTCTATTGGTAATGTAAGTCATAAGAGGGAGCGTTTATTATAAAATTAAATTTGTTTTAACCAGTTAATCGTTTGCAGGAGATCGTAAAAAAAAAGATTTTGTATATAAACATTTTTTTTCTTTTGAATACCTTTACTACTGACAAATTAAACTAATATTTTTTACTGTAGGTAAGAATATCTTACTATAAGTGTTGTTTCAAATTAAAACTAGATTAAATTTGGTTCAGTCGTTCTTCAGCTACGACGCCATAGACAAACACAGATATTATTTATGGTTTTACTACCTTAATAGTAGAACAAAGTACTAAATAAATTTCTCCAGTTCGTGTGTATGTAATAAACCACCCTCGTGTCGTTAAGTTGTTAGTCAATTTGGTTGCTCAGTACTCATGATCCTCACATTTTGAGTGAACGCGCTCAGTCCCAACAGTGGGAAAATTAAAAAGGTTTGTTTATAGGTAATTTTATAACTTCCTGCCAAGCTTTTTAACAGTTCACTGATTAGATTACATGGCACAGTTTGGAAGAGTTTTGATAGTGGTAAGGTTTTTTCAAACTCAACTGTTTTTAAAACTTTTTCTTCACAATCTTTAGTCTCATTGTTCATTGTCATTGTTAGCCCATAGACGTCCACAGCTGGTCTTATACCACCCCCAAAGATTCTCATACAATCGGGTAAAGATTCATATGGAAGATTTGGGCCATTTTCCACCACCCTGGCCCAATGCGGGTTGGGTTCATTGTTAACAAAGTTTCAATTGACCTTAACAGATTACCTGTAGTATAAAAAAAATAAATAATACCCCAGCTAGGTGTCTTCATCTGCTTCTTATCCCAACGCTAACGTTGGGTTTAAAAAATTCCAATTAGCGTTTTAAAAATGCTTTAAAAGTCGCTTCAGCCCTTCACTTCCGGCGCACACCACACAGAAGTAATTGTTACCGGCGCATATGAAATATGGAACATTTATTATGATTTTTCGGCTTGTCAATGGATCTATTGAAATCCGGGCGTATCTTATCGGTAATTGGATATCATCGCACGGGATTACCGGCTGCCGGATCGGCTTAAGCGGTAACTGTAAGAGCCAATTTGGAGGAGGCTTTTTTTTACTCTAAGCTACCATTCCAAGCGGTATAACCGCTGTTCATATGTTAGTAGCAATTTTGTTCCCACATTAATTCCGTGTAGTTCATTAGTTACGCTTATCAATCCGATAATCCGTGTACAAGAAAAAAAATTGATTTTAACCGGCGAGTTAATTCATCATGGTTAATTATTTATTATTAACTAACTCAAGTTTAACGTATTAGTATATGAAAATCGTTTAAGTAATATATATCCTGAATTATTAACTTGACGATAACTGTTTAACAGATTAAACCTTAACTTAATAATATGTTGAACGAGTTCAATAGAAAACCATTACGTTAATTTTTTTTTGATCACCCTGTGTAGTAAGTATTTTAGGTGGTAAGTTAGTAACACTAATAATAGTAACGAAGGTAAGTAGTTAACGAAAGCCTTATATGTGCCTCGATCCCTTTCCAACTTATTCGAACTGCTGGTGATAATGATAACCTTTATTATTGAGATTTTAGTGACAGTAGTTCATCATCATCATCATCATCATCAGCCGGTAGACGTCCACAACATAGGTCTTCCCCAAAGATTTCCACATACAGTCAGTATGGTCTTTAGTAGTACTGGGCACTAGAGGCTGTCGTAGGGGTTCATGTGGAGTGATTTGGGTAATTTCCCACCATGCTGGCCCAATGTAGGTTGGTTGAAGCCAGAACCTCGTTTGATGATTAGCAGGGCACCACGAGCAGGTAAAGTTGGCTCAAGTTCCTTGAGTTATTGTATGGGTCTTAATGATAGAAAACTGTAAGATATCTAGATCACTTGATAGTCATAATAATTAAACCTTTTGCGATAAGACAAGCGAATATTTTACCATCAGCTGATCATCCTGCTCGTTGGATTGCTTTATAAAAAATTCTCGATGTTTCTATGTAGAACCTTACTGAGCCATTCGCAAGGGTTGACAGTCTGAGGCCCTGGCCTACGATAACGTATGAGTCCAGGGGTTGTACCCTATCACTTAGCGAGTCAAGCTGACTGTCACGATGTGGTTCCTACAAAGATCTGCAATATTAAACGTTACATTTTCCTCTTAACTAAAACCGCTGTCGTAGTTACTTAACCGACTTTCGAAAATGATAGTTATATTAATTTAATGAACATTGACACCTCATTATAGATCATCATCGCCCGCGGCGGGTAACACTTCCCATGGTGGCGGTGGATAGGAAGAAAAAAACGAGAACAGCGCCCGAAGGCGCCAACAATCGAATCGGTAGCAGCTACCTCGTGTTATTATAGAAACACTTAGATCGGAATCAGTATATTTATGATGAATGAACTCATGACTATGAGATATCCTATTCATTCCAATGACGGCTCCTCACTCCGCCGCTCGGTAATTGTCTGCGATGTTAATCATTTTCTTTTTTCCCCCGCGATGACGGGTAATTAAATTGTTTTTAGCGACGGTCTCTTTGTGGGGAGGAGATCGTAATTTGGTACTTCACCAAATTAATTACTATAGTTTTTTGTATAGAGAAAACGACAGGTTCTGTTAGCGATATGACCCGTACAGATTTAAATCTTAAATGTTATTATATATATTATATACAATATCTAGCAGTGTAAGTCTATCGGCTCATGATGATGATGTATATAAATACATATATATTCTAGCTGTTAACTGAACGGTTCGCTGACCCTAATATAAGAATTAGACTTGAAATTTATCTGAAATATTCCTTCAGCCGCAATGACTTTCTATAGCAACCGTTACCATAGCAACCGCATAAATAATACGTGATGGAAATAAATTCTTATCAATTAGAAAAAAAATGAAGAAGGATGTATGAAGTTCAAAAAATAAATAGCTTGGAACCGTCTACAAATAATTCCGCGTCGAATGCTCACGTTCCCATATAGATGCATTCACTAGTTTTTAAGTGATTGACGAACAGAGAAAACCCATTTTTATTATTTACATTTGGGTCTAAAACTTAAACTAAGAAAATACACTGCAAACATCACTTTGTTCCAATATGAAGGATGTTGTAGCTAACTAGCGCCGCGCTGTCATAGGCAGGCGTTAGACTTCACTTATAAGAACAAGTCGGGCCTCTAGAATAGATCTTCTAGAAGGAAGAATTTCTAGTAAATTTCGTAGTATGAAATAACTTTATCTACTTTTCATATCGACAACGATTTAATGCTAAATGAATCCTCGCGTATAGTAAAGCGTGCTCGCGTGTAATGCTTTGGCTTCTATAGCAGTAGCAGCATTGTGCAGTTGGAATATATTAAAGCTGTAATAAACAGCTTTACAATACGATTGTGCTGTTAGCTATGATGTTTAGAAAAGCCTCATCATAATTAAAATTCATCAACATTTAGTATCAGTACAGAAGTAGAAGCTTGATTTTTTCAAGCGGCCGTAGTTGAAGATTTGGTTATTTCAAACAGAAATACAGATAAAAAAAAACTTTCAATTAATTAATCTGTACTAAGGGGCCGGTTCCCATGTCGATCAGCTCTCATCCAGCAGACGGCTCTATTAGCCGGGTATTAAGTTAAATTATAATCTTTCACATTAATAACAACGCACAGTGCAATTACGACGTGAACCGATGTCGTCCGCCCGGTAATTACGCCGGCCGGCCGTTAGATCCGATATTCACCTATCGTTTGCCACATCCAGCGCCGCCACCTACCCGACAGCCTCTGTGTAAACTACTCACACTACTGCGCACGCGCAACATTGCCTCGGACACTCGACACGTGACATCATTACACAATTACGCAGGACGATCATCTCGCAGCATCCTTTAACGAGGAGCCGGTCCGTTTACACAACGACAGATTATGTTCAACTCTTTAAGGCTTTATTGTATCGACATTCCAGTAATTTTACTACAGATATTTTTATTGCAATACAGTAAACTTATCTGTGTACACTATTGTTCTTACTAGTATTTTTTTTTTCATTACTTCATGAGCTGATTGTGTACTGGAAACAAATTGCGGAAATTACTAAGTCCGAGGTCTTAGGTCTTAGGTGCTGGAGACCGTCTACATAAGTACCACCGCAGCGCCTATTGCAGCCGACAAACAGTACTGTGCAAACATTACTGTGTTCCGGTTTGAAGGGCGCTGAAATTAGTGGAATTACTAGGATAACGACACTTAACATCTTACTACTACTCAAAGCGATGAGAACAATGCGGTGCAGTGTATTATCCTACTAGAGCTATGTTATAGGCGTGTCACTTACTATCAAGTGAACGTCTCCCTCGTCTCATCGCTTTGCAGAATAAAAAAAAAAATGGATAAGAATATTTCTTTTGCCGAGTACAAGTCAGTTAAGAACGGATTTTACAAAATTCCTTCTTCAAAGGGATTTGAGGTGAGGTTAAAAAGTAGGAGAGAAGCAGCGGGTCTGTTTTTAATGATGGAATTTGAACAGTGTGGTGGATCATGGTGGATCGTACTTTTCTCGCATGATCACAGATCATGCGAGAAAAGTACGAGCCCCAGCTGTGGGAATAACGATCGATATGTTTATATTTCTACTTATTAGTACTGTAGATTTTTCTTATTTAACGACGGGATGGAGACATGAGAATTTAAGTCTCATTATCCCAGTATTGCTGAATTACAGCACCCTTTAAACAAGAACACATAACAGTTCGCCCACAATTGAGCTGGTGGTGGAGTGGTACTTTCGGCAGTAAGCCATTATTTCCATTATATGTCTATATATAAATTTTTTTATTCACAAATAATACAATATTATTTGTGTAAACATTGCAATTGAACAGTCGGCAGTGTAAGTGGACGGATAACGCAATCTCTTTATAATTCCCGTCGGAATTTAATGCCTTGTTTCAGTCGTTAAGTCGTCACCACTCCCCCGCAGTCGGCGCACACGCACACACTGACACACACACACACAGACAGACACGGTGACCTCACGCACACAACTACAGCTCCACCTGTAGCGGCGATCTCGTGCCCACTGTCACACAAAAGGGTGCGGCCTTATGGTCTTTTTTCACTATCGAATACATTATAACAGGTTTTTATTTTTAAATGATTTATGATCTTATTTGAACTAGTGTTTTACTCTGATGATGAGCGGAGAATATTATCCAGGTGGTAAGACGCACTGGACTAGAGGAATCTTTTCCACTCCTGATGGGAAACAGACGCCGGCGTGTCTAGCGTATGGATACATTTCCGATGGTAAAAAAGCGATGATGATTTAAATCTCACTGTATATTAAGTATCATCATCATTTTAGAATATTGTCGTCAATCGCTAAATAATCTCAACGGCTCCGATGACCGAAACTGAAGATCTGATGGTATCTATCTGTATGTGTATATACTTATATATATCAGAGAATTCTTTCTGTATAGCCACTCATCAGGTTATCTCTAGAACGATTATGCTTAGAGACTCAAAATTTGGTAGAGATGTTGATAAAACTATTTTGAGGTAAGCTAAAAATGGATTTTAAAAAAAAAATACTTGAAGGGGTGTTGCGAGGGGGATAATAACGGGAAAGGACATGGTGAATGGAGAGTTGCCGCCGACCAAACTACAGATCATTATGAAATTGTTTAGTTTGTACCAAACGTTTCTTTAAAAATGCTTTTCCTTATATTTAGCTACCGCGCAAAAAAAAATCTTTAATCACCCCTGCTCCAATAACCACAAGAACAATGAACGATTCTCGACTAACTTGATTAATGATCTCTAATTAAAACAGTGATTAGGTAGCCGTATAGAAATTGTTGACGAATATTCTCTACGCGTCCGTTGTGCGAGCAATCTTAGTACGTAAACTCTGACATTTCACGCAAACATCCGCGGAGCGTAGTAACACGTCACCTGTCGACGCGGTTCCGTACGTTACGAGCACGCCGGTCAGCCAGCACACGGACACGACACAAGCAGATCGAACTACGTCTTCCGGCGAACGCACAAAATTCAAATTGCAAAGCACCGGATGAGCCATTGAACGCTATCACCCACACCCACATACGCGAAAGGTGTTGCTGCGGATGTGTGTATGAGGCGTCGCTTTTGAATGGAAAGTGTCTGCTGGAACTATTCCAGTTCGTGTTCCACTTGGCATAGGTTCCACATTCGCCTGAACTAGGAAGTGAGATTGGATAGAGCACAGCGAAATGTAGCTTTGAGGTCGTGGGAAGCCGGGTCGATCGACGATTCGGTTAGTTATATTATTTTCAATGTTATAACGGTAATGATTATGATAAGACTCAATTCAGACGCTATGTTACTTCTGTCACTGTCTAGATATTGTTTATGATATAATCATTGTTTTTAATGATAAATGTTATTCACTAATTATATTATGCTATTGCTTATTCAACTTCAAAGATCTACGCTTCATTTGGCACTATAAAAATACTATCAGTTTCGTTAAAAATTTCATCATTTACCTAATGCTTTGAAAAATGCTATGTATTAAGAAATGAAATAAAAAAATATATCTATTTATATACTAGAATATAGTAACGAAATGCTAAATTAAGTCCCAAAAAAATATTGATACTATAGACATCCTACATATCCTAGAAAAACAGGCAAAGCTGGAAGTGTAAACAATAATCTATAGAAATACGAGATTTATGCTTATGTAAAAATTCATCATATCTCTGGAACAGTAAAACCTGGAGACTTGACATTTGGTGGGAATGTTTGATTTTCTAACATCCCTACCCCAAATTGAGTAGCAGGGGTGTTAGAACCAGCAAAGCGATCAGGGAACAGCTATTGTGTATTTGTTTTAAATTCAACGAAGCGAAGAGCGGAGGTGGTTCACCTGATGATGAATGATACGCCTGCCTATACCAATATAACGCTAGTTAGTATGGTATACATTTCACCATATTGCGCTCATCGCATTGAGACATGTCATAAAATCAATAGTCATCTTTGGAATTTATAAAACGATATATCGTCGACCGCTACTATATAACGTCGTGATGCGTCAACATTGGAGCTGAACGGTATCAGTCGACTAGATTCGCACTATCGACACATTCGCGGAAGTGGCCCAGATGACTCCGCTATTAACAATCCCGCGGCCGGTGGTGACGGTGGCGGTCGCTTTTAATTACCGGTTCACCTCACGAACGGTATGGTGATCAGCTCCGATAAAAATATCATCTGATGAAGTAATGGTGCTCGCTGTAACAGCCTCCCCGGCGGGGCGGCATTGGAGTATAAATAACACAATTAGTGGGGTAATCTTTAATGGTGTAATGGCCGATTTTATGTATCGTGATCGGATGGTTACTGTTACCCACGTGGGAGCGTTCCCTTTGACGCGCCGCCGACTTTTACCTAATTAGAAAAAAAAAGTTTAATTATTAATTTGATCTTTCATTAATATGGTAATGGATATAATTGATATACAGGTGGGTGATTGGGCACGCGAATCTATTTCGTCCATAACTTTTGATTAAGTAATTAATCAATAATCTATTGGCTCTTAATATCGATGAAATATTTTTATGTACCCGCTGTTCTTTATTAAACTTGTTATTATGCTTTAAATTTTTTTTTAATAGTTTTATAAGTTTGATTGGTTTTGGATTAACATTAGATTGCTAAAAGAAATCATTTTTGATTTCGTTTTAATTTACTGTTAAATATATAATGCATATGCTGCCTAAAATCATCATCGTCACCTGCTGACAGATGTCTACTGCTGGACATAGGTCCAAAAATTTTATATGGGGGATTTGGATTACTCCCCACTATACTGGCACAATGCGGTCGGTGATAAGCAGAGCCTCGTTTGTTGATTAGTAGGGTACACTATGAGCAAGTGAGGTTGGCTTGGATCCAGTGAGCTGTTGTGCGGAAATCCTTACACCCCTTACGCTCAAAATCATAATAGCTCGAGCGATTGTATCGAAAGCTAAAGTTTGTCAATAGGTGTGGTTATTCAACAAAGCCACAAGACCACTATGAACTTTCACCCGGTATTAAGTCATACGCCTATAACAACCCGACGCTAGTTAAGATACACACTGCTCCTCATTGCGCTCATCGCCCAGAGAAATAGATTGTGGTCTCGTTACTCCAGTAATTTCACTAGCTAGAATTCCCTTCAAATCGGAGCACAGTAATGTTTCCACATTGTTTGTCGACTGCAGTGGTATCTAAGAGACCACGCCGGCAGTATCTAGTCGAACAAGAATCGAATAACAAATTTTAGTGTTTTCTGAACTCTTTGTTAAGAAGAAGAAATAATTTTACTTCTTTCTCGATAGCTAGGTAGTCCATTACATTCAACTATTATAGTATTGTCTGTTTTTGTGAATACTTGGGCTTAAAATATTCGTAGATTTTTGTCCATTATATCGATTCCAAGTAAGAGATGTTCCCGCCGTTAAGTAGGGTTCCCGCTCAATAATTCACGGGACCTCAACAAACCTCACCTGCTCGTGGTGCACCCTGCTAATCAAAAAACGAGTCTCTGGCCCAAATCCCTACCCGATCAATGAGAGAATCTTTGAAGGAGTTCAGTAGTGGACAACTATCGGCTGCTGATGATTATAAAACCCAGTCATCTAAAGCCACTATTTCTGGAAAATCTTTTGTTATGAAGTCCAATTCATATCAAAACTTCCCTTCTCTAGTAAATACTCAGAAAATGCGATTTTGGATAAGTACATATAAATCTTCGATCCTATCGGCTTCCGACTAGATTTGTAGATTGTGCAGTTAATTTTAACATTGTCAATTAAATTTATGATCACTGTATATGTTTAATATTTCTATTATATGTATATTTTAAAAAGATTGCTAGTCTCAAATGGTAATGGGCAGCACATCTGGCTCGAAGGACTGAAAGTCAGTGGGGCATCAAGGTCCTTCAATAGTGACCGCATACCGGAAGACGTAGTTTTAGCAGCGCCCTTACCAAGCGGTCCGATCGATGTAGAGATCTTTGAGGGAGGCCTATATCTAGCAGTGGACGTCTGTCGACTGATAAATGATGACGATGATGCATATTTTTAACTGCGTCTTTCTTTAAGCTATTTCTTTGAAAATCAAAATAACTTGCTTATAGTATTTGACTATTATAACTATCAATACGCATATTCTTAGTATTAAAGAAGTAAATTTTTGATATGAATTAGACGTCATAACAAAAGGTTTGTGATAAAAGTGCTTTTGTTGACTTGGAAGTCTACGAATAGCAAAAGTCCAAGTATTCACAAGACCCGACAAAACCTGTAGAATATGATATTATTGTAGGTGTTGTTGATTATGCTAGAGTACGAGACAAAAGGTTCGAAGAAAATCCTTGTATCAATGGCTAAAACACTATTCCTGTCAAGATATTGTTTGTGAACAACTAATTATTAATAGCAATGGATGTTAAAGGTTTTTGTGTGCTACTTTATTAAATTCTTTGTTAAACATATTTCTTCCATTATTTCGCTATTCTTTAAGATGTTCACAACTACGACTTCATATCAAAATTGCACCTTCAGTATCTTCTAAATAAATTGTAAAGTTTTATTAAATGTTAATAATTGATTTCAGATCTGATAACTATTATATCATAATATTTATTAAATTATCATTATCATGAACCGATAATCCACCATTGATCTATTTAACCCTTGCACAAAGATGTCCACAACTAAAAATCTAGGGTAGTCTGCATTTAGAACTTCGTCTTGTAATATTTATTTACTGGTAGTTAATTACAAAATAATTCCACAAAACGTTTGTAATAGTAATTGAATCATTAGATCACACCACAGCTAAAATTGGTGAAATTGCTAGAAGTATTAAAAAGGAAATAGAAATCTTTGCTAGAAATTATTTAAAGACTAGAGTGGACCGAGCTTAAATACCATCAGTTAGCTGCGGATCGAATTGGTTTTGTATTGTCTGATCGCCAAACTTCAATTCGAAGAGGGCTCCTAATGATGATGATGATAGCTAAAAACCCTGAATAATCTAAACGAATAGTTCAGTATACAGTATTCTGTCACTACTAAAGTTGGAGAGGAATTATTTCGATGCTGATAGGAGATTAGAGTAAAAGAATTTCAGATTAAATAATTTCAATCGTTGAGTTATTGGCTAAACGCGTCCGTAGTTCGAAAGCTGGATCCGATAGAATCTTTTGTGACTTTGATATAATTAATACGCCTGATAAATATATCGGTTTAGCACCAAATGAAGAGGGTCGATCACCTCCGAGATACAGATCTAAGCCGCGCATAATGCGTTCGGTATAAACGTCTTCTTTTAATAGTATAACGGATCGCTTAAGTGGTAGGCCGAGGTGCAAACACGGGCCATGTGTAGTAAATTGTTAGCATAACCATACGTTTGTTTGGTTTACTAATGAGCGCCGAGCTCTCCGAGTGCTGGTAATCTCCAGTGTACTTGCTTCTCATTAGGGTCTGTCGAACTTTCAAGTTTTTTCTTACTCACTATATTTATTTTTTCATGTCGCATCGGTAGTTACGTATCGTAAAGTTGTCATGGCGACAAAACGATTATAATTTTTCGGACTACATTCAAAAAGTACTTTTCGTAGAATGATTTGTTGGTCCCATAAAATATGTAATGTGATGATAAAACGGACGTAAAGAGTTAAACAAATTTATTATTCAATTTTAATCACTAGAATGATAATTAATGGTTTATAAAGAATCAGATCTGAATACTAGAACGAGTTTTAAAAAGCTATAGGGATATATACTTCGACAAAATAAATATTAAAGCCAGAATAAACCAGTGCTTCATCAACAATAGCCGATAGACGTCCACTACTGGATATAGACCTTTCTCAAAGATTCTCACATCGATCGAGTTAGGATGTTAAATGTTACAAAAAAAAATTGTCATTTTAAATCTGGTATGGAGTTCAAAGGTTCTCTGTGTTTATTTCTGCTGTGAACTTTGATGGACGTCACAGATATAACATCTCATTTATCAAATTCTCCACCAGAATGTGCTGCATCCACATTAGCATAATTATTGGCAATGATATCACAAATCACTGTAATTTTTGCTACTGTATATCAAAGTATCTTAAATAAAGAAATTTTTTTGTAGTAATCAATTGTCATTAGAATTCTAGTATTTACTTGTTGCTTTGCTATCTTCTTAAAGTGCTTCTCCAGCTAGTGAATGTCGATGATCAACGTGGTACATCCTTTCTGTCGCTGGTTTTTTATTATCTTAAAATACTTTAAAGCTGCTGTTACTTGCTGTTAAGGAATTTGTAACAATTACAGTAACACATTCGAGAGTTACATGGAAAAAATAAATCAAACAATTTTGCTACCGACTTACAATTTTATTTACATCAAAGTTGATAAAATTGTAATAAAACAAAAAAAAAAAATCTAAAATAAGCTCCAATACGACAGACGTACAATTTAATTTGAATGATAAATTAGTGCCAAATAAGGAAACCAGTTTATAATCTTGTTAGCAATTAATATTGAACATTTTGTTCAACCAAAACATACCGGTGTGCTTGCGGACGTCGGCGGATGCAAATTTTGCACAAACTTATCAATTCATTAAAACGAATTAAGGGTAAGTTGTATCGTTTAAGCGGCGCTGAGCTTAACAAAATATAATTAAAGCTTATGTTACTTTTATTTATTCCGTTCAAAGCTAAAACAATATCTCCAAAAGTATTTAAAGACAAATGTATGTGTATCTTCTTATATATATAATGAAATTGGGTTTTATTTGTCAACCAATCACGTGAAATCTAGTGAACTTATGGACATGATAGCATGAGCATTAGACGCGCAATGATTTGTAGATGGTTCATTATAATCCTCATCATCAGCCGATGGTTGTCCACTGCTGGCCAGGCTGACTGTAGATGGTTATAGGATATTAATTTCTGTAATTTCATACATCCTTCATCATTTAATTCTGTGACCTTTATAAACATTTTCCTTTCGTATTATTTATGCGGCTATAGTAACTTCTACAAACATAATTGTTCCGAAACCTTTTGCACTTTAAAAAAGGTAACGAACTATATGTATATATATATATATATATATATTAGGGGGACCGGAAAGTAATGTCGTTTTCTTACGCTAAATACAAACACATACATTTTTAACGAGTCTTTATTTTTAATCAATGATGTATTCCCCATCATTGTCAATAACCTTTTGCCATCTAGTGAGTAAATTTTCAATCCCTGATCGATAAAAATTAATTGGTTTTTCGGCAAAATATCTAGAGATGGCATTTTGGATATCATCCAAATTTGCAAATGTTTTGCCACTTAAAAAGTGTTGCAGCGCTCGGAATAAGTGGAAATCCGATGGTGCAACATCGGGCGAATATGGTGGATGAGGCAGCACCTCCCACCCCAATTCATTAATTTTTTCTAGAGTTCGCCTTGCGCAGTGCGGTCTTGCATTGTCATGTTGGAGAATGACGCCTTTTCGGTTGACAATCGCTGGCCACTTTTCAATTAAAGATTGATTGACTCGCTGCAATTGTTCGCTGTAGAGGTCTGCAGTAACAGTTTCTCCAGGTTTCAGTAATTCAAAATGAACAATGCCGCGAATACTCCACCAAACACACAAAAGCGCTTTTTTGGGGTGTAAACCTGGCTTAGCAGTACTCCGAGGGATTTCATTTGGAGAGAGCCACTGCCTTTTGCGTTTTGGGTTATCATACAGGACCCATTTCTCATCTCCTGTGATCAAGCGATCAAAAAACGCTTCTGTGTTGTGTCGTTGAAGCAATAAGTTGCATGTGATTGATCGGTTAGCCTTATTCTGTTCGGACAGATTATGCGGGACCCAAACACCTGCTCTGCTTACTTTTCCAATCTGCTTCAAATGTTCTTGGATGGTCGACCAAGGTTTGTTGAGACTGTTTGACAATTCCTCGATCGTCTGACACGGATTTGCTTCCACTTCCGCCCTTAACACGTCGTTGTCTAACGCTGATGGTCTTCCTGATCGATACGAGTCGGAAAGATCAAAATTACCCGATTTGAACTTGGAAAACCACCTTTGGCATTTACGAATGTCCAGTGCATTTGGATAAACATCGCAAATGTTTTTGGTAGCAACTGTTGCGTTATTTCCCTTGCGAAACTCAAAGAGCATGCAATGCCGGATGTGTACCTCTTCTGGTATTTGGCTGGCCATTTTACCCAAAATTACAAAAAAAAATTGTAATTCAATGGTCTATAAGTAAAGAAATCACTATAACCTCACAATGTCTTTGGTACGCCTCTGAACAAAACAATGAGCTGACAAATGACAATCAAGTATTGGCATGCGCAGAAACGACATTACTTTCCGGTCCACCTATTATTCTCAAATATTACGTTAGGACTAGATTATAAGAATAAGACTTAAGTCTAGAGATTTATCTTGGCTGTAAGCGTTAATTCATACTGATAATATTTTGGTTTGATATAAGGCTAACTTAGTACATAGTTTAGGACAAGTTTGTATAGATGGTAGAGAAGATTATATCCTTTACCTGCTGGAAGTGATTATACAATGAAAAGTATTCTGATTAGGCTCTGTATATTACAAAAATATTAATTATAGCCACAGTAGTGCACTATTTAAAGATCCGCATTGTAAAACTGCTGTTCACCAACTCCTCACGGGAGCGGTATTAGAATACAATAGGGGTGCGCGAGTAGGTGGACGTATGACGTCGGCGTATATGAAAGGAGTTCAGCGGCGATATATCCTTCACATCACGCGGGAAGGGTTACCCCCCATAGGTTGATATCGCTGTTAGGTTGAAGTAGACGGAGACGAGTAAATGGAATAGTACTATTCGTATATCATCTAGCTGAGATAAATCTTTACATGTAATCTAAATCGTATTGCGTCTATAATTTTTTTTTAAACATATGAAGATGAATCTAGTTGTACCGGGCTTTCAGGTCTTAAACACATTACGCAAAACAATTACGACTATTATATTAACGACCTGAGATATATGCTAAGAAAAATAAAAAAAAACTGAGATACAGATCATAATGTTTATTTAGGTTTTAGTTTAGAATGTACGAGTATTACTTTCTAAAAAAAATTATGATGTATAGGAACTGTGAACTGTATTCTGGGGATGTTGAATGCGTGAAAGTTAAAACGACGCTTATAGCTCATCTGTTACTGGGCTCGTGGACCCGGATCAAAATAGTACACTTTTTTTTAAAAAAAAAACTGTGCTATTGATAGTAAAGTTATACGACGGCGAATTTATATATCGTGTCTGGATTTTTGCTTTCTAGCGAACCTACTCGGTCCGCGAAGATGGGGTCGGGTCCGTTCTTTGACCACCTTCGCCTGTATCGGAAACTCTGGGTGATGAGATCCGCCCCTGATGGCGGGTCTACCTCGTGTACGCGGTGCTATAACGCTGCCTTCTGAAGGTCGTGTCCGAAGTGGTGACGTGGATGTTGTGGGTGACGGTTTGATTGTGAGTGGTGTGCAGGACCTTGGGATGCCGATATTATCGCAAGCCGTGGTCTGCTCTTATTGCTCTTGCAGGAACTGCGATTATATAAATATTAACAAATACACTATATTATAACAGAGAATTTATCTTTACGAATATAAAGACATGGATTGTTCATACATAATGAGATAATAATTTTTACACAACAAAAAGAAAGATTTAAGAAGAATAGAAAATTCTTGATAAATCATTACATTAAAGAAATTTTCATTTATAAACAATAAGTTTTATAAAGTTATGAAATATAATATATTTTTTTTAATTTTTCACCTGTTTGCCAACCCTAGGAAGGCGCGTGTGCATTCAGTGTAATTTGTAAGCGGCGCCCGCGCTGCCCGAAGCGAACAAACAAGGATCAAGAATCCTCGCGCTTATCTAAATAGACACGTGTCAAAATGTTCAATGCGATGTTACAGTTGACAAACTATTATGGCAGTTGTAAACACTTGCTGTTGTCATCCAGGCAGCGGTGAAGTGTACTGCGATGGAGTTGGAACACGACAGACATAATGTCAACGATTGAAGGACCTTATGAAAATAAACCAACGGAATTGATGGAGTAAGCTCTCGTAAGTAGAGTACGGCGAGGAACTCAAAGGATTAAGAATATTTACAATGAAACTTATGATATAAGGTATTATATTATATCGTCGATAGTTAAAGGTTTATAGTAACATCACTATCATCATGTAGACGTCCACTGCTGGATATAAGCCTCAAAGATTCCTACCTAGATCGGGTACGGATTAATAATGGAGGATTTCGACCATTTCCCACCACACTGGCCCAATGTGGGTTGTTGGGAGTCAGAGCCTTGTTTGTGGATTAGCAGGATGAACAGGGGAGGTTGACTTGGATCCCGTGAGTTACGGGAACATATTTGTTACTAAGATATATTCTATATAATATATTGTTATATATTTCAACATTAAATTCACTAGCTGTGCTCTTCTTGACAGTCAAAGCAAGAATGACTAGAGAAACGCAAAATCAGTTGGTGAGACAGTGTTGCCACTTAACTAAAATATTGCCAATCTGAGCAGTTTCCGCTTTAATTATTAGTTTAATTATCTATTATGTTATTTACTACATGGTAATAAATATATATAAATTCTACATTTGGTATATGTACATGGAAATAGCACGGGATTTCGAGGTGATCGAATCAGAAATGAGGGGATCCGCAGCAGAATTAAGGTCATCGACTTAGTCCAAAAGATTGTCTCGAGTGGCAATGGACAGGATACATCGTTTGAAGGATGCAGCCGATGGGGCACCATTGTCCTCAAATGGCGACTGAATATCGAAGACCCAAAGTTGGCAGGCCCTCCACTAGGTAGTCCGACGATCTGCTGTAGGTTACGGGAAGTAGCTGGATGAGTGCAGCGCAGGATCGATTGGTGTGAAACTATTTGGGGGACGCCTATGTCCAGCTGTGGACGTCTATCAGCTGATGATGATAATGATGTTTGAATTAATTCAGGTAATTTAAATCTGTGTAAAATCAAGTTTTAAATTTTCCACTCCCTCGTCGACTTACATAGTTGCGAATTGTATTCGTAATGTGCGTCTCGTTTCGAGCAATCGAATGAATCGATTACTATTCGATTCACGCGGCCCATTGTTTATTCGATAATGCCGTCATTCGATATTTATTGGCGCTAAAATGCTTCAATCATAGCAATGAAGCCGGACTGGAAACTGGCCGTGCCCTAATACCTATTATCAAAGCCTTACGTAATTGAAGTACATAGAGTCGTTTTTAACTGGTCTCGTGGCTAAAACGTTTGCCAATGGACACAGTTCTTGGTTCGATTCCCAAGGCACTTGTGGAGTTGGGTTTGTGTTACGGCTTTTGCAAATCCTTCAGGTTAGATACGATCATCCTCATGACAGCATTGATTTCTTGGGTGTATTAAAATATCATAACGTATTTTTACTTGTTCAGATTTATCACTCTATCTATCAATATGAAAATCGGTGTTCTGACTCGGCATGCTTCATCATTAACGGCCTCATTGAAAGCATCGTTGTCTCGAAATGTCTATTTTAGATAAAAATTATATAACTCAACTTATAAATAAGGTTATTTTCATTATGGCTATCATTAGATATTTCATTGGTTTTTCAGATAAAGTTAGTGTTGTAATTCTTATCGATGACTTTTACAACTTGACTGGACTCCGAGCTGACGTATTTAAAATCCATAAGAAAAATGTACACACAGAGAGGATAATCATTTTTAATAAAGAACGGAGAAAGAAGAATGAGAAGTAGATAGTTATATCACTAATATATATATTTAACTGAGGCCTGTGAATGTTCTCAATGAGTTATTACTGTTGCGAGGTCTCTGTTACTGGAGACCGTCCCGGTACCGCGGCTCCGATTTCTATCGCTGACCTTCAATATACAAATAAGACTGTATTCTGATTTAAAGGGTATTAGATAGTGAACAGCTCTGTAATTTCGGGCTAGGAAGAATAGGACTAAGGTAAGCCTTGTCTACTGTAGAAGGTAACTGAAAGAGTCTAGGAGTTTCGCGGGCCTTGAGTGTGGCACTTATCGCTCAACAAGCGAACCTGCGTGAGACAGTGCTCAGCTCAGCGATGGTGCCTAGGAGGATTTGGCCCCTCCTTAGAGACGTATGACAAAGGGAGCTAGGGCACCGGTGCGTTCTATAAGAGATTCCAAAGCATCTCTGAATGCAATGATACACCGAGGCGGTTTTAGTGAGTAAGAACCTTTTCTTCCCCTCCCCAGAAGTAGGGTATCTGTTAAGGAGATTTCCCCTCGGAAACAAAAAAAAAAAAAAACTATTGAAATTACTGGGGTAACGATACTAATTATTTTATATTGCAAAGTGATATTGGCCGGAGTATCGCTAATGTGATAAACAACGTTTCCCTGTTGCCTGTGTTCTATCGTCGCTTAGTAAATTAATAGATATGCGTATGACCTTTATTTTCAATCCTGGTAAGGTCTCGCGCATCGCGAAACGAACAATTAACATTTTTGATACGAGAGGTTATCGGAAAGCGAAATTTGTGCGAATCACCAATTTGCATTCGCGCGAGGCCCCATCGACACCTCGCCTCACACTACTACAGCTAACATTGTATGCTACCCGTTAGTACGCTCCCCGCGTACACCCCACATTGCCAATTCTACACGCAAATAAACACCAACAAATAGTGTTGTAACAACATACATTTGTTGTTGTTTTCAAATATTTAATAACAATTAAGGGCGCTGCCATATACCAACGGTTTCTGAATCGCTGGAGAAGGGCGCTATAAGGTTAATCGGTAACCAAGAGCTGATGACTGACTATATTTGATAGCTTGCGAAGATAGGTTACCTGATGTATGTCGGTAATTAGGTGCAGAAGATACAGGGTGGACAGGGTGGTGGAGAAGACAATCGATAGTACTAAAGACACCTTTGATGATGAGACGAAAGGAAATCGAACCCGATGAAAAAAACATCATATTTCCAAAACGACGTTCGTTGATCCGAGCATGAGTCGTTTTTAATTTTGTGTTTCATTGCTGGTTTTTTTTTTAGAAAAGTAATGTTTTTTTTATGAAATTATCGTATCTTTCATCATATTCACATCACACACACATCATATCATCAGCCGATAGACGTCCACTGCTGGACATAGGCCTCCCCCAAATATCTGCACGTCGATCGGTCCCACGTTGCTCGTTGCAGATGGAGCGTAAATGATGCTAATGAAACGTTTTAAAAATGATTTTTTTTAATAAAGATCGATTTTTTTCCGACCCATCCTCAAAGGTGACATTAGTACTATCGTTTGTCTTCGTTTTAGGAAGCAGTCTTCTAACACCCTGTATACTAGCATAAGATCCCCATGTTGCCGATATTCCGCAGTAATACTAAACATTTCGCTTGGACCTTTATGCGAACAGCGTAGAAGCGGAAATGTCTGCTGGAAACAGAATTTTCGTCCAGATATGGAAGTCCAGCAGTGGTCGTCTATGATGATGACGATGATGTGGAAGTCATGAAGAGTAGAGTAAATAGACTACTTTTAGACTAGTGCGCTTTACCACCAAAGGTTACACCGTCGCTTACCATCAAGGGTGATCGTAGTCAAGGGTTAGTATACAATTAAGAAGCCATACATACATACGTTTGTCAATAATATAGTAATTTTTCATATTTATTCAAACAATAACAATATTATCTCATTCATTCTATGGAATAATGATCATCATCAGCCGATAGACGTCCTCATCATTCATATATAATTCAGTTTCCACCCCCAAACAGTAGTGTACAAACAGGTCGTGGATCCAGCTTCACGAGCCCAGTATCAGATGAGCTGTTAGAGTCGCTATGCCTTTAAAGAGCTTACCTCATCAGAATAAAGAGATTAGTGTGAAAATATTACTGTAATCCGGTTTGAATGGCGATAACTAGACTTAACGTTATGTATCACGCAAACGAGCACAATGTGCTGCAATACTAGCTATCCTATCGTAACTAGAATCACGTTGTTATCGGTAAGTGTATCATTTACCATCAGACGAACATCTGGTTCTTCGGACTTTGAAGAATAAAAATAAAAGACGATACAATCAGAACACTTCACTCATAGTGAATTGTACACTTTAAAACAATTTGGGTGTTTGTTAGGACGATATACACTGCACCACATTGCGCTTATGCATTGTGACATACAATTTTAGGTCTTCGGTATTTTCGATAGCTACAGCGTCATTCTAACCGGATCATACTACTGTTTAAGGCTTTATTGATACTTGCCGCCGACAAGAGAGATCTACCCCCGTAAAAAATCTATCGATTAGTATTGTATCAGTAACTTAAAACTACCACATCACTATGTTAATTCAAGCACCATCAAAAGCCATACGTGGTTAGATTCAATACATTTGGAATTTTTTGGATGAGGGTGGAAGGTTCAAATTCGTTTGCGGTGAGGGTCTAAGGGAGATAATTATAGGCACCGATGACGGCACAGCACGCGGCCGCCGGACGGCACCTCACCACTTGGTATTCCAGTGGTGGTGGCGTTATGTAAGCTGAAGTAGATTAATGGGTCAACGTACGCACTTGCTGTTCGTGTTTGTTGTTGGTGGCATGTAATCCGATTTACTTTGTAACTCGATCACAGGCGCAGTGTGCCGTTTCTATGTTCGGATAAAGAGAACAGATAGAAAAAGATAAATTAAGTTACTGATGATAGTATTTTTTAAGATATAATCATGATTCTTTAATCAGTTTAATATGCTACGTCTTATGAGATATTTTAGTGGTCCTAGACCTAGACTGTCTCCGACGATAGTGATCTACCCTATTCCCGAAAACAATCTAGGATAATTAGCTACCATCATTACAGCGCCTATTGTAGCCAATAAACAGGAGCATGCAAATATTACTGTATTCTGGTTTGAAGGGCGCTGTAGCTTGTGCAAATACCAAGGTAACGTAACGTAACATCTCATGTCTCAAGACGTCGGGCGCACTGTGGTGTTATCTATCCTTTTTTTTTTTTTTTTTTTTCGCGGGGGAATTCTTCGAAAAGATACTCTGCCTCCTGGGGGGAAGTCAGAGTTATGTGGAGATTTTTACCCACTAAAACCCCCTCGGTGGTCACCTTCGGCGTTTGGCGAGGTCACGGGATCTCCGTTCGGAACACAACCGCGGCCTCGCTAACGCTATGCTGGGATAGCTCGTCTCGGGGTCTGCTTATACAGACCCTACCAGCCTCATGAGTATTATTTCAATGACCGGCGACCACGTCCAGCCATTGTCCTCCTCAGGGTCGTTTAGAAGGCGATGAGAACCCCCATCCTGATCGCCAACAACCCAAAAGGCCCCATTATGGTAGGGGAGCACCATTCACCGGTGCGACGTGTTGACGCACGGTAGTGCCACGACGGTTTCTTCTCCGAGCGGGATCTGTCCTCTCTCTAGCCCGCTCAGCAGCCTCCTTTTGTACCATTACAGTTTCGCAAAAGGAGGCTACGGCCCTCCATGCAACGTCTCCTCCCAGCATCGCCGACACGATTACTGGCAAGGAGAGGTTCTGTCCGATCTGGTTTATCAGGATCCGCCGCTCCGGTTCCCATGCCGGGCAAACCGCGAGCGTGTGCGATGCGGAATCCAGCTCTCTTCCTCCGCAGTGAAAACAATTCGCCGTCGCTTCTCGTCCAATCTTGCACAGATAATCACCGAAACACCCGTGCCCAGTAAGTATCTGTGTAAGTCTGTAGGTGAGACTTCCTCCGCGTCATTGCATCCAGGCATCGAAGACCGGCAAGATCGCCCCCACAACGCGTTTGCGCGCATACCTCTCTTCAGAGAGCTTATCGCGCCACGCTGCAAGAGCCCTGCGTCGCTCCTGCCGTCGAGCCGTCTTGAGTACTTCGTCTGGCTCACTCCCACCGCTCTGGCGGATGGCGCGGATGCGGTCGTACACCCTCGCATCCATATCCGCCAGAATATCCATAGGTGGAAATCGAGCTAAGACTGTCGCCGCCTCGAAGGATATTGTACGGTATCCTCGTACGATCCTTATGGCCATTCTTCGCTGAACGCTATAGATTTTAGTTCTACAGCGTCGGATGGCTAGCCTCTTAGCCCATACTGGCGCGCCATATAAGGCTACGGATCGTATTACTCCCGCATAGAGGCGGCGAACTTCCTCTACTGGTCCCCCGAGATTGGGTAGCAGTCTGTGCATTGCACCGGCTATCCTCTCGATCCGGGGTACTAGACGCTCGAAGTGTTCTTCGAAGCCCCAACGACTGTCCAATGTCAGGCCAAGGTACTTCATGTACCGGCCCACTTCCACATCGTGCCCACCTACTTGGACACACCAGTTAGGTGGTTCCCTAGACCTCGGCATTTTGTGGAACCATAGCGCCTCGGTTTTGTGGGGCGCTATTTGTAATCCTAACTCGTGTATTTTAGCGACGACAGATTCCGCTCCAAGCTCGGCGAGCTCCCTGGCCCTTTCAAAGTTGTCTCCACTGGCAATCACCAAAGTGTCGTCTGCATAACATACAACATTTACTTCTGCGGGGAGACTAACTCGCAAAACAGCGTCATACGCCAGATTCCACAAGAGTGGTCCGAGGACCGATCCTTGTGGAACCCCTCGCAGAATTTCCTTTCGGATGCTATTTCCGTGTTGATCCACGTACGTAATGTACCTGTCACGCAAATAGTCCGCGATCACGTCTTGCAGGTAGAGAGGCACTTGATGATGGATTAGTGCCTCTTTAATCGCGTCCCATGGCAGAGAATTAAAGGCGTTGACGATGTCCAAGCTTATCGCCAACGCTACACAACCTTTGCCTACAGATTGTTCAGACAGGGAGCGGACGCGTAAAATGGCGTCTACGGTGGAACGCTCGCGTCGGAAGCCAAATTGGCTCTCGGCGAGATCCGGACCGACGCGCGACAGATGCCGATTGAGACGGACAGCAAGAATCCTTTCGAACAACTTGCCGACCTCGTCCAATAGACATATGGGACGGTACGCAGATGGAGATTCTGAGGCCTTGCCGTCTTTCTTTAAGAGGACCAATCGGGCTTCCTTCCAGGGTTTAGGAAATTTGGATTTACGAAGGCAGTTAGAAAATAACTGTCTCAACCTGTTCCCCAAAACAGCCAGACTTAAGACCCAGACCCGTCCGGGGATTCCGTCGGGTCCTGGTGCCGTGTTCCGCTGCTTCAAACGGTTCACAGCTAGGTCCAACTCTTGTTCAGTTACCTCCATTTCGCTCTCCCACTCCCACGAAGACGTAGAGATGTGAATGAAGCGATTTGTCCGGTTCTTTGGAAAAAGAGTACTAATTACTCTCTCCAAGAGAATCGGATCTAAAGTTTCCGTCACTGGGGGCATCCACGGGCGAAGCTTGCCCAGCACCATCCTGTACGGACGCCCCCACGGATCTCTATCAAGTCCCTCTAAGAGCTCATACCAGGACCGAGATCTTGCGCTAGAAATTTCAGTTTGTAGCGCCTTTGTAGCCGCTCGATATTCGCCGTAAAGTCTGGCTATCTGATCGTCTGGAGCTCGCCTATTTCTCCTTCGAGCTCTAGTGTATTGGCGTCGGCTCCGCAGGCAAGTTGCGCGTAAACGCGCAATTTCCTCAGACCACCAGTACACAGCTCCGCGCTTTAAACAACTGGCCCTAGGCATTGAGGTATCGCAAATTTGCGTGACTGCGTGTTGGAACCATTTTGCTTCCACCTCCGGATCCGATGAGCCTTCTTCGGCATTAGGCCATGCCGCGATATAGGAGGCGGCCATAACCATATCCCGGTTAAGTCGCTTTAAGCACCAGCGTCGCGTTGGACTGCTTTTTCTGCGGCAGTAGTTACCTTCTGGCCCTCGCATTACAACATCAAAGACGATGTGGCGATGATCGGAAAGAGTAACCACCTCTTCTGCAACTCTCCAGCCCGATAACATGCGAATCGCAGCAGGAGTCGCCCATGTTAGGTCCACAACCGACTCCCCCTGCCATCGCACGCATGTGCTAACTGACCCCCTATTTACCAAACGGAGATCCAATCCAGCCGCCCATTCTAACACCGTGTCTCCCCTTCGATCATCTCTGCGGTTCCCCCATGCTCTGTTGTGAGCGTTAAAGTCCCCCAGAACAATCACCGGACGAGGTAGGTAACTACGAACACAAACTGCCACCTCGTCTAGGTACTCCTCGTAGTCGGCGAGAGACCTGTTCGGAGACACGTAGCAACCCACTACAACTACGGCTCCCCATTGCACTGCAACGTAACCCCGTCCTCTGATTAAGGAGCAGGGTCGTGCACCATCTACGCCGCCCGTGGTGTTATCTATACTATTCTAACTAGCGCCACGTTGTTATGGATAGGAGTATCACTTACTATCAGGTGAAAGTCACGCTCGTCTCGTCGCTTCGTAGAATAAAAAAATAGGCATATTCCTCAATGAAGTAAAGAGACAAGTAAGGCGTTTAATTCGGAGTAATTTATTCAGCTGGTAATACCCATATGGTACCAGTTTGGATGAGGATGTTCGACGGCGTAAGATGTTGAGTTTAGTTGCTCCAATGATTTCGCTAGCTTCAACGCCCGTCAAACCGGAACAACGTTTGCACTGTACTGTTTGGAGGTAGAACTATAAGCGACGGTACGTTAACTGTCTCCGGCAATAGACCTACCATCACTTCGTTCTTCATCAAATTTTAGTAAAGACAGAAAAAAAATCTTCATCAGTATCTTTTAACTATTCCCTTAAGTTTATAAACAATACTTATTTCCAGCATTAGTACCTATATACACCTTACTTAATGGAAGAATCGAATTTCATAAATTGTTGCACTGAAATTTAACTACCCCTTTATTTAAAATAATTTAATAGAAAATGTTATTATAAAAACTACTAACCGGGGATGCAGACGGTTGCCACCAGAAATCACCCCCAGCGCTAATCGCGATCGTTACATATAAGGGAATGATCCCCGAAAGTAAAAATTTTAAAATGATTTCTTTCATCAACTACTCAACCGATAGAGGTCCACTGGTGGGCATGGAATATACTTCTTTATAATCATTAAAATTTTAAATTATATGTTTTTACAACAAAGTTGCAGCGTTTGTTGGCTATGTACCTAATAAAATATGAAGATCTTTAATTAAAACCAGGTTCTGAATAAGTGATGATATCTTGATAGGTATTTTTAGAATTTCTTGGTTCTAGTCTGTTCAAACATTTCATCATAGTTCTAGTTACATGTAATAAGCTAATGGTTATTATAAATAAGCTAGGATAAGCTCGGAGTTTCTCTGCGCGATCGGATCAGAAATGTGAAGATCCGTAGAAAAACTAAAGGTCCTCAAGTGGCGCCCGCGTACCGGTAGATGTAGTGTTGAGAAGCCTCCCACAAGATGGACTGACGATCTGGTGAAAATCGCGGGAATCCACTGGATGCGAGCAACTTGGGATTGATCTATGTGGATATCTTGTGTGGAGTCCTATGTCCAGCAGTGGGCGCCTATCGACCGACGACGATGATGATGAATGATAATTCGCTAAAGCGCTTTTGTCTATCGTTGGCACAGTATGAATATTTTCGTGCCAAATTTAAGGTCAAACGCTTGTATTTGTCAGGTTTCGACATATATCCGCATAATTACAGTTTGTTAATTGGTTGTCTACACACACACACACACACAGTGTACGATCGGTTATAATCAAACCGACGATAATTTACAACTAGGAAACGTAACGGACTCGTTTTGATATTCATAAATTATTATCCAAATACCGATTCACCCGGAGCCTGCGTTAAACACGAGGACGCCCCACGGAATTTTGTTTACGGCTTTGTAACGACACGGCGCAATAAAATCACGGATAACGTCCCTTTAAGTCGACACTTAGTATTGGGGGAGAGGAAATCATGTTACATTAGTAACAAATAGATTTTCAATGTTATCACCGGTCGGGCGCTGCGCCGCGGATCTGTATCGACAAATCTATCGGAGACGGGCGCGCGCGCAGATAAAAGGTATCGAATGATTGCTGTAATGACAATTTATACTCGGATCCAGTTGGATATGTAAACGAGGATGCGCCACGTACAGCTCGGTGCCGGCGAGTGATGGGGACCACCCGCGTCACCAAACAACCGATATTGATACGATAGACAATATCTGTCTCTTGTATTTTACTGACACTTAAAATGTTTCAAAGAAAATGATGAGCCGTTGATGGCGCTTTTATGGAAAACTTATTGGTGTTGTCATCGCCCGTTCTGATGAGAACACACTTTATTTTGAAGATAAACCGCTTTTTTTTTCTTTTACTTAACGACAACGGCCTCACACTCGACCCCAATTTTACATGATGTTTAATAGGTAATATGATGGTGAAGCTCGATTAAGGAATACTCTAACACTATATATTAATAGACAGTATACAGGAAAATTATTTTAACCGGATTTACTATATGACAGTGAGGTAGGGGGATGTAAGCTAGAATGATGTACACTGCAAGTCTCGTTCCGCAATAACTCAACCAGCTAAAACATCTTTTAAACCGGAACACAGTAATATATGCACTTTACTGGTTAGCGGTAGAAATAGGAGTTGCGGTGGTAACTAGACGGTTCCCGGCATAAAACACCTATCAGCAGTAAGTTACTTTACTATTGACCTAAGTCTTTAGTACTTATAAAAACACGACTCCATCACTTAATCTGGAGTACTTTAACATTTTTATAAACAATTATCATTATAAGAAAAACTCTAAATTAAAAGAGGTTTAATTGTTTGAAATTCCTTTAAGTTTTTCTTTTAATCTTCGTAATTACTTAGACGGACGCAGCATCAACTATTTGTATACAAAAACACATTAATAAAGGATATCTCCTTTTACCTTTTATTGTGTAATATATGTAAAAATTATAAATATCATCTGTACGTCATAAAGCGTCCAATTAAAATAACATGTACATAGAAAAAAAACCTCTCGCTTAATTGGCAACAAATTGTATATGAAATCTAAACTTTAAATAATGATGTGACTGATCCGTTTGAAGGAGAAGAAAAAAAAAAAGCTTAAATTACTCACCACGAGCTCCGTAACAAATGGCGGCTCGTTAATCAGCAGTCGCTTTGTAAATAAATCATCTATTTCATGATTATTTTGACTCTCGTTTTTAATTCCGCTTGGATCATTTGTAAATATGTTGTCGTGGTTAAAAACAATTATGAGCAATTTTTTTTTTTCATCTACCACGAGATCATAAGTTGAGAACTGCTGTACTGCTGATGGCTGAACCGCAAAAAAAAGTTTTACGTAAGACTATGAATGAAGCGATAATCTTCAAGAGGGTGAACACTTAGAGATGTGTGAATATCTATATATAAAATGAAAATGCTCTCTGGTTGTTCGCCAATCACGTGAAAACTAGTGAACGTATCGACACGGGAACATGAGCATTCGACGCGGCTTGATTTGTAGATCGTCATTTTATTTCTAATTAACTTTTAATATTAATGCGGTTGCTATAGTAACGGTTGGTATAGAAAGTCATTTGCGGTTGCGGTCGCTCTCAAGGAACACTTCAGTCAAATTTCAAGTCCAATTTTATACTACGGCCAGCAAAGTAGAACGGCTACTTTATGTATCTAGTATATATAACAGAATATGCGATCTATAAGATCTCATCTGGAACCATATTAACATCTTTCGAAAAATAAGTATGATATGATGAAACTTCTAAGTTAAGTGAACGCGGGAATCGTTAAAGTTAAAACAGTTGAAGTATTATCATCATCAGCTGATGGATGTCCACTAAACATAGGCCTGCCCCTAAGATCTCCACATACATTCATAATGGCCTCCGGTACCGCTGGACACCAGAAGCTGTCGAAGAATGGGGGTTCATAAGGGGGTGATTTGGACCATTTCCCACCACGCGTGCCAAATGCGGGTTGGTGAGAGCCAGAGCCTCGTTTGTCTATTATAAAGTGCATTACGAGCAGGTGAGGTTGGTTTGGATCCCGTGAGCTGTAAGGAACCTCATACACCCTCACTTATAGTATCAATTGTTAACGGTGTTAAACTTAACATACCGCCTTTTTTGCTCAGCGGTGAAATTTAATTGAATAATATCCGGCAACAGAATTAGAAATAGGTAAGTAAGTAGCGGTTAATTATAAATTGATTCAGTGCGGACGATTCATACATTAGCGTCAGTGAGCGCGCTGTCACGCGCGGCCGAGCGTGAAACCGCAGCGCACGCGCACGCGCACGAGCACCCCCACATGCGCACGCGCATACTTGCGAGCTAGCTTCTCGGCTTGTTTGAAAAGCAAACGGCGCTCCCGTCACGCGACTTCGATACTCATCTATGTTAAATGAATCAAACGGTCCAATTAATAATCCCACTATTGGGACTAAAGGATGAGAGTTCGTGTTTATCATACATCCATGAAAGCTGTTGCTGTAAGCTCAAGCTCAGCGAAGACCTCTTCTAACTTCTCAGCTTGTTTGGAAGGAGAGCGGCGCGCTTGTCGATCATTCATCTGTATTAAAATTAATCGGTCCACGTAATTTTCCCACTACTGGGAACGAACAATAAATAGAGACTCAAAGCCCCCGTTCACTGAAATAGCTAAATGGATTTATCATGTCCATAAAAGCTGTTGCTGTAAGCTTAAGTTGACATATCCAATTCTCTTTTTCTAATACAACCTCTGTATATATTTACCATCAAGAGATGATAAGTGATAAGCTTTACCATAACGGCACGGCGCTAGTTAGGTTGATACCCATAACACCATTTTCTGCTCGTCGCTTTGAGATGGTCGGTAGAATCAACATCATCAACAGCCAATAGATGTCCACTGCTGGACATAGGCCTCCCACATCGATCGGCTTCGCGTTGCTCGCAACCATTAACTTCTCGCGATTTTCAAAACGTCGGAGCTTATAACTATATAGTAGGATATTTATACAACACTATTCTGTATAACTTCTAATAAAATATAAGTCTAGATTATAAGGTCTAGAAATTAAATCATAATACTTTACAAAATTATTACTTTTTCATGAAGTCTGATCATTATTACGTGGGAAGGCGGACGTAATTTTCGAAGATATGCAAAGTATTTCCTATTTGTACTTCCATTGTCGACAATGGAATCCATTTCGCGAATGCCTGAGCCAAGATGAGACCTAGGTTTCCCAGGCATAAAATATCATGCGGTGCATCTACGGTAGTTTATTGGTTGAGGGGTTCGCGTGAACGCAATGGGATGTCAGTGGCGAGTTTATTTATTTGTACCGCCTGTTGGTGCAGCAGCCATATTAATTTGTTTAAGGATTAATACTGGACGCGAGAGATAATTTTATGATACATAAATTACCATAAAAATCATATAAAAGCCATATGTAATTTTTTAATATTATTTTTATGTATCATTAGTATCATTAGTGCCTTTTTTAACTAACGAATTAAGTACAGCCTTTCAAAGAACAGCTCATCAAGACCATTAGTCCGTATACGCCCAAAGGTCAATTTTCAGTGGTCATATAAACGCACACAGGGATGTAAGTGGTCCCGCACAATAACTCATGGGAACAAGCCAATCTCCCTCGCTCGTGGTACACCCTGATAATCAACAGACGAGGCTTTGGCTTCCGTCAACCCTCGATGTACCAGCGTGGTAGGACATACGACAGCTAGTGGCCAGCGGTACCGGCGGACATGCTATATGTGGAGATCTTTGGGTGAGGTCTATGTCCAGCAGTAGACGTCTATCGGCTGATGATGATGATATACCTTCACACAGCAGTCAATGGGTTAATCGTCGAGAATGTTTGAGCAGGATGCACCAGCGGACGGTCAACCCGTCGCCCGCTGCGACCATAAATCCAGATGTAGAAACAAAACTATTGCGACAGCGCACCTCGCCCGTGTCGCTGGAATTACTATGAGATCGTTAACTCTTTACTCCAGTTCAAATCATTTCGCTTTAATCACCTCAACTTTGTAAAAGGCTTTGTTTATAATTTCAAGTTCCTCCGGGCATTTGTAAGCCTGAGCTTCTGTACTATATTTATTATATTTCTTTACTTAGTTATAAATGTATCTCTTATTAGCCTTTCTCTTTCTTTCTGTTTTTTCTTTGTTTCTGTTTTTTATTTCTCGTTCGTTCTCTATTCTATTTCCTTCTTTCGTACATCGTTCTTAAATCAGGGAGACAGTCGTGCGTTATTTATTGTTTTCACTCTTGTTCTAGGTTACTTTTCTTCTTACTTTCTAACATTTCGTTTAATTTTATTATCATATCGTCTTACTTATTCTCTATACATACTCTTGTTTTTCTTTTTACATTTTCACTCTTTACTTACTTTCTATTATATATCTTACATATTTGTTATTTCTTGTAATTCCAAGTTTGGATACTCTGTTGTATGTTCTTCTTCTTCGTCGGTTCCACTCTTGACCGGAAGTTTAACGACACTTCGCCGTTTCTCTCTGATGACCGCCTTCCTAGTGTATTCATACATTGGCAACGATGATGAGCCGTTACCTGCCGCAAATTTAGATTAACTGAAACATGATCTTTTGGAAGCAAGAGTTGATAGTCTTCACATAGTTAGATTACAGGCTGCGGTTACCGCTCAACATCAGCTGGACCGCATGCCTATTTTCCACTTAAGTAGTATAAAAAAAGGCCTTGGATCCTAGTCCACGAGCCCAGTATGAGATGAGCTGCAAGAGTCGCTGTGCCTTGCAAGCGCTTACATCATCAGAATCTATAACTTGCATAATAGGTAAGTTCAACCGTTTAGAAACTAACAAACTGTAGAACGACACAATCGATAAGTACTGATGCTCTTTGCGTTGAAGATAATGGAGCTTTCGCTCATCTTACAATGTTATGAGACAAATTTGTGGGTTTATTTGCCGCATACGAGCGCATTTATTTGCCGAATCGGCGGAATCGCCTATTTGCCGGTAATAAGCGGCTCGCCGCGCCGAATTTTGATTGCGAGTGATTGCCCTCAATTTGTTACAATCGCACCGGCGTTTCGTAACACCACCCTATCATTTTCTCAGAAGAGGTGATAAACACGCCAAAGGTTGTGAATTAAGATCAATTTGTGAGAGCTTTCGTATTTTCCGCGGGTACGTGAGCGGCGTAGGAGCGCGCCCGGACTCTGGCGTGTTCATAACCAGAATTGGTTGGCCTTGGAGGCGGATACAAACCAGTGAACATCACTAGTCGTTTGCTAGTTCCAGATGTTGAGTAACAACCACGAGGCCTCAACATTTTTACAGAGAAGATCCCTATTTTAGGTGCGACGAGCTTATGTTACCTATCTCTATAGAAGGATATGAGTGCTCCAGTATCATACAATACTTAATTATTAATGTTAACAATAAAGATATTATGTTTTAAATGTTACATAGCTTTATTGTTATAATACAATTGTAGCCATTATTATATGTATTACATGGAAAAATTAATCGGTTCTGAATCAATCTAATTATTTCTAAGCTCTCGACGATCTACGATCACGTTCAACTATTATCACCATTTCTCTATGGATTATTCTTCTTTATGGGTTAGTAATATAAGAAAAGAAAATATTTCTGATTAAATATAATCCTAGAAACACAATCTAAATATTCATAGAAACATTTATTATTCTCCTTAACATTACTTTGCACAGTACAGTTATTCACCATTTGAACAGTGAAATTCTCATTGAGATGGTTAAATAAAAACATGTTAACGTATAATGGTACGTGTGAACTTTGAACCTTGACAATACCATCGTCGAGTGGTGAACACAATATTAATTCGGTACAAAGCGAGCTGATGTTATACGTGTCTCGGCCGCCCGTCCGCCCGTCCGCCGCGATCCTGACATCCCACTTTCGCCTCCTTTCATCCGCGCGCACCAACAAACGATTCAATATCAGTCGGTTTCGCGATCTAATGAGCACCGCATTCGGGCACCGAAATACTAACAATAGATCTAATCAGCGTCCGGATATCACAAATCACTACCGTTACCGCCGTAATTCGTAACAGATTTTAATCATCTCCCGATTCAGCGCGAGCACAATGATCGACATGTCCACCGCCCGGAGACGGACACAAAGGAAATGAAAGTGTTGAGTCCGTTAACGATGTTTGGGTTTGGTGCCGCGCGAATCACGGCGACACTCTTTGACGGAGCTGATTTGGTGCCAAGCTTGTCGTGACATAATCCATTATGGCACTTTCTCTATCCAGTGACGCTGTGTCGCGTCTATAGTATTAAAATACAGTTCTTTAATAGTCCCTTGGAAGGAAGAGCTACGGCCAAGTGGTTGTCACATATCAACGAAAGCTGTTGTACTAGGAGTATGTCGGTTTCCTCACGCTTTTTCCCGTCGCCGGAAGCTCGAGCACAGTGGGGAACGAAAGCGCGTTTCTTTTTACGGTATAATCAAATCGAGATGCTTTTTATCGGCCACCTATTGAATAGACCTTCAAGAGACGTGTATCTCAGGATCTACAGCAAGCCAAGTGTACAGATTGTTACTGAGTTCTGATTTCCCAAGGTAGTATACGCAGTAAAATTACTGAAATATAGTGTTTTGTCTCATCCCCTTGATGTATGTTATATCAAAATTTGCGAAGTATTAAAAATCTAGCATAAAGCTAAATCGCTTTAAAGGTTTAACTGAAATTCAAATTATAGAGAAGTATACTCTTATTCATACCTTAAAAAAAATTATCTTAACGATTCAAAGTAAGAAGTTGTACGTTCATCTGACCGGAACATGTCGCATAAATTAGGATAATATGTTCTGCATCACATTTTGCTTACACCCTCAAGGGTCGATCAACAAGATCAAGATCGATCTCAAGATCTACAGTGTGAAATCTCATCAATATATTATCATCAAACAAGAACGCTGTATTTTTTTGCTAAGTACCGTTCGGCGGAGGAAATAGATCAGCTATCAATCTGCTGAAGTACCGACGAGTACAATTTCAGAATCGGTGATTTAAGAGCTATCAATCAATGGACAGAATCGCAGATCTACGTGTATCTAGATGACGAATTTAAAGATAAATTATTCAGTTCTTCACACATCGAAGTAAATCAGAGCAATCTTAACACTACATTAACCTTATAAAGCGTGGTTAAGGCCGTTCCGCCCAAATGTACCTTTCTCGTGGTAAATCTTGACTTTAATGTTGCATAATGAAGGCCTGGCTGTGAATTGCTCCGCAGCATACCGAATACTGAGAAATTTAAATATGTTTCTTCTAAACGAGGAATTTCTGGTGATGCTGACGAGGGCTATTGGATACTTGATTTACTGTTTAGACGTTCTTAACTATGCATCTAATCTTATACTGTAAAAATTGTGGTTTCACTGTCATTGTCATCAGTCAGAAGGGTGTTCTTGTTTAGGACAAACCACTATCGCAATTGTTATACGGTGACGCAGTAATATGACCTTTACTATCTGCTTATGTCCAATTAAAGAATATTTAGTTAATCGACTTCATGGTACAGGGGCGCATTGATGTCACATGCAAATCTTTGGTTCTTAGCAATATTAGAGCCTTTTTGTGCATCTACAATATATCTATTGTATGTTGTTCTGTGTCTATTTACTTTTTAATAAATAAAATGCAGTGACTAATCTTATATGGAGTTATGATTGTCGATCGGAGGTGAGGTATTCAAAAAATTTCTCCATCGCTACTCGAAACTCGCTAATAATTCGGGTAGCAAAAATAAGTGGTTGTAAGGAGAGTTTAAATACCGGGAGTGCTCGGACGGAACGTGTAAAAGCTGACGAACAACTCGAAGTGCGAGGGAGCAAAAAGTGTCGGGCACCACCCCTTTTATACCAAAAAAAACCCGAGTACGCTTAACGGTACCCCATTTCAAAATAACCCGATGGCCGATCACAGAAACCAAAAACACAGCGCATAAATTATTCATACCGCGTACCCACATTAAACTTCATTATAATATCCAATGCGCCTGCGCCGCTCCGATCTTTAATTTCAATATTCTTACGCAATTTTTTTCTCTGATACATTTTCAATGTTACAAAAGAAATAAGTAAGAAACGCATTGAAATTACACGAGCACATTTTTATGCAAACGAGTTTCGCTCGTGGGTGTAAAAGTTTTTAATGTCATGTTACACTTTCCCGGGCGACGCGCACTCTGTCATTATTGCCACCCCATTAAACTGCACCCGTGGGGGCAGTGGATGGCCGCTTGCCCTCTAACAAAGTTCCCTTCATCGATCCCAAAGGAAAATAGAGTTTGAATAGTAGTATGGTTTTTCGAACTTCATCATCATCATAAGTCGATAGATGTCCATTGCTGGACATAGGCGTCATCTAAAGATCTCCACATCAATTGGTCCAGCGTTGCTCGCATCCAGTGGGCTCCCGCGATTGTCACCAGATCGTCGGTCCACCTTGTGGGAATCCTCCCAACACTACGTCTTCCGGTATGCGAGCGCCACTCGAGGACCTTACTGCTCCATCAGACGTCTATCCTTCGAACAATGTGGCCTTCCTTTGAACTCACTAAGCAATAACTATGTTCTCTCATGTTCGCCAGCGTATTCATCCAGGATACGATTGTCATATGAAGTGGAAATTAAGAAAGCAACCTTCGATCACCCTTAAAAACAGAAATACTTAGTTTAAGACTTGATACTGCTTTAAAGGAAAAAAAGCTTTAAATGCTTTCCTCTATTTTGTTACTTTATCTATGTAAGTCAAAATTCTTTAATATTTGAATTGTAGACTGACAAGCTAATAAAATTTCTAAACTTCAGAATAAGGTTGTAATGCAGTATAAATATCTTAATAAGCGTTATAAAAAATTTCATAAAACAAAGATTTGGTTTAAAAAAAAACATATTATTAAATGTATTTATTTAAACTTAAAGTATTTGTGCGTCTATGAAGAACATGGGACATAACCATATCGCTCCCCATCGCTGTAACGAATGGCTCCGCAGCACACCGGACGGTACCGGACACCCACCTAATGGCACCCTCGTAGACCTGGCCGCGGTTAATGAGCTGACCAATCATCGCGTCTTATCTTTTAAACTTGAAACAGAGTCGCGGGCGTTTAAATGGGAGCAATTCGTTTGTAAACTCACTCCCATAAAAATTCCTGGTATGCGCCCGAGTGGAAGTTTAACGATCTATTTATCAACGATCAAAAGAGGAACGGAAAAAAAAATTGTTTCTGAATGTATTTAACCACTTTTCATCATCATCATTATCGTCAGCTGATAGACGTCCACTACTAGACATAGACCTACCCCAAAAATTAGTACGTTTGTAGCAGTTCATTTGAGGGAATCTGGACCATTTCCCACCACGCTCGCCCAATGCGAGTTGGTGGGCGCCAGAGCCTCGTCTGTTGATTAGCAGGGTGCACCATGAGCAGGTGAGGTTGGCTTGGATCACGTGGGTTGTTGTGCGGAATCCCTTACACCCCTCAGCTATATATATAATCGCTATAACTTTTTCCGCTTATTCTTAGAGTAGTAAAGTATTTTAAAGTCAAGATTTAAAGATAAGAGACTAACCAACCCATGTGGCGCAATGGTTAAACTATTGCTTTATAACAGGCTTCTGGTTCCATTCCAGTGATGGGCTTATTACCAAGCCACCTGTCTGACTACTACATTTATATAGTAAATCTGCCGCAAGAATTATCTCTGTGTTTCGTCTGTCAATGAGAACGAGATTCAGAGTAAGCTTATTCATTCATATCCAACATAGCCTAACAGATTGCTAGGCTTAAGTGGCAGTGGGCAGGGCACATCGCTCGAAGGACCGACAGCTGATGGGGCAGTAAGGTCCTCGAGTGGTGCCCTTGTACCGGTAAACGTTGTGTTGGGAGACCTCCCACAAATTGGACTATCTGATGCGAATCGTCGAAACCCACTGGATGCCAGCAACGCGGGATTGATCGATGTGGAGATGTTTCGGTGAGGCCTCTGTCCAGCTGTGGACGTCTATCGGCTGATGATGATTATGATGTTTATTCAAACTGAACCGACTGGTGCGAAGAGTTCAGATTGCTTATAAAGCAACTTGCCTAACTTAACTGCTAACTTTGAAATGACACGATGAATAATTGAACGTGTGTCACAATCGAAACACTTCGGCGCGATGTACAAATTGACATTCGCGAGATGTAAGAAGCGGTAGCCATTAGTATGTACCTCACACGCGCAGCCGCTGGCGAGGTCCTCGGGTTAATTGATCACATTCGCTTTCGCGATGTGATTGACAAATGTAAGGAAAAAAAAAGAGGCCCGGGTTCACGCCGCGGAGACCTTTAACTTGACGCTCGATGATTCGGCGGGTCAAAGGTACCCGTTAACTTCGCACTGCCGCCTCTCAAGTTAATTCAAGTGTCCATCGGAGAGAGTGTCCGATAGCGGAGAATATATTACGAAAGGTAGGGGATATGGAAAAAGTCATGGTTGAGGAATATCTGGGAATGGACTGGCATATCTGCTGGACGGGCGTCCGAATTGTTCCGCCGAACCAGGGACAGGAAGTACTGTACCACGCTGATCGCCAACCTTCACTAGTTGGAGAGGCACGTTTAGAAGTTATAGTATAGAAATTTTCTTTTGTTTCCTTTGCTGTTTACGAATGCGATTTTTTTTTTATTTATGACTTCATAGTTTGTTTAGGTGTATAAACAATAGTAATTACTTGTTTAATACTCTATTTAGTGACTACTGTGTCATGTGCTTTGTAGGTCTCTGTTGATGGATGCGGTCTAGGTGAATATTACCGCATCTTCTGGTTTTGGTGATAAACACTATTGTGGAAACATTACTGTGTTCCAGTTTGAAGGAAGCTGTAGTTAATGTAATTCTTGGGGTAATGAGATTCAACATCTTATGTCTCAAGGCGACGAGCGCAATGTGGTGCTGTGTATATCGTCCTAACTAGTGTCAATTTCGTATGAGCAGGCGTATCACTTAATATGTAGTGAACGTCCCGTTCGTCTCGTCGCTTTGTTAAATAAGAAAAAAAACTCACTTTATTGACATGAAATTTTTTATTGCTTTTTTATGTTCTATTGTAACTTTATGAGCTTTTTTCTCCATTTCTATTTATCGCAGCTCAGAGATTTTGTTGATAAAGTATAGTGCTTATCTTAAAACCGACAAATTTATATGGGTGGTCTGTCGTAACCGTCGCGTTACCGGTAACGAAACACCGTAACTACCGAAATTTGTAGCTGCAACATAAAAATTAACACGGGTCATTTTAAATTGCAAATCGTGTCCATTAACAGCGTTCAGATGAATGTAGCTCTTAGTTCATTGTTATAAGACGGCGCGCCGCCCACGCTTTGTTCCGCCGTTATGTTTGTTTTAAATACATTTGAATAAATACTTAATTATGTTAAACATCTAATCAGTGGTTTGTTGATTTGTATAATAAATTAACGGACGAGCAGCACCGCCGGTGTACACCGTAAAACACTCGGGAGTGATGTACGCAAGCGGCAGATAATGGTAATGAATGTCGGCAGATAAGATTACAAAAATGTTATGTTATATATGAACAATATGCGTAAATTAAACTTCTATAGCAAATTTAATGAAATTCAGTAAATTTTTTGATATAAGTTAAAAGTGTAAATATCCTATTGTTTCCACTTAAAACTAAGTTTTCTCTTATAAGAGACAGTTATGGAACATAATTCACAACACCCGGCTTACCTAACTTTAGGGTCAACGGAAATCGCAACTACTCGATAACTGTTCTTCATGTTTCTCACCTATCATCAAGCTTAAGTTTAAGACTGAACCCGAGCAACTTGGTGCTGTATAAAGCTCCTCCATCACCTCACAAGTTAGCCACCACCGCTTATGCTTTCGTATCGATAGTTAAAATTTATTGTTTAACTGAGCTATTACTCTCGTATTTGTAATTGACCCGCCCAAATTCATGATTTCCTTTTAAATTTACGAGCTTCTCTCAATTGTAAATAGTCGACTAATTAGTATCGAGTTATAAAACTGTTTGAAATCAGATAATGAAGTATTAAACGATTCAGATGCACGGCGCGATATGCACACGCACACGGTAACTTATTCAAAGTGGTAGTGAAGTTTACACAAGTATTTTAATTAAAAAATAAGGCTTCACATACAAAATACAGCTTTGTTGAGTTCGAAATATATATGTTATTATTTAAGGGATTAATATCATATATTTTATAGAATGATACATCCTTACGAGTCCTTAAAAGAGACTGATATAACGTGTCGACTGTAGTCATTGTTGTGACAAAATTCACCCGTCGCGATTTGAGCTCCGCGAGCGGGCGCAGGCGCATCTCTTGGCTCGGAGGCTGTGCAGCATCCAGTTCTCGGGTCCGTTATAGCAAAACAAGCACACCGGGAGGCGAGTCGACGCTCGACAGAAAATTGAATCGGCCAACATTATCGCGCGACAAAAAGCTGGCAAATTGATTCGGTGTAGCAAATTGCTTGCGGCGAGTCGCGCGGGCGCAACCCGCCGCCGTGCGGCCGCTCCTCTGACTTATTACGCGTCAAAGCAATTGCGCTTCAATTTCGTTTGTAGCTATTGTAATCAAACTAACCACAGACATAAGGAGACCTGCGACCTACGAACATCCGTACCTTCATAAATGTGTGAAAACATACTACAATTTTTTACAACTACCTTATGATACAACAACAATAACCAGCGGCCGGAAACTAAAGTGAGAAAGGGTTTTAAGAATTTTGTTTACAGTTTAGTTTGACAGGCTGTTTAAATAAGAAAAAAAACACTTGGAGATGATAATGACGATGATAAAGAAAATGGATTATTTAGCAATAACTAGGGTTTCAATGTCTAACTCTTTATGTCAATGAACAATATTATCTACAAGCTGAATGTTTAGTTAACTGTAAAAGTCGATATAAAAAAGTTGATACCATTATGGACTTCCGAAAAAAATTTAATAAACCTTGGCGATTCCGGAAGGAAACGAAGGATGCTTTGAGCGAAAGGAGGATCAGTTATTAATCAGTGTTACTTTATAAATACAATAGGAATCACTTAAAAGAGAGTAAGAAACGAAGTATTGATGTAAGTGAACTTTATTAGAAACGGCTTGATTACGGTCACACCCTATTACACAATTGAGACAACTTCTAAAGCGATATTGTAATCAACAAGTAAATATTTAAACAGCAGTTCAGACTGCAGTAAAGTAAAAAAAAATAATACAGTAAACAAATTAGATACAATATAATATTTCCATGGGGATACGTAATGGCGGAGGTAGAGTGGGATTCAAGTCATCAATCACGCGACACAACATGTGACCGATATTAATAATTATGAATTCGATAATAATTTATATAGCTTTTAGAAGTTTACTGTTCTATATGCAAATCAACGGTGATTGTCACCTCAATGACATTTGATCTTTGTCCACTATTGGACAAATACAAACAAAACAATTCCGACGAATAATTTAAAGCTAACAACACAGTATTAAGGAAAATAGCTTACGTTCGTGGGGTAGTAGCGAAACAAGGACAAGCTGGACGTTTACCCGTTTTGTTCACCCGAATGTAAGTGATACCATACATGGCGTTAGTGAGGACGGACACAGCACTTTATTGAGATCGTCGCGTTAAGATATAAGATGGTAAAGTATCGCTAGCTACGGCGGACATTACCGTTTATCGGCTGCGGAAAGAGGTGCGATGGTACCTACTTAGATCTTGAGTAACAGAGACCTATCATCAGTAAAACGACTGAATAAGATTGTTTTATAAAAAAAAACAATCTTATTCAGTGATGTGCCTACTCGAGGGACCCGCCGCAAGCTCCAAGCTAATCTGAATACGCGACCTGTTTCAGCAATCAGCGTGATTTATTTCGAATGAGACGCGTTGTCCCCCATTGCCATTCAGCTGTCAATCCTGCCCCCTTTTGAATGGTTTCGTATAAATCGTCACACTCGCTGAAGGTTCTATGCGGCCGCTACGTTGGCGTTAAGCTACACTGACATATGCTTAATAACTTAGAGAATCTTCTGCGCCAATGACCTTTCAGTGAAATCAATCAATAAGAGTACAGCAGCAAAGCAATCAGCAGGAGTACAAAATTTACGGTCAAAATATAGTCAATAGAACTTATCTGATTAATTTCTGTATGACCTTAGTCTTGGGTGGATTTTTCATTATAGATGTTAAGATAAATATATATTTTTTTTACTTTTAAGTTCTTACTTAACCACAATCTCACCTGGTATTAAATAACTATATGGTTTTAGTTAGGGTGCAACTGAAACCTATGAATTTTCTTTATAATTTTAATATTTATTAGTTTGTTAATTTATAGATATTCTGTTAAAGTTAGGGTTGATGATATCAGTCATCATGAGCCAATAGTCGTCGACACATACAGTCGGCATGACATCCGGTACCGTTGAGCACGGGGGCCGTCGTCTGTAGGGATTCATAGGGGCGGGATTTGGATGATTTCGTACTACGCTGGCCCAATGCGGGTTGGTGGGAGCCAGAGCCCCGTTAGTTGATTAGCAGGGTGCACCACGAGCAGGTGAGGTTGGCTTGGGTCCCACAAGTTGTTGTGTGGGATCCTTTACACCCCCAATCATAGCAATGGTTATCCTAATGAATCCTTATCTAATGATATTGAATCAAAACGTAGTTTCTTTGATAAGTTATACGACAAGCGTGAAATATATTTTATGGACGTAATAAAATGCGTTTGTAGAAACATTTATTCGCTGTCCTCAATAAATATCGTTTGATTGGACGCTGGAAAATGGATTCAGCAATAAAATTGTCACCTTCAAGTATTTTTTAACATATGAATATATGTCAATAGTTGCCGATTTGAATGTATAGGTCAATATGATTTTATAGCTTTGATGTGCATCGTATTTCATTAATTGTTGTTATATATTATTTTTATATACAGCTAGTTAGGATGTTAAACACTCAACCCTCTAGTCTCGGGCTAGTAAGAATATGACTAAGGTAAACCCTGCCTGTCGTAGAAGGGGACTGGTCTAGGAGTATCGCGGGTCTTGAGAGTGGAGGCCCATATTGCTCAACAAGCGGACCTGCGTGGGACAGTGTATAGCTCAATGATGGTGCCTAGGAGCGTCAGACTCCTCCTCAGAGATGTGCAACAATTAATATAAAGGGGCACCGGTGCATTCTATAAAAGATCCCAGAGCCTCTCCGAATATACTGGTGCAATCCACCAAAATGGTTTAGTGAGTGAGAATCTCACATAACCCTGGCTTACCCACGGAAACAGGGTATCTTTCGAAGGTTTTCCCCGAATAAATAATAGTTCAGCAGCAGAAGAATTGCGGTGGCCTACCATTAGTTATTATTTTTAAACAATCATCATCAGCCGATAGACGCCCACTGCTAGACATAGGGTATCGTTGAGCACTAGAGAGCGTCGTTTTTAGGGATTTCCATCCCTTATGGGGGTGGTATGGTTGTACAGTAATGTTCAGCGAAATCAAAAGTTCTTACTGATGTGGAATATATGCTGCTTGAGCTATAACAATTTATTGTAAGTAAATTTTAAGTAATTAAGCTTAAGGTTTTGGATTTATTTAGGTTAAATGTAAAACTCGTATCGTACACAAATATGTTTAAGTTATCCACCTATGTTTATTTACCTTACATCCCTCGCAAGTGAAGGCGCCGAAGTGAAATCCGGCCGCGGGCTCGCCGCACACTTTGCATTGCTGGTTCATCTGTAATGAAAAAGAAAATTGTCAAGGTGCGCAAATGCCTTTTTGTATAATTAAGCAGCAGTGCGATATAGCTGTGTAAAAAAATATAACATTTAACTTAATGACCAGTATTATGTTCATTGGTACTAGTCGTTTGTATAAATAGAACATTTCGAATATTTCTGTAAGTAAATATTTGCCACCCACCCGCATTAGTTGTTAGTTGGGGTGTGAAAGGGTCCCGCACAAAAGCTACGGGACCCAAGCCAACCTCACCAGCTCTTCGGCAACCTGCTAATCAATAAACGAGGCTCTATCTCCCACCAACCGCCATTCGGACAGCGTGGTGAGAAATGGCCCAAGTCCCCCCATATGAACCCATATAAACGATGGCATCTGGTGCCCTGCGATGCGGCTAGCGCCAGAGAGATCGATCTGGGGATCTTTGGGGTATGCCTATGCCCAACAGTGGACGACTATCGACTGATGATGATGATGACATTAGTTGGTGAATGCCACAAACGGTAAGTTGCAAATAGGAATATATAAAATGCAATGAGATTTGTTTCTTTATGTTTGATTGTTTTGTTTATTGTAATAATAATATCATGAATGAAAGGGTTTTTTGTTGACTATCGCATATTTAAGTTATAATGAAACTTTAAACTATATTAAGCATAGTAAGTTCTTGAATCTACAAATAATTAACAGAGATCATTAGGAATTGAATTGCCTCGTCTGTGTTGTTACAAACGTATCATAGTTTGTTATGACATAGTATTTAAAAACAAACTGTTAAAAAATCACTTATCTAAGTAAATAACAAGTTATACTCTCAGCATGTTAACGCGGTGCCGCACTAATGAAACTTATGATAAATTGAATGCTTTACAAAACGCGATATAATTCGAGTGCGATCATACTGCGTGTACGAGACGAATGTTAAAAAAAAAATCTCGACTCGGTCCGAATGTAAAACGCGATAAGTGGTTCAAGTGTTGTGATTATTGAAAGTCGAGGGTCGAAAATTGGGTCCTGCGCACTTCTAAAAAAAAAACTTTAAGATAACATTGGAGTCACGAATGTGTAATAAGCTGTCAAACGCGGACCAAGGTCGTTTCAATTAAGTTGAAAAAAAAATTCACTTATCGTGCGTCATAATGTTATAGTTCAATCGATTATTATAATAGTAATATTATAAAATTTGTATCGATTCATTTTACATATGTTTATTTCTTTTTTTATAGTTGCAACACAATTTTTATGACCATGTACCTCGTACTTGGTAGCTTACTACCATGTTTACTTGTTATTGGGTTTGTTTTATTTTATTTAGCAGTAGCACATGTTGTAACACAAACCCTGCATTATTACCTGCTCAAGTTATTTTGTGTATTCCGAGACATTTTTTTTATTTAGAAATTAATTGAACGTTTGTGTCTATGTGATTTTTTTAGATAATAATTATATATAGTTATAAAACTGACCAACTTCAGTCAGATATTGTAAATCTATCGACGTGATAGAATGTCTATGGTTCTCTCATTCACGCATGTAAACTTCCAGCGTATTCATAAACGAGCTAAGTTATTACTTAACATCTTGTGTTAATGAAATTGCTATTTAGTGACAGTTTCAAAAACAGTTACAAAGGAATGCATTATTCCGCTTATAAGCATGTATATAGAAAAAATATCGTTGAACTTCTCCGTAGCAACTCGATTGCCTGGGCGCAAGCTCTGAAAACCACGTAACCCATATTGTATTGATGAAACGAATCAAAAAATTGAAAAAAAAAAAATTAATGAGATATGAACTAAGTAGCCGATCGATCACGTCATCGGAGATTAAATCATTAATAACTGACGTGTTTATCAATGGGTGCACGTTCAGCCGCACACGGTTCGGTATCCCAGGTCGATGCCTGATCACTTTAAAAAATATTATCAAAGGAATGTTTTTTTTTTGATAGGATAAGAAAAATATGAAGATAATAAAGTCAACTGCTCTTATCAATATCTTAGGTTGAGACGAGCACGACAATCATCTTATGATAGCCACTTTAGGTTTCGTGCCTAAGTCTTATTACCTTAATAATTTCAATATTATGTCCAATCCCTTCATCTCTTCCAACTACGATATGGTAACATTATTGCTAAGAGCTACATATAAGTGTCCTAATACTAGCTTTCGGAGATGTATTGTGAGAGATTTGCTACTATAGCAGTATATAAACTTTTTTAGGTCCTTGAAAACAGTCTTGTTAGGTACCACCGCAGCGCCAATTTCTGCTACCATATAATAGTATACTAGCATTACTCTGTTACAGTTTGAATGGCATTGCAGCTGGTGACATTATTAAAGTAATGAGATTTAATATTTTGTGACCACCCCATGGTGCATAGTTTATCATCCTTTTACAATCATATTGATTTAGAAGGGCGTTTCACTTTCTACCAGGTGATGTTCTGGATTATCTTATGGCTTCGTGGAAAAAAGGATAAATGTGCTTTAATTGTAACATGTATTATTAAAAAGAAGCAGTGATTATTAAAAAGAGATATGTCGTTTAAGTCTTTTATATGAAACGTTTTTTAAACGATACATTTAGAGAAGTGAGCTTGCAATTCTGTTGTTACATAAATCAAACCAAGTGACTTGCAAATGTTGATTTCATGTTAGTAAAAGTTTACTTAAGTGGGATGACTTTTTTTAAATGTAAATATTGTAAATTATAAGGTTTAACATGTTAAAGAATTAAGTTGCTATATACGACGCACAGTTTGAGTTTGAGTCGTGCAACGTTACAAATATCCATATCTTAGTACTATTTCTTTGATTGATTTATTGGTGATGATATTCAATGATCGTGATGATTATATTTATAGATTCAGCGATGTTAAAACACTGCATATATATATAGTGCGTCAGAGACATAAAGGACCTAACTGACTGTTTCGCGCAGAAGGTAAGAGCTTACCTTGTAACGTATTATCTTATTCAATTCCGAGGCCATATTTAAATAACGGTAAAGCTTTTTGGTCCTGTGACCACCCTTATATTGTAAATACACTGCCATTAAAACATTGATGGGTTCAGGGTGTTAACATATGAGAGCTAGAATATTTTAGGCCAATCGCTTCACCACCTATGGTCTTATTGCTATTTAATATCTAATGAGCTTGAACATTAGCCCATTTTTTATAAGTAATAAAATAAAAAAGACTGTATATATCCTGTCCATATATCTCAGGTAAGATTAATGCTAAGAGAACCCAATTTTTTAAGTTGAACGCGAAGTTATTCCGATGCCTTATATCCGTGCATCGCGTGCTAACAATGTGTATTTTACTAAACCGATTTCCCTGTCCAGTTAAGAAACAAGTTCACATATTTTCTTTCAAAAAATTAAATAAATGCCCGCTAATAACACGTTGCGGCTCAAGGGTTAACTGGATGGCGTGACTGAGCACTGTTCATTTTTAACAGATTTTTTTTATATTATTTCAACGCGTCAACTGGTACTCGCAAGTTCGGTTTGGATTTTATTGTCACTGGGGGTCACCTCTGTCAACTTATTTTTAAGTTAGAGTAAAATATTTTTACACTGTTCTAATCTTTATTACAATTGGAAATTTAAACACTTAACTCCTCCCCTGTAGCTTTATCTTGATCAGAGACAAAAAAGTTAGGAAATGTGTTGCTTATTTATTAACGCTTGAAACCGATATCTCTAGTCTAGATAATTTAACAAAAACTTTTCATATTAAAAATACTTTTCTTAAAACTGTAACTTAATTTTTTTGCTCATAATAACAATCTAAGACAAGTAATTATAAAAAAAAATATTTCTAATAGTCGTCTAAATGTCGTCTTATATGGTGCAGTACCATCATCTTTATTGTTTAGTATATACACTAGTGATCTAGGTAGGTACCACAACTAGTGAAAACACTGAACATGAGAAGATGCACATAATATAGTGTTGTGTGTATCATCCTAACTAGCGCCGCATTTTTATTAATGTATGTATATAATTACAACCATATAAGATGCACAAGTGGAATACGATGACGGATTGGGTTCATCATATCTACTCCATCTTTGTCCAGCTACATCATTTAAAACACAGCCTCCATCCATTTAATACAGTTACTTCGAACCAACACGCGTATTATTTGTTTAACTTTAATACTGCATTAATTATTTTCGTAAACGAGCGATTTCTTTAACACAGTTACAAAAAAATATGCGATAATTATATTTGCAAAGTGATATTAATGACCATGTAATTAGCAAAGTTGTTCTAACCTTTTTTTTTATTCACCGAGAAGCCAGTGACAAAGTGCCTTTGTGTTGGTGGCTGGTGGTGTATATATATAATGTTGTTTACATTGCGAAAGTGAACCAGATCTTTCTGTTGCTGGATCGTCTACGTAAGTATCGTCAGAGCTCCTATTTTAGCAGCCAACAGTACTGTGAAAACATTACTGTTTTGGTTTGAGGGTCGTTATAGCTAGTATAATTACTGGGGTAATGCGACTTAACGTCTTAGGAGACGAGCACGACGTGCTGCAGTATATACCATATTACTAGCGCTACGTTGTTATGCGTAGACGATACCACTTACCATTAAGTGAACATCAAGTTCGTCTCGTCTCTTGTTAGAATAAAAAAATAATGTCGCCACTTCGGGGACTGAAGACTTCTCTGATAAAGTAAGAATCAAAGCATTTTTCCAGCGCGTTGGCCAAATGGTTGTTAGACATCACAAGTCAATGGAAACTGTTGTTCTTGAAACATCTTAGTTTGCTCACACACGCGCAGAAGTCACATCTATATAGCAACTTCAGTCATGGAGAAAAAAATGAAGAAGACCACGCGTCAGAATACACCAATGCGCTGGACTGATCAAATCAAATTTACGCGGAATCATCCACTACACGAAAGCGCAAGAAAAGCTACACCGCGCCAATAAAAGCGAGGACTTATAAAGCTTGCCAGTAAATCTAATTTGAGGACCGTGACCACTCTGCTAAGAGTGTAACGACGTAGAAGAAGAAGGAAACTAAAGCTTAGCGAGGATAGAACATGCGCCTATACTTTGTTATAGACTAAACTTAACGCCAAGTCTATTTTAAAGCATTAGTGAAGGTAATACTATTCATATCTCTACTTTAAATACAGCAGGGACACGAGACTTTTCTTCACAAGGGTAAAGTTAAGGAGGATTATCTATCATGCAGCTTAAACGCGGAATGGTATACGTGTTTCGTCTTCAAAAGTAAGCAGCAGCAGTATTTGATGTATTTAGATTTCTCCAATATTATTGTTCACCGGAAACACAAGCTTAATAAAGTGCGAATATAAGCATCTCCGAATCATATAGCGCCTTTGTGCTTCCATTTCCATCTCACTTAAAATTAAGTTATCCCTTTTTTTATTTTACGTGGGGGAAATTCTTTCGTATACGTACCCTAGCAGGGCAAAGACAAGTTATGTAGGACTTGCATCGCCTCAAACCCCCACGATACTTCACCATTGTCGTTTTACGGGTCTATGGGAACGTTTTCAGATAGCTCCACGACCCCGCCAGCACCGATTGCACTGCGCAGCTCTATCTCGAGAGAAAAGACCCTCCTTTCCACCTTTATCACTTTACAGCGTGCCCTCTTCTTGGCTTTCTCATAGTCAAGGATCCATCCGAATCCATCACCGAGAGGCCATAGGAACCAAGAGAGAAAACTCTCCCGACTCCCTAAGCTAAGTCATCCCTGTCTCAACTTTTAACTTGATAGCTACTATGCATCATAACATAACTTGGTATTAATTAATATTAATATTAATGTGGGCATCTTCGGGGGAGGCCTATGTCCAACAGTAGACGTCTATCGGCTGATGATAATGATGACAATTGTCGATAACTTCGCCGCGTTTCAAAGGCACACGTATCCAACGCCTTAATATACTCGAAGATCGATTCACTTTGTCAAAGGCATATTTATAAATCGAGCTGAACTTATCGCGGCGGTCATCTCACGGAATATACGAATGGTGGTACGGCTGAATGATATATCAAAGTCCAAAATTTGGGTTGCAATCTTAATAATTTTATCTGATCACGCCGCTTCAAGTGGTGTCGTTGTTTAATTAAGTAATTTCTGATGTATAGCATGAGATTACACATTGTTGATTGTATCGGGCCCGATCTTCACAACGACACTATTTAAAAATTAAACTTGAATGTTTGAACTTAAAAATTCCTCACTGATAGTAGGTATCTATATTATCAAAGTTAATGACAACCCGCGAAGCCTATTTATACCATCAAACAATAGTAAGAAATATTACTATTTAAAGATTCTTCCCATTGAATATACTTCTAGTCTCTTCGCTTTGAATAGAATATAGTTATACATATGTAACTTTCAGCTGTGAAATAGTTCATAGAATAAATGTCCTGAAATTTTTGTTAATATTTGAATATTATTTCAGTTGTTACGTGTGTGTTATATGTAAATATTGTTGTAATGATGTAACAATATTTTGCTGCTGTGGAATATCTCGAATTCATAGTCATGGAAAAGTCGTGAGTAAATTAAGACCCGTGATCAACAATTGCGGCTTTTAATAAAACCAATTTTACCTTCTAAAAAATAAGAAAACCGACCAAAAATAACGACCCTTTAATATTCAGGTTGTTGTTAACTTTGAACTGCGGGTCAAAAAAAGAAGCCTTCGCCGTTTCCAACGTTTGTCACTTAAAACAAACGGACTTCACACTGGAATCTAAAAAGCAACTAGATCGCGACAAAATCGAGATCGCTCCTCGAGAAAAGGAGCAGAGGTTCATAAAAGGACTCGGTGACTAAACATGGACGGAGTAGCGGTGGCATCCTGTTTTGCATGCCCCGACTTGACTCACAATTGATCCAAGTCAAAAATGGTAAGGGAAATTGTCTCACGTCAGGACGTGCGGACGGATGGCGGTCTCGCTATGGTCATTTCGCTGCGAATGTGCTCCCCTGCTGATCTACGACTCCGCCGCGCTGAATACCTGTTGCCTTATTAACTCATATTATTTTTCTTCATTTAGAAAATTATAGAACTACATAACAACGCTAAATATTTTTTTTAACAAAGGAAATTTCATATGCTTATTGAATATCATAATCTATCTACTCTTCGTTAACAAAATGTCTCGTACATGGAAAAAAATGGACGCAGGAAACTCATCGGGCTGTTTATGTCTATATATAATATATACATACTATCAAGTATATTATGGTTTAAAAAAAAAGTCAATGCTTATAAGTGTTGAGACTAGAACGACATTGACTTTTTCTTTCTTCAATATGCCCACAGATATGAGAAGATCTGCAGACGAACTAAGGTCACCAACATAACTCTCCGAGACTGAGGTGGCGATGGGCACCCTTCTTGTATAACTGATGGAAGGCACCGGAAAGCTCAGCGTTGGCAAATCTCCCACTCAGAAGACATCAGAAAAATCGCTGGGAAACACTGGATTCAAACAGCGCAAGACCGTGCTTTTTGGAACATATTACAAAATATTTATGTCCAGCAGTGGACGTCCATTAGTTGAAATGATGATGATGATGACACTTATTAGATAATGATTTAGCTTAGTACATTAGGTTCTCATAGTCATAATATAAACCAACTCGAAACTAGAAATATACTCGCAACCGACGAGCTTGCATGAAGACGCTCATGAAAGTGGAGGAAGCGAGAGAGGTGTGCCAAGATTGTAGCGAGTGGAGATAGCTGGTCTCTGCCTACCCCATTGGGACCGAGGCGTGATATATTTGTATGTATGTGGAAATATAAAAACATCATGTATCGAGAACAGGTGTTGCAAAAACTAAATATGACATACGGATAAATGTAATCGGCAATAAAGAGTTACAATGATATAGTTGGAAAGTATATTATAATGTGGCATTTGCTACCACCACCTGCCGCTGCCGACCCAGTTCCGAGTCACCGAAAACAACAATAAATTTCAAGTGGGCGTGCGCTCGATCAGTCGATACGCAGCCACCAAGCGCTTATTTGGCAAGAGGTGTATGAAAAAGTTATTAAAGGATTAAACAGCGATTCGCGATAGCGATGGAAAAAGGTTAAGCCAATTAATGGTAAACGTAATAAATGTAACATTTCTTACTATACTTTAATATTTAAGTTATGTACATTTGTGAACTTTAGCAACAGCAGCGAAATACAAACGGTGAAGGAAAACGTCGCGAGGAATTCATTCTAAGGTATGTGTGAAGTCACCAATCCGCATTGGGCCCGCGCGATGACTATGGCCCATCGCTCTTATATTGAGGATAGACCTGTTCCCCAACAGTGGGGACGTAAATTGACTATTGAAATTATATATATGGTAAATACCATATATATATATTTTACCCTTTACACTTAAATAAGTGTAAAAGGTCCCGCAACACTCACAGGAATCAAGTCAACCTCACCTGCTCGTGTACCCTGCTAATCATAAATGATGTTCTTGCTACCGCCAACCCAAAATGAGCTAGCTAGCGTGGTGGGAAATGGCCTAAATTCCCCCATATGAACCCTTACATACGACAGCCCGTATTGCTCAGCGGTGCCGGAAGTCATGCTGACTCTATATGGAGATATTTGGAAGAAGTCTATGTCAAGCATTGGATGTCTATCGACTGATGATGACTGTGATATTTATGAAGAACTTTTGAATGCTAAACTATTGATGTTTGCTGAAAGAGAAGATTATTCAGAATTCTATATGATACGAGTGGTTGGTTATGTGTGTCATACTATTTTATAAGGTGCGGGTTCAATTCCAATTATACTTCAACTTCCGGTGAAGAATAACATCTTAAGTAAAACGATTAACAACTTGCGTGCAAATATCAAATATGATAACCCACATTTGGTTGGAGTGGTTAATAATAACATTGATTCTTTCTTTGTACGAGAAAGCTTCGAGTCCCAGCGTTGGGAATAATAATTCAGCTATTTATTATATCTAATATTAAAAAAAATACTTCTTAAAATATTCAGATATATAATAAGTTTAATGAAAAGATTTTTTTTTTCAATAATGTAATAGTTTCGTAAGGTTCTTTAATAGAGAATAAATTGTTTTATATCACCATGGTGGTAAAATAACGTACAGTTCACCTGTTAGTAAGTAGTACCCTTAACCTATGGTCGCCTGTTTTAGTACTAGACGTATCTCAGCCGCGTTGTCGACTCCGGAGAAACCTTATCACGTCCTTAACTTAACCCTGTCTTGCATCTCCTTTAGAAAATCTAAGATCTTCCATACCAGTACCTAAAATTAGGTAGGATTCCGATTAAGAATTAATGAAATTAAAATAGTAGAACACTAAATATAGTCACAAAAATATTCCACCTTTATATAGGATAATGGATAAGAAAGAAAAAGAGTAGAAGCACTAAGTATGATTAAGTGATAACTCAGTGTTATGATTAAAAGTTATTACAACGTATGTGTCGAAGAAATGTGAACGATTAAAGTAATCGTTGTAAATGGCAAGTGACAGGTGTTTGCAATTTTAATACAAAACAGTGTCGCGTTCCGCTCCTTTGTCGGGCAAAGCTACAGTGTAATTCAGGGTGCGAATGCGCAGCCTGCAGGGAATACTTCGAGGAAATTATGAAGAAGCGCCTCCGCGACGCAGCCTCCGCGTCTCAATCGGCGGCCCCCAAATAGTCGCCCAATTAAACCAATTTGCTTGCAGTCGTTAAGCTTTTATCATAAAATTGTCGCTTGTTGCTTTTTTTTTTCGTAACTTAAATCGACTTTTAAGAAATCCAATTTCTTAGCTTTGAGTATGGTAATTTCTCAATTAAATTTCGATTTTGCTGTTGTATTGAACGATTGCTATCGATAATTGAGCGGTCTCCATTGATGGAGCCATTAACAGTCTATAAAACTTTTAATTTTTAACTAAGAAAAACGCAGATATTTACATTTTGGATTTAATCATATGTGTATAATAAACATGCTTTATGATGATTTAATGCATGACACATCAGTTGGATTTGATGAACCTCCATCATTGGTTATTCTCCAACAAGAAAAAAATTTAATTTGTCTATTTTACTGATATATAAGTAATTTTGAAGTCTGAAAGGGAAACATTCATAAATAGGAAACGGATATATACTACAATAAAATATACAGGCCGATTTATTATTTTTTTTAGCTTTAAATATAAAGAACAAACTCTTAAGGAAATATCTTAATAAATGTCATCATCATCAGCTGATAGAAGTCACTACAGGACTTGAAGGCCTCTTTCAAAGATAACCGCGCTTGTAGGGGTTCGTATGGGGAAATTTAGAGAGCTAGAGCTTTTTTTGGTGATTAATGTTGCACCACAAGCAGTTGAGGTTGGCTAGGGTCCCTTGAGATGTTGTGCGGTATAACCATAAATGTATTTGTTATTAAATTACTACTCTACAGGGTAAGCTATTATTTACTTTGTCTAATATACAAGGCCCTTCGCCGTCGTTCAGCTCCCTTTGAGTTTATTACAATAAATCGATATTTAATCACACAATTGTGCTTTGAGCAATATCAAAATTTGTTAACTAAACATATCGAAAACATTAATTTGTTTTTGTCCAATTTGTAATACAATTTACTCAAAGGTTAATACACCAAGTTTTTGCATCGGACAACAGTCAATAACAACAAAAATTAAGCACACCCTAAATAACTAGAAGCAATTTAAATTGACATTTAACTATAAAAGCTTTCGGTGGCTGGAAGTTTTCGTGGGAGCTTCGGTCTTATTATTTAACTGAAAAAAAGTTTCGAGAGTATGAAACAATTACAAGGCGGAGAGGGTTCATCCGAGTTAATGCCCGAATACCTCTCGCGGCCGGAGTTATGGGGGAAAGTGCTGACAGCTAAATGCTGCCCCGCCCTCAGCACGAGGCCTATCAAATCGTAATTACATACTGCATTACAAGCGAATGAAAGCCTTAAAAAACGTTTTGTACGAAATCAATGAAGGCTTCACGTCGGGACGCTCGTTGCGGTATTGAGAACTGTATCTGGATTTATTTAATTCCCTTACCTTTCCTTTTGCCCTGTCAAGTGCCCGCCGGCCCGTGCACCAGACAGCCCTGATTGGATGCTACCATTTTTGATGGTCGTCGAGTGGTCGACTGTTGTATTTGAATAATTTGCTTTCACGCATCTCTTTACATATTACGTATGCATTAACTCGGCACTGGCGATGTTTCATAATATTTACATTAATACTTAAGAAGAGGATAAATCTTTAATTTACTCGCTCATTCCTTCCTTAATTATCCTCGGACATAAAGGGAAAATTATGAATTTGTATGAAAGCTTCAACTATACTACTTCTTATATATGTTGAACACTAAACTAAGTACAGCGTTATTTAGAATACATACGCGAACCACTACATATCATACTTCTCTGGGGTGTAAGGGTTCAAGCACAACATTTCATAGGGTAGAAGCCAAGCTCTCCTCCTCTCAAAATGGCTCAAATCCTCCCATCTGAATATCAACCCGATCGATGTGGAAATCTTTAGGGAGGCTTTTGTCCAGCAGTGGACGTACACACTTGTAAGTCATCTAGTTTCCAGTATAATCAAAACATAACTTAATGGATGAATACCATCACAGTACTGCTTTCTAATCATAGTATTCTTATGAAGAATATTTACTGATGAACTACAACTTCAGCCATATAAACCTCATGTGTCCAAGTGACTTCTCCAGGTCTTTTTCACATAGATTTTTTTTAATTCCTGGGACCGTACTTTTTTACTATCATCATTCATCATCATCATCAACCTTTGTTTATCCACTACTGGATAGAGGCCTTATGCAATCTCTTCCACCAAATGCGATCATCAGCTTCTCGCATCCACTCACTTCCGATCGCTTTGATATCATCGGTCCATCCAGATGGAGCAGAGGGACCTTTTTTCTAACACACACACTTGCTCATGAGTCCATAATACACACTCTTACACAACACCCAACCACTCACAATAGATAATCAATCTCTTTTGCTCTTTACTTAAGTTATGCTGTATGTTATTGCTTGAGAGCTGGAGACCTAGTGACCTGATCTCGGGTTTACGACCTATAACAGCCACCAGCGATCCACAACCATATTGTTAAATGTTTTACGTAACTTACGTATGCCGCGGAGGAGTGGTAATTATTAAGCGACTTATAGTCCAGGGAATGGTTGAGGATATCAGGCCAGGAGGAGGAATGCCTATGAGATGGACTGACCAGATAATATGAATGCACTAGTAAGATGACAACAAGAGAGGAATGGCGACGTGTTGTTAAGCTTGCGACGAACACCTGAAGTAATGACCACGAAATCAAGAGTAATACCGACGAGGAAGTAGATCTTACTTTTGGTTTGTGGTGACAAATATTTTTTTATCTCTTACTAAAATGTATTTAATATTACAAGAGATAACGGTCGCGAGATACATCTGGATGTTAGCGGTACAGGACCGATTGGAGAAGAAATCTTTGGTGGAGACTCGTCCAGCTATGGACGTTAATCAGCTAATGATGATGTTGATTATAAGTGATAGACTCCTAGTAGATGATACTACGATGTCTTTGACAGACGACAGTAATGTGATGTAATGTGATGTGTTAGTTTAAGCAGCAGTACATCATCGAAGAGTTATAATTCTTATCATCATCTCAACCTTTTAATGTTCATATCCGACCACGACATTCTAAAAACGACCTTCTTTCTACTTATAAATCTCTGTTGCCGGAGACTGTCTAGGTACTACCGAAGCTTCTATTTCCGCCGTCCTACAGGTGTGCAAACATTACTGTGTTCCGGTTCGAAGGGAGAAGCCTAGTTAAAAAACGTGTATAACGTGATTTAATATATATCACAAGGTGAATACACTGTGCTGTAATGTACATCATCCTAACTAGCGCCACGTTATGGGCAGGTATAGCAATTACAATCAGGTGAACGCCTTTTTTTTATGAAGTTCATACTGGTATTATCTTCGACAACCAAAGCATCTTTATCGGATACCGGACTTCCGGATGTGGTAACCGCGAGCTAAATAAAAATGAAAATATATATATATATATGTAAGTAATTTCGTATAAAAGGGAGAAGAGAAGGGGAAGTGTTGGAGAGGTGGATACTAATAGGGTAGGGAGAGGAGAAGGAGATGAAGGTCTGCTTCTTTTGTATATTGTTTAATAATTTGTCTAATTGGATCATATGGAGAACAAAGACTGGATAAATAGATATTTCTGGATAGTCTGAACACGTTTGACTACATTTCAAAGTACAATAGGCAGTTTGCTACACTTGATATGGTCACGCATCTCCTGATGGGTCATTTCACGGTCTGAGACCCGAATACAGGTTTCAGGGTCGCACGCGGTGCAGCCTTCATTGTTGGAGCTCTTGTGGGGCTGATAAACAAAATACTCATTAGAATTTTAGTCTAAACAGAAAACCGTCCGTTTTTAGGGGTCAACGTACAATATGGACGCCGATTGATATGCACCAGTTCTACCACTAGTCAACCGTACGACAGTAAACTTTACTGCGTTGTGATACGTGTCTACTGGGTACGGAGAAGGTGCGGCCGGCTCCGTTGGCGTGTCTTTGCATATGTAAATAGAAATCTTCAAGAATTTTGCTCTCGTTAACGTATTGGATTTAACGATGTTTGAAAAATTATATACGTTTTTTTTTCTTATTTGTGCAGACGAGACCGGGTCCGCCGGAAACGGAATTTGGAACATTTGCTTTGCTTAAAGCGAGAATTTGTTTAGTTTAATTGCTGTTTTCGTAAAAAATTTTCTGCTTTATTAGAATGATACTTTCTAAAGAAGAACCAAGCACTACGTCGTTAAATATCCTCTTTTCACCGCTGAACGACCAGACGGACGGCGTGTCTCCATCCTTATATTGTGGACATCCTCAGTCTGCGAATAAAGAGGTTCAGCTCCTCATTCTTCACGAGAACAGCAAGAAAATGGAACAACTTGCCAGCGTCAGTCTTCCTAAACAAATACGAGGCGGGTGTCTTCAAGAAATGAGTGAATAGACTGCTACCAGGTTAATGTCTTATCAACACAGATCACAGCACCACTTAACATCAGATGGGATCTTGGTTAAGCTATAACTTATAGTAATCATTCAAGTCTGAAGTCAGACTTATCTAGATCTTTTTTCGCGATTAGGAGATATTAGAATTTAATAAACAAGACACTGATATGTCTGTTCAGATGTTTTCTTCTCTTCTGTTCTAGTTATAAATTAAACTTAATATACATAAGTATTTTTTAATTCAAAGTATTTTCGACTATAATTAAGTATAAACTCTCTAACTTTGCAATTTTTTTTACCTTTTAGCAAGTTAGAATAATATAATATACACTGCATCATGCTCGTACTTAAGACAGATGTCTTTTTTTGACACTGTACTTTCACTAGCTATAACATCCTTCAAAGCGGAACATGTGTATTGTTAATCGTAGTTACTGAAAGTTTACTTGATTAAGTAAGATATTACTTGACGATTAACTTGACTTGTATAGGGACCGTCGTATGCAAGTGGAACGCAAAGGAAGCAACGCATAATATTTATCGCTCTTTTCTCTCTATATAAGGACGGGATGGGACATTACGTCGGCTGTTAAAAAAAAGTGACTACTCAAAAAAAAAAAAAAAAATTAAAAACACGCGAAAGTATTCAATCACCGCTAATTACCCTCATGCCCGAAAAAAGGGTTCAACCGCCTTCCGAGTAAAGTGGAGAAAATAAAAAAAAATAGATGATAACTCGTCGGTTTTTTTTTTCGTATATGAAAAATCATTAATCAAAATGTGGCTTCGTTACACCGCCCGCGGGCCCCCGGACACGGAAAGAGATTGCTCGCGGGTCCCCGAGCGAATTAATAAGCGAAACTCAACGGTTTTATTTATTTGGCAATTTTTTTTTTAATCTCACTAATAAATTCCCAATTGTGACGTTTAATGGAGAGCCTCTTACGTGAGAGGTGCCCACGTACCGCAGGAAGATTCAGTTGGTAACATTTAATATGTCTCAGCTCTCTTTTTTATTTCACCGAGTCCCAGCTGTGGGATAACAAAGAGTTCATGCTATGTATGACGTATAACTAAAGCTGTTTATGATTGAAGTTTTGCTTAAGATAGAATTTACATAAAATATAACTTAAATGATCTTGTACCAACTTAATAATCCGATAAAGTATTAAGGGTAGTTTATATATAAACAATAACGCCCCACTTTAAAATCAAACTATGTTTCAATACAACCTTTTACTTAATAGTTAATTATACCCATTTTATGTGTAATGTAATGGCTTCAGGTCAGCTAAAATGGTTATATAAATTTCCTCCCCTAAAAGGACTTGCTGGGGTGTTAATAACCGGAATGGGACGAGGGGTGGCGAATTACCACCGGGTGGAAACATTTTTGACAAATTTCAAGTCAAAATTTCTATTCTAACTCTATATACCAGTAAAGCAGGTAGGGAACAGCTAGTATACTATAATGATTAAATTGCATTGATCAATGAAATTAACTTTTAGTAATTAAACGTCGTAATACAGTTAACCTAAATATGTTTTTTTTTTTTAAAAAAAATAGTTTGATTCTAGACTTCAAATTTTACATTAGCGCCTGTTATATTCTGACTGCCAGAAGCAATGCCGTTATAGGGGCAAAATGGTATGGAAGTAACTTAGCTGTTTGGGTAAGAAAAAAAATTGTTTACTGCAGTATAATAAATCGGTCATAATTCAATTAACATTTACAGTATTGGAAACTTCAATACGATTTTATTCTATGTAAACACTCGCACAAATCTCTTATGGAGCGTTAGAAAAAAACACCTTTAGAAATAAGCTTTTAACGAATCAATTGCGAAACGACATCAAGGTTGGTACGTTTAAAAAAAAATTAATTGGTGTAATTGGAATAGCTTTTGCGAGTCCGAGACGGAGCGACGGTAGCGGGATCGCATTGAGCGAGCTTCATTCACCCCCGCCGAATTATAAACGAATCGGTGGCAGGTGGCTATTAGAGCACAATGAGCCTGAGGTCCGCCGCTTGCTATTTGCATGCTTTGTCCCCTGACCTCCGCACATACGAATCATCATAATTAATTACTGTAACTGTCAATTAATTTCAATGTAAAAGTGCACTGTAATATCGTCTCCGGAGACTTCCATTCGGATACATCGTACATATAAATCATCGATTAGTTTTTTATCATTTTAATTACCTCTATCAATACATATGTATACTGTTTATTAACCGCCATTGGCTATACTAAACTGTTAAAACTAATTAATTAATGTTTATGATTTAATGCATCATTTATCGGTGAAATGTTGACAATATGAGTGGGTCATAAATTAATGAAAAATGTTAAGTAGCTTTAGGGCCTTTAACAATGGAGATTTATTGGGAGCGGGTCTACCTTGTGGGAGGTCTTCTTGGCATACGAGTGTTGTTCCGCTTTGTAGCTATACTAAAGTGTCTAAAATATTTTACGGTCTGAAACGGATTGGAGGCGACTTAATCATGAATATTTTTGTATATATAACAGACGAACATATAGTGCATAGTACGCGAATATAGTATTAATAGGTATAGCTATCGATTCCATTTGACCCCATAGTTCGCAAGCATTACTATATTACATTTAGAAATGCGCTGTAGCCTGTGATTTTTTTTTTTATTTAAAGATTTAAAATGTAGTATCACATATCCTTAATATCATCCTGCAAACTACAATGATGATGTTTAAACATTTCTATGAAAGCTGTGTTATCAGTAGTCGTAACAAATATCACATGGTCGAAGTTATGCAGTTAATTATTATATGTTATTATGGTTATATATCATGATAGCCCAGTTCATAAGAAAGTTGTTAGTCCTATACGTACTGAAAGGACCCTGATAACCCTCACTGTCAATGAACTTCCGGTGAAGGAACTGGTAAGTTCCAACTACAAGTGATTTAGTGGACATGTGACCAATTGTGCTTCGACAACATAGTGAGTACTTTATACCCTTTTCTAATCGCGTATATGTAGCTTAAATGTTAAGTATCGAAATAATTACTTGATTTAATTAATAAAACATCAAATCATCTATAAATTTTTCTCATCTTTATGTAACTTTGACAGTTGTTGTAAAAGTTTACAGCCGTATTTACAACAGTACACCGAACAATAAACGAAGCCGTCAAACGTTACGATTACGTTTCTAAATGCTGTACAAATTAAACTCTAACCGCCAGTTAAGTTTGACCTGCCGAGATGTTTATTATCGTCTCTATGTCTTTCATCGTAAGATCGATCCGATCACTTTCGGAGCTCTTATTTAAATGGATTCGTTTTGTAATACGTCAACTCGGAGATGGCGGAACAGGAACGTTCAATGTATGCGTAAACACGTACTTTATTCAATTGCGTTTAGTGCGAACTGGCTGTTACTTAAGACCGAGCTAAGTTACACCTCTTGCTTACTAACGAAATAGCAGTTGATAGACCCCCGTCATAATCAGGCACGAGCGATGACTTTCTATATACATAATTTTTTTTAATGATGAACTTTTCACGAAGACCTCGACAATGGTGACATGAAACTTGGAAGCTTCATTTGATAATGAAAACGGTTCTAACATAAGTATACCTTACCATGATGATTAATAATCATTATTTCTACTTACTGTTAAGCGTGGCATCATTTATTTATATTATTTTTTTTTAAAAAGGTTTTTTAGAAAGGTTTTTAAATATACTGCACACAGGTTTCTACAAAAGAGGAACTAACTCATAGGATATTACTCATTCTTTGTTCATGTTGAATGAAAGCCTTAATTTTTTTTAGTTACTATATATCGAATCTATAACTCCTATAAAAGTGTTCATTATTAATGTATTTATTTTCTATATAAATAAATATATCATAAAACGATATACTTTTCTCTATTAACTGCGATGGTTTCATTGTCTGTATCAGCCTTTCAGTTGAAAAATTAATTGTTAGGGTACCTAGAAAGATTATTATTAGTATATGAATATTAATCTGTTTGAGAAACGCAAGCTTAGGATATAAAAAAGCTCATTTTGATATAATAGTAATTATAAGTTAATATTTATTTAAATAGAAATGAACTGGCTTTAGTACAGTAACGGACATAGATTAACTTGTTAGAGGCGACAACATACCGATATGTTTAGTTTTTCCATCAGCTCTTCTCAAAATTTTGTTGATATTATGAAGGTGATTTACTATATATAGATATATGTTAAAAATTATGTGTTACTAGATATAATACAATGCGGCTATGGTTAGTGCGATCGATGAGGGAATCTTTGTGGGAGGGACCAGCAGTGGTCTTCTATCGGCTGATTATAAGTAAGCTGAACAAAATCTAAGATGAATGTATGATTCTTTAATGAGATGTTATATTTGAATAGAAACAATTGGAATTTACAGAGGTTTCTTATTATATCTTATATTGATTCTTATTGATCATCAGTAGATACTAAAAAATGTGTCGAAGACCACGAGCAGTGTAATATTCTCAGCTGAATTTATTGGCGGTAGGCCTCTGTTGCTGGAGACTGTCTAGGTACAACTGCAAGTTCTATATCTGCCGTCAAACAGTAATGTGCTCCAGTTTGAAGTGCGTGAAATTACCAGAGTAACGATAGTTAATATTAGTGTTTTAGGTCTTCTATCCTTATGATGAAGAGTATTAGTTTAACACCATATCGCTTTGAGCGGAGTTATCATTTTCCATCAAATGCGAGTCTTAATGATCTCATCGCTTCGTCAAACGAAGAAATGAATATGTATATCGGTTATAGAGGGTATAGTTTGGATTGCAGTGAGGAATGCGAACGATATTTAACTGAAAACGTAAACTTCGTGAACTTTTTGTGTTTGGCGATGAAGCTACGTGTTCTAACCGCTAGCTTGTGAAAGTTCAAAGGCATTGCCGCGAGGCTGTGTGAAAAGCCAACAGTTCCAACATCATAACGGCCGAGCGCGGCGGCGGCTCTGTCAACACGCCGATACGCAGTTCGCGCTCGCCAAACACCTGTTGTACTTTCCTAACTCCATTATTTTTCAACAAGAAAGCAGTTCACAGTTAAACGAATACACTATTAGGATATGTCAGTGGACAGTTCTTCTACGTCGGTATCAGTCTTGACAGCTGTACAATACGTCGCCATCCTTCTCTGATGTCCGCCATCATAATGCATTCATATAGTGATAACGATGATGAGCCATTTACTGCCGCCTTTATCTGGTCAGACCATCTCATAGGCGTTTTTCCTTGTGACCTGGTACCTTCAACCTTTCCCTAGGTCACAAGTCGCTCAATAACTTCCTTCCTTCAGCTGCAAACGTAGCCAAAAAAGGTAAGGATACGAGAATGTACCAAAGGTGATAAACTCTGCTTGATGCCTAGTTCTGGAAGTATAGACTCGTTGGTACGTAATTCAGTTCACAATACTCCGAGCGTTCTTCTCTCGCACCACATCTCTAATGGATCTCAACATCTCTGGTGGATATCACATGTTTACAAAAGCTGTTATTTAACATATATTAATTTCCTCGTGATGTAATTCTTCATCGGAAGCTCATTTGTAGTAGGTTTCGAATTCGCACCTATTCGAATCATACAACATGAATGACTGTTACTCAGATGTACCGATTTTATTAGAAAGGTTATCGGGGGGAACTAAAGTTGTCGACGCAGCTCCCAAAATCTAGAAGCTGACGTGGCAGTGGGCCAGCCATGTCTGTCGTGTCAGTGACGGCTGATAGGGGAGGAAAGTTTTGGAGTGGAGACCGCGTACAGGACGCAGAAGTGTAGGACGATTTCTCCCCAGATGGACGGACGGCATCATCAGAGCGGTTGGTAGTGGATGGATACGAGAATGTAAGGATCGAATTTGGTGGAAGACATTGGAGAAGACCTATATACAGCAGAGGATACAAGCCTTTTCCAGTGTCTGATGATAATGATAGATGCTGTGTAAACATTCTTATAAGCGTCTCATTGTTATTTGCGTACCGCTTACTCACTGTACTTGCAGGTTGGTTTTTTTTTTATAATTTAAACATAGTGATATTTCATCGCTAAGGAGAAATCTTGATGCTGTATCACACGAGATCATTCGTAAACTTAGCTGATACACTTGTGACGGCGGTCGAGCGATGAATCGCTGAAGTGTTTTCATCGGCACAGTATTACTGCGAAGCGACAAACGACGGGTTCCGTACACTGTTATTTACGTGACAACATTGACTTTAGTCAGTATTTAAACTATACTTAACAATTTTGACATCCTGTTTTAGATGGTCAACAATTAACAATAGAAATGTGGGTAATAACTTTGTATTATTTTCTCCTTGCTCTTTTCAATATGATCTTTAACTATTTCGCGTATTATTATACTAGTATTAATAACTATATCTAATTAATCTGGTCTAATAGATCTACAGTTAGCTATATAGGTTTTTCATTAAATTCTTTTTAACACATTTAATATCATTATCATCTTCAATAATATGACTATGATGAATCTGGATGCGGTCAGCGCAGGATCTTTGGGGGAGGGCTGTATCCGGTAGAGGACTGAGGAGGCGGAATATTATCACTTTAACTTGAAAATGATTGTAACATAGAATTTTACTTGTTAATTTACTTGTATTCCACAGTTTAATCAAATTCTGATATGCCGTATAAGTTATGGTTTTGGGACGTAAGATCCGTTTTACTTCTTTTGCCATGATTTATCTCATTTAAAACGGTTAAGTTAATAGCATATAACGTCGGTAACATTAAGCAAAATGTAAGTGGAGTTATTTCGAGATTGACTAAATCATTCCCCGTTAAATGAAGTTGCACAGCATGACTGAAAGGGATACGAATTGAAATTAGATGTGAAAATGGCAAAATCATCGCCCGAAATACGACCGGTGGGGGCTTCAAAGGGCCGAGCGCAGTTCGTTATAATGAAACGTGATGGACGCAGCAATCTGTCTTAAATCATCGTCTCATTGCGAATCGATACGTATGCGAACAGCAACCGACCACCTACCTGCGTTTCGCAAGTAACGGACCCGTATCTCCTCGCATCGACACCTCGAACGATATTACACATGGAACATACCGTTACACTGATAACTGCCTTTTGTTCAATCAATCCAAGGATAACCTTCTTATTAAAGTCATTTTTAGAAGAACACTTCAATAATATATGACTTTAAGTAAAGAATGAGTAAGTTATTAGTACGCTGGTGTGCTTTATCGCACATTGCATCAGGTAGGGTCGTGGTCAATGTGACCCACGTCAGGTGGATAAAAGGTCATACATTAACACTTCCTCTTTTATTCATATATTTTTACACTGCATATTTATTTAATTAATTGAATGTGATATACGTCGTGTTTACATAAATACAATTATGTATACGTATATATAAATGTATATAGGAAATATCGGGAGACTCATCACGATGTCTCTGAAACTATAATATTAGACGTAAATACGCAAAATTTGGTGAAATTGATTCTGCCGTTTTGAGGCAAGTTATAAATAGAATTCACCAATATTTTTTCCTAAAGAGTTTTTTTTTAACAGCCAATTTACATCCCAGCTATTGAAACCAAGGTCTACCCCCAATATGAGGGCAATAAATTCTAATTCATGTGCAGGTTTCCTCGCGATGTTTTCCTTCACCGTTTGTATTTCGCTGTTGTTGCTAAAGTTCAGAAATCTATGTAACTTAAATATTAAAGTCATCGGTACATTTCAAGATTCGAACCCGCGACCTTCGGAATGAAGGCTGTACGCTCTAATCATCAGGCCAGCGAGCTATAGGCAAAGAGAGTTGCTAGAATGTTAAACAACAGGAAGGTACTCGTAGGGTTGCCGCCGAGCGAGAATATTGCTGACCAATTTGAAATCTAATTCATTATTACTACTAGCGATGCGAGAGGACAACAGCTAGTTTACTTACATGTTGTTCAGTACGCGGCCACCAGTCGAGGACCTTACCATCCCACCATCAGACACTACTCGAAATGTTCATAATAACTTTGTATTATTTATAGCCAATTAAATCACATCCGTGTTTCACGAGCACTAACTATATTAAGGTATCGTGTAATGCCCGAAACTCAGCCCCACGTCGGACACCGTCCGACACACCCTCGCATTAATAACACAGATCCAGACACAGATATTCGTTCCTTAAACGTGTCTCGGCAATTTTTCACGTAACACCGATACTTGGGCACAATTACGGGCCATTTATCAACGACGCGCCGATCGCACCAACTGCTCAATACGAAGCGGGGAAGTGACTTAAAAAAGTCTTATCCAATTAATTTTGGATATTACTTAAGCTTTTCGGGGTCAACATTGGAGTAATTATCAAACGTAACAATTGAACACAGTATTTCATTTATGCTATTGTAATTCTACAATTGAAGTCTGAAAATTGTTTAAAACCTGCATCGATGTCTAAGACATCTCTAATCAACTTACAAAAGAAAACATCTCCAAATGTGTCCGAAGATATTTTAACACGGCGCAAACATTTCAAAGTGTTTGCTATTAAAAAGTGAAGGTGCATTTGCACAGAAGACACTTAAGTTTGGTGACATTATTTCGCGCTTTTTCCTGGTAGATGTAGGCGCGTTTCTATTATAGAGAAAGGTATGACTTTCCTGAGAGCACTTCAATGTCGGAGTCAATTTTTTAAGTGGCCATATTCAACGGCAACTTGCTGTAGTTTGAAATATGAAAGGAGTGGAATAGTTTCAACTGTATTCGATACTCCAATGCATGGGTAAATATCTTATCTTCTGCATTGGACCCTAATTTTCTTGAACCTTTGCCAACTCACCTTGCCAAGTCCGTGTTCAATCGAATATACTTCATTGGTAATGAAATTTAATTACTAATCTCAGATAGAGGATATTGATGCCTTAAGGAAATCAATCAACAGGCCGTTCTTGTGCGTAAAAGTGCAAAAACACATCAAACGGTACATCGATATCAATTGATATTAAATTTTAAAGAGAACGATCAAATATATACTGTTTGAAGTATATATTTGTTGAAGGTACTATAATGATACTAATATTATGTACGCTGATATCAAAGATAAATTAAAAAGGTTTCTTCAGGGTCGGCGACTAGCTAACAATACTTCTAGTGTTTAAAATTAGCATCAGATGTATGTGCCTGTTTGACACGTCAGCTGTATAAAAAATTAAAGCTTCAGAAAGACTCGTCTCGTCCATAATAATGTGTTAATAAAAAAGCAATCTCGTCGCGATGCAGCCTCACAGCGACTAATACGCAACCGATTACTGCATTCGAAGCGTTTGCGTTGAATACCGTTGCGATCCGTAAACTGAACGTATTATAAGCAGTGTTTACGTTAATGCACCATTCGGTGATTCGAAGCCTTAAAGGTAGGCAGGGGCGATTTCAGTGGCAGTTATACTAAACGCGAGGCGGCGTGTATCGATAAGCGACCATAAGGTGGCGAGTTTACAGCGCCGTTAGCGCGCCTCCTCGCGGGCGCGCGTCTCAATTCCTATGCGAATGCGACGGATGGCATTACTGGTATTGCCGTACCACCCACGGACACGTATGGTACGAGTAAAGAACACAACGACAAACACAAACCATCATCATCACAATCGATATCTGTTTAGATAAAGCACACAGCTCTTACAACCTTTGCCAAGTCTCTATTGATAGAATCCGTCTAGGTACTAACCACCGCTGCTGCTATTGAGTGTGCAAACGTCACCGACTTCCGGTTTAAAGGAGCTTTAGCTAATAAAATTACTGAGCTAACAAGACAATACGACTGAAAGCGACGAGCACAATTTGATCTATATCGTCCCAAATACCGCTAAATTATTATTAGCAGAAGCAATGTTCTCCATCGGAAGAACGTCTAGTTCACCTCGTCACGTTATCTTTTGAAACAAATATATCCGGCGGCCATTTTGTTATGTGCTAATGTTGTGCCTATTACCATAAAAACAAAAAAATTACTGTTCTAGTTTGAAACTGTAGTAAAATTACTATGATATAGAGATCTACAAACTGATTAAGTTGTTACACAAATCCATTCGCACTTACAACGTAATAGAAATTAACACTAATAACGATTTATTTTTTAATTTGTCTACATCTAAAAAAGGTGACACTTGTTTTTCTGTATCACTATTATGTGCATGATATAGACGAAATTTGTTGTTGTGTAAACATTCTACCGAATGCCTTGTTTGTTAATAAAACGTCATATTTCTTCTGTTGTTCTCTCTACAACAAAACATAACCGCTGCTTTGTAATATATCTATTATTTGAGCGGATACGCTTATCGCTTGAGCACCCGCTTCAGTTTATGACATACGACAGACGTTTAATTTGGTCGTCGACAGTTATCTCGAGTTAACATTCGCACCTATTTGTAGACAAGCGTTTAATGTAAACGTTTTAGAAGTAAGAATATGGTATCCGCAATTGGAATCAGCCGGTGGTTAGTGGCTTATAGAGCTTTTCCCGAGCTTTTAACTGCTCCTATAGCAACGTGGATAAGCACTTTCCTAATAACATGGAGAACACTAGTTCGATTTCCAACCTTTGGTTGACTGGTGGATAATGCTTACGAATATCAAGTCCGGCCTTTTTAATGTTCATATCAGGGTAGGTAAATGAATAAAAAAATACTAGTTAAACAGTATCATTTACTGCATTATAGTAACAGGTATTTACTGAGGAATAGTTAACATTTACTAACCATAAATTACCACTACGTAAGAGTTTTGGTTAGAAGAGTATCTTAACTAGTGGAGTAATTTTACTAATAAGAACGTAAGTTATAAAGTTGTGTAAACATTCTAACTGAATAAGGAGTGAAAGATTCGATTATGTAATCAGTATCTCTTCCATCAGCTCGTATTGGTCTAGCGTGGTGGGAAATGGCCCAAATCCCCCCATATGAACCCCTACATACGAAGCTTGCGGGAAGTCGATGGATGCGAGCAACACATAACCGATCGATGTGGAGATCGTTCGGCAAGGCCTAGGTCCAGCGGTTGACGTTTATCAGCTGATGATGATGATGATGTTGAATCAGTATGTTATTTATATATTTGATAAACAGTCAGAGGAGCATTTAATTTATTCGTATCAATCAGACAGGCACGCAGCATCAGCTCTTATTTGGCGAATGGGGTCTTGATGTTTTAACGAGAGCAGTTAGCGGTTTTGATCTAGATCCAGTCTATTTCAGCTGTGCGGTAATGACTACGTGGAATAGTTCACAGTTTAACGTTACTCAAATCTTTAAGCCAGTTTATCTAAGCGAAATTTTTGTCTGCATTTAAGTCTCATACGAGGATCTAGATTTTCAATATGCTTTTTCAAGTTTACTATTCGAATTGGATCTATGACTTAACTAGAGTGTAATAAGAAAATACTTTGTTTGAATGAAATCGAATGAATTCGACTGTAGCTGTTCCTAAGGTATAGCCAAGCAATAACTAAGCTACAGCTCAGTTCAGCAGTGGACTGTACAACATCAGATTTGAACTTGACACTTAAAGTTCAGTGGGACTAACGCCATTGAGCCGCAATGTGGAAAAAATCAAGTCGATTTATTTTACGACGTTGCTTTACAAGGAAACATACTTTTTTAAAACAGGCAATAAACAAAAAAAAAACAGCTCGAAATGAAACGTTGCTCTAATTCTGATTACGAATATCTGATATCGCGTATGTAAATTTTGCTTTTTACTGCTCGTACGTTTTAACGCGGCCGCCGCTCACACCGTTGCGTATCGACGTAATATTTTTTCTCTAAGTAAATATTGTTAGATGTAAGTGAGTGTAAAGGATTCCGCGCAACTTTGATACAGTCTCGTATCCTCATCTTTTTTGGCCACGTGTAGAAGATAGCTGTTGAGCGACGTGTGGTCTAGGGAAAGGTTGAGGGTACCAGGCCACGAGGAAGTACGCCTATGAGGCGGCAGTAAATGGCTCATCATCGTTACCACTATATGAATGCACTAGGAAGTCGGCCATCAGAGGTGTTAAGCCAACTTGCGACCAACTATGTCAAGAGTGATACCGACGAAGAAGTAACTCACGGGACCAAAGCCATCCTCACCAGCTCGTGGTGTACTATGCTAATCAACGAACGAGGCTCTGGCTCCCACCAGCCTCCATTGGGGCAGCGTGATGGAAAATGTCCCAAATTCCACCATATGAACCTCTATAAATATGAAAATCTTTGGTGAAGCCTTTGTCTAGCAGTGGACTTCTATCGGCTGATGATGATGACCCTCTCATACAAAAACCCCCACAAAATAAACTGCACAACACATTTTGCTTTAATAAGTTACACAACATTGACTTTAATAAGTAACTTAAATATATAAACGCGTTGTGTTACAACCTTTACTTAAATCATCCGTCAAGCGGCCGGTGTCGCAATGCTCATCTCCGCACGAAGGTCATTCGATTGCTGCTGCAGCAATTATGATATTTATCAACTTAAACTTAATACACTACTTATATCATCACTATACTTAGCAAGAAAAAGATTTTAAGAACTCGTCTGCTTGAGGTGAACATCTGATACATATATATATATATAACAACTGTTAGTACAATAGACATATTAGGATATATCTATAGCCTGTCTAAGCTCGGCATGACACCAACATTTAGGTTACCTCTCTAAGCGTGCCGTTATAGGCGACTAAATAGTAAAAAAGTCCAGATTACAAAATAGTACAATAACTGGTGGTAAGTGGTTGTTTCCAGAGAACTTCTAGGTAGCTACTACCGCAGCGCCTATTTCTGTGTCATACAGTCCTGTGCAAATATCACACTGATTGAATGGCGCTGTAGCTAGTGTAATTACTGAGGTAACGAGACTCCACATCGTATGTCTCAGGCGAAGATCGTAATGTGGTGCTGTGTATATCATCCTAACTAGCACGACGTTACGGGGAGGCATAGTACTATTAGTTGAAGGTCTAGCTCGTGTAGTCGCTTAATTGAATAATAAAAGGTGTTATCATCATTATCATCATGTTATGTTGGACGTCCACTGCTGGGCATAGGTCTATTGTCTCTTCTCTTCTATTCTCAAGACGCTGCTAGACTCAAGCAGCCTAATATAAAATCCCGTGTATATAGAAAACTCATATCTGTGTTGCTACTTGAAAGTAGCGGTGACTAATAAAAAAGTAGCTATCTACATCCAAGCGCTTGACTACGTTCTGATGGTATACAGCTATGTAGTCTTTGATGATGAAGAGCACTAGTGAAGAATCGTGCACGACTCATCGCTTCTTTGTATACATAAACACACACACTTATAATTATGTCTCCTTTATTCACATGTACACTGTAATGATAACTACTTAACAAGATTATATTCTAGAATAATCTAGCATTCATTTAAATACTAACACACAAGGCTATATATGATAATCATATTCTAATTAGAAATATATAATAAATGGCGTTAGAAGTAGGCTTTATCATACCTTATTAGTTACTAACTGTAGAGACTTGCTGCTTATGTTTTAACTAGTCTGGGAACCTGTAACCTTCATCTTGACTGATGGACGTCCGCAGCTGGATATATGTGTGATATGATAAGTAAGGCGCTGTGTTTATTTAGGGGTCGTTATTCTAACAACCATTCCCCAACGTTAGAGATGGGCTCATTACTGCCGTAATAACTTGAAAGGCTTTAGAGACGCTTTTAGTAATTGGAAAATAGAAGCTTATATGCATCTTAATATGAGTATATATAATTTTCATTATTTCTATTAAAAAAGTATATAATTTTATGGGCATTACTTATTACCTTTGCAGCTTGATATATATACAAAAAAAAAATAGTAACTTGAAGTTACGGTGTTAGCTGCGGAACCCCGTATCTTATTCAGCTGCATTAAAGATCGTTGTAACAAGCTCGGACAGATTTTACGAGCATCTAATCCGATACATTTTATATCGGAGTGATACTTTTAGGTCACAACTAGGTGGTCTGGTCTGCGTTGATAGCCGGTAGTTCACTCTCGGTTAACTCACTTTTACCACCACCATACGATAGCATATGCATTCCTATTAGAATGATCTAGAATATTCTGTTAGAAGGAAGCTGTTTGTATGTATAAGTATTACGTTAATGGAAATGTATGCTTGTAGTTGCGAACTTAAGCTTTTAGGTATCTTTTTATATAATCTGTCAACAGCAGTCTCTTCCAAGACACGCCACGTACCTAGATTTAGCAATGATACAAAAAAAAAATATTCCATCTTGTTTTTTTTTATGTAGATTCATTCTGAGTGTAGTGAGTTAGAGTATTTTATAACTTAACTTTTACCATCAGTACATTTATAACTCCTACTCATCTTTCAATCTCTCTTTTCTATCGTGATCTCCTCATCTATCACACTTCTTTTCTGCTGTCATACTATATCCCATTTCTTTCTTTCCTACCTCTCGCAAGTAACTTTTTGCAACTTGTTCTAATCAAGTCGTCATTAAGTATATATTTTGAAAACTACGAGAGACGTATATATAGAACTGTAAACAAGTTAGACGTGTAAAGGTTCCCGCACAAAAACTCACGGAACCCAAGCCAACATTACCAGCTCGTGGTGCGCCCTGCTAATCAACAAAAGAGGCTCGAGCTCCCACCGACCTACATTGGGCCAGCGTGGTGGGAAATGGCCCAAATCCCACCTGTACGAACTCTTACAAACGACGGCACCTGGTTCCCTACGTTACTGGAGGCTATGACGACTTTACGGTAGCGAGAAGTCACTGCATGCGGGCAGAGCTGGATCGATTTTAGGGGAAGGCAAGTCCAGTAGTGGATATCAAGTGGCTTATGATGATGATGATGATGAAATAAAAGAATCCCTGTGTTGTGATGAAATTTAACCTACAATATATGAAGCACTGTAAAGCAGTGACACTTCACCAACACTGCAGTTAATGTATATAACTTATACTTAAATTTTGATATTTATATCATCATCAACAGCCTGGAGCAGTCCACTACTGGGCATAAGCTCCTCCCAAGTATACATACATACTTTATGTAAAATATCAGCTGATTTCACCATTTTATTACTCATCATAAGTAAAGTACATAATCGTAAGTTACTGATTAAATTAAAATTTCCGTTATACTGTGTACCTTTTTAGTTGTCATATTAACTATATTAAATAAATAAATATTTATATATAGAAATATATGACTAAAGACCCTGTTTATATTTAACTGATGTTGAATAAAACGAGTGACGTCATAAAGGCAAGTATCAAAACTGAAGCAAGTAGTGAGCTGGTGCCAACTTTGATAAATGATGCAATTCACCACACGATCCAAGAGCTTGGGAACTTCGCTGATTAAATTTGGTACATGCTCTACCTCTCATATCCGCTCGTGGTGTCTTTTGTGCGCTTTTTGTGCTGTTTGCGGTCCCTCCTAATACATTTAGGATATTACCTCAATCACAATACAGTATAGTGTTTTTCGTAATCGTTGTTTACACTGACATCTTATACGTATCAAGAGTACTGAAATATGTGAATTTTACTATACTTTTTTGATTGTACTGTTTACTATGATATATTAATAAATAGCATATGAAATGTAAGCGTACATAATAATTTGGTGGACGCAACTATTTCACGCAACAACTAAAAAAATAACTAATTACATATCGAGAAGGTTTAGATATTTACTTATTGAGATGAGAATTTATATATACTGCTAGATGGTTAACCTAATAGTGACCAGTAGTTCCAGTACTGTGAGCTTACAGTGATAGACCCTAGAAGGAAAAGACTCCTGTAAGACAGATCCTCCACTAGTCAAAGATTTTATATCCTACAATCATGCCCTTTATTAAAAAAGTTCTGTGTTAATTTACACTGAAAAATTTATTGATATTGACGTAGGAAATCATTAGTAACGAAAAAAAACAATTAACAAGTGTATAATGAATATAAAAAAAATCTATTATATATATATATAATATTAGTTTAGTTTATGGAATGGAGGTAAGTATAAGCTTAAAGTATATGGTTCTGAAAAGCACGGGTTCGATTCCCACTAAACTTAAGGTGTTAGAAAGTATTGTATAGAAACAAGAACATCAATTTCCTTGTGACGTTAAGTGAAACTGCTTCCACTCTTTCCTTTTCAGAGAAGCCTCCAGCATTAGGAAAATTGAGCTGTTTATTAAAGATATCATTTAAAAGATAGTAAATAACATAAAACGAAATCAATTTAATTATTAAGAGCGACAATCGAAAAAAGAGAGCTTAAGGAAATTGAAAGCTCCAGCCGGTGATCAGGCGATCCGCTTCAAATTTATATACGTTTGAATTGTTAATGAACTGCCGGACCGGCATTATTAATTTAAATTAGTGTAATGTGGGTAATTAATGGTGCAGTTATAGTGGGGCTGCGTGGTAGTTTGGGATGTCTAACGACCCTCCTTCCTTACAACAAAATATTCGTTATCAATGAGATTTAGATGGACGATCGAATATCGAAACCGTTAAGTTCAAAGCGAAGTTAACTTTAATTAGATGAGAATAGTTAAGACGTTTTAATACGTCTTTATATTATTGTGAGGTGAAAGCTGCAGTTGGTTTACTGCTCTATTAATAGATAAAATATATTCAAGTTGTTATATATTGATTTTGTACTTTTAACTGTTTAATTACTTACCCTATTAAAACCGAGTGTCTTTATATTCCTTTAGATGACGCTTTGGAAACTGACAATAATAACAAAAAGTAATAGAAATGAGCTTTTCGTCATATGGGAACTGTAGTGTGGGTCGACAGCACCCTAAACGAACTGTAGACATGGTGAAGGTCGAGGGAATCGTTTGATGAAGGACTGGTTCCGCCGAAAATCGATGGAGAGGTTTATATTCATACAAATTGTCTACAAATGAGTTTCTTTGAGATAAATTTAATTCTTTAACATCTAAACGTATTCCCATTAAAATTAAAATCATCATCATCATCAGCGACAAGGAAACGTACGTTATCAGCAATAAATTATAGATACAAATGACTTAACGATATAATTATCATTGCATATTAATGTATGAATATATACATATATAACTTGTGACGGTCTTAAACAGACCTGGGAATGATTTTAATGTGATTTAAATTTGTTTTAATGAACATATCATAATTTACTTAGTTTTCAGTATAATGAAGCATCAAGTGATATATAGTGTTTGCTTAGTCGTATGCTGAGAAAACTACAGCTACATTGTATACGCTGTTCATACTTGAATATTAGATATAGCATTCTCACAACTTGCTTGATGATGGAGCTGGAGCTGCGATTGTGTTTAATTAGACAATCTATAGAGTTAACTGTAGTCAAATGCTACATTAAATTGATTACAATATTAGTAATATAACAAATATTCCTTTTTATTCAAGAAAGCGAGGAGAACTGGTGTCAAATCTTCATTAATTGGAGGGGCTCAAGAAGAAGAAGAAAGCGAGGAAAGCGAGCGATTATTTTTGTAACTAATAGGACTCAAGTCAAGCTCATCTACTTGTGGTGCACCCTGCTAATCAACAAACGAGGCTCTGGCTCCCACCAACACGCATTGGGCCAGCATAGTGGATAATAGCCCAAATGCCCCTATGAACCTTTAAAAACGACTGAAGGTCGCGGGCAGCCGCTGGATGCGAGCAGCGCAGGACTGATCAATGTGGAAATCTTTGAGGATGACCTACGTACATCCAGCAATGGATGGCTACCGGCTGATGACGACAACTTAGCGACGAGGCGAGTAGGGTGTTCACCTAATGGCAAGTGTAAAGTTTTCTCATAATAACGTGGCGCTTGTTAGAATGAAACACAGCACAGCTCTGTGCTCGTAACCTTGAGACATATGTTGTTGTCTCGTTACCCCAGTAATGTTATTAGTTATAACTTACTTCGATTCGAAAGGCGGTAATGTTTGCCCAGTGCCATTTGTCGGCTGCTATAGAAGCTGCGGTGTCACCTAACTAGACGATCTCCAGCAACAAATATAATACTACAAATTACATGAAATTAAGTTAGTATAACTTAATGATGAATCTAAGTATGAAAAAAAAATCCTTTAAAGTGAAAATATTCATGTAGATAGAATGTCAGTTTTAACAGAAGCAGGTTTGATTTTTTTTTTTCTAGTACATGTAGATCGCGTAGAATGGAATCGCTGGGAACCACTGGATTCAAACAGCGCAAGAGCTTGCTTTGTGGAACACATTACGAGAGACCTATGTCCAGCAGTGGACGTCCATCAGTTCATATGATGATGTACTTATATTCTCAACATATGCTGATGTCATTTCATATGAGCGTACCGACAATTTAAGTTATCCATGTTATTTATAAATTGATGCTGCAACGCCGAGCACCCGCCGGTGCGCTCGCCGGCGGCCTGGTTACCACGCGGCGGGATTTAGTGCACCCGGTTCTAAGTTCACATTCGAACTTGTATTTATTGGTGCACTCGGCCGACCCCGGCAGACGCGACTAACTAGAGAGCGGCGCGGCTAAAGGCCACTCGGGTTGGAAATAATAAATAGACCCTACAAATATCACCTATACATTTTTTTTAAGATAAATCATTTATAACTGAACTTAACGATTACTTTCAAGTTAAAAATATAACGGATTTTTTTTTTAAATAGTTATACTTAATCTTTCTATACTATACAATGTCTACGGAAGATATATATAAAGAAAATGGGTCTTGTTTGTTCGTCAATCACGTGAAAACCAGTGATCGTATCAACACAGCAACATGACCTTTCAGCAAGGGATGATTTGTAGATTATTATAAGATATAATTTTTTTGAATTGCATAGACCCTTCTTTATTTTATTTCTAATTAACTTTATCATTTATTATGTATGCGGTTGCTATAGTAACGGTTGCTATAGAAAGTCATTTGAGGTTGCGGTTACTCCCAAGGAATATTTCATAAAATTTCCAAGTAAACATATTTTCTGCATTATCCAGTTTTTCCATAACATTATAAAAGTATAGAAAATGAGAGCGCATAGGTATCTATATTAGATTCTTTTCTTAAAAAAAATATCTAGACTTAAATCTTTTTTAGTCTAGATATTTTTTTATTCCATGAAACGGGCGGGAGGTTCATCTGATGGTTAGTAATACGCCTGCCCATTGGAAAGTGGCGCTAGTTAGGATTGTAAATACATCACTGCAATGTGCTCGTCGCCTTCATATTTACATCAGACAAAAAGTATCAATATTCCAGTAATTTCACTGGTTATAACGCCTTTGAAACCGGAACAGTAATATTTGCACCCTACAGTTTGGCGGCAGAAATAGACGCTGCTGAAATCATTTAGATAGTTACCACACCTATCTAAATGATTTCCTACCAGCACATGTACATTTATTTCTTTACGTACTCCTTGCCTGATCATTCTTAAATTAATTTGGTTGCATTTGTATTTATACAAACTGTTATATCCTCATTACTATGACCGTTTTGTTTTTTTTTTTTTTAATTTACTGATCAATAGATAAAAAATAAAATAATTCAATACTATGTCTGCTGCACTTCCTATATAGATCACCTATCGAGTAAAAAATAGAAAAGCAAACACAAAGACAGTTGGTACAACAAAGAGCGTCGTTATGTCATTAAACAGATGCTCAGTTTAAAAAGCGTTAAGAGCAACAAAACAAGTCGACTTCTGTAAAAAAAAAATGCATGAATATTTGATCCCAAACCAGAATCATTAGTCAACTTTTTTACTAACACGTCGCAGCGGAACCGATGGTGTCGCGGAAGCGCAGCCCGTTCGCGTCTCGACCTTACAGCGGCGCGTTAGGACCGCTTTCTGAGCCATCGCGACTGCACTCTGGTGAACTTTTTTTTTTTCGTAGAGTTGCATTATGGTGACAATTGTCCCGCTTCCTCCGTTCTCCGACGATAGTTCACCGCCGACATCATTAATCACGTAGAACATATGCGGATCGTCTATTCTTTTGATTCTATCACACAAAACTAACTTTTGATTGTATACCTTGGTACCGTCCTCGCTGGTGGCGGTGGCTTCCTGCTGAACCAATTCCGCCTCTATGTCCGCAGCAGGAAGCGCTCGATCCGTCGGATCGATTAAGTCATTAATTATATGTTTTGATCCGATATTTATCCTTGGATTTTCACCTCCTTGTGCGGGAACGCACAATTTGTTTGCGTCAACTGTCTTTGTGCAATTGACGCTTAAACGTTTAAGATGACTAATGAACGATACTTCACACAAAAGCTGAAGTAAGCTGGTGAACTTAATTTTTTATTAATTGAAATCCCTTCCGTAGAATTGTGAAGGGGAGTGTAATATTATATCAGATACAGTTAAAGTTAATTTTTTTTTAAAAAATTGTCAGAGATCAAAACAACGAACGTAACACCGAACTAAAAATTTCTATATAGTATTTTTTCCTTTACATTTAATTGTAATTCAAATTAAGTTACTTAAGCTAGCTTTGGGCTTTCATATAGAAAATAGTCTAAGTAAAGATCTGCACTGCACTTGATTCGTGCGCAAAATTTAGTAGATAATTCATTAATGAATATTAGTACATTGGGTCCCGCACAACAATTCACTGGACTCTAACTCACGTCACCTGCTCGTGGCGCAAACTGATAATCAACAAACGAGGCTCTGGACCCCGCCAACTCGCATTGAACTAGCGTGGTGGGAAATGGCCCAAATCCCTCATATGGACCTCTACATACGACAGCCCCTAGTGGGAGTCTATGCCGACTTAATGTGGAGATCTCTGGAGGAGGTCCAGCAGTAGAAGTCTATTCATCATTCATTCTTGTCATTATTAGGATAATGATAAAATTATCCTTACTAGGTGGTGCGACGATCTGGTGATGATTGCGGGAAGCAACTGGTTGGGGGTAGCAAAAGAGCAATCGATGTGGAGATCATTAGGGGAGGCCTATGTACGTAACCGTGACCTGGTCACCCAGGTACAAATAAATAAGTAGCTGGGGAAGGATAGGTTTCTACTTTTAGCAATCCTTTACTAACCTTGTGGGTTAACTTCTCATACTCTATTACTCATAATCGGATATCCTGATTTATTTTAAGGGGAGCAGTTGAGAAATAATATTTATTTCTCTTCTATACGAATGATGTGGAACAAAAGGGTATTAGACACGGACTTTTAAGTGTTTCCGTATGACATATAACTCAATCTACACCGATTCAAAGGGTATCGTTTTCACCGCCATATTCAATAGAGAGTAATTTATATTTATTTATGTTTATTGCTCTAAGTATTTCGTGGTCTCCACGAAGGTTATACATTCGATCGTATTACCAATGATCGGTTATTTTATTACAAGTGATTACCAACTCCTCCTCCCCTCTCGCATTTAATTATTTTAAATCCCTTGTAAGTATTACGATTCATTTAGTATTGATGGACGCTAATAGGGGAATCACAATTAATAGATACTTTCGATTCTTAAGAGCTGCTATTGTGTAGATTGGTTACAACTAACCGTATCTTCACAGGGATTATTTATAATAAAATAACGGATTTGAATTGTTAATATAAAACTAACGATAAAGTAGATAATTAATAACGGTATTAATTATATTGCTTCTGGAGAAGATCTTGAGGAATTTCATAGTTTAATATGCAACAAGAATTTTCTGTGCAACGTCTTAGCTTCACAAGAAGGAGGAACTTAAATAACGATGCAGAAATTAGTTAAGTTGTATCTATTTATATATTTAAGTTTATAAACAATATGTATGTTATTTATATACATGTAAATGTAGATTTTAATTTGAATTCCTAGCAATGTTTTATCTGATACGTGTACATCTAGAAATTGTATAAGAGATCTTAGTGCATCGGTTGCAGAAAGAAACAAGACATTGATGATAGTATCAGGACCGTTCTCATTTGATATTTTTGTTAGATATTTTGGGGTGTAAACGGTCCCGCACAACAAATCACGGGATCCCGATCCTGACAATCCTGAGGAGCCTGATAATCTTGCTGATCGACAAATGAGGCTATGGGCCTATAGGATATAGGAATTATATAAGTTCTATATGAATCCCTACCCGATCGTGTGGGAATCTTTAGAGGAGGCCTAAATCCAGCAGTTGATGTCTATCGGCTGATGATGGTGACGATTGGATAATTAGGTCTGATTGTGATTTCATTATTAACTTTTAGTATTGTATCTTCTTAAACTGCCTCTCTAACTAGTGAAGGTTGGCATTCATTGCCCGCCTGGGGAGTATTCGCACTCCTGTCTAAGAAACGCTGGAGACTCGGGACCTTCGTCCCTCGTCCATCATCTAGCAGCCAGTCCAACTGTTGAGCCGGATAGATATTACTTTCTTTTCTTTCCTTACCCCTTAAGTTTTTTACGTTTTATCTGTAAATATTTGAACAATATTTTTATGGCCTCTGTAATTTTATTTACCGTTATATTGAATACACATGAAGGATGAAGAAGAAGGAAGAGAACGACCAAGTGTAACTAAAAATTTGAATTTTCTGTATTCAAATAGAACACTAGCAGCAATTATGCGTATCTATAAAAACAAAGTCTATGTCTAGTAGTGGGCATCTATCGGCTTATGATGATGGTGAATTAAGGTACAGTTTTAATTATTATAATAATTATTAATTTTCATACTTCTCCAAATATGTTTTCTAAAATTACTTTTACCCTAAATGAAAACGTTTCGTATAAGCAATGTAGCAATAAAGGAGAGGTATGTCGCGACATATTAAGGTAACATTTCGAAAGTATATCTGCGATAAACTGTAAATTTAGGTGATACACGAGGAGCGAACCCGATGCATTAAGGTATCGACAAAAAGGTATCACGGCCATTGAGAGTTTATCACAAAACCCACTTACAAACGGTAAGGGAGCGTGTACTTACGAAATTAATCGCGCGTCACATTGTCCAACGGAATGTTGGTAAACTTCTGTTGGAGCACAATGCTATTGTTACACCCATTGTTGGGTGAAGTAAAAAAAATGATACGCATCGTGCTCGTCGCACAGTTTCCCAAATATATTCGGGCTTCAGCGACCGAAAGGATTAATTGTGATGTCTCTCTTAATGGGTTTAGATGCTTCTTTGTTGTCGACTGTTCAATGTCGGTTAACCGATGCTGGTATAGTTTGTTAGTATTTGTTTTCAACATCAGTTTGACATTAATAAATTAATTTTGTACTCATAGCATAGTTTGTTCTTCATCATCTTCATTATCATCAGCCGATAGACGTTCATGACTGGATGGAGACCTCTCCCAAAGATTCCCGCATCGAACGAGTAGATATTCACATGGGAGGATTTGGACCATTTCCAACCACGCTGGCTTAATGCGGGTTGGTGGGAACCAGAACCTCGTTTATTGATTAATAGGTGCATCATGAGTAGGTGAGGTTGGTTTTAATCCTTTGTATCATTGTAATTTGTACTTAAATGTTACATAATTGCTAAAACTAAAGTTTAATGAACTTGGGATCTACTTCAACAAAGACTTTTTGTACTTCTTTTTCTTCATCGCTCGGTGATTTGTATTGATTGGATGATATAATTTAAGACAGTAGTTTCCAAAGGTAACTTACAACATAATAATTTATGGTACATAACCATTTACACTAAATTATTGTTATTTTTTTAATTATCTTTAATTTACTTTCTTTCACTGATTTGCTGGCAGAAAGCTCTTTTATAGTTAAGCTCGCTTATATATCTCTTTCTCTCTCTTATGTATATTTGTTTTCTTATTTGTATATTATTTAACATTTTTTTTTATATTTCCAATATGTATAATCGCTTTAAATTGGTAATAGTTCATTAATAAATTTTATTCGTGCTGCGTACTCTTACATCCTCTAAAAAACCTTAGTACAGATCTTATGAATCTTTGTTAGGTTACCTTCTATTGAAGAGGTTTTTGTTCATACATACAATACGCCGAAGTAACGATGACAAAATCTCCAACCTAACAATAATTACCGGACGAGAGATTACAGCGTTAAATTAATAACAGGTAATCTATTACATGATCGATCCAATCTTCAGCGGGTTATTAAATAAATCTCACGGGAGATGCAGAAATAACCGTTCAGGGGGCCAATAGTGCACATTAGTAAAGTATAACGCCATGATTATATATCTATCGCTCCAAAACACTTTAAACTCATTAAGGGGCCATCATCACACGCCGTTCACTATTATAATGCCATTACGAACGGAATCGAGATCGCTGTATTCCACTTGGCTCCGTTCAGTACAACCTCGCATTACCTTTTATATTCTATTAATATTTTTTTTATTACAAATGTCAGATATACATTGCATACTCTAACCCATAATAATACATAAGGTACGTAAGATACGTAAGATGTTACTACAGTATTTGATGCAGTGTATATCACTCCAACTAGCGCCATATTGCTGTGGCCCAGCGTATATATAACCAGTATATAATGTAAAAGCCCGTAATAATATAGCGCTAGTTAGGATGATATACACAGGATCGCGTGCTCGTTGCCTTGCGACATATATTTAGTATTATTACTTCAGTAATTTAACTAGCTACAACGCTCTTGTAACCGGAACACATCAAAAGCTGCACACTACTATTTGTCTGCAGAAATGGGAGCTGCGATGGTCTCCGGCAACAGAGAATATATCTATTGCCAGTGTCCTCTTCCTGGCTATCAGTTCTGCCTGAAAACATTACTGTACAAACATTAGCGTGTTCCGGTTTAAAGGGCGATGCTGTTAGTGAAATTAATGTAACGAGACCTAACTAGCGCCAAGTCGTATTGCGTACTATCGCTTTGAAAAAATCCAGCAATACATAAGACTAAGCCGTGATGGGTATGATTCAAGCGATTAGTATGAAGTGATGCAGTGTATATTATCCTAACCATCGTTGTTGTTCAGTTCGAAGAAGACACCTCGTGATCATGTACACTATCAGATGAAACGTCTCATCACTTTGTTGTAATAAAAAAAATTACTGTTTAAATATTAACAGCGATGAAATGTATAAGTGCGTTTGTGGAACGATCTCTTTAGTCTTAAATTGGCTACTCAGCTCGCTAATACTCCGTAATAACATTTTTATACGTGTGAAACACACGAGCAACTGGAGCAGGCTCGGCCCGTTAATCATATAATGCTCGTAATTTTGTTTCACATTCGCTTTCTAAAATCTGTTAAGATTACTATATCTCAGGCGCACAAGAATCTAGACTTAAATCTTCGCATCTTTCAAAAAATATCTCACTGCTGGCAGGCCTCTGTTAGCGGAGTCCGTCTAGGTAGGTACCACCGCAGCGCTTATTTCTGCCGTGTAACTATCTTCCGATTTGAAAGGTAGTATAGATAGTGAAATTACAGTGGTAACGAGATTTAACATATCATTTTTAAAGGCAATGAATTCAATATGTTCCAGTGTTTATCATCCTAACTAGTGCCGCGTTGTTATGGGAAAGAGTTTCATCAACATGTGAACGTCGAGCTCTACTCATCACTTCAGGAAGAGACGAACGGAACGTTTACTTTAAAGTAAGTGATACGTTTGTCCATAACAATGTCGACTTAGTTAAGATGATGTACTCTGCACCACATTGTGCTCGGCACCTTCAGACAGATGTTAAGTCGTGTATTAATTTTCATTATACATGACGCCCTATATTGTATATGATAATTTTTTTCAGATAAAAGAAGTCTAGTTAATAAAGTAAATTCACAAACATCTTCAAATCGGAACTGATAATTGTTGGAAAGGTATGAACTGCTGTGGTAGGTACCTAAACGGTCTCCAGCAACAGAGACCTGTTCAGAGTGATTAAATAAGTCAAGTTATGGTAATTGATACATTGCCATAACATCGGGGTGTTAGTTAAGACGTTCACATAACACCACCTGAAAATGTCCTCTTCGAAGAACTACTTCTACTAAATAATGATAGATAACATTCAATGGGAATAAACAGTACAAAATATAACAATAATAAAAAAATTGATAAACATCCGTTACAAAGTAACGTCAAACGCTAGTCAAACGCATCACTTCGTCACAATAAAATGAGTGTTGGATAAAAGGAAATAGTGACAGACGGTACAGACTGTGATGCGACGCACAGACGATAATCTGCGGCATTAGTCACGGGTACGCCGATGCGTGAGCTATCCGAAATCGCATTTAGCGGTGGTGGTACAATTCATTGTACCAACCGATGCTTTGATACCAAAATCGATTTTTTTTATATATATTTAGCATTCATAGAAATGACAAAAAGTTCTAGATAAAATTACTCGATTTAAACTAAATAGGATCAATACTCGGGTAATCCTAAAACATTACAAGTACTAAACAGTAGTGCAAAATCATTATGTTCTAGTACCAAGGGTGGTATAGTTAGAGAAGACACAAGGTTCATTCTTGGTACAGATTTGCTTCTAGATGATGAGAAAATTCAATGAGTCTCTAATTTTTTGACCGAATGTGGTAGAGTTTAGATTATATTTAAATGATTATTGGACGTCTGTTTACTGATGATTATGATGGACTACATTATCAGATTCAAGATCTGTCTGTACCATATAAATTAGATTTTTTTTAGTTCATTGAACCGACAAGACAAACGGGACATTGATGGTAAGTTACAAGCTTGTCCATAACATGGTGGCGCTGGTTAGGACCGTATACACTGCACCACACTACTCTTGTCGCCTTAAGACATAAAATGTTAAGTCTCGTTACCCTTGCTGCAACATCCTATAAACTGAAACAGTATTATTTGCACATTACTGTTTTGCGGTAGAAATAGGCACTGCGGTGATACCTACACAGACGGTCAACGGCAACAAAAACCTACCACCAGTAAACAGCGATATAAATTCAGCTTATTGTGTTCAACTGCTGAACATAAACCATCCCCCGTCGATTTCCAGCGCCATCAATCCGATACCACCTGTATCTAACTATTCCTCCTGATCTTCATCAGATCGCACATTACTACGCATTACCATGGTAATTACCGTGGCAATGCGAAGTAATGTGCGAAGTGCTCATGAGCAGGCAGTTACTAACTCAGTTTTATAAAAAATTAACTACACTGATTCTCAGTATGGGAAGTTTCAAATTATCTATTACCATTATTGTAACGTCAAGTTTAATTTTTTTCTCTACAGTATTAACAGTAGGGCAGAAAACAAAAAAAATATATAATGTGCTCCCGATCTAAATAATTACATCCGACAATGACACAATGCGATTTATTTATAAGGATCTTCAACGCTTGACAATAAAACCGGTCCGAGTGCGGACCCTTGGGGAACCCATTCATTAACTGTACGGGTTAAGTGCTCTCCTTGCGCCGAGTCCATTATTTGAATATTACGCTACTTACAACAACAATAAACTACAAACCAGAAGTCAATTTCGAGTGCCGTTTTTGTATTCGGTAATAAATTATTTAGATTTGGACAAAGCATTTGATGTACGACACGTTTAATGTGGACTGTTCTTGTTTATGAGCTCCGTTGTAGGGACATAAAAAGTAATATTACGCTCATAGAGACTGCAGACTCTGCTCATATGGAATAAAGACAATTAAATCGAAATGGGGAAGCAGGAACCGGAAGACCTTCCCAGCTATAAGGCATTAACCCAGTGCAAGTATTGTCAAATTTACTTAGTAACGAATCTTTATCAATTTTACAAAATTACAAGACTAATGAGATATGTCATCCTCCATGTTACCATAATGTGAGTAACGTTGCGCCATAGACAAAAAGGTACACTTTTTAGGAGTAGAGTCTTTCTTTATCATTGGTTGATCTCTTTACGCGCCTCGTAGCTTTATATTAGTAACGTTTAGTCATAACATCAGTGTTTTAATCTAAGTTTTGTTCATGTTTTTAAATTGTATACTTCGCATATTTTTCTTTATTTCAGCCTATTGATATTCACTCTTGGATATCAACATTATCATTAGGTAGAAGACAGCTACTGATAGATATCCTCTAATTATCTATACACCACTAGATTACCGAACATAGGTCATTTAAACTTGTTAGCAATAGCCCTTACTACATGCCGTGTCGCACAGAGGTCTCTGAATTGACTCTGCGAACATATACTTAAGTAGTAGAGTTTGTAAAATGAGTATTTTACTTTATAACATTTTGTAATAACTTTGTACCGGATATAATAAAGATTTTAATGGCGAAATCGAGATAGCTATTTTCCATTTCTCATCTCAAAGTTTAATTTTAAATGAACGTCCGCCATCAGTTAAACTATGAACTGTTACTACTTTTCAATGTAAATAATGGCACATTCCAGAGGCACCAGAGTCCAATTTTTCACCAGTTCGATTCCCAACATCCAGCTTGTGAATGTTCCAGTTTGAATTTATTTTGTAATGAATGGCTGTTCATAGCGTCATAGGTCAAATATCGATCGTAAATGCTCGTTCATTTCTCCAACGCGACACCGTCACGAGAGCTAATATGCATAGCGGGCGCAGAAGAGCCTTATACATATCTCGACCATAAATACTCATAAAATTAACATGGAATCACAATTTACAAAAGTATAACCGAATTCGGACAGTCAAGCACGCTACGAGACGTCACAGACCGGAATTGGAACTGACAAAACATTATTTCTACTGAGTCTATCTCGAAACTCATTATGTTAACAAAGTCTCATGTAGGAGTATAATGGTGTTATTAGATGTTATAGCAAATTTTAAAATGGAAGTCAGTTATGACAGCATACATATGAAATATTACTACAATATCTCGTCGGAAAAACATTGGTTATGGATAGTAAAAGTGCGACTTAAAGGACAATTTCCATATTGTTGTCTATCTATAAATTAAAAAAGGAAAGCGTATCGTTCACTTCTCCATCGATTATTAGATTTATTTGAAAGATAGGCCAGACGATAGTTTTAATAGAACTGTAATTAAATTTAAACGACTTATTAAACTCAATTAAGTCAGAAAAGCATGCTATTGTCTAAAAGATTTTCTTTCATAAATCATAGATATCGTGATATAATAGTGAGTACGATCACATAAGGTACAGACGGTACCTCACAAAGAAATTTTTAGTTTCCTTTTGCCAAAGAGCCTAGAATTACTGAGGTAGTGGTTATCAATAACCAATAAGATAAACTTAAAGCTTCATAATAAATGTCAGTCTATTTTGGTGATTATCATTATAAACAGTTTAGAGATGTGTGTGACGATGTAGAATAATTTCGCAATGAACTAACGCCTGATCTAGAAAATGTCGACTCACCGTCTCAAAGCGAGTCCGAATCCGAAAGTTTAAATTCCAATCACAATGTAGGTATGCATTTAATCGGATTTCCAGTGTATGAATCGCGACAAACAGATATCGGATTATTTCCAAGCCTCCGCAAGCAATTATCGTCTTAGACGCAATGAACTGAGGCACGGGCGGCGATACGTGAATGAATTAACATTGGTGATTTGATTTCTAAAGCGTTAATATCGATTTGAATGAGCGCGTTTCACACTCGGAACTGTGTGCTTGAATCGAATGAAAGCACCTACCGCCGAGTTGGGAAGGCTTGCGATCTATCTGTTCACAGTTTGGTTACAACGGTCGTTTTAACACGTCGGCGGGTATGTGGAAGATAAATAAATGGTTGTGGTTAACGATTATTCGGTGCTTCTGGGTAAACTGGTCCCGCGGAGCAGCATTCCCGTGTAACACCGGGACCAGTGTTAGGTTTCGCGGCTGTTGCTCGTAATTTGTGTTTGTTGTTACTTCGAAGAGAAAAAATTGTGGAAGTAATGACAAGTTATCGTTATATTTAGGAGGTCGTTATAATAATAACAAATTTGCAAAAATATGTGTTATTTTTAGGTGGAAATTTTATCGCTTTTCAAACACATAATCGACACAGTGAAATGAGACATTAGTGTATAGGTCAGCTGGCGTGGTCGTGTAAACTGTGGGTCACAGGTTCACAATCTCTCCCTAAAATCTACATTTCTTATATCTTTTTTCTTTTGTTTATCTGTATCTCCTTTAATAAATTTGTAATGTTTTTTTTTTAGTTTTACACCTATAGAAAATATTGGTTTTATGACGAGTATATTTAAATTTTTAATTGTTCTGTATAGAAGACAGGTTAGTATGTGCTCCCATCCTCCATTCCTTTCATTCCTTTGACTTGTAGTGAAAGGTCATCAAGAGGGAATAGGATCAGGAAAAGAATAGGTTTTCCTGTGAGTCTCACTAACATACTCCTATTGTCTACTTGCATACCCAATATAGTAGGTACGGCTTAGCTCTTGTATGGGAGACGCCTGTTTTCCGCAGCTGACGTCAATAGGCCGTAACGATGATGAAAAATATAAATAGACTTTATCTATTCATAAATTAATCTTAAAGTCTTAAAAATTAAGATGTCATGAGAACAGGACTTCTAAAATTCTTTATGTTTATTATAATGACGGAGAATAAATTTGAAAGTTAAAATAAAGTGTAAAAATTAATATCAAACGTGTGCCGGAACTACGAATAAAAATATACATTAGTATAATGTAACCAACTAGTTCACCTCACAGGTTTTAATCTACATATTAATAGTTATGGCATACTTTAACATATGGACTAGCTAAGGGTTAGCTCACAGTTACTTTATTCTATACAAAAAAATATATACAAACAAGCAACTACTTATATTGATATAAATTGCAGATTCGAATCTATTCTCCTGTTCCTCCCACCAACCCGCATTGGGTCAGCGTGGTGGGAAATGGCTGAAATCCCCCCAAATAAACGGCTTCTGGTCCCCGACGAGACGGGCAGCGCAGGATACAACGATGTAGGGATCTTTCGGGAAGGCCTAAGTCCAGCTGTGGACATCTATAGTCTGATGATGATTTTCCTGTTGTTCATAAACTTGTAGTACAAGCATATAACATAATTACTATAGTAATATCTATACTTGTATATATAGTGAAAATGGTTTTTTTTTGTACGTCAATCACGTGAAAACTAGTGAACGTATAGACATGGGAACATGAACATTCGCCGCGGAATGATTTGTAGATGGTTATAGGATAATTTCTTGAATTTCACAGATCTTTAATCAATATATTTCTAAATGAATATTATAAGCAATTTTCATTTCGTACTATTTATACGGTTGCTATAGTAACGGTTGGTATAGAAAGCCATTTGCGGTTGCGGTCGCTCTCAGGGAATATTTCAAGTCTAATTTTATATCATGGTCAGCAAAGAAATTAGTGAAGTTGGAAATTATACATTTGTTTTTAATAGCATATATATTATACATATATTATTAGAACAAAAAAATAACTAGTGTAACTTAACTTTACGTCATGCATAACATTAAAATTTGCTAACTTGACATTTTAAGTAAATTTTTACGTTATCATATCTTAATCTATTGATGTAAACAGAACAATAAAAATTTTTAGTCAGCTATATATTATATAATGTAACAGATGAGAGATATGCTCTCATTCATATAAGGTGTCTATGGAAGTTGTAGGATGTAGCTGCGTGTCAGCACGTCACAGATAGATATTTTGAAGGTAATCAATCCCAACAGTGGACATCTATATATGACGATTATGTTTGTTAATAACTATTATTTTTTAATAAATAAAACTTGAATTTCATTTTGCCCGATATCTTTTAAGAACGAACGTGGATGGTTTTAAGGGTAGAGTAAGACCGAGGAATTCGTGAAAGATGACATGTGTAAGAAGAGTGTGAATTACGATATGACGGCTGATAGATGGATATGAAAGAGAAGAACATACTGTGCCGACCCTGGGTAGCTGGGGAAAGGACAGGAGGAAGGAAGAATCCCTCAAAGAAATAGGTAAGAGGATCAGTAATACTCTTATAAGTGGAACGGCCGTTAAAACGTACGCATATTGGCCTTCGGTAATAATAAATATTTCGTAATATATTTTAATTTATTTGATTAAGTAGACGCACATATTCATATGTATATGTTAATATATATATATGTTAATATGAATCAACATAAATTCTTTAACAATGCCTATTAATAAAAACACAATAACGTATTCAAATCGCATTTTAGTGGCTAGAATAAAACTAGCCGCGGAGCAGAACACTGCGTAAAACAAGTTTTTGTACTCACAAAAGTATAAGTTACGGTTAAGTTTGTTCGCTAAGTTATAACTTCACAGCACTGCAGTCTCGGGCTAGTAAGAATATGACTAAAGTAACCTCTGCCTGTCATAGAAGGCGACTAAAAGCGTCTAGGAGTTTCACAGGCCTTGAGATTGGAAGCTCTTATCGCTCAACAAGCGAACTTGTGGGGGACAGCGTACAGCTCGTTGATGATGCCTTAGGAGGGTTAAGCCCCTCCTCAAAGAGTACAGTGTGGGAGGCTTCGGGATCTCTTATAGAACATAAGACATCTCGGAGCCTCTCCGAATGCAGTGAGTAAGATTCGTACATAATCCTGACTTCCCCCCAGAAGCATCTTTGGAAGACTTTCCAACTGAAATCAAAATAAAAGTTATATTTTCGAGTATAACCGGCTAGTTCGGGCACTTGTATCCGTAATTTTCTTGTACGCTGCAGAAACGCGGATCTTGCGAAAGGAAGAGAAGAAGAGGATAGACGCTTTAGAGATGTGGTGCTGGAGGAGAATGCTCGGAGTATCGTGGACTGAATTCCGTACCGACGAGTCTATACTTCGAGAACAGCGTCAAGCAGCGTTTATCACGTTTGCCGCCGAAAAAAGGTAGCTATTGAGTTGTGGTCCAAGGAAAGGTTGAGAGTACCAGGTCAGGGTACATCGACGTAGCGCCACACATTACGCCCGTCGCCTTAGACATAAGATATTGAGTTTTGATACTTCAATAATTACACTAACTATATCGTCTTTCAAACCGGAATACAGTAATAGTCGAAGTTATACATACGCTTTAGCAATATGAGCGTAGTGTGTACCATAACATTCAGAGGTGTGAGGGGTCCCACACGGCAACTCACGGGATCCAAGTCAACTTCATCTGCTCGTGGTGCACCCTGCTAATCAACATACGAGGCTCTGACTCCCACCAATCCGCATTGGGCCAGCATGGTAGGAAATGGCCCAAATCTCTCCATATGAATCCCTACCTAATCGATGTGGAGTTTCTTGGGAGAGGGCTATGTCTAGCAGCTGGATATTTAGCTCTTCCATCCGTTTTCTAGTATAAATAAATTTAGGTTTTATTAGTACATTAACTTTTTTATAGTTTTTGGTAATTAATATGGTAACAGTCGGTAATATTACCATGGATATATGAAACTTGTTGATATATGAAACATTTACAATATGGCGGATGAATATTTAATAATTTTATTTTTAGATCCGCCGTAAGGAATTCCTAGAGCCGGTACTGCGTGCGCTTTTGGGTCACAGGTCGAGCGGCGCTGGCCTGTTGTCACACCGTTAAGGTGACGCTCTCGCCTCACTGGACCTGTTCTTCTTTGATACCTTGGACACCATTCCTTGTCACCACCAATCTTCCATCACACGGAACGAGCTGACTTCAAAGTAACATATAAGGCGGACGTTTTTGTGACATACGGCGGGGTATATATCCACCTCGTGACCATTTCCGGAATCAACAGCCGACCTTCGCACGTAAAGATAAAAGAAGATGAAAGATCATAACATAACTAGCTAGGGTTTCAAGTGCAATACAAACTTCCAGAGCTCATGTCTGACTCTTACAGCCTCTGATAATAATATGGTAAACTTAGGACGATTGCCCCTGATTGACCGTCAGACATTATATGGCATCAATGTACTAATATTCTTTTGAGAGAAGACACCTCTCAAAAATCAAATACCAAAATTTAAAAAGTTTAATATTTTACCTGAAAATATAGCCAACTTAAGTATGAAATATTTTGTGTTGTGGCTTTCAGAACCTGAAGAAAAGGTGGTTTCCAAGAGCGAGAATATTAAGTGTATTGTTGTTAACATTATTAAAGCCTAGACTTTTTAAAGTCACAAAAAAAAACTAGATCTATATAGCCGTTCAGTAAAAGCTATACTATAGTTGAGTTGTTCCACGATAATAATTATTCAGCCATAGTCGCAGTACTTCCCCTTAACTGGTTAGAAAGTACCGAGTGACCGGGGTCAGGTGGATCTTCATTAGGGCCGTGCACACTAGTGTGGTATTAGAATAATTAGTAACAGGCTTAACCTCGCCGTTACTTTCGATTATATTACTGGTAACTGGTTACATGTAATAAGTAGACCGGTGACGTATCAAAAATTTAAGGCTGTATAAAGTCAGCTCGCAACGTGTTGAGATACTTACACAATTTACGATCAGCAGCAGCGTCAGACAGTAAATCACAGCGGTGTCACCACCAGCCCTCGGCGGAGGCATTAAATAATACGAATAGAACATTAGTAAATCCCTTCCATTACAACTTAACTGTTGTTAAGTTTAAGTAATGCTAACATATATTAGTAACTTGACATATTGAATATATGCTGGTGATATTTACTGGTGGTAAGTCTCTGTGGCCGGAGACCATCTAGTTATCACGGCAGCTCCTATTGCAGCCGACTAACAGTACTGTACAAACATTGCTTTTCCGGTTAGAAGGGCGCTGTAGCTAGTGTAATTACAGGTGTAAAGGGATTTAATATCTGATGTTCTCCTGATGGAAAGTGATATGCCTGCTCATAACAAAGTGGCGCTAGTTAGGACGGTATTTACTGCACCATGTTATACTCTTCTTCTGAGACTAAAGATGTTGAGTCTCGCTACCCCAGTAATTACATCAGCAGCATCGCCCTTCAAATCGGATCACAGTAGTGTTTGCACAATACTGTTTGTTAGCTGCAATAGAAGCTGCGGTGGTACCTACCTAGACAGTCTCCTGCTACAGAGACCTGTAAAAGCTTATGTCTCTTAGCGATGACCACAATGTAGTGCAGTGTACACCATCCTAACTAGCACCACATTGTTATGAGGAGATATATCACTTACTATCAGGTGAATATCCTGCTCTTCTCATCGCTTCGTCTAGAAAAAAAAGAATCCTGTTTTTGTATAGGGCAGCTAAGAACTAATTTTATGAAGTTACCTCCAAAAGGGGTTGCGAAGAAGTTGATAACGGGAAGGGGCGGGAACATTTCTTACGACTTCCAAGTATAAATTTAAAATTTAATTCTATATAAACGAGCAGGGAACTATTAGTATATAACTTCCGGGAAGATTTTCTGTCTATCATGTCTTCACTTCAGAGAGTAGTTTGATTCTTCTGCAACGTTTATATACACTTGCCTTCCATATGATATGATATTAAATAGAACCTCCTTTTGTTGCTATATCATTCCGAAAGACTAGCTTAGACCATTTAAGTGTTTAGAGCAGTCGGACCCGCCATTTCCTGAGCGGCATCAAAGCGCAATGGCAGCCTATTAAAACTCCACTCCGAGCGAGCAGTTCAGAAACTAATTAAGACTTGCTTAATTGTTTTTAACAAAGAGAGCACACTTGGCTGCAGGACTGCGGTTGGTTTGCATCCGTAAGTAACGAGAGGAGCGATGTGATTGATCTCTACTTGGTTTTAACTTTACAGTTTTTTTTTTTTAATTTTTAAACACACTTATTCTTGATTCCTATTGCCATTCTATAACTCTGTAGTATTTATAGATGTAATTGAACAAAAAAAAACCTGCGGTTCCATCAGATTCCTTCTTCATCGTTCACTTTGTTACTTTTAAAACCTTAAATACTGTGGTGGGTTTTTAAATATATTATTTATCATTATGTTCATACCAGCTGTTCCCTGCCCGCTTTCCGGTGGTAACAACCCCTGAAACTCCTTTAGGAAGTGACATTTCGCAAAATCCATTTCTAGCTTAGCTATACTCGGCAAAAGGAATGTTCTTACCAAACTTCAAGTCTGAATGCTTTATTGTTGCAGAAATATCCTGATGAGAACCTACATAGATAATAAGGATGTTCATTCAGAGTACTCCGGGTTCCTTTCTAAACGACTACCTGAACAGTGATTTCTTCTACTGTCGGTAGATTGAAAAATAATTCTTGGTATAAAAATAATTATATGATGAAACCAAAAGTAACAGTAAAAAGATACAGCAGAATTCTTTTTACTTGGACCATACACTTATCCATAAAGTGAGGGCATATGACCGATGGGTCAAATAAGTTCCTTTCCCCCGCTTCGTACTTGACTACGATAAAAGCTTAATTTAAAGTTTAGTGGTGTCCAATGGCTAAGTGGTTGGAGGAGGTAAATCGGGTTTAACAGAATACTGAAATTATCTCATCTGAATGATGCTGAAAATATCTAAATATTTTATTAAAGTCGTGTTAAAACTTGTCAATTTCTTTCAAGATCATCATCATCAGCCATAGGCCTTCCCCAAATATCTCCGATCAGTCACGGGTTACTCGCCTCCAGCTGGTTCCTGCGTTTCTCATCAGGTCGTCGGTCCACCTTGTGGGAGGCCTCCCAATACTGTCTACCGATACGCGGGCGACACTCCAGGACCTTACTGTTCCATCGGCCGTCGGTCCTTCGAGCAATGTGCCATGCCCAATGCCACTTAAGTTTAGCAATCTTTAGAGCTATGTCGGTGACCTTAGTTCTTCTGCGGATCTCCACATTCCTAATTCTATCGCGCAGAGAAACACTCCGAGCATAGACCTCTCTATTTGCCTTTGGGTGACTTTGGAGCCTATTAAGAGGTTACGTCTAAGTTCCATATGTCAACATTGGCAACACGCACGACGTAAAGACTTTGTATCTTAATTTTTTTGAACATTAGTTACTTCTGAGTAATTCTCTCTAGAGGAAGCTCACTTAGTTATTCTATAATAGTCAAAAGTTATCAGAGAAGATAATAGCTTGGAAGAGGATTAAAAAAACCATAGCGCTGAAATCTAACGAGTACCTGCGCGTCTCATGATAAGTGATTAACTACTGCCCCACGAAGGCACGTATATTTAATATGATATCATAAATTGTTGCAAATCACTTTTGTCTTCTTCTAATATCTTATAAATAAAGGTAAGAACAAAGCATCCCTACTTAAAAGATATGTTTAAGTTAAGGACTAAGTCGAGATTGTAATGAATTGCGGAAACTTAACGTTATTCATATTTCTTTCTTTGACGAAACGAAGAGGCGAGTACGACATTAGTTTGTCATAAATTTTAATAATGATGAAGCGTTAATTAAGATGTTCACACATCACCACATCATGCTTGTCATAATCATCATCATCATCAGCCGATAGATGTCCACTGCTGGACATAAGCCTCCCCCAAAGATCTCCACATCGATCGGCTCCGCGTTGCTCATGTCGACATGTTCATACTCGTCAACGATACAAAAAAATTGTATCTCTGTTTCTTGACAAATTTTAATGTCTACAGCTTCTTTTTAATTATGACGCAGTAATCATAGTATACTTATGCTCGACGGCGGATTTTATACATCAAATATTTTCTTTTCACGACTCTCTCTTTCTCTTGTTTATGTTTGAAATTATGAAACTATTTCTATACAATAACCGGACGATAAGTAAGACGCGGTGTTAGGGGTCTCGCACAACAACTCACGGGATCTAAGTCGTCCTCACCTGCTCATGGTGCAGCCTGATAATCAACAAACGAGGCTCTGGCTCCTACCAACCTGCATTATGCCAGCGTAGTGGGAAAAGGCTCAAAACCCCCATATGAACCCCTACAAACAACGGCTCCTAGAGCCCGGAGAAGCGGGCAGCGCAGGACCGATCGAGTTGGTGCAGGCCTATGACTAGCTGTGGACGTCTATCGGCTGATGATGATGATCTCCTTTATACGTACAATGAAAATAAATACATATATTGTCATACAAATAATTCATAAAAATAATATATAAAATATATATGTATATCTATATGTTACTTTATTTATATCCCGACCGGTTTAACGAAAACGAATGGGTTGCGGCGCTACGTTCGCTTTTATGTTTATTTTATTGTCATTTGTACCTTGTTTGTTTACTCAGCAAAAAGTTTAAATAAAAATTAATTTTAATGTATAAATATTTATCTCTTGCTCTCGTGTACAATGTTATTGTTAAAATCTCGTCTATGGGCTGCGTTGCCGCGTTGCTAGAGCCGGAGGTCGCCATAGACGAGCGCCTGCGTTCGCCAGTTTTACGAGCTTTCGCGGAAAGTAACGCAGCGGTTTGTATAGAAAGAGCTTTACGACCAGTCCCATTGCATTGTCGAGTTTCCCCGGCCTGTGCGAATTGCGGTGTTGTAAAAGCCTTTGTACGGAGTTATTTTGTTTGCGCGCACATAGGTGGGATGCCACGAAAGCATGAAGTGAAACTGTGAAAGAATAATATACTTTGGTCCGTCCGCAGTGTACTTGCTATGTTTTACTTTGTACGAACGAACGGTTCCCGTTCTATTGACTGGTTGTTTGAACCTAACTGAGGTAAAGTAAATAAGTCGCCTACATTACTAAAACATTCAGAACTTGACAGCAATTTTGACAACGAAGATAGAGGCGACAGAGCGAAACGTGGAAATCGATATTTGTAGGTATCTTGTCCAGAAGGGCGTCCGTCTAAATTCCGAGTATATTAGCATGGAAATCAAACCCAGGGCACCACGTTCGGAACACAACCATATTTTGTCTAAAACTACAACAAGACAGCTCTGCCAATTGTTACGGCAAGAGATGTTTCGCCATCGCTCTATTTTAGAAGATCTGTAAATTATTGTAACCTAACTATAGAATCTTATCTTCTCATATTATAAAACTAAAGATAGTAATTATTATATAAAACAGTCATTAAATATTTTAATCTATGTATTAGATAATTATTTTTTAATTTAATCTCAGGTTAAGTGTACAAAGCCATTTTAAGGTATCAAAGTCAAACTTAATGAATTGACCGCACTCCAACCGCAGAGTTAATCACTTGTGTTTTTTTTTTTTTTGAAACAAGTAATTTTTTATTGCTTTGGTTAAAAAATGAAACTATATTAAAGCGATATTTATACAACTACAGTTTGGATGCTTGAAATTTAAAATTAATAACACATATAGAAATTAACAAATTGATTTTTTACTAGCACTTATCGTTACTAATATACTTACTTTAAACTATAATAAATAACCTGCTTCATAATTATCAGCTGATATACATCCAATTCTGCACATCAACCCCAAAAATTTTCACTCCAATTAACCCTTTACTAATTTTATAAAACCATAATTAGTTTCTTTTGATAATTAGCTTATGATATGCCTTAAGTCACTTGATATTAACGAACTGACATTTTTTAAAATCGTGTTTTTGTTATAAGATATAAACATTAATACATATTATTAGCCAATCATAGGTATTAATGTTTAGTCTGACTAGATAGCCCACTGCTGAGCTTACGCGAAGTATCTATATGACTAAGGTAATAACATATGCATATACTTTTTTTGCTTACGAGTATGTATCCTTTATGCTAGATGCTGATAACTATATTGTAAGTTTTATTTAACTTTGTGGAATGAGATCATGTAGAAAAGTTGAATAATTAACCACAGGCCTAACGTCTCGCCATTATTGTTGCCTAATTGTTGAAATGAAGCGCCAGCTGATGAACTGAACGTGGCGTAAGCAGGTCGTGATGCATGTAAAGTATTTGAGTCGCGTTACGAGTTATCGCGAGTGTGCACCGCTCTCGCGATCGCGCTCATGTCAGGAGATGATCCGGGTCGGGCATACGTCACGATACCCGCCGACCTCTGACGGATCACGTCAGTGTCTCGTCGCGTGATGCGGTGCCCGTGTGAACGCTCGTGGTGAGAGCTCCGAGCCTTGCGACGTACCGAATTGGAGCATGTTCGCGCCACGAGCGACGTCCGATCGGAACGCGAGCGCCCCGCAGCGATCATCTATTTTTCAATCCGCAATATGCTAACATTTGACCTCAATGTCATGCGATGTTCAATGAAAATGACAACGTATATAGTGAAGTATCCTCACCCAGAATATTACGGCTCTCTCGTCTCACTCTCTCCCTCAAATGTTATAACATGAGTGCGGTCACTTACCAGAAGGATTTGATAAAACACCAAAGGCGTGCAAAGACTTCGTGTAAATTATGCAAACCGCAACCAAAATCCCTAAGCATAGCTATATTTAAAGATAAATTAACAAATATAATTTAAGCATAGTTGTTTACCATTTTAGTGACTTAAGTTTTTATTTAAATAGGTTTAAGGAGGTAGAATATATAGCACATATTTGTCTGTTTGAGCACATGTCTTAAAACACACTACCAACAACTAAACTCCACAACGTGTAGCTCCACAACCGAACCAGGGATATCCGTCTAAAAGGGCGATTATCTAATGCGCTACGGAAGAAGTTAAAGTATTACTATATAATATAATATAAAATTATAATATAAAATAAAGTATAATATAACGATTAATGAAATTAGAAATGATAACGCATCTCGTACTTTTGTGGTTTGTATCGACAATATATTAAAATAGTGTTTGCTATGAATCAATCGTTAGTGATATATATACACGGATAAGTAATGTGGGGGCAAACTTAGCGTTACCTGCGCTAATCATTCGCAACATACATAATAAGGCGGCCACTCGTACTTTGTATACACTATCAAGAAATAAGATGAGATATGAGAGCTTTACGCAAAAATTTGAGGATAAATTTAAAACAGTACATAGACTTGACGTTACTACTTCTAGATAAGAGTTTTGTAAATAAAAAATTAAACATTTATATTAGTTCTTTTTTACTACAGATGTGTTTATAATATTTATTCAATGTTAGTTTGAAGCAAAACTGACAGCAGAGAGGAGGATATTGGCAACAGAGACCTACTGTCTCTTTGGTCGGAGGCAGTCTTGGTAGGTACGACAGGACATCTCACTCCTTTCATCGATTAGTCCAATAAAATAATATGAGAAAATACTTAAATTTATAAATCATACGCAAAAAGTGTCTATTCTGGTATTAATGTAAAAAATATATTATTTTGCGTGCACTAGTTTCACAAAACACGCGAATCACACAGAGGTGCAAATGTTTGTGTGTTTGTACGTATTCGTTAGCGCTAGACGCATTCGTTGGGCAATAAGTGACGCGCTGTGACTCAATACAGCGACGCGGGCGGAACTAGATCAGCTTCTTGGAAAAAATGTCGCATTTTTTTTACTGGGTAGCATAAACCAGAGACGAAAAGACAACACGTCTTTTTTTCCTTATTTTCCTAATCCTTTTTGTTATATTGTGACACAATATGTCGGTCATATTTTATTATTAGTATAAGTTTGTATCACAATTTTAATAAATACATAGATTATGCATTTCAATCTAATTATAGTTTTATTTCTTCGGCAATTGGCTAACATTTTTTTTATGACATTATTTTAAGTGATATATAGATCGTAGGTGAGAAATTGTCTTCCCAAGAAGTATACCAGCACGAACGTGTGCCTACCAAATCACAGCTTCGTAAATCAATAATGAGTTAATAGTTCACCTTAATGTAACATGGTGATAAATGACAATGAGGCCGTTAAGTGTGAAGTGTGCTCGCCTAGAATACCTCGGCATAACAGCTTAGCTCCGTCTCTTCTAAGTTAGCCGGATCACTATTATGACTGCGGAATTACATTATTGGAATTATCCGGGTCGGACCAGAAGTGTTTGAAAATGTGATATTATTTACAAAGTTGTATATAAACCTGCAATATCGAGTTTGTTTTGTATAAGCAAAAACATTAATAAACTTAAAATGGAATAACGTTGTCTGGGTTAATGAATAAGAGGAAAAACTGAACAAAAGATATTTAGTGATTTCCGTGATTACCAAACGCTGCGGGGAAGCCGTATCTTGTAATAAGCAAAAACACACCGCAGGTTTTTATTAACTATTAAATAAGCGTGAATTTTAATGTTATTATTGCAATCAAAAATAAAGCACACGTTTTTGAATATCAGAAGAAATCGGTGTTGTTTATTTAACTTATACTGCTCTCTTGTTTAAAATGACATAATCATTCTTTACAAACGTACAGTCACGATATGAAAGTAAACATAGTTTCCGAGTGTGCGCGGGAAAAGAAATTGTTTTAATAATCGTATGAGTAGTAGATTGTAATGTATTTTTTTTTATTAGAAGCAACGAGACGAGAAGGACGTCCACGTTATAGCAAGCGGTACACTCGTTCATAACAATTTGGCAATAGTAAGGATATTGTACACTGCAGATATTTGTGCTCGCTTTGAGACGAAAAAATGTTATGTATCATCATCAAACCGGAACACAATAACGTATGCCTACAAATATTTGACTGTAGAAACAGGAGCTGCGATAGTATCTACCTAGACGATCTTCGGCGACAGACGCTTACCACGAGTAAATGTACTTAATAAACATAAATTTTTATTACATACAAAAGACATCAACGCGTGATTTCAAAAGTCGGAAACATGTTTTTGTTCATTCCCGGCTACGAACGGATTAGTTTTATTTAACCAAGTTCCTCTTAACTAATCATTTATTCCAGCTATAACTGTCACAGTTAAACGATTTTGCGGTATGCTCTAGAACTAGTCCAGAATATGCAAGCGGTTCCCCTTCATAGAAAAGGCGCCAGTCGACAGGTATGTGCGAAATGGGGTCCATCAAGTCCCGATTGCAGCTCTTTGTAAAGTAGCCTTTACACTCGCCGTAAAATTCTAATATAATTTCCTTTAATAGTAAAACATATTCCAATACTATCATTCTAAAGCTGGGCTGCAAATAGATTCAGCGGTAAGTGCTGCTATTGAACATACTTAAAATTTATAGCTTTTCGCGATGAAAAGATAAATAAGTATTCGAATATTTAAGCAGATGTGTAATGCTCGCGAGTTCCTGTAGGTCATAGACTTCAATTCTGGACGTAAAGAGGCAGATGCACATTTGACGAACAAAAAAAAATTCAGTATATTAAAGTAAGAAGAAATGGTAAGTAGTTTATATTTATTTATATTTTGTTACTATCTTAATGTACAAAACTTTACAGATAATTAAAATTTTAATGATAATTTAATTATCTTTTTTAATACCACAAATTAACTAGATGAGGAAGGCGTTCATTTATTTTTTCCTTAGATTATTTACACATATATATTCCGCAGGTTACCTCAAGACTATATGACAGTAATTGTTTATTATTAACCAGCAGAAAAAGGTTTTGCTGTTACATATTTAGACTTCACTAATAACACATATTCTTAATTTAATTTTATTGTATATTAAATCTATTTAAAGTTAGAGAAAATAATTAATTTTTAGTTATAAATGTAACATTTTCATACTTAAGTTAAACATAAGTTGTAATACTTAAAAATATGCTTTTTAAGCAATATAGAATCTCGGAGGATTGTATCCGTAAGCTTAAAGCGCGTTGTATGTAAAATAGGTTTAATAGGAACGGTACAGGAGGGAGCGTGCGCGTTTTTGCTGGGAGCCTGTTTATGTCATCATAATGCCCGCAATCTATTTAAAACCTGATGCCGGAGCCTCGTTACCGCCATCAGGTAATTGCTGTGCTATTAGTTTTATTAAACGCAATTAATATATTCTCTACGTACACATAAAAAGCTTTGTCTGATATGAGATGAAGTATTCATTAAATCATCATACCTTTTTCCACATAAACATCCGTGTAACAATTGAAACAATAGAAACTATTTGTCTAAGCTTTTATAGAAATTACAATGATATATAATTAAAAAAAAATTAGCTACTTGAGTTATTCAAATACTTTTATTTCTACCAAAAATCAAAAGATCACCAAAATGTATATATAATATATAAGCAGTTAAATAAAGCACGAAAGTATACATAAGTTACAAGAAACCTCCGGTTAACTTCAATCAGTCTTAATTGGAAGTGATTTAATTTGTGGGAATTACTTTAATTATCAAATACACAAACATAGTATTGATTAAATAAATAAGCTAATGCTGTATAATGTTGTGAAGGTTTGATTAATAACATCAAGTTACGTAAGTTTAGAAAAGTTTTAAGTGGTTTAGAATGAAAATATTACCAATATTATGTTTAGAAGTCGATGCCTAAACAGTTATTTTAACCGCACGCGTTCCTCATCTAAGAGGTTTCTCCGTTACTAATAAAACACTTTACTTTTACAACACATTTGAAAAACCTCCATTATAATATTACGTACACCGACTTCCTAAAATAAAACCATATTTTTTTTCCTTCTACCCTTTTCCACACAGTATGTACTTCTTTTCCACATCCCTCTATCAGCCGTCATATCGGAATTCACACTCTCCTTACACATGTCATCTTTCACAAAATCCATACACACTTTCTTCGGTTTCCCTCTACCCTTATAATCATATTATTCAGTATTATAATATATAATAATCATACAGAAAACATCATTAAAATAATCTCCATTCGCGATACTACAAATTCCTCTCTTATCAATACTTGTTAAATTTAATGTTAAATAACTTGGTACGAAACGCGATCTTTAGCAATAATAAAGACATTAACAAGTTTCCAAACTTACCTAATATATTATTAACTTTTTTTTTGTATTGATAAAACGATCGCTTCTCAAATTTCAACTAATAAATCTTTCAGACGTATATATTAATTGGAGGGGAATTTACAAATTCATAGTTCACACCTTTACATATTATTTTTACGCCGCGTGCGTGAGAATAGGTGATAAGGGGAAACTTATTGGTGTTAAGTAAGTGTGCTTTATGTTACAGTATTAATATTTATTATAAGAAAATATCTATTATGTAGAAAGCACGACATTTTTAGAATTAATATAAGGAATATAACATTTTAAATATGCAACATGTAAACGAGGCGAACCTCTCCATAATACGGCACTAGTCATAATATTATACACAGCAACACAATGACATCTTCATTTTTAGACATAAGATATAAAAGTCTCATTACCCCAGTAATTTCTCTAGCTACACTAGACTACTGGCGGCTGAAATATGAGCTGCGGTGGTACCTACCTTGATTATCTCGGGCATCAGACGATCACCGTTATATACGAATATTTTTACGTAAGCGTATGGTACGGGCGTTAAAACTAAACTACATGAATTTAATCATCATCATCATCAGCCGATATACATCCACTGCTGAACGTAGGCCTCCCCCAAAGATCTTCACATTCAGCATGGTCTCCATTACCTCTGGACACTAAGGGAAGTCGTATGCAGTCGTCTGCACCACGAGCAGGTAAGGTTGGCTAGAGTACCGTGAGACGATTGACAGTAGAAAAAAAAATATATCATGATTGATACGACTACTACAAATAACTGTATCTCCAGCACAAGGATTTAACTACAGCCTTGTAAAGAACATCCCTCATTCAATTTTATAATAAAGTGAAGCTATCTACCACCAAACTATCACCTTTATACTAGAAACTGAACACATATGATTAGCTATTCAAGCTGGCAGTGCTTAGGTATCTTTTAGAGTATTATAGCTAATACCCCCCGTTTTTAAATCAGCCTCTATAAGATCTCTGCTGTATATTAACTATCTATTATAATCATCATCAATCGGTACACGTCCACTGCTGTACATGAGCCTCCACTAGGGATCTCCACTCCGATCGTTCTACTTACATCCAGGGGTTTTTCGCAATCTTCACCGTATCTTTCGAAGTTTTAAATCTAGAATTATTCTAGTATAATTCTAATCTCTAAATATTTTTTATGTATTTATTATTGTTATATGTGCGGGGTGTAACGGATCCCACACAACTCACGGGATCCAAGTTTATCTGACTCGTGGTACACCCTGTTAATCAACAAACAAGGCTCTGGCTACTGCCAACCCGCATTGGGCCAGCATGGTGGGAAATGACACAAATCCTTTCATATCAATTCCTATCTAACTTGAAAATCTTTGGGGATAGGTCTATGCCCATCAGTGGACATTTATCGGCTGATGATGGTTTTGTTGCATTGTTTATTTACAGGATAGTTATAAAGGTATTCCAGTCGCGTTACGAATATCGCACAAGTATCGCTTCAAACCGGCGACTGTGAGTCGGACGTTCGCATGTAAATGTTTTTTTTTCTACAAAGCAATACTCTTTGACTGAGGTCCGACCTCGAGACCTCTCGAGGTAAAAGCAAAAGTAATCATAAAGCGCTTCCTCGCGATAGTAATACGTTGGACCTGACAGACACGCTCCGTCCATATTTGTACTATTTCTTCTTCTTAAAGTGCTTCTCCAACTAGTGAAGGTTGGCGATCAGCGTGGTACAGTCCTTCCTGTCTCCGGTTCGGCGGAACAATTCGCACGCCCCAGATATGCCAGTCCATTTCCTGATACTCCTCAACCATGACTATTTCCTTCTCCTTTTCCTTTCTTTTACTTTTTATTATTTCAATTCTAGCAAAACAAAAAGCTTTGTAATTGCTTCAGTCGTCTTCAACTTAATCGTCTTTATGGTGGAAGTATTTAAGTCTTCCTAGTAATACAAGGGTCCCTGGTTCGATTCTAGGGTGATTTCAGGTGGAGGTTGAATAATGATGTGACTAAGATCTATATATTGTAAGCGTATTAAAATGATTTTTTATTAAACGGCGGGACGAGCGGGATGTTCACCTGATAGTAAGTGATACGCCTGCCTATAATAACGTGGCGCTAATTAGAGTGATATATAGTATGGTGATGTATATAGTTATATACACAGCACCACATTACGCCCGTCGCTTGAGACATGAGATGTTGAGTATTGTCATCTCATTAATAACGCTAGCTACAGAGCCCTTATGACCGGAACGCAATAATCTTTGCACCCTACTATTTAGCGGCAGAAATAAGCGCTGCGGCGGTATTTATTTAAACGGGACCTACCACCAGTAGTATTGCTGTATTTCAGCATTCAAGACATGAGAGCTAGAATATTCTATATAATGACCTCCTACTATATATGTCCTTGTTATGATTTAAAGTCATGTGAGGTTAAGGCTTTAACTCATCCTTCCACTACCATCAACCGATAGACATTCACTGCTGAACATAAGCCTCCCCTAAAGATTTCCACATCGATCGGTTCTGCGATGCGGATTTTGGGCCATTTTCCACCACGGTGGCTCAATGCGGGTTGGTGGGAGCTAGAGCCTCGTTGGTTGATTATCAGAGTGCACCACGAGCAGATGAGGTGGCTATGGGTCCCGTGAGTTGGTGTCGGGACCACATACACCCCTTTACACCTATTCATAACGCCCTTCCTTTGGCTATCGAGAGTTTTAAAAAGTAAAGTTAGTCATAGTAAAGATAGACACATATTGAGAGTAACAGTTTTTAAACTTGCGAACTGTAACTTGAGGGTACTTAATGAGCTCGAAGCCCGAGAGCTGTCGGTCACGCAACAGCACCAGCACACGGAATGGAGCTGTCGGCCTTTGGTTAGGCCATTAAATGTGGAGAGGTGAAAACGCCGTCACCTGTCCCCGCCGCCGACCGCAGGCGCACCCCGCTGTAAAAACCTTACACGCATTGACTTTCTACTTTGTTATGCTTGGGCCGGTCCAATTGATGAGCTGAAGCGACTATAAATTTTAAAACCATGTTATATTTTGAATAGAATCATAGTAGCTTTTCTTAATAAATACCGTTATTTAATATTTTATAAACACTAATTAAATAAGAATAAATTAAAGTTTATAAGAATTCAATGAAGGTAAGGAGTCTCGTACAACAATTTACAGGACCCAAGCCAATCTCACCTGATCAAGGTGCACCCTGCTAGTCAAGAAACGAGATTCAAACTCTCACAAACCCGATATGAACCTCTAGAAACCGATCTATGTAGAAATCTTTGGGCGAGGCTTATGTCTAGCAATGGACGGCTATTGGTTCAGCATTCATTGATAAGCATTTGTCATATTAAGTATAAATTAAAAATGTACTTAAATAAAATCTTCCATTACTCTTGTATATATACATTGTTTTATATGAGTTTATCTAAGGAAACGTTGTTCAATAAATAACATAACATTGAACTGTTATATAGCATTTTCTTTTTATTATAATACATATCCAGTATTCATCTTCACAGAACCATGATGCCTATCGTTTTAAGTAAAGAGATGTTAAATGTCATTTGTTCAGTAATTACACCAGTAAAAAAAGGCAAGCAGTAACAATTAATATACAATCTACTGCTTTGAGGCAGAAATGCTGCGGTGGGACCTACCGTGAACGATATTGTGTTTATTACGATACTTTAGTACTCTTATACTAGTCAATTGAAGATAAAATATGCTGTAAAAATAAATGTATTCAAAAGTATTTTTCCCATTAATTCTAATATTATTGTACCATGCCAAAGAACAATAAGAACATTAATAGTTTTTTGTACTTAAATAGTAGTAAAAGTATTATTAATCTAGTAAATAAGTATTATATCACAGTAACTGATGTTTAAGAATATTTAAAGGATTTTTCATGTTTTTTTTACTTGTGTGTAACTATATGGGAGTATAGTACAAGTAAAAAAAATACTCATTGGGCCCGCGTGGTGGGAATTAGCCCAAATCCCTCTATATGAATCCCTACCCTAACGATGTGTGAATCTTTGGGGGAGGCTTATGTCCAGTAGTGTGTCTACCTGTCTACCCGCTGATGATGACTTGAGTGTAAAAAAGAGTCGAGAAATAAATTCGATAATCTTTTAATCAGTTTTTTCTATAAATACATAATCGCTGCCGCTTGTGACGCAAACCACGCGATTATGTAATTTCTATGAGGCATTTGAAGCCACCTCGAGAGTATTGTTTAAAATCGTATTTACAGGTTTCGGAATTGTCTTCTTACTGACGTCGAGTAATAAAAGTTTCAGCAATTTTCGTTTCTATTTAGCTAAGTTAAAGTGAGTGCGTTTACTTTGTTATTTAACGGGTGAAAAGAGCTTTTCGTGTTGCTAGATATGATATCGTCATCAACAGCTGATCGACATCCACTGCTGGATTTGCCCTCCTCCTCTTTCCCGCTTAACTGCTTCTGCGGCGCAAATAATAAGTTCGGTTCTGAAGCTACCTGAGACGGAGATTCGATTGTGGTAAAGTTTTTTCAGGGGTTACAATAAGAGCTAAAATACGGTATAAATATTATTAGCACTAATTTTAGTAGTTTTTCTAATAGAACATTTCTGACAGAAGAGTTTGAATTTTACTAACTGACAATAGTTTTTATCACGTTTTTCATGTAAGAGAAAGAAAGAAGATAATCCACTATGCTTTTCTTTTACGTTAAATATTTTCGTGGTGATATATATAGCAAAGTTCAAAGGAAAGTTATACTTTGAAAAAAGTAATATTATGAGACTTTTTTCAGCTATTCTTGTTTTGTTACTTTTATTGAAATATTAACGAAAACGTAGCTAATTAATTAACAAACGCACGGATGGACAGGGGCTATATATATATATGTGTGTACTTCATTCAAAATGTAATAAAAATCATTAACATATTTTTGACATACATTACATATGTTTTTATTATAAAAGCCATTAAGCGTTATGTGTGTCGTAAATAACATTTTTTACGGTTCATTTTATTATATTTACGCTGCGTAAAGTATAATAATTTGACAAATTTTTACGGAACAGAGAAATCGGCCTCCAATTATGCTAACACGGCGCCGTGTAGTCGGCCTCTCAAACGCAGGCGCGCACCGGCTCCCTAAAGCTAACCTAAACAATAATCTCTTGTCTTTTAAAACGTTCCCAACTATATTCAATGAGAATTGGTAAGTTTATATGTAAGTATAGTTAAGTATAGAGATTTCAGGCATGATATCCATACCCTACTCCGTATCCTCACCAACGGCTCTGGCTCCAGCAGCCGGCGCACGGTGCCTGGTGGGCTCGATGCGAACACTGTGCCGTCCATAAAATACATAATTGCTCCGAAATTAACATAATCTTTTGTTTGGACATTCGCTGGCTCATTATCATATTAATTAATTCCGTTTATCTGAACAACTTTGTAAAAATGTGATGTTATTATCTTAAAACAGATATTTATCTATCTAAATACAATTCTACATAAGTTAATTTTTTTTATCTTGACAAAAAGATGGACCGACGACATCACAAGAGCGGTCGGAGTTGGTTGGAAGAAAAATGGATCGCGTTTGATGGAAGATATTGGGGAAGACCTACATCCAGCAGTGAATGAACAAACCCTGACAATGATGATGATGATGATGAGAAATATAACAATATTAATACTCTTTATAAAAAAATAATAGATCCTCTTTAAGTATTTATAACTTTTAGTTAGGCTATAAATCAATTTATTCTATTATATAAATACTAATTCCTATTAACTCCTGTTGCCCATGATCATCAGATTTTCATACGATCAAAGAATTTAGTATTTTAGTGACCTTACAATGGTGTATATGTCACTTAACATCTGTATCAATGGACCGTAGTGTGATGTGAACATCAAAACCGGAAAAGAGATAACTTTAAAGTAACTTAACCTCATCATCTTAAGCATCGACTAAGCTTCTAACGTTTTGTCTCTTCTGAAGTATCAATGAAAAATTCGATATATATATATTTTCAATTTTTATTTAGATTAAGTAATATTACTTATATGAATACTTTAATTTAATTATCCTTAATAATAAGAGTTTACTTGCTCTTATAGCTTTTGGATATTAAAAAATCTTGTAAGTTGTATATGAATATTTAAGATTGTATGAAAACATGATTCTGTGAGCTACCTGTGATTTACTTTTACAGAAACTTCAGCAATTGTGAATTAATCAGATAATACTGGATAATTAGAATAATCTAGTTAATATACTTTATCACTTTATATACTATTTATCACCACTTTCGTTGCAATATCTACGTTACTGTTATTATTAACTGACCCTACCTTTTGAGAATACTTTCTAATGGTCGAAGTAATATACAAAAATATTTTTTAGCAGTTCGTTATACATTATCTATTCTTAGCTGATCACTATGTTTACCTAATATTAAGTGTTTGAGTCTAATGGTTTCGGAGATCTAGTGATGAATCAATAAATATCTGATTACCCCCATATATAGATAGATTAAAGCTTATAGATTAACTTGAATAACTTTATTATTATAGAATAAAAAGCTAAATTTAATTTAAACTTAGTGTCTGACTTTAATTTTATGTATGAAAATTTATTTCTTATGTTATTCTATAATAATTTAACTTTAAATACACGAGTAAAAGTTTTTTATACTACAAATAAACTAAGTGAACCTGTGAAGCGTTGCGGTTTTAGTTATAGTAATCACATTGCGCTTTTGATGATGTATAGGAAAAAAAGCTTTTGTTAATTAGAAAACGGTAGATATACAGTACCACTTGTTGGCAGAAATATACCTACTTAAGAGATGAATAGCTTTCAACAAATTTTATTTAAAAAACATTATACATGAAAAGTTTATACATCGAGCGAGCTGTACGAATCATTTATATATTATTAATTTCAATCCACCGCCGTAGTTTTGAATTGAGGCTAAATAAGGCTTTATATGTGATTGATTTGATCGTGGTATCTACCTGAGGAGTCGCCATACGCACTTTGGCAAGGCCACAGAGGGCCGACACGTAAAAAACCGTATAAGCACAGAAATAATGTTGCCAAGCGCGTGTACCGAACGTAATCAATCATACACTTGATTGTGATATTCCCGCCGCGCTGAGGATGGATTGGATTTAACATCCACATACATTTCAATGGAAAATTTAGACAAGGGCTAGTGCTTCCCCTAGCAATAGAGTCGATATTGCCTAATCAAAAAAAATCCCGTTAAGACTTTTCTACCCTGAGACTCGCCGTGTGAAATGATAAGACAATCAGGATCATAGATGTGATCTCTGACCTTTATTTAATTAGAAACAGTGTGTGGTCATAAAGAAAAAAAAACGGTGAAAATTATTGACACAGTCTGCACTTTGAATATTTTACATAGCCGCTCTAAATTAAAATTTATTGTACCAATTCAACAGAATATATAATAAAAAAAACAGTTTCTTTTCAAGACATTCCTCGGGGGAAAAAAAATAAGTTATTCCTTTAACTTAGAATTTTAATGATTGTTATTTTAAAAAAAAAATCTCAAAATTAAGAAACGAGAAATTGTGTAATTTTTGTAATGTTAAACACTGTACATACATTTTGAAGGCTTTAAATATAATTTGAAACACTTAAATAATATTTTTCATCACTTACTTTAGCGGTCGAAATTGAATTTTCGCCGGAGCTTCCAAGTTATCAAAATGATTTCTACAAATGTTTTCCACTGAAACTTTTACGTACTGTTATCCATGTTTCCACTGCGACACTAATACATAAACACTTGTAAATGCCACCGTACGTATATAACGCGAGTGTTGGGGTGTTGTGGTGTTGTAGTGTTGGCGTGTTGTCTGTCTGTGTTGACATGGAGCGGCCGAGGCCCGTCGGAGGTGCCGGTGAGGCGCGCGTCGGTGCGCGCGCGCAACGCGAGTCGCGCGGCTCGTTGCTCGGTCCCCGGTCCGTGCCCGAGGCGCACTCGGATGCGGCGCGCGTGTGACTGTACACTCATCTTGCACCTCGCGACCGCCGAAGAAGACACGTCGCGCGTCCCGCTCGCGCGCGCCCGCCCCGCGTGCGCCCGTCCCGTTCCCTCTTATTATCAGAGGTTAGACCGCGCTCATCCGTCAGTCGGCACGCGGACACCGGGTGGGAAGGTCGCGTCCGATCTACCGTTACTTTCTCTATTCGCTGCGCGGCCACAGCAGCACAGCGCGCACCGCATCAATGCGGCACGGTATCCGTCCGGGGTCTCGCGCAGGTGCCTCTCGGCTCTCTGTCGACCACTTCGCATTGCATATTATTACTTTGGCGAGGCCTTACCGCCGGACGAGATGCATAAACATATAAAATTTATTGTTGTATGTTAATATCGAAACGTCCCGAAAGTGGGTCAAAGTTCGAATTGATTACGCGCAGGCTGCGGCGTGTATATAAGCGCATTAAATGCGAATAAATCACCGAACTGGTCGGCCGGCGGAACTAGATCGCGGCCGAAAATGAGCAGCGGGCGAAATATTTTATCTCCGACCAATCCGGTGCTCGCGAAATGACACGGGCGCTAGATCATTCGTTTAGATGAGCGCGGTGAGCGCGGTGAGCGCGGTGCGCGCGCGCGGCGCCCGACGTGATTGGCGTGTCTTTGCAGGCCCCGCCTGTACCGTTACAGAGGGGCATTCACTGCCCCCCCTAAAGTGGGGGTTTTGTAGATCAACCGCACCTAGTGGGGGGCCCGTGACACATGCCATTTACTTGCTAATTAATGCCGTTGCCGAGATTTTATTACAGATGCCCGATAAATACGCTTTAAATGTTTGTTTCTCCACCACTTAAACAGTAATCGGCATGATGGCCTACAATCTTAATTCACACACACAAACAATGGATTTTCCTCATACATGACATTCATACATACACTACGAACGAAAATGACCACGTAGATGGATGAAGTTCTAGCAAAATCACTTAAACACAAATATAAAACTTTTCATAGTGATTTCATCAAGACGAATAAGACTCTAGATACCTATCTATAAAAGTGGGCAATGCTTAGGATGTTTACATAAAAACACAAAACGGTGATCACTTTGAACAAATCTCACATAGATAGGTGCCTGTACATTATTTTAATACTTAAACAACCTCTGACAACAGAAGCCAACTACCAGTAGAAATTTGTAACAAAACAATCACATAAACATGTTTAAGAGACCTAACTTTCTGATACTTTTTACTAATTAAAGTTTATGTTACGAACTAACTTAATAATGTTGATTAAGAAAATAAGTAGGATATTTTCATAATATTATTTTATTGTTATAATTAAGTAAAATTTTACCTACTTGTAAGCGGATGTTAAACTAAGCGCGGTTACTTCGCGAGTATCGCTTATATTGATTGATATGACATTGTATATGTGTTTCTCTAAATGTTATATATCAGTATTCCTCTGGTGCAGCGACCCAAAGTGAGTCTTGGCCTCCGACAGAAGAGGGCGCCAGCGTTGTCTTTCCTCCACTACCTCATGCCAGTCCGCGGCTTATAGCTCACAGAGATCGTGCTTTACGGTATCCTTATAGCGTATCTGTGCCGGCAAATTGGAGTTCCAAGGAACGCTTTTATTGACGCTATGATCATCTGCCATCCATAGCAAGTGGCCCATCCAGCTGCACGCTTCTCCCAAGACGTTCGGTTCGCCAAACAACCCCTCGACTTCATTATTGCGACGGACTCGCCACCCACCGTCCTCTCTATGGATCAAACTGAATATCCTACGCATGATTTCCTATTGGAAAATCAGAAGCTGCTCTTCTTAAAGCGCTAAAGTCTAGGTCTCGCTACCGTACACCAAGATCAATCGTATCATCGTCTTGAATTTGCAAATTTTGGTCTTTCAACTCAGAAGTTCGGACACCAACACCTTGTGAATAGCAGCATATATCATTTAATGTAATATATTTATGGTTGTTAACAATACTGTGAACCGGAAATGATACTCAGAAATTTCTAATAAGAGCTTTCTTCGTTAACCAGTCAAAATATTTATCAACACTAAAACACACTTTAAATCCTGTACGCGAGTCCCGCGGCTGGGAAATACGTAAATGCTTTAATTTATAAAGGACTATGAAAGAAGATTAAACCGAAATATATCCTATGTAGACATTTTTAAACAATATTTTTTAAGGATAATAATAGGTTGGGGAAAAAGAAATCCATTATTTTTATATGAATTTCAGGACTTTATTTAACATGCTTCGGATTGTCCGTTTTGGGTCAAATATGCACCGTTTTGTTCTATGATTTGTTGCCATTTTAAAGGTAACTTCATAATGCCTCTCTCGTAGAAGTCCTGGTCTCTATTTGCAAAAAACTCTAGTAGCCGATTTTCACAATCTTCCCTAGATGCCAATTTTTTATCACTAAAGAAATTTTGTAATGCAAGAAAAAGATGGTAATCGCTTGGTGCCAAGTCCGGACTGTATGGCGGATGCATTAAAACTTCCCAATCAAGCTCCCGAAGTTTCTGGCGAGTCACTGTAGACGTGTGTGGCCTAGCGTTGTCCTGGTGGAACACGACACCTCTCCTGTTGGCCAATTCTGGCCGTTTCTGGTCAATTGCTATCTTCAAACGGTCCAGTTGTTGACAATAGAGATCAGAATTTAGTGCTTGGCCATATGGAAACAACTCATAATAAATAATCCCCTTCCAGTCCCACCAAATGCAAAGCAGAACCTTCCTGGCCGTTAGTCATGGTTTGGCCACCGTTTGAGGTGCTTCACCGCTCTTTGACCATGATCGTTTTCGCACAGGGTTATCGTGATCCATTTCTCATCTCCAGTCACCATCCATTTAAGAAATGGGTCTATCTCATTCCGTTTGGCCAAGGCTTCTCAGATGGAAATTCGATCCATCATGTTATTTCTGTTAATTGGTGTGGCACCCAAACATCGAGCTTCTTTTTGAATCCAGCTTTGTGTAAATGGAATTTTTAATTAAAACTGTTTTGTGGTCCATTTTTAGCTCCTGGGCGATGTTACGACTGCTAACATGCCGGTCAACTTCGATAATTTCTCCGATTTTATCGACATTTTCGGCGACCGGCCTACCTGTGCGAGGTGCATCTTTAACATCAAAAATTCCTGAACGGAATCTACGAAACCAAAATTGCACATAATTGGCTGTTACAGTATCGGGTCCATAAACACCATTCACAATTTTAGCCGCCTGGCTTGCATTTTCGCCTTTGTCAAAGAAAAACTGTAAAATGTACCGAATTTTCTCTATGTTCACTTCCATTTTTAACACCCTGTAACTCACAATTGAATGCACCAAACAAAAAACAGCAAAAGAATTTTTTTACTGCGAAATATCACCTTTCCAACGAGCTTAAATCTGAAACTGTTTGATCGATACTTTACGAGAAATTTATCACTACCGAAAAAATAATGGATTTCTTTTTCCCCAACCTAATACTTACCGATGGAACAAGAGGACTTTGGGAGAGACGAAGCTATAATTCAGCGCGATGGCCAAATATTGTTTGTGAGATATTCTCAAGCTTTTGCGTTTCGTAAGGCATGTCTCCTCTCGTGTCAATCTCATGATGTCTTTCACTTAACCTCAAACTAATTGGAGATTGAAATCTTCGAATCGTATATCGATAAGCTTCACTAAACCAGCGACTTTACTATCACCGCTTCAATTATCTCCAATGGTTGGTACATATCATGTCATATCTGTCGTCATCGTGCGCACTTCATAAACGTTATTACAGTATCTAATTGAAAGTAGATATTTATAGACGAAAACTATTGCCTATTCAGTACAGGGACAACATTAAAATTCGATTTCATGTTTATCCTAATATAAAATCGCCGGTAACATCGATTTGGAAATACCAAGTCATCGAAGTATCATCTTACGATCTTTATGAGATGCAACGACCAACAAAGGAATAACCGTGTATAGTATATACGCAAATCAGGCACATTTAGCGTGGTGCATTACAACAGGGCTGAACAGGTCTCAACAGGCCTAAAGTTCACGGGTCACTTGAGGCATTTGAAGAGCACCTGGTTTTATGTGTACGGGACGGCCGCTTTGCATAACATTAGCAACGTGGAGCAGGTAAAGAACTATAAAATAAAGTAATTATTTGTCCGTACTGTGCACTGTGTTAAGTAATGGTAATGAACTATGGAGTTTAAAGCTTACCAATTAAGCCCTCAGATTGCATCTGTTCCGGAACAGGATGTAATTGGGTATGAAACTCTTACCTCAACATTAATGACAAAGCTTAAATCGTCCCCGTGCTTGTTCTGTGTAAATAGAGAAAGATTTCCGGTGGAAATGAATTAAGTAAAATATTTATAATGAGTTACATATTATTTACTTATGTACAATGAAACTTGCTTACTTATAACTTAAGCGTAAAAGGCACTATATATTCCGTTATGTAACCTACGAAACCTAATACTGGTGAACTTTGTAACGATAAACAAATTGGATGCAAATGAGAATATATATATTTTTTCTGTCGAGTTACTTGTAAATTAAACTATACATATGTACATAGTACATCTTGAGGTAAGTTATGAAATCATTTAGTCTGCGACTAACTAACATAAATTAAAAGAAACTTTACTTAGTTATACTGCGTCCTCGATTTCTTCATTCTGTACGTAGAGGTTGTCTCTATATTGAATTCATTCATTGAAATGAACAAACATTTATCAAATACTTATTTCTAACTATATGTTTTGTGTTTAAAATATCCAAAATATTTCTAACTCTTTATGAAAAAATAATAAATAACTTAATAAACATTTAATATAACAAATCTTATATGAAATAGCCTTGCTCAACCAGTTAGAATTGTTAGAATCTCACTATGCAAATAGAACTGTGAGTTAAAATGGTTAACAAAGTAATATATTGTTATTTTTCGAACTAATATTGTTCTCAAGGACCTCATTAGTCAATTTAATATTCAAACTCCTTCATATCCTTCGCGAATTATAAACAAACGGTGTATACTTAACTAGCTTACAATAGATAACTTATTAATCTCTTGCGTCAGACTATACTGTCGTAATGGTTCCAGCGGTAGCCAACAGATGGCGCTAGGTGTAAGCAAATACTAATAACTTGATAAAAGTAACTTAAAGTAATATGTACAAAGATATGTCTTTAAGGTTATGCTTAATAAAACAAAATTCGCTAAGATGTATTTTATTTATATACAGTTTAAATCATCATCATCATCGGCCCATAGACGTCTACTACTCGGACGTAGGCTTCTTTAAAAATCCCGCCTCAAATGAACCCCAGTTTAAATTAGTACTAAAAATCTGTTTTTTCTTAATTAGTATACTAAATAATATAGCCAAAAAAATTGTATCTAGAAATAATACGCCGTATAAGTAATTCGGTTGCCCATAACAATATGGCGCTAGTTAAAATGATATACACATCACATTGTGCTAGTCGCTTTGAGACAAAAGTCTCCAGTAATTTCACTAACTACAGCGCCCTTCAAACAGTAACACAGTAATGTTTGCATACTACTAACTGTTGGCTACAATAGCAACTGTAGTGTAGCATCTTCTTATACATAGAATGTTTTAAAATCAGCATGTCATTCCTTTCGCTTTCGCCTGTTAGAAGATAAGTCTTAGCTACAGCTTTTTTCAAATCTAAACGCACTAATGTATAACTGTTTAAGAAGTAATAAGCTTCTTCTAGATGCTACATCATAAGCTACATCTCTACTTAAAGAGTTTCGTTTAAGTTTATATAGATAATAAAATTCCCATTTGCTTTACAGTGGCCATAGATGCCACCGCGGATCCTACATAGACATAGTATATATCAAATTCTGATAGAGAAATAGATATACTATGTGATCCTGAATTCAGTTCATCATGTGATCAAGTAAATTATGTATCTTTTTTGTTAGTATTATATCTAAATTAGTGTTTACTTATATTATTTTTTAACATAGTTTTTAAGCTGAAGCTGTGAGCTATTGTTATATATATACACAGTCCCTTTGTATTGGTTAGTTTTTTACCCGTTTCGGTGGGAAGCGAGCTTGTATAATTATTTCTCAAGTTAAAACAGTATATGCAGTGCATAAGGAGCTCTTCTGTTAAGGCCTATACATACGTATAAGGATTTGAACGTGTGAGTTGTTTTTACGACGGCAGCATGTTAAAATCTGCCTACATAGCTCGTAAACCGCGAGACCGCTAACTAAGCCGCAATAAACAAACTGACATAACAACTGAGTGTGCCTTCCCAGTAACGTGTGGTGCAATATGCCATTTCAAGCAAACCTCCTAGACTTGTACGAATATACTAAAATGACCTAAACAGTTTTTTTTTATGTTTATTTCCAATTTTCATATCATTAATCAGAAATCGACTTTATTCTAATTTTTACAACACATTCATATACATCACATAGACTATTTATACCTTTTCCAACATTATTTCTATGTTTTTTTTTAATTTATACTTATACTATCTAATTATCAATAATTCACAGAAATAAACAGAAATTAATTGTGTATATATAAAGTAATATTTCATCATCATGAGCCGATAGATTAAGTAATATTTACTTAGCCTTATTCCTATTGTTTACTATCTTGGACATTTTTAAGCAATATTATAAACTTACTTCTAAGTAATTTATTTATCTGCTCAGCTGTATTTATCCTTAAGCCTGTCTCCTGCTCAAAATCATACCTCAAGGATCTATGTATAGGATACTGCTTCAGCAAATGAGGAACAGTTTCCTCCACGGCATCATCACTTGCACGACGGAGTCTCCCGTTGAAACGATTCAAGTATTGGGAAAATCCGCCGTGACCAGCAAATATCTGGATTGACGGTAGAACGCTCACTCTTAACAGAGTGGTCATGGTGATCACTTGAGGTGTGGGTCGCAAGCTTAGCATCACGTCGCCATTCCTCTCTAATGGCCGACTTCCTAGTGCATTCATATAGTGGTAAAGATGATGAGTAATTTACTGCCGTCTTTATCTAGACTGTCTATCACATAGGCGTTCTTCCTCGTGACCTGGTACCCTCAACCTCTCCTTGGACCACATTTCGCTCAATAGCTACCTGTATACCTGGCATATTGTTTACAACTTCTTTTCTGGTATCGGACAGAAACATTCGAAATTCTTTATTACCATCAAACCTATTACCCTTTTTAAAGGATTAAAGGATAGCAGTACCTTTCTTAATTCCTAAATTCTGTCTATACCTCCTAGCAGTAACTCGAATTCTGATACGATAACTCGACTATTTAAGAACCACAACTCTCATTTCCGCCGGCAAACAGTACTCTTTAAAAAATACATTGTTCCGGTCAGAAAGATGCTGTACTTACAATCTTATGTCTCAAGACGAGCAGTGTTGTGCGATATCATCGTACCTACTGCCAGATTATTATGGACAAGCATATTACATTTAGGTGGATGTCTCCTTCGCCTGGTGTAGTAAAAAAAAATATTCTTACTATGTAATAGTAAAATACTTTAGTTACATTAATCAAAGAATTTCAACTTCTCACATCATGCATGAGATCACAAAAGGTATATTTTTTTAAAGCTAAAGATGGCAGAGGAGCATATGACTTACATGATTACGAATGGTTAAGCTTTACTCTATTTCCACCATATCTGAGAACTATGTAGGTACTATCGCAGCCGACAAGCAGTATTGAGAAAACATTACTCTGTTCCGGTTTGAAGGGCGCTGGAGCTGACCTGGGGTGTAATTACTGGAGTAACGAGACAATATCAGTCAGTGTGATACGACGAACATATCGTAGTCCAGTGTATAACATCCTAACCGCGCCACATTGTTTAAGCAGGCGTAACACTTAATATTAAGTGAACGTCCCGCTCATCTCGTAGCTATTTTGAACAAAAAAAAAAGAATGATCAATACAATAATTTAGAGCTTCCTCGTTGAATTTTGATAAGTAATTTCGTTGATGGTCTCGAGTACGTATCAGTCGGAAACGGATACAGTGGGATCCTTTCTGGAGCATATTCTCATGGCTTGCACCACCGCACCAGCAATAACCCGTGTTAAACTTTGTCATCGTTTTACGGTCAAACGCAACCATACTGTTAATGCACGTCCGCGGAAATCAGCGGAGAGATCAGTGGGGCCCAGCGAGGGTTGGGAGATAATTTGCTTTTATCGCACTCGTAAAGCTGCACTCGCAACGACTCCTGATATATATTTTTAATGACGTCAACCGTATAAAGCACTTTATGAAGTGCCCATGAGAAAGCTCACGTGACTGTAGAGCAAGGAAGCTATAAACTTGGCCTGTTTTTTTTTTAATTTATCGGCGTTAAAAGAAGAGAATTTATCTTATGATTAGATTCCTGTTTATACTAATGAGAAAATGCTTTTGCATATCCCACGCGGGGCTAAGGTCTGGTTGTGTCGGACTTGCACCGACTAAAACCCCGAGATGTTCCAACGTCGTCGCTTTATGGCGGGGCCATGGAAACTCTTTCGCACACTACTGCTACTCCACCAGCGCCGGCTGGGCTGTGCAGTTCCATCTCGGTAAGAGATTCCCTCTTTTCCAACTCTGTAAGGGAGCGTCGCAACATACAGCGCACCTCACTCTTGCCCTCTTGTAATCACCTGAGCAACGGATTCCTCCAAATCCGTCAGTCAAAGGCCATGGGAGCCAAGAGAGAAAACTCTCCTGATACCTTGCGACGGATCTGTTCTTGAGTTCCTCTTACCTTCACCATGGTTAACCAAACCACGGCTACTGATTACCGCAACGACAAGTTAGGAACCTGTTCGATCTCGTACGACGTCCGATTCTCTGTATATGAATAGGGAGACGACCTTTTCCTTCCTGCAGCTACCTTTTGAGATATCACCCATTCGCAAAAGTGAATACTTCCGCTCCATGACCATTCACTGTCAACCACAGATTTAACTAAAGCTCGCAGTGGCAGATCGTCCCCTACTACAGCAGTAAGCTTCCGACACTGACTAATACTATTAAGGTCACTGCATATAGCCTCATTACTATAGATTTCGATTATTCGGTAGTTGTATTTAAAGTTAATCGCGTCATAGTAGCATATAGCCTTTATACGTAGATAAATTTACAACTTAGGTATGGGCTTAGGTCCAGCCACAACTCAATATCATACTTTGAAGTTCTTATAAGTGAGGCACTGTACTCTCATCCAATTGTTTATTTCATATCAATCTACACATCATAAGTCATGTTTCTTTTAACTCAATATTTGCACAGGTAGGCAGCGAGTTATATTCTCCAACACCGGATGCTTAAAATTTTAAGGTATAACAGAATAAAAAAAATGAATCCAAATCAACAAATCGTATTCAAGGAAATCAAATTTCAAGCCAACGCAGCGTCTGAAATAATTTCCACTGCGCGCACAATCGTATCGTTAACAATCGGCTCGTCGATTTGATTTGTATTAACCGCGCGTTTAGTCTTATTGTTTCGTTTCCCGATACTTTATTGATCGAGATAAAAACAAAAAAAAAAAACTAAAACTAAGTTTAGATTTCAGAGAACTAACAAAGACAGATACTAAGAATAAAGGCCGCGGCGGGCGAAACGTATCATTAATTTTAGAATTGAATATCTCGCGCCGTATTTTATTGTTGTCTCAATAAATTCAAAGCGCGGGCTGCGGGGAGGCATTGGAGAGGGCGGGAGTAGGGGGTAGGAGGGCGGATGACTAAATATACAAACACAGCAAAATAGCTTCATATAGTAGTATATATAGGTCAACATCGACGTAAGCCGTTCCACGTCCCCTCCTAGACGTAAGCTTCTCCCATAAGTCACCCGTCTCCAGCGACCATCAAATCGGCCGTTCACCGTCACCGTTTACTGACAACTTTGTTTAGAACCACTTCGAAACGTTTCCTACATACAGCTTTAGTATCAATCACATGCAGATTATATAAGGTCTGTGATCCAGCATGAGGAGGATGAGTCTAGTCCAAACGTCAAGCTTTATTACATTATTCACCATTACTTCTTTGCATCCAAAGCTATAGCTAGTGTTTATTTATTTGTCTCTCTTTTTTTCCCTCTCTCTTTATGAATATATTGTAATTAACAATTAGCATTACATTAAAAGAATTCGATATAACCTAGTCCGTGCAAATTTTAGGTCTTCCATAATTATAATGAGAAAAATACTTTTCGGTCACTGTTAATCCATATTTCCTATGACGATATGAAGAGAAACATGAAATCGCTTACCTTTGTAGTACGATCTGATCACGATTAAAAGACCTGCTGGTGGACAGAACAATTCGTGATTACATAATATGCGGAAGTGGACCGGCATCACATCCGTCGAGGAACTTTTCTACTATGAGGAAGAACTCGTATTTTTGTGTCTTTTAATTTCATTATTCAGTCTTCACATACATTCAAGTCATCGTCATCATCATCATCAGCCGATAGACGTTCACTGCTGAACATAGGCCTCCCCCAAAGATCTCCACATCGATCGATCCTGCGCTGCTCGCATCTAGCTGCTTCCTGCAACCTTCAGCAGATCGCCGTACCACCAAGTAGTAGGCCTGCCAGCACTACTAGATTCTGTAGATGTAAGCGCTTGCAAGCCACAGCGACTCTTACAGCTCATCTGATACTGGGCTCGAGGTCCTGTATCCACATCCTGTTTTGCCAACACTACGTCTGCCGGTACACCAAATACTTACTATCAAGTGAACGTTTCTCGTCGTCAAATAAAAAAATAGTACAATAAATTGTTTCAAGTCCATCGCTGTCAAAATACCAATGTTAAAAGTACACGGCGGATATCTGCTGATGGTATAGTACACAAAGGGGCACAGCCCGTGTACTTTTTGCCATACGGAATGTTGACCCACATGCTCTTTTTCTTTTTTTTTTCCAATACACATTTTGATTAATGCTCGTCGCGCTCTGTTATGTTTTATCGTTTTCGGGTCATCCCTTTTTGCCGATCGTGTGATCATTTTTTGCTTCGAACCTTAGACCTGCATCGGAGTCCGGAGCATTATTTACGACACTGTTTGTCTGAACATCTGTATCTCATAGATCTAGGATTCCTATACTAATAAAATGTTAGTTTGAATTCCTATGATTATATCTGATTAGATTAAGATTTTGTTTACTCGTAGCTACTACTGATGGTAGGTCTCTATTACTGGTTGTAGGTCTCTGTCAAGTGGTATGACACTGTTGGCGGTGATCGTCAAGGTAGGTACCAATGCAGCGCATATACTTTGATCAAGTTTGAAAGACTCTATAGGTAGTAAAATCACTAGGGTAATGATATTTAACATCTTATGTCTTAAGGCGACGAGAGCAATGTCCTGCAGTCTATCATACTAACTAGAGCATGTTGTTATAGACAAGCGTATCACTTATCATGAGGTTGAAGTCTAGTCTCATCGCTTCGTCATATTAAAAAAATACTGAGATTCGTTAGTTGCTTAGCGGGCCAAGACTAACCCCTGTTAGTTATATATAGTCACAACCAGTTCATACCACTTTCCATCATCTAAAGATCCTCGATATCTCGATGATGTATTTAACCGTTTTTTTTTTTGTAACTCGAAGTTGATAAAGCACGACCTCTAACGAATTTATGAACTGCTTCGAGAGCATTATGATGCAGAGCACAAAAGCTGCGCAAGTACATCACATACAATGTAAAATGCGGATCACAATGTGGTAAGTACCTTGACGAATGACTCCGAAGATATACGTTGGCAATTTATGAAATTCAAAGTAACTCCATTGAAAAGTATTAACTTCAAACACCTTTAATGGTTACCAGTTGTTACAGTTTCAGACCTTGAGTTAACTGGTGCAAGGTTTAAAACTGCAGGTCGGATGAGGTCGTAAATAGTCAACGCAATGGTGACGGCCGATACGCGAACATTCGCAGCGAACGGGAACACAATAAAGCAATAATGGAATCATTTGACACGATCTCTCAAAATATTGAAGTATGCAGTCAATGCGCAATTGTACATGGCACAAAGACACAGACGCAAGCGGGAGCGGAAGCGGAAGCGATATTATTATCAAAAAATATCTCGTTAACTATTAAACGTTTTAATCCACATAGAGTTAAGAACACTTTATGGTGTCCGCTTAGAAAAAGCAAGAGGTCAAAATCGATTCAACCCTTTCAAATATCATACAAGGGTTATAACATTTTAAACACCCTTATCAAGTTCATAATTCTTTTTGGTCGAAATTCAGAATTTAAAACAATTTGATTATTGAGAATTTATACCAGGGTATTACTTCTAGATATATTGCCAACGGAACCCACTGAACACGGACCGATCGATGTGGAGATCTGTGGGGAAGGGCCATATCCAACAGTGGGCGTCTATCAGATGATGATAAAATCAAATTAACTAGAATTACTGGAGTAATTCTAGAAGTCTCGTACATATACGTATAGGTCACCAGCGCAAAAACATCATCGTCATCTTTTCTATATACTCTCTCTCTCTTCCTATCTATTATCCCATGTGGTGGTGGGGTCAGATTTCTTTATTTTCCTCTCCACGTCGTTCTGTACTCGACACTGTGGTCAGTCACTTGGCACTTGACACGACATTTTTCTACCTAGCTTTGGGTCTGCCTAACCTAACTCATGGATGTATACTGCTAGACTTAAGTCTCTCATGATACATCTAACTTCTATTGATTTATAGGCAGACGCTACTGCACGTTACTAAACTTTGGAGTATTAATATATATAAATACGCTATACTCTTGTCACTTGAGTGCAATAGAATAGTCGCAGCGAAGAGACAATAAAATGTTAAGTGGGGGGTCGAACGGACCCCTAGTCGCGTTTCATACAAAAACGTGTCAATATTTTGAACAATGTTTTCGATCTCTTTGTGGCCGGCGAAGATAAATTACTATTGCAATTCCCTCATAATGTAATATAATTTGTTGAAATTATCCCTCGTGGTGGACGACGTATGGATAAGACTGCGGATACTTAGGATTTTATCACTGGTGATCACAGTATCAGTTATTGAGGAGTTGCAGGCGAACTGACAAGCGATCAGAGACGAGTTGGTTATTTAATAAATATTTGTATTTATATTATCTTTGTTTACAGACAGGAACCAGTGGAGGTAGATCATCAGGTCTAGACAGCAATTTAAACTCTAACGACGATCACCAATTTTGAGTGAATGATATCAAGGAGAGATTTTTAATTAGTCCAAATAATAATCACTGGCACATGCTGGCTACTTACTGAAGTTCGCAGGGAATCTTTGGATATAGGAGACATAGTATCGATCGATGATTACGAAATCCTATGTTCAGCTGTGAACAACAAGATGTAATTGTGATAATGATAAATTGTTATCATCATCAGCTTATAGACGTCCACTGCTGGATCTATATCCAGCAGTGGACGTATGTGGAGATCTTTGGGTAAGGCCTATGCCTTACCCAAAGATCTCCACATACATATTAGGGGATGTCGTATGGGTAAATGCTGGTGGGAGGCATAGCCTCGTTCATTGATTAGTACCGTGCACCACGAGCAGGTGTGGATTGGACCCGGTGAGTTGTTATGAGGGATATATACCCTTGAACAGATATATTAAGTCTAATTCGTACATCATTCGCCCTTGTTCATGTTTCTATACTTTGTTTTGTCAAAACGTTTAACCATTTTGCTAAGCGTCCAAATACAACAATATATCGTATATATACAACAATATCCAGCCGTCTGGAGCTGACGGGCCCCGTCGGAGATTATCCTTAACACGTCGTGTTAACATCACCTTCATAATTTACCGTCGACAGGCCGTTAGACAGATCTCGGTTCTCGGAGGCGCGACTAAGTAATTGGGAAATGTTACTTATCATCGCGCGAGTGAGCTGTGACTGACGTGTGTGTAACCTTTACTAAATTATGATTTAGATTTGTGCAGAATGCATTATGATGAAATAATAAACAGTCAAACTAACGTACATTATTGTATAACAGTTGTATATATATATATTCATACTTCATATCAAACTTTAACTTAAATTGAATTTGTACTACCGTCAAGATTACTTTGTATGAGAGCACTGACAAAGAAAATCAAAATGATCTATACCTTTATGATATTAATATCCATGTCCAGCAGTGGACTTCCAACAGTTGGGATAGTGTTAATGTTAGATAAGAAAATGGCGTTATAAATTTATCTACAAATTCTAAACATTATTACTAATAAAATAGTTCAGAACATTTAAGCCTAAACTGGTGGTAGGTCTCTGTTGTTAGGGACCGTCTAGGTAGGTACCACCGCAGCGCGAATTGCAGCCGACTAATATTAATGTATGGTTATACACTAAATTCCGGTTTGAATGACGCTATAGCTAGTGAAATTACTGGTGTAATGAGACTAAACATCTCGTATCAGGGGATGAGCGCAATGTGGTGCAGTATATATACTTACCAGCGCAACGTTATTGTGAGCATGGGCGAAAATAAAAACACGTATAAGTTTCAAACAAATTTAGCTAGATTTCATTAGAGCTATTTTCAACACAATATCTAAGTTATACTTAGATAACTTAGTAAAACTAACATTAAATATGTTATACAATAAGATCGGTTATACGATTTTTTTTTATTTATTGGAACAACTAAACGAACAGGACATTCGCCAGATAGTAAATGAAACGGATGCTCAGAACTTTATGGCGTTAATTAGGATGTTATACACTACATCATTGTACTCATTATGAGACAGGGGTTAAGTCTATTTACAGTAAATCACTAGCTACAACGCTCTTCAAACCGGAACACAGTAATATCTGCAGGCGTTTGATTAACAGTAGAAATAGGAGCTGCGGTGATGGACCTAGATGATCTCCGGCAACAGTGACCTATCATCAGTAAAGGTACATTTTATATCATCAACCGGTAGATGCCCACTGCTGGACATAGACCTAAATCAAGGATCTTCAACACGATCTTGTGACGCATCCAGCGGTTTCTCCCAACATTTATCTAATGGTTTATTATAAGGGCGGTCGTATTAAGATATACATCATCATCATCAGCCTTCGTTTATCCACTGCTAGATTTAGGCCTTCCCCAAGTCTTCCATCAGATGAGATCCTCAGCTTCTCGCATCCACCTACTACAGATCGTCCTGATGATGTCAACCGTCTATCTGGATACGTACGAAAATAACATAAAAATTTGAAAGTATCTAAAATTTCTATTACAGATTTATTGCCGCATCCACTCTATTCTTTCGCTGGCTACTGTCCCCGGAGCGCGCTGAACACAGTTTACCCATCACCGCCTACCGAATATCCAATCTATTGTTGGCGAGCATCTGTTTATGACAAATCGTGTGGGTACTAACGAGCCGCAGCGGCGCGGTGTTGCCAGGTGCCGATTGTTATCTATTTACCTTTGATTTTTTACATAACATTTACTCTACACGTTTAGTTTATTAACTTTTAAAATATTACTGCAACTGTGAATAACCAAATTCTTTTTTTTGTTCATTGAAGCGACGAGACGAGCGCGACGTGATACGCCTGGCCATAACAACGTGACGCTAGTTAGGATGATATACACCGCACCACACTGTACTCCTCGCCTTGATTCATATGTTGAGTCTCGTTACCTCAGTAGTTACACTAGCTATAACGCCTTTAAACCGGAACGTTAGTATTGTAATGCTAGTAGAATGGTTTGTAGAAATAGGAGCTGCGGTAGTACCCACCTAGACAGCCTTCACCAATAGAGACTTATCACAATACATCATCATCATCATCAGCCGATCGACGTCGACTGCTAAACATAGCCCTACCTCAAAGATCTCTCAGCATAGTCTCTGGTACCGCTGGGCACTAGGGGCTCTCGTATGTGCGTTCATATGGGGGGGATTTTAGCCATTTCTCACCACGCTGGTGGGAGCCAGAGCCTCGTTTGTTGATTAGCAGGGTGCACCACGACCATGTGAGGTTGGTTTCGATCCCGTGAATTGTTGTGCGGGTCCTCTTACAACACAATACATAAAATAGCCTAAGTAATGATCTCAATTTCAAATGTTAATGAGATCCTATATGATGGAGCATCCATGAAGGATACTTCGGTTCTCATGTCATCTATCTGAACACAGCAAACATGTCACAGCGGCAAGTTTACAGCTATCAAAGAATTATACAACATATGATGACGGAATTGAACTTGTGTTCTCTCTGTTGCAAGACAAGCATATAGTCGCTGCAAAAGAATAAAAAAAAAAATCCACTACTCAAGTACTAGCTGTTCCCCGTCCACTGTCCGTAACACCCTCAACCCTCCAATCCTGTTTGGGAAAAGAATTTTGTAAAAATCTATTATTAGTGGATCTCTAAACGGCAGAAGCAATATCTTTACCATATTTTAAGTCTATTTAGAGATTTCTCTTTCTGGTTCCAAACCTTTAATCCTAATTTATAAATCTATATAGCTCCTTTCTAACAAATTGTTTAAAACTGTATTCAATGTTTTAACAATAATATTATAAATCAAATAAAGTACTCTTAAGACCTATTTATTATTATAGGAGGCTGCGGAGATCAAAGGGGAAGCAAACATAAATGAGATGCCATTTGAAAAGGTCTAGTTAGTTCATTGAAGCAGTGAGTACGATGTGAATGTACAAGGAACATTTTAAAAATAACCTCGCTGTTACAGTCAGGGTTATCACTTCTAACTGAGTATTCTAAAATTTTAGTTTTGTGGTATTAAAAATATATTCTCTACCGTTAAGGCTATTAAATTAAATTCTAGACCAAAATTTATCATCATTTAAAAAAGCAGAATTATGATGACCTTCGAAAGTAATTCAAATGAACTAAAAGTAAATATATTGTATGTATTATGGAAATCGTATAAAGATCATCATCATCAGATTTAACAAAAGATTTACAAAGGTTCCCTAGAAGATATTCCTATTGATATATTAATGACGATAAGAGAAGACTCTGGAACTTTCGCCGGATAAAATTTTGAAATGATTCCGATGCAGAATTCATTAACAAAAAAAAGGTAGGATAAATCGAAGACAAGTATAAAAGGAAATAAACACCTCGTAACACAAACGCAAAGGAAGGTTAACAGCAAAAAGTTAAAAACACATCCCCGTACGAAATTGACTTGGCAACCGCTGACAGGCAAAATAAAACACGTTAGTTTAGGGGCAGACCTTTAAGTTTTCAATTAAATATTAATTGAAAACGCAAATGTTGTAGACTAAGTTGTGAGCTTAACTCTTTAGCGAGCTGGAAACGCGGCTTGATGGGGCATCCGGCTTTCAACATTTTAGTCACAGTGTACGGCGGACGCGCGGGAAACAGTAGGTGATAAATTCCCTGTTTCTTACTCTCGCTATTGTCAATTTTGTATTGAGGACGGACCCATTGTTGGACGGCACTTCGATTTTGCTCGGATTTGTTGGCGTGTGCTCCAAGTTGATAGGTTCTGCTGTTTCTCATAGTAACATTGTAATATCATCATCATCATTTCAACCAACGGACGTCCATAGCTGGATATAGGTCTTTTGTAATGTGTTCCACAAATCACCAATTTATATCTATAAACCTTTTAATTTATAAAATGTAGCCCGACAATAGAAATATCCATCACGTTACTGGTGATAGGTCTCTTGCCGGAGACCATCTAGGTAGGTATCACAGCAGCTAATATTTCTGCTGTAAACATTACTGTGTTCCGGTTTAAACGGCGCAGTAGCTAGTGAAATTGTCGAGGTGAGAAGACTTTACATCTTATGTCTCAAAGCAACCAGCACAATATTGTGCAGTATATATCATTGTCATGGGCGCACATGTCACACAGCACCAGTTGAACGTATATATATATCCTAGAACAATGTTAAAAGATAATGAAAGAAATCATCACGAAGGATCTTCTGCAGGGACATGCAATTAAAGTAGAGTTCGGAAGATAGCAGGGAACTGCCTGATGCGGTTAGATAAATACCAATAGCTGTGAAAATCTTTGTGGAAGGCTTTATAAGGTATCTTAAAAGAAAGCATGCTTCTGTTACTACTCTCCTTTTCTTTTATCCAAATTTGAATTTCGTTGTGATGCTTCTACAAGAAGATCGATTTCCGGTAATACTTTTGACGAGGTACTTTTCTTTTAGATCCTTTAAGACCGTTATCAGCCAAGTTGAAGAGTATTTTCCGCTTGATGGTTTGTCGTTGGTAAGTTTACGGTTATCTTAACAACATGGTGTTCTGGTATTATTTAAATATGATGGTATCAAGGTTACACCATCTCAAGCGTTTTTGAATGACTTTATCAGTAATCGGAGCCACAAGGTGAATATCGCTGACCGACGCAACTCAACGCTTACTAACGCACGCAATTGATATGATTATGCTCAATTAATGGTCTGATGATGTGGAAGCTGTCCAAGTATTTAATGAGGCGTGTTACCGATCGCTGCCACCTATGCATTGTTACATCAGGAATAGGCCGGCCGTTCGACTTTACTAGAGCTGTATACCGCGGGCAACAATGCCGCTTCGTTAGCCGGGCGTCGCTTCGCATACGTTTTTGTACTGTACGTTACGCTCACAGATAATCTTCGACTCCCGACGTTTATGAACCATTAATCAATATCATTATGACCCTATATTGGTTTAACAAAAACTAACTCTGTTAGTGCCGTTCGCGATCTATGCGAACACTAAAAGCTTTATTACCCCGTCGACTCTAACATTCAACCTTATATCGTCTTTCTTAGTTATATCTACCTTATGGCTTAGGATCTCATTATCGATAAAATTAAATCAAACAGCTGGTATACCGGTAGAAGACTTCAAGACACAGCGAGCTCCTTCTGCATAGATCGGACTGTGAACAATAATTGAAAAGCTGCAGGTACTCCGGTCGGGATATTTTATCGCAGCTCTGTGACCATCGCTACTGCATAACAGTAGAAAGGACGGCTTAATAAATAATTACATAAACTTAGTAAAATCTATACAATCTTAATTAAACTTATATTATTTTGGAATGGAAGTATTTTATACAGTTTTTTTACCAACTAAACTAATGGTATTAATGACGAATGATGAAGGTCCTGCTCCCACGTTCAGCTCCATGCGTTGAAACGTATAATGTTAGTCTCCTTATTAAATTAATATCACAAGGTACGGTTCCTTTCAAAAAAATTTGTTCACTGTATGCGTTCAAGAAGAATAAAGAACGAGCTACCATAATTTGATGGTAGGTCTCTGTAGATGGTGGTAAGTCTCTTTAACCGGAGCCCCTCTAAGTCAAAACTACCGCATCGCCTATTCCTGCTTCCAAACAGTAATGTGCAAACATTACTGTGTTCCGGATTGAAGTGCGAAATTACTCAACGTATTATTTGCACAATGTGGTGCAGTGTATATCGTTCTAACTAGCGCCGTGTTGTCATGGACGGGCGGCATCACTTACCATCAGATGAACGTTCCGAACGTTTCGTCGCTTTGTAGATTAAAAAAAAGCTTAAATTTGCGAGCTAGTATTACCAAAAACAGATAAGGGCAGCTAGTAAGATAGACCGATGGCATGGTGAAGGTGGAAAGGAATCCCTGGAAGTAGTTGGCAACGGTCGTTTATGTAGGATATCGATTAGAGAGAAAGAGGTTGAAATTGATTGAACTGACGCAGATCCAAATAATATAGAAATATTTTAACTCAGAAGAGTAATTATTAAAATATTAAAAAATACTAGGTTATTTCTAAAAAAACGAAAGAAAAGAAAGAAAATTCATAGCAGAGCGTGGTTTCGATCCACGGACCTCTGGGTTATGGGCCCAGCACGCTTCCACTGCGCCACTCTGCTGTTGTTGATAAATGCTCCAATTTTGGATGTAGACCTTCCAATATTCTTCTTTTCCTAACATAACAGTATAGATCTAGCAAAATGAGCTAACAACAATCGAAGGTCGCTGTTATATGTAGCTAGTGTATACATATATAAAACCACGCATAATCAGCGCAACATACAAATATATATATATATATGGATCTTCGTAATACCAAGAATCGAGATTGTAGCCTATCATGAAGTATACAGCTGTATTCATCAACTCGATCTCTCTGGATCTTCGTCATAGTGCACTTAGTAACTTGCTCTGTACTTTAAATCGCTCTATCATCATCAATGTACTTCTGCAGTGGCGTCCAACGTGGGCCTACTATCACGCACTTCAAGACTTCTACAAACATAATTGTTCCGAAACCTTTTGCACTTTAAAAAAGGTAACGAACTATATGTATATATATATATATTACTATATGTATATATAAATATATATATATACATATAGTTCGTTAACGACATACCTGTTACATTCGCAGCGTAACCTTGTCTCGGATTTGATTTATCCGCCGTGAGAGCTCAGTAACTCAGGCTTTTCGATGAATAAGCACCACTTCCCGACACATAAAACTAAGTATTAAATTATTTAGCATATTTTAAACTGATTTTTTATGATAATAAGTTATGTATCGATGAAGGCGTATATCAATTTCATTAGCAGCACTTATAGGCAAGTTATAAATTTACGTTGGAAACTAGCGCTTGTGATATGTATATTATTTATATTATGTTGAAATTTGAAAGTGGATTGGCCATACTCTACGAAGAGATACCAACCATATTCCCAAGCTGGCCGTTGATTGAAATCTACAAGGTAAAGGCAATAGCGATCGCTCCAGACAGAGGTTCACACACTAACAGAGGTGAAGAAGATCGTGAAGACGTGGGAGGTGAGTAAGAGTGAAGCCCAAGACCGACCGCGATGGAGCATCACAGAGTAGGTCCTTTACCTTTAAGGTCATCAAGTGTTAATAAATATCGTTGAAATTTATAGTTTTTACCTTAGAGTTAATTCAAAAGTACGTCTTTATATATATATATAAGAATTTAATTTAAGAGGCGGCCGAAACCATACGTCGTGCTCTAACATACAATAACGGATATTATAAAATACTCAATTGTTACCATTTTGTTACTTAACTTATTTATGGACTGCGAGAGGAGTTCATTAACAACTTTACATCTTCATCTAAAGAACTTAACTTGAGATCTATTTTATTAGGGAATAATGATCATTATATAACTGGTTACAGTCACACAAAAGGGAAATGTTTTTGTAAACCTATTGACGTCCGTTCGGTTTGCTCGCGCCTCATAAATAAAATTACCAAACAAATGCTCTACAAAACGCTCCCCACTCCACTTAACCCATAAATGTGAGGGGTGATAATATTTTGACTTCTGTTACATTTTAAAATCAACGCGCCTTTAACACTGGAAACGATAACATTATTATACTAAGTTTTATATTTAAAAATGCAGCAACTAAAACTTTTGAACTTAGTCCAATAGTTCCTTCATCATCATCATTATCAGGCGATAGATGCTGAAGAAAAGCCTCCACCAAAGATCCCTACAAGCAATAGGGATTTATATGGGATATTAGGGCCATTTCCCACCACGCTGGCCCAATGCGGATTGGTGGGAGCCAGAGCCTCGTTTGTTGATTAGTAGGGTGCACCACGAACAAATGAGGTTGGTTTGGATCCCATGGCTTGTGGTGCGGGAACACTTACCCCTTTGCGGGAATCCTTACTTGGTTGCTCTTACCTCTTAAACAGATTCTTTAAATATATCTTACTGATGATAGCTCAGCCGGAGACTGTCTAGGTACTACCTCAGCTATTGAAACTACTAGGGTAATGATTAACAGCTTTTATCTCAAAGCGATGAGTACGATGTGTTGCTATGTTCACCAGTGAACGTTATGCTCGTTTCCAAAAAAAATGCATGAGTTTAAAACTCTACAAATAAATCAGAAACCATGTGAAATTGAGGGATAATAACAATTAACTATATCGCAGTTAAAAATATAGATAATCAAGAGTTAACTTTAGGAAATGTGAAGCGGTATGTAGGCCACATCCAGTTCCACATAAATATCGTCGCCCGTTCGAGATCGGCGGCATAAATCTCGTCACCTCGTCGACTCCTAAATACAATACAGTACGAAAGTAATACACAAAGCAATGATTTGTTGACGATCAGCCCCATAAATAATGGTGGAATGTATAGATTCGTTATTGGTCCGAAATATAAAAAAAAAACATCTTTATTTATGACGGGTCACTTACTGGGAACCGGAGATAACGTTTACAGATTTAAAAGTATCATTGTCGTCGGGTACCAGATGCAATCACCAAGGATTGATCAGTAGTTGCCTCACACCGTCTAGGAACCACCGTAGCTCCTATTTCTGCCGACAAATAGTAGTATGAAAACATTACTGTGTTCCGGTTTGAAAGGCGCTATAGCTAGTTAAATTACTGAGGTAACAACTTAACATCTTATATCTCAAAGCGACGACTACCATTTGGTGGTACATATCAGCATCCCAATTATCGCCACGTTTTTATGGGCACGCGTATCAATTACTATCAGTTGAAAGTCTCACTCGTCTCGCCGCACCATGTAACGTGAAGATCGATCAGCCTTTGACACTGAGAGATATTTGAGTGGAGACCGGAAATGGAAATCGCCTAGACGATCTGGAAATCTTTGAATTCAGGTGGCATGGGAACGACCGCTGAAATCTATTGGAAATGAAAGATCAGTTACTTATATAACCCAGATTATGAAATGAGAAAAATTTATATATTCCTTGGTTATATATAATTTTTTTTTGCTTCCAAAGTAACTTCAAACTTATGTTACTTCTTAACTTGCCCTTCTTCTTTAAACAACTTAAACTTTATCCGCCTCCTTTTGCATTATCGTTGACCCAAATCTGTTCCAGTAGCTTGTACGTCGTGCTTATAATACGATTTCAACAGCTGCTACCATTCGGGGCCCGTATTATTCAACTGCTGGAACATTACTCGTGTCAAATTATGCAAATAGTCGACTCGAGGCGATAGCGTGAGATATACGTACTACGTGTTACACAGACCTGGTGCCATTGTCATGCTATGACTAACGTTGTTACACAGCTAAACTAAATGGTTAGAGGCTAGGCGACCGCCGCGGGCAACAGGAACATTGGACATGAATAAAGAAAAAAATTAGATCTTCTCTCCTGATTGTAATCTGCTTACTACTTCACAGTAAAAAGAACAATCAATTCTTATCATACTATTCAAAAATTAGGCTTTTTTTACAAATCTTCGAAGTACCTTCTTTTTTATCTACAACGGATATATGAATGATGAAACCAACTCGCCCATAATACTAATTTCATATGTTGACGGCAGCCTCACCTGCTCATGATGCACTCTGATAATCAACAAGCGCGGCTCTGACTCCCACAAACCAACATTGGGTAAGCCACATAAGCCCTACAAACTATGGCCTATAGTGTCTGAAAGTCTATCGGCTGATGATGATGATGACAGCAGGAAGACATCAATGTTGTTACAGCAGCAGATTTATAACGCGAAGATAGCAGCTAGCTGGCATAGACCGATGTGAAGACATTTTAGAGAAACCTGTGTCTAGCTGTAGATTTCTGTAGACTGATGATGATAATGATGATTTTTTTTTATTTAATTATGTATTTCATTGATATTACTATAAGACCGTGACTGTTTTATTTAAAAAAAAAGGCCATTCTTTGCAGACACCAATCAACACCTTGTCGCACCAAAGATACCATTATTATAATCGTCGGTCTAATGAACTATCCTTATGTTCCTGTATCCTGGTCACATCACACAGCTGCTCTGTACCAGTATTGATCTATGTATCATTAGAAATTCACTATTAATAATTTATCTGGAGCCAGCGTGGGCGTCACCACCTAGACAATGCAAAGCGGACGCCATTTGTGATTTTTATTAAAGCTTTAGTGTGGTAATTTTGCATTGGTAATGCTTGTTACCGTTTTAGAGGAAAATTTAATATATGCAAATCAAATCTATCTAATTAAAGAATCTACAATAATTCTTAAACATTTAACAGTTTTCAGAATTTTAATTAATTCCGTAGGTTTCATTCGATAAATAAAATTCATTGAACAAGCGATGAAAAGCATTATATTACTAAGGAACAACTAACTAAACTTGTTTGACGTTTATTTTAAAGTTATCCAGTTGAATTGACGAACAACTGGCCCTATCTGTTTAGTCCCTGACAGGAGGTAGACGGAGAAAGAAGATCCAGTGTAAAGGAATTTAGTAGGATTCCAAGACGCTCTCCTACTTATCAAAGCAACTAGATGAGGAAAGCCATGAATGACTACATAAAGAAAACGCTGATGATAGCAGAACTTGCTACAGCTAATGATAAGTAATATATGTGAAATATTCATGTTCAATGGGATTAACTTTGATCTCATTTTCAGACAGTGGTAAATAAGAATGAAGCTGCAGAAGGTAATGAAAAATAAACAGAACACAGACAAGTTGTTATGGTTGAAGATTATGGTAGTATATGTTACCTACATACTTGATAACAGATTAACCACACACTTATGGCATTTAATATCAAGTTACTTACATATACTACAATTATCAGCTAGCAGGTATTAGAAAACCTCACCATAACATCTGGTCCCGTATCGAACCAGACACCCTATGCTAAAAGGTAGGTCTCAACCAGAGCGACACGGAAACAGTTTTGAAAGACGATGAATCTTTAAAACTTGTTCTTATATTGGTAATGAGAATGTTGGTAAAGTTTTACTTCTTAACTCTATATTTAAAAGAGATTCTTCAAGTAATTTAAGTTTGATATACAGTTTAAGATTGAGGCGTAAATCATTACAGGTGAACTCATTTCTGCGCCTTGCAGCCTTTTACGGGCGCTGTAAATCACAGGGAGATAATTGATAGGGAATTATTCATAAGTGGGCTTCGAGGCGTTTGTTTCGCACCGAGACGAATCGCTCTAATCGAGAGATGAATCGAATTGTATCGATCCAGTGAATCGATTGATTAATTGTCGTCACTGCGGTTGATTTATAAGTTCGCTTTGATCGAATGATGGATACGCGGCGGACGGATAATTTATGCGGTACCGGGTTCGATTGCGGGCACACAACTGCGGGCTCAATGAGGCGACTGGAGTTATTGCTTTGTGTGATGCGGACGCTTTATTTAAATCAAGCGGCGAATTTACAAATAATTACGTTGAGATGAATTTTAGTATTGAAAGATGGACTGTGGAGACGGTTACAGGTTATTTTTTTCACTTAAACTTATACAGGAGTAGCGTGAGGGAAAGGACGAACTATTTACCAAAGTGTTTATCGCTTTGATCCATATGATTTACTATTAGAAATGTATCGAACATAAATCATTAAGATTTGAATATTTATTTATTTTTTCTTTCTAAAGAAGGTGATACGGAAAGAATCCACCTACCCGCATTGGGCCAGCGTGGTGGTAAATGGCCCAAGTCCCCCTATACGTGCAATGTAATTAGCAGTAGCAATAATAAAATTAGCGCGGTTTAGTAGGAGTAGTAATAAGCCACATAGCGGGAACATTGAACGGCTGAATAGGAAGGTGGATAGCAGTGGCTGATGAAGAATTCAAGCGATGACGTGAAGCACTAGTGTACGGTAGTGAAATCGCGAAAAGAAATATCGTTTCCCTGAATCGATAACGTCGCATTAATTACAACCAGTTCGCCTATAAGGCACTCGGGCGGGTATACAATAAAAATCGCTGATTGTCGGTCATTACAACTGGGTCAGGTCCCGTTCGGTGCAGCGCGGCGGGTTACAAATTACAGATCGGCCGGGCTCCGATTGGGGGCCCGATCGCCGAAACTCTTAATACCCGCAATCACCGCGCTATCGGGTACGATCAGCGCTTGATTGTCAAATTTATGCGACGCGGCCGACTTCGCGCAGCCCCTTCTCGGAAGTATTGATTGAATGTGACGAAATATCATCAGCTACCATGAATACATGATCCTTTAATAAAACTCATTATACAATAAATGGGGTGTGAGAGTTCCCGCACAACAACTCACAGGATACAAGCCAACCTCACCTGATCGCAGTGCAGCCTGCTAATCAACAAACGAGACTCTGGCTCCCACTAAAGCACACTGGGCCAGCATGGTGGGAACTGGCCTAAATCTCTCCACATGAATTCCTACTCGATCGTGCGGGAATCTTTGAGGAAGGGAGTAGACGTCTATGGGGTGATGATGTAATACAACAAATATGAATACATTGACAATCAGCTGATAGTAGGTCTTTATCGTCTAGTATCATCTAGACAGGTATCACATAGACTCTGCGGAGATATACATCAGTTTTTTATTTTTTTGAAACTATTCGTTAAGTTAGTACATAAATAAACTGTAACTGTATATAAAGTTATGATTAAAAAAAAAATGTAATTTGCTTTTACTGAACTTTCCAATTTGGCGCTTCTTTCATGACGTCATCGTACACTATGTCAATAGCGAACTGTTATAAACTTTATTGTATTATCGTAATAAAAATTAAAAGATTTCGTTATTATAATGTAATAAGTCGAAAAAGCTCTAAAAGTATTGTATTAATCCTATTTACTAACATACGATCAGGACTTCAACCACTTGGAATAATTGTCGAAGGACTTCCCTCAGTTTAGTGACGTCACGTTTCATTCAACCAATAACTAGCACTTAATCCAATAATTAGATGGTATATCAAAATTACACATCGCCTTTACTTATTTACGGCATAGAGACATTGCACCTGATCATCGAGCTGGTCTATCGATTCAAAGTAGCACAGCGAGTGATGGAGAGAGCTGTGCTTGGTGTTTCTCTACGGGACAAAATCCGGAACGAAGAAATTAGGCGGGAACTAAAGTTGCCGACGTAGCTCTCAGTATATGCAAGCGGAAGTGGCAGTGGACCGGCCATGTCTGTTGTGTCAATGAGGGCCGATGGGGGAGAAAAGTATTGGAGTGGAAGCAGCGTACCGGTCGCAGAAGTGACGTCTTCCCTCCAGATGAACATTAGAGCCATTTGAAGTAGGAGGATGCGAGGAGCTAAGGATCACATTTTGGTGGAAGATATTGAGAAAGGTCTATATCCAGCAATGGGTAACCAAGGCTGATGATGATGATATTAAAATATCTAAAACAACTAGAAATATAAATGATATACATATCAATAATTATGATAGATATTTCCTACGTACGTCTTTATAAATCATTTCAAACTATTGCTGTCCACAGCTTCCAACGTTCCCCTTCGATCTTCACCAGGAGATGATATAAATTAAATCTTATCTTTACCTTCTCCATCAACAATACCCATCCAGTGCGATGATGTATAATCTCATTACCATTGTCATAATACATTTAAACTCCCATAGAGATCGTGTCGCTATCGGGATGAAATATTGGATCACATTACAGCTTATTAGCACACAGACAGCCGAGCAAACAAACAAACAAAAAAAAACCCACAAGAACAATGGGCGGCCGCGGAAAACAATGACAGAAAAAAAATTACGTTTAATCCAATTACAACGATATACAAGGTAGTCGACGTAAGGATTAAATGGACAAGCGTGATCTATTTATAGCCAATAGACTTCCTTAGTTTCCGAAACAGAGGTATCCTTTACATAAAACTCACTTCCTAGTTCCTCCTTACTCTTTCAACTTATTAAGTAATTAAATCTTTTTCTTTATTTAATTACAATTAAGGGATGAGACGAGTGGCTCACCTGATGATAAGATACACTGCACCGTATTGCGCTTGTCGCCTGAGATATGAGTCTCATTACCCTAGTAATTATTTTAGCCAAAACGCCCTTCAAATCGGAACACAGTCATGGGTAGCTACCTAAGCAATCTCAAAAAACCATCACTATTATAAAAATAAAGCAAATTTTATTAGTTTAACATCCATTGTTAGACTTAGGCTTCCTTCAAAGATCTACACGCTGACCGCATCTATAATGTTTTTTAGTCGACTAAGCGACTAGACTAGCTAGACATTCATCTGATGGTATACACCTGTTCATAACAATGCGGCGCTTATTAGGATAATATACACTGCTCGAATTTTATACATATGTTAAGTCTTCTTTCCTCAGCAATTTAATTGGATAAAACACCCTTCAAACCAGAATAAGGTTATATTTGCAGACTACTGTTTTTCGTCAGAAATAGGAACTACTGGGGTATCTACTCTTTTTTTGTGACTATTTAGTACGTTTGGAATGGCTTTGATATCTCCCTACGAAATGCAACTGCCCCCTTTTAAACCCTTGTTAAGCACTACAAAAGGAAGGGTTAAGTCCACCTTAACACCCTCACATCATGCTACGACTAAGACCACCGTGCATTTGCCGCTCTCCTAAGCTCTGAGAGGCTCAAAGCTCGCGAACCAGAAAACCTTTTAGTCGCCTTCTGCCGCATGCAAGACTTATATTAGTACTATTATTATTAGCTCCAGAATACAGGACTAGCGGTGATACCTATATAGTCTATATAGTCCCTGGGTACAGAGATCTACCACCACCATAAATGTAATCGCATATTATTCCTACGTTGATTCTGGTAGATTTGTCAGAACTGGAAATTTCAGACCTCAGTGGATGTACTAAAGCGGGTGTGATCCAGTGGCGCGTTTAATACGCTGGTCAAACCCTGGCCCTGTCCACGTTAGTCTAGCCTATCAGCCCCGCATTACTTATATGCCTAGAGCGCGGTCCCGCGGATGGGTGGTCCGTGTTACCGTTTTATCATCACGAGCGGGTGGACCGCGCCCGCCTCGGGTTTAAACTTAACTTGAGGCTTTAAACTCTACTCCCCCAGTTTAAAGCCTTCGACGGCATAATACTTTACTACGCTACAACCATTTATTGGCGTTTAATAATTTTTTTTTACGTTTATTTCCTGTGATAGAGTTTTTAAAATCACTTTGTAAATCTGCTCAATAACAATCATACTGTAATCTTACTGTCAATATATAAGAGCCTATAGACGGATAACACCCATTGCTGGGTATATTCGTCCCTCAAGGATCTTCATTGAAGGAGAATTAAGCCTTAGTCCCACCACGCCAGCCCAGTGTCCGGAGCTCCGTAAAATGTTGGGCGAAACCCTTTGCCTTTTCTATACGCAAATAAAATGTAAACCCTGGTAGGTTTCCTAATGCAAAGAATATTTTTTATCTTATAAAAACAGACCCTCAAACTATATGATATTTGATAGTAAGAGGAGATGTAGTGAGAGATGAATTTTTTTTAACAGCCTTTTGTTTAACATTATCCTTTGTGGCAAATGCTGACGCCAGCAGACTGTTCCATACTTCGGTTTATTATGGGGGAAGGAATTCTCATCATCTATCTTTGGTAACGATGGGGTTAACGCCTAAAACGCGATGGCGGTATAAATGCATGAAATATTCATGCTAAGGTAATGTATTCTGTAGGATACCTAGACTAAAAATGTTTGATTTTCATTTAAAATACTATCATCATTAACCGATAGATGTTTACTGCTGGACATAGACCTCCACCAAAAATCTCCACATCAATCGGTCCTGCGCTACCCGCATCCAGAGTCTTCTCCCTACCTTCACAGTCAACATGGCCTTCGGTACCACCAGGCAATAGAAGCCGATGTTTATAGGAGTTCATATGGGGGATTTGCACGCTGGCTCAATGCGTGTTAGTGGGGGATATAGCCTCGTTTGTTGATTGGCAGTGTGCACCATGAACAGCTAAGGTTGGCCTGGGTCCCGTGAGCTGTTGTGTTAACACCACCTTTAAAAAGACAGTAATTAAATAAATAAATACTGAACGATTTTATTAGTAACTTGTTAATGTTAAAAAGCAAAATGTCGGCATAATTTAAAGAGGAGGTGTAAGAGTAAGTGATGGCGCGGTGTTGTTTTATCTAAAGTGGACCGTTCACTGGTTTTTATGTGAGCATCGTTTGACCCTCGGATCCGGCTCCGCGGCTCCGCGGCTCCCCGGCCCCGCCTGTCAAACGGCCGCCCGTTATCGACGTCGACAACTCGTTATTGCCTTAAATCCCGAAACTCGAAAGATCTATAGCAGCTTTTGAATATAAATTGGGACTAACCCGCCCAGTGTCGTGAGCTGAACGACCCTAATGGTGTAAAAATTCTATGAGCGCTTCGGGTTGTTTAATTTTCTTTTTATTATTCCTTTCCATTCGACGCAGCTTTATTTATGTAGTATTAGTGTACAAATTGAACTGAGCGGTAAAAGTGTCCCATAATGGCCCAAAGATCGCGTGTTAAGGAATGGTTATAAACGATTAGAAATCGGATTTAATAGTGATTTTATCACATAGTTATCTAGTTTTTATTTTTTTATTATTTATACGTGAAATATACGAGACGTCAGTGTTGGTATGTGAAACTATTAGATACGGCTTGAAGTGTTTACTGCGTGCTTTTTTTTTAACACAGGTATTATGTTTTCAATGATTGGACGTGATTGGAGTGCGAACTATCTGCGGCCGGACAGATTGGATGTGGTATATTTGCACCACCATCATATAGTGACTAAATACCACAGGAAATGTCTTGACCATATATACACTGCAGCACATGCTGTTTTCAACTCCTCGTAATCATCAGCCGATAGACGTCCACTGCTGGACTTACACTTCTCCCAAAGACCCCACTTTTGTAGGCGTTCATAATGTGAAGATTTGGGTCATTACCCACCATGCTGGCTCAATGTGCGTTGTTGGGGGTCAGAGCCTCGTTTGTTGATTAGCAGGCTGCACCACGAGCAGGTGAGGTGAGCTTTGGCCCAATGAGTTGTGCGGGACACATTACACCCCTTTTTTCAACTTATAACGATATAAAAAGACTCTTCTAAATATACTTATTAATTTGATCGATCCTAAGGATTTGGAGTTTTACGGTCTGAAATAATTTCTGGTATCCTTTTACCTCAGCCTATGATCCTGCCGTTGAGAAAAGAAACTGTTCATCATCTTTAAGTGCTGCTAACAGCTAAGTTTATTTTTTTCTTTAAAAATGCATCATCATCATCAGCCGATAGACGTCCACTGCTGTACATAATCCTCCTCCAAAGATCTCCATATCAAGTAAAAATTCATATAGAGGGATTTGGGCCATTTCCAACCACGCTGGCCCTATGCATGTTAGTGGTAACCAGAGCCTCGTTTGTTGATTAGCAGGGTGCACTACAAGCAGATGAGGTTCGCTTGGTATCCGTGAATTGTTGAGCAGGACCTTATAACCCTAGGATCAATTGTTATGTTTATTTATATCGTAATAAGTTCTAGGTCATATCATAGCTTTAGTGATATCGTCCTTTTCAGCAATAGAGACCTGTCATTAGCAAAATGTAGTATACTATTAGTGATGCACCAAAGAAAACCTGTGCAACTGTACTCACCCAGTTGGTGATCCACTCTGATCGTTTGTCTAAGTTCCATACGACAATGAGGTCAAGTTACAACAAAATTCACAAAATATAGCGCATAAAGTAATAACTTAGCTGCAAAGTATCGCCCGCCATGGAGCAATAATGCGACGTAATGACGCCTAGATGCGGTATTATGTCAAATTATTCCACACCAATCGGGAAAAGTCAAGGTGACCGATTGTGAGCGCTGCGTTCGCCGCATAATGGGAACATCGCGCTACGAAGCATCATTTTCGGATGCGGCATACATCGATCAATTAATATATTATTATTACTTTATTCCTTACTACAACTTTGTTTTGAAATTAATTTTACTAAATAATTCGTAATGTAGTAGTTGTACTGCATTTTGTATTTTCAAACGAGGCTCTGGATCCGACTAACCCTCCTTGGGCCAGCGTGGTGGGGAATGGCTCAAATCCCCACAATATGAACCCTTACAAACTTGGAAATTTTCGGGGGAGTCCCATGTCCAGCTGTAGACGTCTATCGGCTGATGATGATGATGAGTTTAAAACAGCTATTGCTTATTGACATTTCCTGTGGTATTTAATCAGTATATGATGGTTGTGTAAATAAACCACATCCAATCTGTCCGGCCGCAGACGGTTCGCACTCCAGTCGCGTCCAATCATTGAAATCATAATACCGGTGTTAAAAAAAAACACGATCTCCGGTAAAGCAACTAGATGTGTCCTTAATCTTAATGTACCGACATTAGTGCACTTGATGTCTTCGGCTAGGGTCACCATCAGCTCGATGGAAATATGAAAGACATGTCTTATTTTATTATTAAAATATTTACCGTATAAAATCTATCAGTCAGATTTTTTTTATTTATTCAGCGACGAAACGACTAGGATGACCACCTGATGGTAAGCCATACGCCTACACATAACAACTTCATGCCAGTTAGAATAGTATACACTACACCACATTACCCTCATCCCTTTGAGACCTAAGATATTATGTCCGGTAACCCCAGTAATGGCTATAGCTACACCCGAACCGAACACCGGAACGCGGTAATGTTTACACAGTACTGGTTGACGGTTGCAATAGAAGCTGTAGTGGTACCTACTAAAGAGTCTCGGCCAATAGAGACCAACCACCAGTAAAAGTGTGGTGAATAAATGACCTTGTCTATTTCTTGGGAGAAAACATCCCTAGCCCCAACCATGGGTAACCTCCACATCAATCCGTCCAGTATCACGAGGCCCGCAGACAAGGAACCCATGCTGATAGTATGTAGAGATTTTTGGGAGAGGCCTCTGTCCAACAGTGGACGTATATCGGCTAATGATGATGATCGCCGGGCACTATGGACCGTCGTTTATTAGGGTTCGTATGAGGGGATTTGCATCAATTCCCACCACGCTGGCCCAATGCGAGTTGATGGGAGTCAGAGTCTCGTTTGTTGATTATCATGGTGCACCACGAGCAGGTGAGGTTGGCTTGGGTCCCGTGAGTTGTTTTACTGGATCTTTTACACCCCCGTGAGATGTTAAAGGCCTGATTCCAATCCAATCCAATCAGCCGGAAGACGTCCACTGTTGGACAAAGGCCTCCCCCAAAGATTCCCGTAAAGGCCTGAATATTTAACAGGTTTCTGTTGGCGGAAATAGTCCAGGTACCATCGCAACTCATATTTCTACCGCTCAACAGCATATTTCTACCGCTCAATAGTAGTGTGCAAACTTTACTGTATTCCAGTTTGAATATTGAAACGTTATAACTAGTGAAATTACATAGGTAACAACATTGTGGTACGCAGGCGTATTACTTACCATCAGGTGAACGAAAATGAAAAAAAAATTGTGGGATAATGTCCGCTCTGTTGTATTTAACATGGTCACCGTACACGGATTGATTGACGTCTGCTCCTGGCTCGACGCGGCTACGGACTTATCTCACCACCATCTTGTACTTATACCACTGTTATAATTTCCTATCGCGGAGCTAGTTCCACCTGACCGTGACTCTTTGGCTTTGATGCCATCGAAATGGATTTATGATTGGTTATCATTATCAACTAAATATATATATATATATATATATATATATATATATATATATATATATATATATATATATTTCTATATATTTGTTTGTATATATTTCAATGCTTTATCAGTAAAAAAATATATAATCTTAAAGATATTTTTTTTACATTTACTCTACGAAGCGACGACGGTCATCTGATGGATGAATGAGTTAGGATGATATACACAACTCCACATTTCCCTTGTCACATTGTGTAATATGATAGCAAGCCTCGTCACCTCAGTAACTGCACTAGCTACAGCGCCGTTCAAACCGGAACACAGTAAGATTTGGTGGCTGCAATAGAAGCTGCAGTAGTACATACTTAGCACGTTCTCCGAGACCTCATCATTATCCGATAGATGTCCACCGCTAGACATAGGACTCCTCCAAAGATCTTCACTTCATGTTGGAGTTCATTGAGGAGTTTTGGGCTGTAACCCACCACGATGGACTAGTGCAGGTTGGTAGGTGGTCAGATCCTCGTCTCTTATTCAGTAGGATCCACCACGAGCAGGTGTGGGTTGACTATGGCGAAACTCACTGATACCTTACAGGTGGACTATTGAGCGCAATGTTCAGTCTATATAATTCTTACTAACACCGCATTGTCTTAAGCGAGCGGATCATTTACCATAAGTTAAACATCTTACTTAAATTAAAAATCGCCTAACTTAACATCTAAGCACAAATCAAGTGATATCGTTGTCTCCAATACGAAACTTGGACGTACAGTGGTGAATGTAAGCAACGACACCAATTTCAAATCGGTATTATAACAGCGCTGCAAGGAAGGTCGAAGCAGAAACTCTGTCGCCCGCTGTACGCGACCCGCGTGACCCTAATTCAAGTTATTGCAAGTCACCAACTTTTTGTACACCTCGCAATATCCGCTCGTCTAACAAACAAGAACGCTGTGATTTTTTTTTCATTCCCCACCTCCGTAATCTCGTCAACGAGCTGACAGAAGGTATTTCAGTATTAATTGAAGGCCTGACATGCTGCAGCGTATTGTGAAATGTTAAATTTTTCACAAAAAAAAAACCTCTAATTGAAACAAACAACAAGATGATCTCTATGATATGAGTTTTTTGGAGTTGACAATTTTAGTCAATCGTTATGAACACCAATATGGATAATAAATAGTTGATGATGACCTTTAAATTATATCACTAAGGAAACAGAGGTCAGGTTTCTTCCACAGCAACTCACGGTATCCAAGTCTACCTCACCTGCTCGTGGTGCAGCCTGCTAATCAACAAACGAGGCTCTGGCTTCTACTAACCCGTACTTGGCCTGTAAGGTCAGGGATGGACTAAACCCTTACAACGGAATCTACTACTGTACATAGGCCTTCCCAAAAGATGCTAGTTGCATTGGGCCAGCGTGGCGGGATTGATCCAAATCCCCCGTATCAACCCCCACATACGATATCCCCTAGTACCCAGCGGTACCAAAGGCCTTGCTGACTATATGCGGAGATCTTTGGGGAAGGCCTGTGTCCATCAGTGGACGTCTATTGGCTAATAATTGACTGAGGAAACAAATTAAATCAAGACAATAATGCTTGAATGCCTGGGTTTTTTTTAATCTGCTGGGACTGATCTCTATTCATCCATCTAATCTTAGACTATTAAGATTAGGACAGAGCTTAGTATTCTCTTTCTCTTTAGGTCTCTCGGACATTGAGGGTAGAGGCCTAAGTAGTATGAACCTAAGTAGGACGGCAATTGTGTAGTGACCTCTTATTTGAAATAGAACAGCGGGGGTGCTAAAAACCCTATTCTTTCTTGGGTCGATGGAAAGTAACTGAAGATTTCAGTGCTTGGAAGGAGCAGACTTGGTTAAGTTTCCTCCGGAGTAAATAACGCACGCACAGGTTACAGCTGATTATCATCAGACAGACTGCATATCTGTTTATTACCTTCTTATTAGGTATTTCATCTGTTATCGATTACTAACTAGTATGGACAGGACTAGTAAATATTTTACTGCTGTTATTTTAGCTAGAGAAGATATAGAACATATTTTAAATTACAGTAGACAATAGTCAAGAGATGATAATTTTATTTTAGGTGAGAAGTATGTTTCAATCTTAAAAATAAAAAGATCTAGATGTAGAAAGATCTTGAATAAAGCCGATGAATACAGGAATTAATTAATGAAATGTATATGATTGTGAACTGATTTCATATTCGGTTCAGATCTAAATGAGCTCGTTGTTTACACAATTGCAAATATCGAATAAATAGACCATAATTTGATGGATGGACGCGGACGGCCACATTTGACATTGATCAGAACGCCCGATGATGAGGAACGTTGGCCAATCGTCTGCTCGATGTTCACAAAGACACACGTTGTGCAAGCGAAGTCACGGGTAAAAGTGGGTCCGCCGCGGCTGTACCGGCTTCACATATGATAGTGATTGTTGCATGATTGATCCGTCTGATTTCATTTGCCCACGTGAACCGAGGACCCGGAGGTCGCGGGACCGTGGGAGAAGATCGGCGCTGCACCAACATTGTTCGACCTTCGATCGACCGACCGCCGTAAGTTGACCTCCGATCGTGTACGCCGACGTAACTACGCCTCACCCGCCTCACCCGCTCCACGCGTAATATTGTTTTAAACGTATTTATTTTGTTCCGTGTAACAAATATAGAGATTTGTAATCTTGCCAAGTGTATCATTTACGACACTCAAATTATAGTGATTGCTTCTCAAATTGGTCTAAATGATAGTTAATTGAATAAGGCGTAATTTAATGGCGAGTCTGTTTCCAAGTTAATTTACGAAGCTTAGGCGATAAAAAATGAGCTCATACTTCCTCATTGCATCGGATGCCTTGTGTAATTGTAATGAATCTAGGTTTTTGTATCGACAACTACATCATATTTTTACTTATTATATATACTCTATATAGCGAGAGGATAAACGAGATAAGGTTATCGACGACCATAACAAGATAAAAGATTGGGATGTTTACACAGCCTCCATTAGACGTAAGATTGTACATCTCGCTGCTCTAATAATTCAAGTTAATTTTATATCCGTATCATTGCACAGTGAAATATGGTATATGAATGTCGGCTAGTTCGGTCGAAACTCCGGAATTGAACCTGGTATGGTTATTAGCGGGCATCCTTTGCGGTATACGGGGCGTGTGAGAGCGGCCCGAACCTCATCTCTTGCCCTTTTCCCAGCGATGCGCGTGGGCAGGGCCCGCTCCGTTGCTAATAAATGCACAAGAGTATAAAAACTGTAGAGGTAACATTTTATTATTTATTAAACAGCCATGTCTATAATTCATTTGAATTATTATAAACAAATATAACTTTATTATTATTATGTCAATGAAAATAATAGAAAAACTAAGTAATTTAAGAGCATGAAAATTCAATGAAACACAACACAAGGAACGATAACCAGGTGAAGATTTAGGATTGAAGATATCAAGATTACAGAAATCACTTAATCACTTAAAGAAAACTTATTTTAATTAGAATTCTCTACATTTGCCAGCTCTCAGCCTTTCCTAACTTAACCTCTAACTTATGAACTTGAATCTGTCCGGAGGAGCGGACTGATTTACATCGGTTTAATAAATGAAACCATTACATATACTATTATATTATTAATTTGAATTTCTCTTCGAAATAAATAATGTGAAGTATGAAGTTATTCATGTTTTTTTAAAGGAGAAATAAGTTATAAACTTATTTCATACTTCTACAAAACTTAGTTTAAATGCTAATACAGTTTTATATTTACTTTCTTAACAGCTCTCGTTGAGATTTACCTTTCGAGCTTTGTCTTTGAATATTCGTCTTCGGCTTTGACCCTCATAAGGGTAAAGTTAAGAATCCCAATAATGAGGACTTAATAAGGGCTGCTAATTATTTTCTAGTGGTGTAAAAAGTTCCTGCACCACAACTCACAGGACCCAAACCAAGATCACCTGCTCGTGGTGCACCCTGCTAATCAACAAACTAAGCATTGGCTACAGCTAACCCGCCTTGGGCAAACGTGGTGGGAAATGGCCCAAAATCCCCCCATATGAACCCTTACATACGACAGTCTCTAGCGCCCAGCGGTACCGGAAGCCACGCTGGTTGTATATGGAGATCTTTGGGAAAGCTCTATGCCCAGAAGCGGACGTCTATCGGCTGATGATGATTATTTTTTCATACAAACATCGAACGACGAAATCATTACCAAATAATGTCGTAAGTTATCCATCAAGTTATTAACATTATTTAATGGAAGGTCTTCGCAGCTCTTCCGCTGATGTTGTAGTGTGTAAACTCTATGTTTCGCTTTGAAGAGCGTTGTAGTCTAGTAAAATTACCGGGGTAACGAAACTTAATACGTTATATTTTAAAACGGATGAAAATAACTCGGTGCTTTACATGTTTTATTTCAACAGCCAATTTACGTCCCCACTGCTGGGGCACAGGCCTACCCTCAATATAAACGCGATGGGGCCATAGTCACGCGGGCCCAATGCGGATTGGTGACTTCACACACACAGCTTAGAATGAATTCTAATTCATGTGCAGGTTTCCTCGCGATGTTTTCTTAAAAATTTTGTATTTCGCTGTTGTTACTGAAGTTCACAAATGTACATAACTTAAATATTAAAGCCATCGGTACATACTGAGATTCGAACCTGTGTCTTCGGAACGAAGGCCGCGTACTGTAACCATTAGACCAGCGAGATATTGATGCTTTACATACCATCCTAATTATCAGCGCTTTCATATAAGCAGGCGTGTCGCTCTTCTCGTCGAATAATAAAGCAAACACGGCGAGTGTGGTCACAAATAGCTTGTACCCCTATGGTATATAACCATTGTAAATAGCCTTCACAAGTGTGCGCGACTGAAAATTGATGGGGTATTACATGGAGCGGGGCTCGCACTTTGTCCGGTGAGCGCGTGTGGGACCGCGGGATACAAATCGCGGAGTCCGCGCTGACGATAACGCCGAGATATCGCGCACCGGCGGTGGTCCTTTTGGTGCCTTCGGCCTGATGTGACGCGAGATATACCCCCTACAGCAGGATAGCGTGGGACGTCTGATTAATTGGCACGTTCTCTAAAGCGCCTAACATACTCTATGCATACTTTACTTAAAAAGAATAACTTACACTTAATAGCAGGTAATTCCAGTCATAAAGAGTCGGATAAAGATGGATAACACAGCACCACATTAATATCGCTTTAAAGCTCAGTAAACCTTAATAATTCCATTACTTAAAAAAAACCTTGACACAGCGTGTACTCATCATCATCAAACTGCCCTCTTTATTACAGTCATTTACCATCTTATATTTGCTTTACCCATTTCCTCATTCTCCTCTCTCACTCTCTTTTTTTTCATTCCAGTTCTCGTGTTCATATTATCATTCTCTGTCTTACCCCTTCTTAATACCTCCTGGCATCCATCTACTATAAATGAGGATACACTCCTTTAGGTAGCGATAGTTAGGACGATATACACAGAGATATATGATGTAATGTATGTATGATCTACATTATAATCGGTAAAGGTAGATTGATTGAGATTGTTGCTGTGTTTTATCAACAATTTTATTCAAATCCGTGATAGCTCAGGGTGTAAATGTGATAGAATTATGTGCTTTATCACTCAAAGAAGCATAGATTCTATCCCCATAGACTTTAACTTAGCTGTGAAAGTAATAAATAGTGAGAGAACCGAAATGTTCTTAAAAAACAGCTTAAAAGGATGTAATATTCGACATCCTGTGTTAATAATTATCTCGGCTATCCCCTTGTGAGTCCCAGCAGTGGGAACATAAAGTAGGCTGTTATGTTATTTACATATGACGTCGACCAGCGTAATTTAAATAAGTAAACGGCGTCGTGCTAGTTGAAAACGATAATTATATCTCTTTATGATGATAATAAAATGTCGTGATGCTGCAACGAAATTTCGCCTTGAGTTTTTATATCCTGAACGCAGCAGGAGGCGAGCCCGACGCTGTAAACATGTGGAATAAGGGCAGAGGTAAATAAATCTTAGTATCCTTACTTCTAATTTTGATCATTATAATCATCAGCAGCTTAATTACGTCATCAAAGATCGCATAACATATATAACGAGGAGAGTATTAGAATGGTTTGTTATCTATAAGAACTTAAATACAAACGATAATAAAACAAGCATTTAGGTTACATGTAACTTAACGTAACTTAAATATTGCATCAGTTATTTATATATCCACCAACTCTCATTGGATGAACGTGGTGGGAAATGGCCCAAGCAACCCCATATAAACCCCTAAAAACGACAGCTCCTGGTTCCAGGCGATGCGGGTCCGATCCGATCGATTTTAAGATCTTTGGAGAGACCTATGTCCAGCAGTGGACGTCTATCGGCTGATGATGATGATGATGAAGTTATGTACATATTTAATATATTTATATTTTATTCTATAACTTAAATGTTTTTACTTTAAACTATTACTGTGCTGTTGGTTTTTTTAAGGTTCTATTTATTTATTTCTCATAGAAACTTCTGTGGTATCCTATCTAATCCTTCAGGTATAGACCAGAAGGAAAGCTTCCCTCACCACCACCACCACTATCAGCCGACAGACGGCCACTGCCGGACATAGGCCTCTCCCAAAGATCTCCAAATTGAACACTGCGCTACCCGCATTCAGCAACTTTTATCAGATCGTCGAACCATCTGGTCAGGGGCCTGCCAACACCAAGCCAAAAAACAAAAACCAAGCTTCACTCATACCGCCTAAATTATAACTGAACATAAGTTTTAGTAAGTTGCAAAATTTTACTTACTTCATAGTACTAAACATATATGAAGTATTAAAGTACACTGGATTCTTATCTTAAAGCGGATGCAGCCGGCTTATACTTAGTTGCTTAGCTGTGTATAAAATAATCTGCATCCTGTAACATATGAGGTCTATTAATGTAATAGGTTATCGTTAACTTTATCGGCCATTTGTGATATCAACGCGATGACGATATTTATCAAAGACACTAACTTTATTTCATTGTTCCTTTTTACAATCGAGCGACCACACGAGTGAGACCTTTAACAAAGGGTAAGTGAATAAAAGACCTTGAAAATAACCGCCTAGTATAAAATAGAGGTCTGTAATTCGATTCAGAAGTTTCATGTCGAATTTCCTATTTTTGACCTTCATAATGATGATACTTTTATATCATAATCCCAATTTCAAATATAAGGTCTTTAGTTGTTGCCTGCTGCCGCCCTTTGCTGGCTGTAGCACCCCCGCAACACCCTTTGGGAAAGGTATTTATTAAAACCCTTCCTTAACTGACCTCTAAATGTCATAAGTTACATCTCCATCAAATTTTGAGTGTTTACGTCAAATGGTTTTGGAGAACTCGTGATGAGTCAGTGAGGCTCTAGATATCTCCTATATATATAGATCTTGGAACTCTAACATGTTCTAAAAAGGTTTTGTCACTCAAAGGATAATGACCTGGCTAATAACATAGAAGTATCTGGTTCGATTCCAGGACTACACGTTTTTTTTTGCAACGAAACGAGCGGTACGTTCACCTAATCATCATCATCATCCCATAGATGTCCACGGCGGTACACAAGCCTACTCGAAAGATCTCCACATCGATTGGTTCACAGTCAACATGATCTTCAGTACCGCTGAGAACTAGTAGTCACCATTTGAATGGGTTCATATGGGAAGACTTAGGCCATTTTCCACCACGTACAATGTGGGTTGCTGGGAGACCTTCACCTGATGGTAAGTAATAGGCCCGCCCATAACAACATCGCGCTAGGATGGTATACAAAATACCGCATTGCACTACTTGAGACAAGAGGTTGAGTCTCGTGAGCCCAGTCATTTCACTAACTATAACGCCTTTCAAGCCGGAACACAATGTTTGTAAGTACTGTCTGTCGGCTGCAATAGCGCTTCGGTTCCACCAGTTCTGGGATATTTTGTTGGTGTTAGGGTTATTTTATATTGTAGGTGGTATCATAGTATTATTGTCGTAGCATCATCGCTGTGTTCCGAATCTCAACGCATCCTGAGGATCTTCCTCGAATTATTTTTTTTTAAATTAACTTACCGGCCTGCGTTTCAATGTATACATATATTAAGCTAAGTTATTATTTATTAACTTTAATTACATCAGATCCTTGAAACTCGCCTTAAAAGTGATATATAGCTTCCGATCTCTGATTGATACCTAAATGGGTATTGAAAAAGAGCGTGAGTCGCTGTCCGTTCGCTGCAACATGTTGGCCAGCAGAGTCGCCAAATGTACTAAACAAGTTAAGTCGACTATTTTTAAAGCATATTGTCAATCTTTTTATGTATGTGATCCATAGGTTAACTGCACGCGGAAGACATACAGCTACCTGCGCGTGGGATATAACGCGTTCAGGGTGTTGATGGGTTTCGCGGACACTCTAGATGAATTCGCTGCCATCATGCGTGAACTCTTCACCTCTTCACTTAAGCGTGTACGGGATACCATCAGCACTATCCTGCGTGCACCGTCAGATAGATGGGACTCGCGGATGCTATCTAGCTGGATACAATTACACGCTGTCAACTAAACAGGCACTATGCTGGCATCGGTGTGTCTATACATGTATTGTAATCTTAATATATGATTATTACTAACACTAATTTTAAGTATAAATTAATTAAACTTATGTATCACTTATACTTACCTGAAATAAACGTTTTATTATTATTGTTTCAAATATGGTTTCCTCTAGACACATCATCTCGATTAATAATGAGCACCACCGGCAGAGCCAAGTGGTGCTCAATTTCTGTTGTAATTTTGTTGATGGCATCTTCCTGTAAAAACTTCCTAACAGTACTTAATGTAAAGTAAGTAGTAAAGTAACTTAAACTTACAGTACATAATTTTGTCAGTATCTAAATTGGTGATGTATTAGTATGTGCGCATGATCAATAAGTTAAAATCGTCAGGCCATTTCATACGCACTCTGAGTTTTCCAGCATTGATGGTTGCAGGCTTGTTGGCTGATGCCTACTGCCAAACATTTTTAGCGGAAGTAACTGATCAGCTACTGTCTCTGTCAGTCCAATCTGTTGGTACATAAGTTGAGTCGGCTGAGGTATTTGTATCAGTGGGAAGGCTGCTCAATTGCCTACCACCGATAGTTCGCATACTGTGGCATCGGCTTCAGATGCGCCTCGGCGATCACCCCCGGAAAGCGGCGAGTACGAGTCTCCATATTGATGGGTTACCTTAACCTCGTTGGCTGTATTATTATTATTATTATAAATAAATAGTATGGTAGTTAAAGGTTACTATTTCGATATCGAAATAAAAACAATTTTAAAAAGCGCGATTGACATTTAACGAAATGATTCGATCATCTCAAATCAACAGATAGTTACGGAACGGGAAAGGGAAATGGCTTCATCCAGCGTCCGTAATGAAAGGCTATCGCACTTACAATGAACTTGAATTATATATCATTGCGGGACTGTAATGATCTATGAAATGAAAAAAAAAAATGAAACAATCGACCTCTCAGCGCCCGGATCAATTTAGTACGATCGTAATGACGGTGCGTCCGAAGAATCGGGCCGCGGTGATTCGTTAGGCGCATTATAAGCTCATCAACACCTTGTTTGCGGTGGGAATGTCGGGAGACGCCGGAAGTAGCCCGGTAACGGGTCACCACGGCGTAAACACACGTTTTGGGGGCTGATTCGCGGATTGGGCGTCACGGGAAATGGGCGTACTAAAAGCCTCCCAAACAAAAGTATAACCTCATGGCTATAAAGGGTGTATACGACTTTACATAATAATGAAGACCTGGGAGCTTACGCATCATATTGTGATACCCGTAACTTATACATTACTTACCATTTAATACTAAAGGATCTATTAGTACTAAGCTCTACCGTACTTCATCATCATCATCAGCAGATAGACGTCCACTGCTAAACATAGACCTCCTCCAAAGGATAGTTAAAACTAGATAATAATAATGTCAATGCGCTACTACTTGCTTGACGGCAGAAATAGTTGATATGTTGCTGTCGTTGTCTTAGTGCACTAAGCTTCGAAATACAGCTGGACAGCCTACATTGAAGCTGAACCCTCAAAAACTTTGACAAACCATTGTTGTATATAAAATAAATAATCTCTAGTCTGGGTAACTTAACGTTACTTTTCATTCAACATTTTCACTTAGTTACCGCGATGTAAAATGTCGAATGAAATAACTAAACATTTTCAATACAAATGTTCGGTAGGAAGCCCATCGAGATATCAGGCCACGGCTATAAGAAAATTACCGGATATGGTGCAGCGTTCCCATGACAATGCTATCAGTCCGTGCCCAATGGGAGCTGAGCCGGTCGTGCTGAGATGTGCTAACGTTCGCGTATCGACGCCCACGCACCGCGCCGCGGGGCATTGTGTAGATAAGCCTGAACAAATTAAACTACAGATTATTTCAGTACTCCTCAATTCAGATGACCTTTAACTTTATCATCATCATCATTAGATGCCCTCATTAAACTAAATTTCGGCGATCACATTGAGAAAACCAATTCGATCCTCAGCCATTCTTTTTAACTGATGATATTTAAACCCGATCCAATCCTTTATGTCGTCAAAAAATTTCTTCCGCTATCAACCAGGTACATGCACCTGGTATTCCAGGAATTATGCCCTCCAGGATCCACCTTGAGAACTCATAAAGGAATAAAGGGTATTATGGGATTTTTTTACGTTCTTTCCGATACATGTATGTCTAAAAAAAATTAGACTGCAAAGGCTTTCCCAAACATGTTGACCCTGGTTGACCTGATAGAATATTTCGCATAGAATCGTATTGGAATATGCTACAGTACTTAAAATTGTAGTAATTTAAGAGAATCAAAGTTTAAAAAAGGTGTTAAAATATTTTGATAACATGAAGACGCTTATGAAAGCGGAGGAAGCGAGAGAGGTGTGCCAGGATCGTAGCAGGTGGAGAGAGGTGGTCTCTGCCTACCCCACTGGGAACGAGGCGTGATATATATGTATGTATGTATGATAACTTAGCAGTTAAATTTAGTCTAATAAAGGTTCTAATGTAACAGTTAATTTTATAAAATTAACTAATGATTCACAGTGACGTACAAATTTAACAATTCTGAACCTAAACTGAAGACTAAAAGTCTTCAACCAGTGCGTCCTTCCTATACTTATTTAAGGCGCAGACATGGCACCAGACTATAGTGCTGGTCCACAGCTTTAAAGTAGCACAGCGAGCGATGGAGAGAATTATGCTTGACATTTCTATAAAGGACAAAATCCGGAACGAAGAAATCCGACGGAAAATTAAACTGGTCGACGTAGCACTCAAAATCTGCAAGCCGAAGTGGCAGTGGGCTAACCATGGCTACTTCAGCGACGGCCAATGGGGAAAGAAAGTCTTGGAGTAGAGGCCGCTTACTGGACGTAGAAGTATAGGACGTCCTCACTCCAGATGACCGAAGACATCATTAGAGCGGTCGGAAATGGATGCTAGAAGCTGATGATAATTATGATGATGATGAACCTACATGATAAAGACTTAAAGCATACTTATCGAGCAATAAAGCTTTTGCAATATAATAATTCACTGTTACTTTTTGATTCAGAAGAAATTTTTATGAAAATTTTATATTAAAAATTTGTATTACGTTACGTTGATTATAGTCAAATTGTATTAAAACTTCCTCTTCTTCGCAGTCTTGGCAGAGTGGTTGTGGTCGGCATGTTATTATCGGTGGTACACTTTACAAGAAGTCCGCCGCTCTTCGCGTACTGTAGCTTCTTCATCATTATTATCATCAGCCTATCTCAATCCACTGCTGGATGGCCTTCCCTAATATTATCCACCAGATACGGTCCTCTCCTTTTCGCATTAACTTCCTACCGCTCTAATAGTAGCTTCTTATTGTAGTTCCAATAACAATGAAGGTATTAAAACTGTAAATTTGTTAAGATATATAAAATTGCTAAATTTATATATTTCCTGCCATTAAGAACTGGATCCACATAAGTCTTTCGCGTTTCGTGAGCGCGGATAGAGATCTGCTCGGAACCATTTGAGCGGGCGCGTCCCTCGGAGACATTTTATAACTACTATACTTAAAATTTCGCATCCGACTCGCTTGTTAACTGCGTGCTATTTTCCTGGGAACCCAGCTAAATCTTGTGCAGCTATATAACGGTACAAAGTATTGATACTACTGGAAATAATACAAACAAAAAAAAACCTTTGAGGTACTCGCCGGAACGGACAAACGGTCCGGAAAGCGCAGCATTGACAGACTCTCCCACTAGTCGGACAGAGGATATCAAAAGAATCGCTAAAAGCCGCTGGATTCAAACAACCCAAAAGCTTGCTTTGTGGAATTGATTACAAGGGACCTATGTCCAGCAGTGGACAGACGTTCATCGATTGAAATGATGATGATGACCACTGGAAACAAAAAGACGTAATCAAAATATGTATCTTTAATACAGCAAAACATAAAGAAACGTTACCTTATATATTCTTTTAGAATTTTTTTATTGTGCGACAAGATGACCAGGGCATTCACTTGATGTTAAGTGATTTTCCATAAAAACGTGACACTAATTTGGATGATAAACACAGTACCCTAATGCCCTAGTCGCTTTAAGACGTAAGATAAGTAATAAGTAGCTACAGCACCCAAACCGGAACACTGTAATATACGCAGAGTAGTGTTTGGAAATAGATATAGCAGCTTCGGTGATATAGCCATTTTATTTTGGATGACCTTTCATGATTTTCAGATGTTTTTCAGAAAGGAAAACAAAGTGGGAGACGACCGCCTTGACTCAGGAGAAGAATGGTTGAAAGAATTGGTATATAGAATGAGAGATAAGAAATTTGAGAGAAGAGGAGAGCGTGCAAGATATGAAGAAGTAAGAAAGTGATGGTAAATGTAAAGCATCCTAAAAGTCCTGACCCATAATGGTTAGGGAAATCAAATAAAAAAAAAAATCAAACACAAAGACGTAAATGTCACTACGGACATATAAATACTTTTTGTACTCGTAAATAGTCAACTGGTCGAGTAATATTTTTCCGCTGAACAAGAAATATTCACACGCGGAAGGGTCACCAACCCGCGGCAGATGCAGCGTGATAAGATCTCACCGGGGTCCGGAGGCTGCGACAGCCGCGCGGGTCAATTACAGGACCCGCTGACAAAGTTTCGGGGGTGACGCGGACGGCGGCTCCCGCTGGGAGACAAGTAACCTGACCCGGTGGCCATCAGCTCTTGCATTTAACGAGCCCGGTACTCGGGAATAACTTATTGGGAATACAATAAAGCTTTTTAAGTAACATTAAAAATACCTTAAAGCCTTCGTGATATTAATATTACTACTTGAAAACTGTGTGCCAGTTAGCAGCCCTTACTGCGTCAGCACTTAGATGATAGCTTTCTGTTCTCGGACACCGTCTAGATACCACCACCGCGGCTTTTTTTAATTATCGCAGTGATAAGTCGAGTTGGACTATCACTCGATATTAAGTGATACGTTAGTTAGGTTGCTATACAATGCACCACATTGTTGCCTTGAGACATAAGATATTGAGTCTCGTTACTCCAGCAATTACACTAGCTACAATGCCCTTCAAACTGAGACACAGTATGCACACTACAATTTGGCGGTAGTGTAGCGCTACTAAATTTGATATACACTACATTGTGCTCGTGTAAAACATAAGCTATGAAGTCTCATTACCCCAGTAATTTCACCAGCTACAAAGCCATTCATTTTATTATTTGTCCATAGAGATAGGAACTGCGGTCATAATATACATTCGAGAGGGATCTTCTACGGTAGGCATCGGTGCTTATCCGCACCACGCCTAAGTATGTCGCAGGCTTAAATATAAGAAAGTAATAAATAAAAATAAAGAAGTACAAATGTAATAAATATTAAATAGAATGTAAGTCACACCTGACACCATATTGTGGTATATCTTTTAATAAAAGTCATTAGATGTTCATACGGTTCAATCATCGCCGCACACTGACTGTCCCCCTCACCTTCTGACGGTATGAACATATATTCTCTTCCTATAATATTTAGGTACTACCAACTACAAGAAGAGAAAATACAAAAGAAAGAAATGTTAAAGAATAAGTATGGAAAAATAATAAATAAAGAACGGCTGTCCCCCTCATTTAAGTGCGACATATGAAAGAAGGAAATAGAATGAAAAATGAATAGGAAGGAATAAGGACAAAGAAGGAAAATAAAGATAAGAACAGAGAGAAAGAGGAAGAGCAAAAAAGAAGAGAACGAACGAAGCGCAGAATTGTAACAAAAAGAAAGAACTGAAGCCTAGGCCCACATATACCCGAAGAAAAAGAACAAAAAGAAAGTATGTCCCAGGGAAAGCTAGACCGCTCCTTAACACCCTCGCTCGCTCACCTCGTATTTGTCTTCCACCCTGCTCCCTTAGAAGGCAGTGGGGGTTTCCAACGTCAAAAACCAAGAACCCGATAATCCTTTTCGTCGCCTTATAAGACACTCAGAGCTTATTTAAGTCCTATTATTAATAGTCCAAACGGAAAGGGAAGCTGGTAATAGAGACCTGCCCCCAGTAAAATTTACTTCACCCTTAAAGGTTTAATGTAACATAATTCCGTTAAAACTTATGAAGTAGTTAAGTTTTAAGTTAAGACAGTTACTTTCATTTGTATTTGTAATATTTGCGCGGACCTCTGCCTCCATATTAGTCAACGATCTATTTATGTAAGAGTACAACTTGACATTTGTTTAAGTTATATTTCAGCTAGCTTAGACGACATTTACTTAATGAGGCTGGCATATACACGAAGTGATCTATAAATTAACTTTATGATCTAACTTTCCTAACTTATAACGGATTCATACTCGATGACCTCACCTCATAGACACTGCGGTTGTATAAAGATCACTTAGAAAGATCCATATTAATATATATATATTATGCAATATAATAACAATTCTGTATATTTTATTTAATATTCTAGTTAATTAGTAGGTAATAGCTTACCCGGAAGTACGTGTATAATTTCCGGAGATACGTGATACATGAAGTTTGTATGGTAGTTTTTATAAGCGTGAGATATGGTTAATGAAACGATTAATGTGGGAGTATGGTTAGATGACAAGGATTTAACGATTGTGTTGATAACTGAAGGTAAGTGTCGATATATTGTCTGAAGATCCTCAATCGGCTCCGGTCACGCCATCGGTTCACAATCATCACAGGTGAGGGAGATAGCGATCGCGGAGGCTGCGCGCGGACGGAGCCGGCGATGGGATCGCACGCCAACGCGGTGCCCGTCCGAGTGGAGATATCCGACCGGCTGTGCAGCGGCCCATTGTTTTGTCATCCGACCTTTTTATTAGCTTCACGGCCCGAATGGAACAATGTCAGGACTAAATGCTACAAATAAACCTGTTCGTAAGTTAATAGCCAATAGAAATTACTTCCATTCGAAATGCTTTCCTAAATACGTCAAAGCTACAAGAGAAAGAAAAGCTGATGAAACGATAAAAATAATTCAGCCTTGTTCAAAGACGGTCAGAACCTCAAACATGCTTATTAGACACCGTAAATACAGAAGACCTCTGCTCAGCTATCAGCAGTCCAAAGCGACCAAAAAGACCTTGACAAAAATCTCTCTTCAAACTCTGCTCCTTGGAAGAGTAAGAAGAAAAGCTCGAAATACATCAAGAGTCGCAGATGGAAGGCTAATTAAAACCGATCACGTTTACTAAGTAAATATAAAGCTATGATATCAAGGTTAAGTTTTTATCTATAAATCTTAATTATTAGGCATAACGGCAAAGTATAATTAAGTTATCAGTAAATTATTATGAAGTATGATCTCGCATTCCAGTTCAATGAAATAAGTCTAAGTAATTCGTGATCTATCAATACATGAGTCATGTGTTAAGGATACTGAGGCTATCAAGAATGCAATTATCCATGATGGTTATGGTGATACAATAATGCTGATATAAATATAAATATAAACCAATATATATAATCGGATTGTTTGTTTGTAATATAGCAACCTTTTTACTTGAACCCTATGGTTTTAAAACGTAACTCTTGCAATTGAAAAAAGACAAAAGCAAACTATTGCTACGTTTGTTTCTGGTGATATCCGGAAAAAACCGGTTTTGTCGGCAATAAAGCAGAAAATGACTGACAGTTGTCAGACATAAAACAGACTGTTATTTATAACTTAAAGTTTTAAATAAACAAATATAATTTGTATAGACTTAATTACTTTTAATTAATTATTGAGAGTAGTTCTCGTTTCTGCTGATAAAAAGTAAGGGAAATTCATAGTGTTCCTGTTTGAAGGGAGATGAAGGTAGTGAAATTACTGAAGAGACTTAGCATCTTATGTCTCAAAGCGACGAGCACGACTTGGTGCTGAGTATATCATCCTAACTAGCGCCACGTTATTCTTCTAATAAACAATTGTAATGTTACGGGGCTCTGGCTTCCACCAACCCGCATTGGGTCAGCGTGGTGGGAATTGGCCCAAATCCCTGCATATGGATCCCTACCCGATCGATGCAGGAATCTTTGGAGGGGGCCTATTTCCAACATTAGACATCTATGGGTCGATGATGATGATAATAAATGAAAAGAGACAACAACAAAAAAAACTAAACAAAATATCTCTATATTGATATCTTCTTTTTTTATACTTCTCTTTCTTTTGCAGGTTTCTTTTCATTTAGTAATATCCAAATTTTGTTTAATACTTCTTAATTAAAACAGGTATCTTTGCAATACTGTATTAGTAGCAACGGTTACAGTGTACAGCGCAAGTAACGCCCACAGCTCTGCAGATTGATTAGCAGATGCCGAGGCGGCAGTTGACGTCGTTGAATCCAACATCGAAGCTTTTGTATCCGCGACAGCTTTGATTAGCGCGGATGTACTGATCAGCTTTTGATAACGCCCACGTCCAATCAAACGCTCAACATAATGTTATAAAGTGCCTTCGAACTTCTCTATATATGGAATAGTTTAATTGGATATATAAAAGATCTAAGTTTTTTAAGCATATATATTTATCAGGTCCACCAGCAGTAGTTCACAAAGAATCATCAGTATCTATATATATTACTTAGCAAGAGAATCATTGAATCATCACTTAAAATTTAGTAGAGATATCGCTTCTGTCATTTAGACGTCAACTTAGAATAGATTTTACTTAATTCCTTCCCCAAAGGGAGGTACAGGGGTGTTGGAAACAAATAATTAATTTCCATTTAACCTTGACCTTTATAACATAATATTTAAAGAGCCATACATTTTCCATGTGAGTTTAATAAACTTGTATTGTTTTATTAATTGCAACTAATCATAATATAATGATAATAGAATACTTACTAAACTATAATATAAGTATGTTAATATGATATTAAAGTGAAAAGATGATAAAATTCGCACTCAACAGCATAGAGGTAGGGTTATGTACCGTAGGAAATGGTCGAGGTATACCAAAAGATCTAAAACAAAATAAAGGGAAGGCTTTGAATGGGGTCCCGGCGCAGGCGAGGTACGGACAAATCGCTAATTTACATAAAACAAATCCTGAAGTCACGTTTTCAGAACAAAAATCGTAAGTTCTGAAGACGATCTTCGCACAGGGCACCAACCGGGATAGTCGTATAGACTATTTCTTTGATTTCTATTATCTCTTTTAGGGTTCCGTATACTGTATATTATATAACAATAGAAAGAATCACTGCTGCTATGCTCCTTACTTTAAATGTTTATTAATACAGTAAAGGTTACTGCATCAAGGGCTCATCGCTTTGAGACATGTTGTTTACTTTTGTTACCACAGTAATTTCGCTAGCTACATCGCCCTTCAAACCGGAACACGGTAATGTATCTCACTACTGTTTATCTACAGAGATCTACCACCCGATTTGTCAATTGAAAATCCTATAGAGAAATGTCCGGTGGTAGGTTTCTGTTACAGGAAATCGTCTAGATAGCCATCACCGTAGCTCCTATTGCTCCTGACAAACAGTAGTCAGCAACATTACTGTGTTCCGGTTTGAAAGGCGTCGTACCTAGTGAAATTATTAGGGAAACAAGTCATCTTAACTAGTGCCACGTCATTTTGAGCAAGCGTATCACTTACGTCGTTTCGCGGAATAAAAAAATACAATTCGAGTATTTTTTTGGTGATGGTAGGATTTTTCGGACTAGCGAGGCTAGGCTACCTAGCACCCTCATTTTATAAAATTGCCACCATAACAGCATCACTTTGTTCCGGATGTCGACATAATAACAGAAGTATTCTAGATAAACACACCTCACCGTCTAAGAACTCGTTGTCATTTAACACCATGTCAAGTTGAGGTGGGATAAGGGTTCCCGCACACTGTATCCTTCAGAATCCAAGTCTCACCTCTACCTCACCTGCTCGTGGTACACCCTGCTAATCAACAAACTAGACTATGGCTCCCACCAACCCTTATTGGGTCAACGTGGTGGTAAATGGCACAAACACCTACCTGAATTGGGATCCTTTGTAGGAGCCATATGTGCGGCAGTGGATGTCTATAGGCTGATTATGATGAAGTCGAGATTAAGTGCTAACTTATCATCGATGTAAAAGTTCCGTTCCTCTTGCCGACATTTCAAAACAAGAACCTCCACCGAAGTTAAAATGATAACTTAAAGTTGGTTCCCAAGTTCGTGCCGGCCGGCGGTTGTTAAAGTAACGAAACACGGAGTCCGTTGGGAAAGTTCCGTGTTCAAATTTAAATATTTGACTGTACGAAATACGAATAATTATCTTGTTCGCGAATAAGTACCCAATACGCACCCTGCGTCGCAACTTGCCCTTATTTAAGCGACGGTAAGATTCAAAGTTACGGTTAAGCGAGTTAAGTGTTCCCCCGCATTATCGCAATCGGTTTGAGTGAATCGGCGCCAGGTTCTCGTGCCTTGAGTAACTGTATCATTGGTTTGACGAAATTTCGCTGATTGGTTAATTGTTACTTAAACATTATTTTTACAAGTGGGTGGGCGGGGTTGTTTTTTTTACGAATTCTGACACGCAACGCGCCGAGCCGTAAGTTCTTATTTATTTTTCATTTTAGTTGAAATTACTCTTGGATTTTTGTAACAGCACTTCCTAAGTAGTTACCTGGTGATGATAATAGTAATGCAGTCTCAACATACTCGTTTGTTGGAATCTTCAAGAGGAGAGTGAATAGGCTTTTATACTAAAGCGCTTTAAAACCTAGATTACATCTGCGTTTACCATCGGATGGGATCATCGTCAAGCATTAAGCTATACAACATTAAAAATTACTTTAAGTTCTATATGTCATTTCAAACCTAATCCAGACGTCAGCTTCCGACAAGATAGAGAAACAGAACAGTGGTACTAACATTCGACTTCTAGGCTACTTTGGAACATCTTTGGTGGTGTGATGTTTCAGAACTTACCTAGTTATCTACTAATGGAGAGAACTATGCGTGGAATTTTTCTATGCGAACGGATCTAAAATAAAGAGATCCATAGAAGAACTAATATCACGGACCAAGCTCGAAAGAATGGTAGACTTAGTCATAAAGAGTACATTACTAAAAGAACTAATGGCCTATGGAACAGAAAGGTCCTTGCTGAAAACCTGTGAATGGCTGTGGTAGGCTGATAATCTGATGAAAGTCGTGAGAAAACATTAAATACAAGGAATGATAGGTGTGGAAATATTTATGAGTCCACTTCTAACTGTGAACGTCTATCAGCTGATCTACTACCCTCCTATTATAATCCTGCCATCATAACAGCATCCCTGTATCATCTGTCAATATAGTAATTAGGGTATTCTATACGAGAACACCACCATCTTCCGCTTTAGTTGAAGCATGACATATTCCAGTATTAGTCTATTGTAGATATAATTGTTGATGTATAGTAAATTAGACACCGAAACAGTTGATAAACGATACGCGAACGAACCGCTATCGGGTGCGGCGGATTCGAACCCGTCGAGCATAAATATCAAAACTAGAACAGCGTTCAATCGCGGCCGTGTACCCGAACGCCCATTCCTTGTACGGACGTGAGCCGCAAAAAGTTCCATGTATCAACGTTCGGACTTTATTAAATCTCTTCGACGAAGAAGACACTGTAATTATCTGTATCGGATGATACTCCTTTTTAATTTACTGCATCGTAGTAAGAGATCGTTGTGACGGGTCACACGATACCAGAGTATTCCGTACCGACAATTGTTTTATAATTGCTTCTTTGATTTCTAATAGATAGAGTAGTTTTTGTATACTTCAACAGATTACGTTAATGAAGAGGACCATTTGGATGAAACTGTATGTTGCTTGGTTCATGGATGATCCATTGAAATCATGGTCAACTAGAACCTAGTTGTACCACTAGATGTTATCACAAAGCTGCTGATAGAAGTGATTTTATATTGCGATCTTAAACTGAAAGAAGTTCTCTACCTTTGACATTTAGGAATTCGCATGGTTTTTAGTGCTTACAATAAAATAACTTTACGGCGCTGATTTAAAGTTTAGTTCTCTAAGTTACGGGTGAAAATATGATAGGCATTACTTAATCAGCACTAGATTACTGAAAATTTTCCTTGGTTTAAATTTCTGATTTTTTTCAGGTACATTGATATTCTTGTTAAGGTTATAAATGTTTGTATAAACATCGATTATTACTTACGTACATATATATGTATGTACTCGTATATATATGTATCATGTATGTTAATATGTAAACTATAGTACAGGACAATATATAAAAAAAAATATTTCTAAGGATACATTTATGCCTCTAGCGCTAACGATCCATTGACTTCACCATTGCTTTATAGGTTTACATTTCAACTATACTTTTGTTATAATATTACTATGGTGGTGTGTTTACCATCAATGTAAGCTTTGACCTAGGATCTAACAGACAATCTATATAGTTTTAGATATTACAGCACATTAGCCTGCGGTCAGCCGCTGCGGGCTGATCATCTAGAAACATGCGGTCTTTCAACGCAAGTATTAAAACGCATATGGATTCGTCTAGCTACCAGAACAGAAATACTATACAATTTAATAAACAACTATTCTATTAAATTATAAATTAACAAGAAAAGTAGAAGTAGACGTCTCTGATAGGAGACTTATGTGTATACTAGAAGGCTGTCGCCAAATGAGTCCATTTTACTCTACATCAACATATGTAAAATGAAGTAGCTAGAAAATACCTTGAGGAGAACGATGGCTGGACGTGATCTTCAATCATTGAAGTATTGATAGGGTCTTCATAAAATAGACTCCGGGACGGGCTATCTCAGCACAGCGTCAGCGAAGCTTTTCCGAACCGAGATCCCGTGGCTATAATGGGTAAAACTCTCCACATAACTCTGACTTTCCTCCAGAGAACAAAGTATCTTTTCGAAGATTTTCTACCCGAAATAAAAAAAAAAGCTAGAAAAAACTTATACACGACTGTGTAGGCAGAAGAAAAATTATATATATAGAAATATTTTTAGCACCACTTGTTCCCGCGCCTTGCCACTCCAGCTTGCAGATTTTGAGAGCTAGGTCAACAACTTTAGTTCTTCGTCGTATTCCTTCCTTCCAGATTTTGTCCCTTAGAGAAGTGCCAAGCACAACTCTCTCCATCGCTCCCTGTGCTACTTTGAATCGATGGACCAGCCCGATGGTCAGGTGCCACGTCTCTGCGCCGTAAGTAAGAGTGAGGAAAACGCACTGGATGAAGACTTTGGTCTTGAGATATTGGGATATTTGCGAGGTAAGGATGTGATGGAGTTTCCCAAACGCTGCTCTTCGCTTTAACTGATAATAAATATACGAATCCTATTGAAGCTCTATCGCTTTCGTAACTCTCCGTCGCTTGGTACCTTTCTGCCGGATGGGTGTCCGTGCAGTATCGCGGCGCGGCGGTCTGACGGATAAGTTGTGTAAGTTTTTGTGTATCTCCACGCCGGCCCTCATGTTTACGTGAATGGCTCTGTGCAGCAAAAAACATTATTGAATTTACAGAATTAGCCGTTTTTGCTATGATGCTGTGTATATACACCGCTGAGGAATTATGTTAGTCACGGAAATGCCTTATTTTAAAAGCGATTTGTGGCTACCGTGAAATAACAACTATATGTAATTCCGTTTTGTGGTTTAAAACATTCATACGGTACGATACTAGCGCTTGTAGTAATTAACGTATTAAAAATCATTATTATATTAACCCCGTGTAGGAGAAGGCATAAAATATATCGTCTAAAGCGAAATAGATATATCATCAGAGCGGTCGCAAGTGGGTGAATGCGAGAAGCCGAGGATCGCATTTGGTGGAAGACATTGGGGAAGACCTATATCCAGTTATGGATAAACAAAGGCTTGTAATGGTGATATAGATACCTTCTCTATAAAACGACAATCTTTCCTATCATATATATTATTAAGTAAGTATATCTATCTATTTATTCATACTTTGTAAAAAAAGGTCAACAGTAGTAACTATGACGTCAAACATGTTTTTAAATGGCAAAATGCTCGTTGATGTTATTGCATGCTCTAGCAATACTCTGACTCTTATACTCGTACGTTGATAGGAGGAACACAGAGGGTGGTGGTTACCGTGGTATACAGCGAACTATACAATGTGTTAAACTGCAATCGAAACATAACCTTTCGCAGTTATAATCAGTTAGTTAATAGCTATTAATGAAGCTATGCGTAATATCCCTCTCACTGCTTTCGGTGATTGTGTCCTTATTTCTAATTGACATATTGACTATTACCGCGGGCCGCACACTGTACGTGTTCGTTACTTAATTAAATAGTAATGGCAGCAATCCCCAGGCTCCGAATACATTGTACAAATTAATTGGTTAGCATTTGTTCATCGCCGCTTTTAATATCCATTCGGCATAAACCAAAAGGACTGCGGCTCATATTCATATTACGTATTAATATTATTGCGCACCGACGCCGCCGCGCAAATGGGGCCAAAAGGTTGAATTGCCCATAAACCTTATGAAACTGAAGAGTTATTATGTTCAATAATATCCATATATGTCTCTAATATTTTTCATATATGCTGTTATTACAACTATGTACATACAATTATCAATTTAATGATGTGAAGCGTAAAACTCAAAATTGGATGGTGAATACGTAGAGGTAGAGTGGCGAAAACAACTGTTACAGATTTTAGAAATTGTTATCAACGTATCAATAAACTGTAGATAAAGAAGACATGTCATGGATGGTGGTAGATCTGTTGGAGACGGTCTGAACAATATTCTGCTTTTCCGATTTACTCGTAGAAATCTATAGTTAATATAATAACTGAAGTAAGCAGATTTAACTTGGACTCTGGACAGCAAACGTGATGTGTTACGTAAACTTAATAACAGTTCGTTTATTATTGTTATTTATAACAAATATTATTTATGACCTGTTACCTATTAATGTACCTATTAGGTTACCTAAAATATAAAGTATTAGATTGTGGTTCTCAATAGCAATAGTATCTTTGTATATAAACGTCTAGATACCAATAAATAAAGAGAACTAATTTTGATGAAAAATTGTAACGGTTAAAACTTGTTCCACATCAAAATTAGATCAATTGTTATTATAATGAAAATCTCTTACTATATTATGATGAAAAAGAGAGTATGTTAATAGTAAATAATTTTTTTCCACGACGATACTGGATGGAGAGCGTCCAATAAATCGTAACTATCAACGAAACGTATGTCTCCAATAACGAGTGCACATCGGGTGGTCCTATTAACATCGGGTGGAGAAAAAAAAAAACCCAATGGAGGCATAAAATCGATTATGCCCGTAACAATTATAACGCGAATGAGCACAGACAATAAATAATTGGTTGTCATAAATCAACTTGTAATTGCTTGTCTATTGACAGGCGATTGCGCGCTCCGGATACCAGTCGCGGTCAGCAGTGTTGCGGGCTGCTCTGAACATCGTCGCGGCAGTGGTGAAGCTACAAATAACTCCACTGCTAAAGGTTGAATGTGATGGTAACTCTTTCAGGAGAAATCCTTCTATTATTAACTTCCCCTGCGAGGACAGAGAAAGTATCAATATGGCTCTTATCGTTGCGGATCGACTAGCATGCCTTCTCAAGTAACGTACATCATCTTCATCATTTAAATTGATAGAGGTCCACTGCTGGACATACTCTAATTGTCATAACGATGAATTAATTAATAAATTTATTAAATCAAGAACAGATTACAGAACAGATGTTTTATAATTATTAATATGTGAAACAACTAAACAATAACTGCTACTACCGTATTACCACGACATTACGGGGACCGGAAAGTAATGTCGTTTTCTTACGCTAAATACAAACACACATTTTTAACGAGTCTTTATTTTTAATCAATGATGTATTCCCCATCATTGTCAATAACCTTTTGCCATCTAGTGAGTAAATTTTCAATCCCTGATCGATAAAAATTAATTGGTTTTTCGGCAAAATATCTAGAGATGGCATTTTGGATATCATCCAAATTTGCAAATGTTTTGCCACTTAAAAAGTGTTGCAGCGCTCGGAATAAGTGGAAATCCGATGGTGCAACATCGGGCGAATATGGTGGATGAGGCAGCACCTCCCACCCCAATTCATTAATTTTTTCTAGAGTTCGCCTTGCGCGGTGCGGTCTTGCATTGTCATGTTGGAGAATGACGCCTTTTCGGTTGACAATCGCTGGCCACTTTTCAATTAAAGATTGATTGACTCGCTGCAATTGTTCGCTGTAGAGGTCTGCAGTAACAGTTTCTCCAGGTTTCAGTAATTCAAAATGAACAATGCCGCGAATACTCCACCAAACACACAAAAGCGCTTTTTTGGGGTGTAAACCTGGCTTAGCAGTACTCCGAGGGATTTCATTTGGAGAGAGCCACTGCCTTTTGCGTTTTGGGTTATCATACAGGACCCATTTCTCATCTCCTGTGATCAAGCGATCAAAAAACGCTTCTGTGTTGTGTCGTTGAAGCAATAAGTTGCATGTGATTGATCGGTTAGCCTTATTCTGTTCGGACAGATTATGCGGGACCCAAACACCTGCTCTGCTTACTTTTCCAATCTGCTTCAAATGTTCTTGGATGGTCGACCAAGGTTTGTTGAGACTGTTTGACAATTCCTCGATCGTCTGACACGGATTTGCTTCCACTTCCGCCCTTAACACGTCGTTGTCTAACGCTGATGGTCTTCCTGATCGATACGAGTCGGAAAGATCAAAATTACCCGATTTGAACTTGGAAAACCACCTTTGGCATTTACGAATGTCCAGTGCATTTGGATAAACATCGCAAATGTTTTTGGTAGCAACTGTTGCGTTATTTCCCTTGCGAAACTCAAAGAGCATGCAATGCCGGATGTGTACCTCTTCTGGTATTTGGCTGGCCATTTTACCCAAAATTACAAAAAAAAATTGTAATTCAATTGTCTATAAGTAAAGAAATCACTATAACCTCACAATGTCTTTGGTACGCCTCTGAACAAAACAATGAGCTGACAAATGACAATCAAGTATTGGCATGCGCAGAAACGACATTACTTTCCGGTCCCCCTATTATATGATGTCTCTTGTGGACGGAATAGAGCTAGAGCTCTTCATCCCTAACTGTACTATAAGGGTGTGCATAACATTAAATTTCATCGAGAGCTTTATTGTAGGTGATAAACACACCTCTGATAAGGATGTCTGTTTATTCTTTTCACTTTTAAGATAGTATTCCTATAACAATAGTTCGTAGTTTAAGTAGACACCTATCGGATATATGTATCGTCTCTGATATCATTTATTTCCCAGATGGAGTACAAAAATAATATTATATAAGGAACTACAGCCTGTTCTACCAGGTGATTTATATCTAAATTAGATAGATATAGTCTGTATTAATATTTGATTCCAATCAGACTATTACATTGCCTTTGCCGACCACCGGGGGTTTTCAATTATTCCCATCATCATTACGGAATAATATAGTTCAGATTAGTCAAGTATACATGTGATTGCGTTTGCGAAATACTCCTCACATGTAGTGTTGTCTCATTTCATACATGATATATCGACACTGTACTCAAAGCAGAAATTAATCACCTGCCTGACACAGTGGGTAAGGTCCTTTAACACGGATCATCTTTAGTGCGATTCCGAAAAGTTTTAGTGCACAGTAGATAACAATAGGAGAAAAGATTTAATTGTGTTTTATAAAGATGTTGAGCGCTTGAAAGTCTTATTGACTCTCACAGCTCACCTGATGCTGTGCTCGTGGACCCAGCTCTACAGCCTGTTAAAAAAAGGATTAAGAATGTGTTATAAGAACGAGAGAAGTTAGAAAAACGGATAAATAAGTGTTTTGGGATCCTTATGGCGTAAGAAATGAGATCCATCTTTACCACTTGCTCTAACACAAATCTATTTACAGTATTTACATATATTAAACACTAAATACATATAGTAGTCTTTTCACTATATATCATATAATTATGTTTATATGTATGTACTTATAAAGAGATAGAGTTGTAGTAGAATTTTTAATATATACTACTTTTGTAACATTATAATCTTAAGCAACAAACGAAATCTTATCGAGTTACTAAAAGCTTTGCTTTTAAGGTTAACTACAATATACCAATGACAACACTATTGCCCCGGCGCCGCTCGTGATTCAGAGTCGTTTTATTCTCGCAAATCAGTTTTGCGGTCAGTCAGATTGCTTGGGAGCATACAGTAGCAATGTTTACGGATTACGGCCTGGCGGGGGTTCCCGAGCTCACACATCAACAGATACACGAGGCAATGTTGGACTGGTGCTAATTCTAGTCTGTGTTGTATGAAATCATATTATATTTTTATATAGTTAAACTTAGTGCCATCATTACCATAAACGTTTAAAGCAATATATTTTCATCATCAGCAGATAGTCTTCCACTGCTGGAGATAAACCTCACCCAAAGATCTCCACATTGATCGGTCCTGCACTGCCCGCATTGTCGGGCACCACGGGCCGTTCATTGTAAAGGTTCATATAGGGAGACTTGGGCCATTTCCCATCCATGCTAGCCCAAAGCGGATTGGTGAAAGTCAGAGCCTCGTTTGTTAATTAGCAGTGACCACCACGAGCAGATGAGGTTGGCTCGGGTACCGTGAGTTGGTATATGGATTAGGGCGAACTAGCACGAACAGGTCGTTGATCTAATGATTAATGATACGCTTATCCATTACAACATGGCGCTAGTTAGGATGATATACACTACACCATTGTGTACCTTGATTACAGACATATGTAGTCTTATAGTTCAATAATTTCACTAACAACAGCGCCTTTCAATTCGCAACACGGTAATGTCTGCATACTACTGTTTACCGGCTGCAATAGGCGCTGTGGTGGTACATAGACGGTCTCCGGCCAAAGGGATACCACAAGTGAATACCTATGAGATCATAGCACAATGTAGTTTTTAAAAAGACGAACATTTACAAGGCAAAGGGATCGACTCGAGGACTTTTACGTCACTAGATTAAAAAAGGATATTCTTATATAAGGTTCAATTATAAAGGAACGCGTCTGCCCGCACGCCATTATCGCTGGATGGAAACTTAAAAAGATCGCTGCGCAGACGCATAAAACACGCACTATTATTTAGATACAGAACCCATTTCGGTCGCTTTAGGATTCGCCATTACACGCGCCCATTACGTCCGGCTGTCTCGACTTTTATTGTATCAACTAACAGATCATTAAATTGTATTTAATTGAAATTACCAGCGCAGCGTAATGGAGCCCGGGGCCGGGCGCTATTACCGCAGGGATAGCAAATCGTAATTAATAATTTAATCTCGCTTTGATGTTTTTATGTTCGCGCGTAATCGTGTTTCATGAACGCACTGATGATAGTTTTTCGCTAATGCCATCATACGTTCATGTTTTATACTTTTATTATTAAAACAAACAACTCTTATGGCCGGACGGGTAGGCCAGGGGCGGATTCTGTCATTGGCGATAGAGCCTTTATGCAGGAGACAGTTTGCTTCGAACACACGGCGCCGTGTAGTCGGCCCCCTGAACACAGTCGCGTAAGCTTCATTTACGTCAATAATCACTGCTTACTTTCCTCTCTAAAACTATTCAAATAACAATCATTAAAGTCATTAAAAATTACTTAAATATACTGAACTTTAATTATTAAGTTAATTTTTAACTGCAAATTAATACAAACATTTCAAATACCGGTTGTATCTACCCGAAATCTCCGTGCCGCTCCCGCAAACACGGCGCCGTGTTGTCGGCCCCTCACGATGTTACCTCCGTCCCTATTTCTACTACCAATGTAGATTATAAATCGAATCTCCCCATCGAACAATAAATACATAGCCTTTTATCTCTTTTAATAATATGGCTATCGCTTTAGGTGTTTAAAAGCTTCACAACACGTCACCACTCTTCTCTGATGGCCTTCTTCCTAGTGCATTCATATAGTGGTAACGATGATGAGTTATTTACTGCTGCCTTTATATGGTCAATCCATCTCATAGGCGGTTTTCCTCGTGGCCTGTTACCCTCAACCTTTCCCTGGACCACAAACCGCTCAGCAGCGACTTCAAAGTCATGACCACAACCTGTCAAGAGGGATACCGACGAAGAAGAAGAATAGTATGGATTTATTGATACATAAAATGTATTTATAAACGACTATTAAGATAACTTGTAAGCTAAGTTTTAAGCTACTTATTATAACACTAAATAATTTCATTATAATGTGCGTATGAGCAACCTATAAATTACCGTTTTTTTTTGTCATGATGTTAAGTGAGGATCGAAGCCGCTCCTTTTCAAGACTTACATCATGTACAACTGACTAACATACTGATAGTAGATATAACTTATTAACTATCCAAGTTGCTGAAATGAAAATGCTGAGATGAATGTGTTTTGTGCCTAGGCTCGATGAAATCCTCAACGAGCACGTGCGAGGTAAATCGGCACTGCAGCTCTTCCTCCATGGTCGTATACCCATAGGTAGACCCAAGGAAAGGTAGGAAAATGTAGTGTGAAGAGACATGTGTAACTACCAAGAAGAAAACTAGGGAAAGCTGATCCCACCACCATATGGGATAATAGCTAGGGAGAGATAGAGAGAGATAACTTGTTTATTTGTTCCGATTGAATTTATTGTATCAGCAAGGAGCTACCATCTAGGTGCCGCTGAGAGGCACAGCATCACAGCGGGTGGTAACTGGTTACCAGTTCTCACAGTTCAAATTGATTGGAAAATAATTACTCCTTGGTGCTAAGAGCGTAATCGTTAGAACCTAGGTTTCAATGTTACTAGGTCTCTTTTATTAGGGTTTTCCGTAGTACTGTGATAAAGCTGGATTAATTTTTGCTGTCTCATCATATTCCTAAATACAGCAGTAGATATCTATCGACTGATGATGATGATTTTCATATTATAAATCTACTGTCATAGAAAAGCGGAGTATCCAAGATGAATACTCTTATCAATATCCGAAATTTTTGTCTGTTATCATGTTAAGTTGAAGATAAGAGACAGATTAGCCCATAAAAATAAAAAGTTAGCAAAAACAAAGAGCGTAGTTGTTTCAGGTAACGACCGTATCACACAGCAGTCGAAGTTCTTGCTGGAGTCATGGTCTCATCAGCATCATAAGGCGGCGTGTTCAAACTGGAGCCAGCCAAGAAGTATTTGCATTTGCGTATCTATTGAAATGAAATAATTGAATTATTCAATCGAGAGTGCCCCGGTGCAATAATTCGTGCGAGGGGTCGCGGGTTCGACACCCGCGCTGGCTGGCTGGTGGGCGTGTATTAATTACACCGGCACCAGCGCGCGCCCGCGACTCCGGACGCGTAACTTACTGACCGCCGGCGTCGAAATGGAAACTTAAAGTTTATGTTACAACTTGGTATAATTACACGGGAACGCGCAAACACAACTATGACACGCTCCTTAATTAATTGCCTTAATTGCTGGTTACAGTCACCCCCACAGGTGCAGACGGAATTGCCAGTAAACGGCATAGCCAACTTGGCTATAACCTTTATAATACTAATTGGAACCTGCTACGCACAGTTACTCTAATCTTTACAGCATCTCTTCTTTTTCAGACTTGAAAACTATATTAGTTACCTTCTCCAAAACAGCTTACCTTTTATCTATTCTCAATCGTTTAGGACTTCAAATCTAGCTAGACATTTAGGCCGTAGACTCGGGGCGTGTCAACCAAATATCTAATAAGTTCTTTCAATATCAAGTATATTAATTTGAACAAAAATATCAAGACCAAATCACTCTTGTATTATCATATATATCATTATCATTGTTATGAGCCGACAGACGCCCACTGCTGGATATAGGCCTATCACACACACACACATATATATATATATAGGATTTGGTGAGAATCGCGGGTACCCACTGGATGCAAGCAACGCAGGATCGATTAATATGGAGATCTTTGGAGGATGCCTATGTCCAACAGTGGACGTCTATCGTCTGATGATGATCTTGAAATACTTATATATACTCATGTTGTATTGTATTTTACATATACATACTTTCATGAACGTAAATATATTTCCACAAACTATATATTGTAATATAATATAAACAATGATCAGATAATTTTGTTATAACCGTTAACTTTATCAGACATATTTCAACTAACTTAGCAAAGCTGATAAAGTTTAACATTTCTTTACATAATCTTACATATTCAATGGTGAATAAATAGATATAGTCTATTACAGACTGCGAGAGGAAGACGGTAGAAAGGAAAAAGAGATAAATATAACAAAATAATACACCACCGAAAGATGTATCTAGATACGGTGATAAGCGTTTACACTAATCGATGAATTAGACTGTGGGAAATATTAGAAAGAATCACGATGTATTAACTATTTGATTATACAAAATGAGGCTTTACGTTGTTAACTTAAAGTTGATATGCGTGTAACTTGAGCCGAACAAAAACAAACGGCCGAGGCGATACTTAGAAATGATTTCATTGAGCGCCGAATTTCAAATCCGTGCTCTCTCGCGAGCTTAATTAAATATTTATTCGTGTTGGGTGGAGCTGCGCCGCCCACCCATCTATATTGATATTGTTTCCAAGATTAACCGTCGGGCTAGTTCGATAGCGGGTACATCCTCGAAGTCAGCAGATAACCCTGATGAAGAACAGTAATGTTCTATTTTACTCGTCTGAATCGCGGAAACCTAACCTAGCTAGCCATTTGACTTATAAGTCTCTTGTTCAATTCCGCGTTCATACGTAGTGGAGTTGTTCTGGTCGTAGGGTTGATTCCTCATAAGGTGCCTCTCCGACTAGCGAAGGTTGACGGTCGTCATCATCATCATTAGCCGACAGACGTCGACTGCTGGACTTGGGCTTCCCCCAAAGATCTCCACATAATAGAGTTCTTCTTTGATGAGGAATTGGGCCTAGTGCGGATTAGTGGCTGGTCAGATCCTCGTCTGTTATTCAGTTAGGGTTCACCGCGTGCAGGTGAGGTTGGCTTAAGCTCCGTAAGATACTGAGCGGAAACCTTTACACCCCTCAGAACCCAGGTTGGCGGTCAGTTTTCCATATTTGGCCCGGTCTTTTGCGAGGTGGAACGACCAACACCCCTTTTACCAGCCACTTTCCCACTTTTTTTTTGGTAGTAGGGTTTACTAAACCTAATTGTCTAGTCTACTATGTTCTCAATCAGCCATCTTAACAATATTATTGTAGTTCAGTTGTCAATATACCATTTTATATACTGTATATGGATATATATTAGTAGATTTAACTGGAGGTAGGTCTCCGTTGCCGGAGACCGTCTAGGTTCCAACGCAGCTTCTACTTCTACCGCCACACAGTAGTGTTCAAACATTACTGTTTTCCGGTTCGACAGGCTCTGTAGCTAGTGAAGTAACTGGTAGGCTAGTAAGGACTCAACATATTACGTTTCAAGGCGATGGGTGCAATATGGTGCTGTGTATGACATCCTGACCAGCGCCACTTTATTATGGACAGGCGTATCACATATCTGGTGATCGTACGGCTCGTTACATCGTTTCGTAGTATATAGTAAAAAGACTGAATTTCTAAGTGACCTTCATCATCAGCATTGTTGGTACTTAACAGCAATTCAGTTGCATCAGCCGATAGACATCCATAGCTGGACACAGACCTCCTCCAAATATTCCCACACGATCTGGTAGGGTTTAGCATGGAAGAATTTGGGCCATTTCCCAGCACGTTGGCCCAAACGATTTGGTGGGAGCTACAGCTTCCTTCGTTGATTAGCAGGGTGCACCACGAGCTGATGAAGTTGGCTTGGATCCTGTGAGTTGTTGTGCGGGAACCCTTACACCCCTAAATTTAGAATACAAGAATAATTTTAAGTTTCATATATAGATAGAGAGCAAGAGACTGGAGCCCAATCTTAGCTGTCTACTGCTTTAGATCTCCTGCTTCCATCTCCTGGATACTTCTATTATAATGTAATTACGATGAAGGGCTTGAGAGCATAAATAAGTTCAGAAGATAGTTCTTCCGTATCAGCTCAATGTCAAAAAAACTAGACATATATTTATGAGCTCATTACCAAATTTGAAGGACCTTGTTTTAGATTTTATTTATATAAAGGACCCTCATAATTAATCCAGCATATTATTGCCCACTGCCTTTCCAATCGATTTTTAGAACGATCGTTCCTATACCACTTGGATCCAATGATGTATTACGATCACGACCAGCGCTTCAGTCCATTAGGGTATACATAGTAAATCGCTTACGCTCATGCAGTATTCCGCTATTTCTACGGCCCCTCCCTAACCCGACCTCTGCTTTGGCCACGTTTTATCAAGCTAAAGGTCACGCATTCAATATTTATCGAGGCTCTTATGATGTCAGTGAAATTAAAAGTGACTTGTTCCTATTTTGAGACGTTTATCTTTAAAATTACAGCTGCACGACAGTGTGAAAGGCTCTTTATGGTTAATACTAAACGAAATTAAGAAATATACCCTAAGAGAAACTTATACTAGGTTTTCTTTTCACAAGGATTTTACCACAAGTTCCAATCATGTATAACGGCAATGAAGCTGTAGATAGTGAAGCGTGCTCAGTCATACATTGGCAACAGGATTGCAGGATCCTTCTATGACAGATCTATAATGTGGTGTTTGTAGCAACAGAAGTAGATTGGAGAAATGTTATCATCAAAGTCGATCACCGATCCCTGAGCCGAGCAAACGAGTAACAGAAGCACCATTACACGCGTATCATGTTTTTCAATGACTTTTTCCTTATTTTATACGTATGTGTAAAGTAACAGAAGATTACCAGGAAATCACTAAGTAATAACCGATTGCATCAGCCCGTTACAGTGTGACGTAATCAGAATATTTACACAGCACCATATTGTGCTCGTTTTCTTTAGATTCATTATCTTGATAAATTTACGTTTACATTACAGCGACAGAAATACAGTTTGCATTCATCATCATCAGCTTATAGACGTGCACTGCTGGACATAGACCTTCTCCAAAGATTCACACATAGATCAGTCCTGTGTTGATCGAATATATTGGGTTTAGTTGCATTACTATAGCAGATCACCAATATTTTATCATCATCATTAGCCGATGGAATGGCACTGCTGGACCTAGGCCTCCTATAAAGATTCCCACTTCAACCAGGTGGGAATTCATATTGGGGTATTTAGAGTATTTTCCACCGCGCTATTCCATTGCAAATTGATGGGAGCCAGAACCTCGTTTCTTGACTGGCAGGGTGCACCACGAGCAGGTGATTCCTTACACCGCTTTAAGTTCTTCTAACATGGTAACAGAGAATGAAGCTTTGTGTACTTAACTATATTAAATACCTTGTTATTCCTATTAGGTTTGAAAGTCTCTTGAGTACAATACATATAATTATCAAAATCTTTGGTTATTTTAAAAAATATATATAAATGCAGCTAAATGTTATAAATAACTTACACAAGAGACGAGAGGGTATAAATTATTAATAAAGCAGTGTGAAAACATTCAAAGCGTCGATTAACCTTACAATTGTTATGTAAATGAGCTGCTTCAGTAATATTTTTATCCGGCGGCGCGGCTACACCCACACCTCTTTCAAGAACAAGGCTTTCGTGGGAAACTTTTCCTCAAAATACTTACAGATTGGTACAAAAACACTATTGCTATCTATCACGATGATTAGAAAGGATAGGGTTCGATTTCCTGTAAGCTAAAGCTTTCGGTGATTAGGAAACTCCGTCAATAGCAGCTTTTATACAGATCCCAAGTTTTCTAATGATACGTATAAATATTCTGAAAAAAGCATTATTTATTTATCTTTTTCTTTTATATAGATTAAACTTATATCATCATCGTAATCATCAGCCGATATACGACCAGAGCTGGACATAAGCTTCACCCAAATACCTCCACATCGATCGGTCTACCGTTGCCCGCATCCAGTAGGTTCTACCGAATCTCACCAGATCGTCGATCCACCTTGTGGAAAGCCTCAGGAGCAACTCGAGGACCTTATTTTTATTATAACGTATATACGTTATAATTATATCTATATGATATAATATATTAATTGCATTATATTTAATATTTCGCTTTTCCTATACTCTGGTGAAAAAATTATTTATAATGACAAAGCTTAAAAGTATAGTTTTTCATTAAATTTGCATGATGCAACAGTACAGCAACAGAGCTGTACCATTAGAAAATAAATATGTAAAATCTTCACTTATTAATCACTTATATATCCACAGGGAAACATATAAGATAATAATAGGGGGACCGGAAAGTAATGTCGTTTCTGCGCATGCCAATACTTGATTGTCATTTGTCAGCTCATTGTTTTGTTCAGAGGCGTACCAAAGACATTGTGAGGTTATAGTGATTTCTTTACTTATAGACAATTGAATTACAATTTTTTTTTGTAATTTTGGGTAAAATGGCCAGCCAAATACCAGAAGAGGTACACATCCGGCATTGCATGCTCTTTGAGTTTCGCAAGGGAAATAACGCAACAGTTGCTACCAAAAACATTTGCGATGTTTATCCAAATGCACTGGACATTCGTAAATGCCAAAGGTGGTTTTCCAAGTTCAAATCGGGTAATTTTGATCTTTCCGACTCGTATCGATCAGGAAGACCATCAGCGTTAGACAACGACGTGTTAAGGGCGGAAGTGGAAGCAAATCCGTGTCAGACGATCGAGGAATTGTCAAACAGTCTCAACAAACCTTGGTCGACCATCCAAGAACATTTGAAGCAGATTGGAAAAGTAAGCAGAGCAGGTGTTTGGGTCCCGCATAATCTGTCCGAACAGAATAAGGCTAACCGATCAATCACATGCAACTTATTGCTTCAACGACACAACACAGAAGCGTTTTTTGATCGCTTGATCACAGGAGATGAGAAATGGGTCCTGTATGATAACCCAAAACGCAAAAGGCAGTGGCTCTCTCCAAATGAAATCCCTCGGAGTACTGCTAAGCCAGGTTTACACCCCAAAAAAGCGCTTTTGTGTGTTTGGTGGAGTATTCGCGGCATTGTTCATTTTGAATTACTGAAACCTGGAGAAACTGTTACTGCAGACCTCTACAGCGAACAATTGCAGCGAGTCAATCAATCTTTAATTGAAAAGTGGCCAGCGATTGTCAACCGAAAAGGCGTCATTCTCCAACATGACAATGCAAGACCGCACTGCGCAAGGCGAACTCTAGAAAAAATTAATGAATTGGGGTGGGAGGTGCTGCCTCATCCACCATATTCGCCCGATGTTGCACCATCGGATTTCCACTTATTCCGAGCGCTGCAACACTTTTTAAGTGGCAAAACATTTGCAAATTTGGATGATATCCAAAATGCCATCTCTAGATATTTTGCCGAAAAACCAATTAATTTTTATCGATCAGGGATTGAAAATTTACTCACTAGATGGCAAAAGGTTATTGACAATGATGGGGAATACATCATTGATTAAAAATAAAGACTCGTTAAAAATGTATGTGTTTGTATTTAGCGTAAGAAAACGACATTACTTTCCGGTCCCCCTAATAGTATTATCCCACATAATTCTTAAAATTCAAATATTTATGTGTATCAACATATGTAAGCTCGTTTCACTGTAGTCACTACACTGTAGCGTCATTAAAGCTTAGGGCGGGGCTCTAACAATGAAAAATACCGAGAGTGTGTCAAGTGTCATCTTTATTATCTCGTCTGTAAAGCAAACAGTTGCGTAAACTGGCAACATTAATTATTTACTAGGGTTTGCTCAGCTCTCGGCCAGCACTTATCGGGGAAGATCGATTGTGATGTTAATGAATGATGTGAGGAATTTGTCGAGCTGACAACGCACTAGCTACATGATTCGACAACAGTCACACATTTATCAAATGTACCAGATGGTCCGGCGACATCATCGGAGCAGTCGGATATGGATGCGAGAAGCTGAGAATCGCATTTGGTGGAAGACATTGAGGAAAGCTTATATCCAGCAGTGAATAAACAATGGCTGATAATGATGATGATGACCATAGTAAATCTCAATCATATTTCCTTAAGGAAGTGAATATGCAAAATTACCACCAAATTGAAAAGGGCTGTAGCTACACGAAAGTAGAAAAAGTGTGAAAGAAGAAATATTTTTTTTTATTCTATATAGCGAGGAGACATTTTTGACTTTCACATGATAGTAAGTGATACTACTACTCATAACAACGTAATGCTACTTAGAATGGTATGCACAGCAACATAGAGCTCGTCGCTTTGAGACAGATGTTAAGTCTCGTTACTCCTATATTTATACTAGCTACAGCCCATTTCAAACCGGAACACAGTTATTTTATTATACTGTTTGTGTGCAGAAATAGGAGCTGCGATGGTATCTATACGGTCTCCGGCATTGGTAAAGTTGGCCTTAGTGATATGATGGTAGTAAAGCTGTATAGAAAGCTTCAGCACTGCTTCATTGTTGTAGACAGTCATATACTATTTCTACGCCTTCTCATGTCTGTGTAGTGTATATTATTAAGGCTTTTACTTACTGCTAATTACAACTTGTCTTATCAGTTGATCAGTGAATGAAGACTCCTGTAGGAAGAAAGATAGACCTTTAGGTGTAGAAAGTATTGATTTGCTGGATAAAGAAGTTCTGATCAATATGAATACTGCTCATAACGTGAAAGCATCGTCAATCTAGATTACAACGAACTACTTAATCGCTAAAGGTTTTCTTTTTAAAGATACAAGATAATTAATATCTAACCGACAGGTCCCTATTAGGAAATCTTGTACCACCAATATATCATTGGTGGTGAGATACTAATGATATTATTACGATTGCCCAATATTTTGTGCAATTTTGAGACACTCGGTGTAACACAATGCATCTCGGATTCATACAAGCTCGCTCCGTACTATGGAGCGCTAAAATGGCGCATAAAACATTTAAAATTTAACTAAATGTCAATTAATAGATAAAAGGATACCATAGATAGATATCTGCTAGGTTAATAAAAATTTTATTAAAGTAAATCATAAATGTTTAGTATGGGGAAAAAATCCACTGCTGGACGTAGGCCTCACCCAAAGATCTCCACATCGATCAATCCTGCGCTGCCCCAGATCATCGAATCACTTAGTGAGGGGCCTGCCAACACTACATCTTCCGGTACGCGGTCACTATTGGAGAATCCATTAGTACTTTGTGGTGGTTTGCATATCAACATAATTAGTGTATCGCTTACCATCAGGTAAGTCTCATTTATCTAGTCGCTATGTAGAACAAAAAAAAAGGAAAGCTACTAAGGGCATAGAAACTTAGTTTTGTCTACAGTGGAGTAAAATAAATAAAATATTTATAATAGTTTATAAATATTGTCTATATAGCAAACTTAGCGCACAGTTGTCTAGGCAATAGTAATGAGGCGGGATGCGCTCGCGCAGGTCGCCCGCTATGACCCTATGTTCGCGATGTATTGCGCGCCGACACTTCCAATACTGACCTTAAAGTGTGCATGCTTGCAACTGCACCCACTATACTATACTACACATATTCTCATATATATACAAACATATATATGTCGTAGATGTTAACATAATTTCAAAACCCTAATGTGGAACTCAATAATAACGATGGAATGACGAGTGAGAACATCTCATCAGTAACCACACCCTAGAAGAGAAATCTGCTTAGAAAGAAACAGAAAAACATCAGTATCTTTATGATAATTACCAACATATCCCTAGTGGTAATTGGTGGTGGGTTAACAGTTGTTTCATTTGTAAATCTTTGTATCCATATGCAAAGTGTTTTTATCAATTTAAGTTTTATTTTCATGACCTCTAGAGATAGGGTCTTGAAACAACACGCAGATCCATGAAGATTTAGTTTAGCATTCAAAAGCTACAGATGTAGGGGTTTTGTACGACAACTCACGGGACCCAAGTCAACCTCACCAACTCGTGGTGCACCCTGCTAATCAACAAACGAGGCTCTGGTTTCCATCAACCCGCATTGGGCGTGGTGGGAAGTGAACCAAATCCTCTCATATGAATCCCTACATACGACATACTACATACGCCCTAGTGCCCAGCGGTACCAGAAGCCACGCTGACTGTATGTGGAGATAACGATAATGATACGGATATACATAAACATTTACACTACCATTAAATAAATATTGTATACAGTATCTTAACCTGTTAACCGGGGAATTCCCTTGTCGATATAACGATGAATTTAATTTCATATTTTTATTTTCTTAATTCCCATCCGTTTCAGGGCACAACATATATTTTAAGGGCGTATTTATATGTCCTACCCGTACTCACAATTGTTTCCGTTTGACGTATAAATACGTTAACAGGTTAAATTAACGATCATCGACTTAATCGCAGTTATTAGTTAACTCCGTAATCTACCGTTATTCGTATTTCTTGTATAGAAGAGTTGTTCCTGTTCTACGTAATTCCTCGCAGACATAAAACGGCCTCTTTCATAAAGTGCATGGAACCCTCCGATGCAGACCCATCCACTCGGCACGTGTACGTTTTACGATGGTCCACAAGGTCGTAACACCAAGTATTACCGCTACACGGGTTCAAGCGGGGGCTCGCCGGGCGAACGTATAAAACGGATATAAATAAGTTGAAACTGGCGATAGTTGCTGTAGCAGACATTTATATACAAAGATATTTAAAGGGAATTCTGTTAAATGCATACAAGACCTGGGATACTAAATTATTGGCTAGGAAAGGTGATGATTTGGTTAATGAGAAAAAAGACAGATGAGATCCATAGAAAGTTATTGACGCTCGCATACTGCACAGAATAAATACCGAGTGAATGAAAATTTAAATCTTGATACTTGTATAACTTAAAATATCCTTATCACACACACAAAAAATAAGTACAGGGTTAATGGCCTTATTACGATTGATTAGGAAACTAATTCAGAATCAATTGCTGCGAGACTTAACCTTCAGTCAAGTTTAACATCTCCTTAGTAATGTCTTTATCATTTGAACGTCTACTTGTTGTATCCTCCTCCTGCCCTTTTCCAAGCTACGTGGGCTCGGCACAGTATGTACTTCTCTTCCACATCCCTCTATCAGCCGTCATATCTGAATTCATACTCTTCTTACACGTGTCATCTTTCACACAATCTATCCACACTTTCTTCGGTCTTCCTCTTATAACCATCCACGTTCATTACATCCTGCTTGCTGTATAATACAATTAAATGTCCAGTATGAGGGTAAAGTAAGATTGCACTAGAAACCGGCCCCGAGGCGCTGGTCCCGGGTCACGGGTCCCGGGGTACAATTAATAAACGGAGCCGGCGGTGCGGCGAGCTGCGTTAACGCGCCGATATTCATTGCTGGAATAATGCATGATAAATGTAGCGGGCAATATGCATAGTCACAGGCCTGAATGCTGGGCACAATGCGCCCAGCGGTCGGAGCTGCGGCGCACCGGTCGCCCAGCCACTGCTACACTATACACAACTGCATTATACACTTCTTATAAAGGCATATAGTAATGATAACTGGAACCAAAAGGAATACGTACAAGTATACAATAGATAAGTACTTCATAATCAAAGAAATAAAACTCTATATACTGTATTTATTGGTTGTAGGTCCCTATTGATAGAGACCGACAAACACTACTGTGCTAACATTACTGTGTTCCAGTTTAAATTGCGCTGTAACTAGCGAAATTACTGGGGTAACGAGACTCAACATCTTGTCTTAAGGCGATGAGCGCAATGTGGTGCTTTGTATTCTAACTAGCGCCACGTTATGGACAGACGTAACACTGACCAGGTAAACATCAATAATAAAAAAAGCTATTTCCTCTCATAAAGGTTTTAAATGACCTAAGCTTAGTTAAGTGGATAAGGCAAGCACTAGATCATCAAAATTTTATTTATACATAGCACACTTAAAATGACTTTTTGTTCTTCTTCGTCGGTGTCACTCATTATAAAGTGGTCGTGGTAATCACCCCAAGTATTGGTCGCAAGCTTAACAACACGTCACCATTCCTCTCTGATGGACGCCTTCTTAGAGCATTCGTGTATTGGTGACTATGATGAGCCATTTACTGCCGCCTTTATCTGTTTTTTTTTAATAGCTTAAGGTGCTTAAATAGAAGACTCGAATCAAGCGAGTATAATGTGTAGAGGATGGGTGCGCGGCGGGTATCGCGGGCAGGGCCCGGCGGCGGTCAGCGCGCTCATCTGCCCTATTGTCTACATTTTTAACCGCCGATCCACTAGAACAATAAGGATCATTCGACGAAAGCTTAGATACACTCCGCGATACGGAATTTAACGTTGAAATGCCGAGAAACATCTAAACGTTGAGGCTTGTTGCATCCATGAGGTCAATGCTTAAAATAATCGTTGAAGTGAAAAGCAGCACCGCTTTTTATACTCCGAAAGTAGTGATAAAGAAACATCATTTACGATCAGATGTATCTCCGCGCTTCCGTTTTCTGTTTGAAGTATGATAACTATTAAAGGAGTTATTCGTTTCTGGTTCAATTGTTTTTGTTTAAATGCGAACACCATCGGAAGTGAAAGTGTCTCACACAACAATTTACAAGATCCAAGCCAAACTCTGGTGCTCTTGGTGCAGCCTGCTAATCAACAAACGAGGCCCTGGCTCCTACTAACCCGCATTAGGCCAGCGTGGTGGGGAAAGGACTAATCCTTCCAGATGACTCCTTACAAAGGAATCTTTTGGGGACGCCTATGTACAGTAGTGTATGTCTATAGGCTACTGCTGTTGATGATGATGATGACCGGTAGTTTTCTTACTTATTATTCAAAAGTGGTTCAACTAATTTCTAACTCATGAGAAACGATTAACATCTCGGTTAAAATATTGGAATCCTTTCATATGAACTGCTAATCTTGAGTAACATTCAGAATGACGAGTAAGTTACTGAATAACTGATGTTATTATTTAATAACTTGATCGAGTGTCGTTAAAATATAAAATCAGTTATTTCATTGGCAAAAAAGTGATTTTTTATAAGAATAAAAAATTTATATTAGTTTGGCAAATATCTCCCTTCCGCTTTTTTGCTCTTTATTCAATGCTTTATAAAAAGTGTTACAGTGATCGGATTTAGTTGAAATATGCGCCGTTTTGTTCGATAATCTGTTTCCATCTAGACGGCAACTTCATAATACCTCCCTCGTAGAAGCCCCCCTCCTTATTTGCGAAGAACTCGGACAGCCACTTTTCACAAGACTCTTTTGAGTTCAACTTTACACCAACAAGGGCGTTCACCATGGACAGGAACAGGTGGTAATCACTTGGCGCTATGTCCGGGCTATATGGTGGATGCGATAAAACCTCCCATCCGAGCTCCCGTAGCTTCTGACGAGTCATCAACGAAGTGTGTGGTCTGGCGTTGTCCTGGTGGAACACTACACCCTTCCTGTTGCCTAATTCTGGACGCTTCTGGTCGATCGCCTGCTTCAAGCGGTCCAGTTGTTCGCAGTAGATGGTAGAATTAAGCGTCTGGCCATATCGGAGCAGCTCATAGTGGATGATTCCCTTCCAATCCCACCAAACACACAGCAAAACCTTCCTGGCCGTCAATCCCGGCTTGGCCACTGTTTGGGACGATTCACCGGCCTTCGACCACGACCGTTTTCGCTTGATATTGTCGTATGTGATCCATTTTTCGTCGCCAGTCACCATCCGCTTCAAGAATGGGTCGAGTTCGTTCCGTTTCAGCAGCATATCGCAGGCGTTGATTCGGTCCAGAAGGTTTTTTTGCGTCAAATCATGCGGCACCCAAACATCAAGCTTTTTTTTGTATCCAGCCTTCTGCGGATGGTTTAAAAATGGTTTGGTGACTAACTCCCATCTCCTGGGCGATGTCACGAGATGCCACATGCCGGTCTAACTCGATGTAGTCCATGATTTGATCGGTATTTGTCGTCACAGGTCTTCCGCCGGCTGGCTTATCCATGGTGTCGTTTTCACCGGCTCTGAATCGTCGAAACCATTCCTCCGCGGTTCGAAGTGATAGAGTACCATCCCCCAAAACACCATTAATCTCACGGAACGTTTCTCTAGCGGATTTGCCTTTAACGAAGGAAAACTTTAAAATAGCGCGAATTTCGGCGTTAGTGAACTATATGTTTACACGTCTATAACTGTTGAACGCAATATCCAAACTAATTATGCATAGCGTCGTTTTGTAGGTTATGTCAAGACCTTTCAAATTATGTATAGTATTGCCAGATACGAGCTCTGTAGCGATTTGTACATAGCCGCGAAATTCAAAAGACAAAAAGGCGGAAGGGAGATATTTGCCAAACTATTATGTTAATGTATTACGTAGTATATACAAATAAGTCTTAGCAACTAATAACAAGGTGAGTATGTATCTAAAAGAAAATCCGTTTAGATTGGCTACATTTAAGATAGGTGGCAGCACTGTTTAACCATTGTATAGTCCTATCTCTCTCTCTCTCTTCCAATCTATTATTCTATATGGTGGTACAGTCAGCTTTCCCTATTTGTCTTCTACACTTCGCTCTGTCCTTGTCAATCACTTGGCACTCACACATGTCTCTTGACACTACGTTTTTCCACTTTGTTTTGGATTTGCCTGTAGGTCTTTGACCAGGGAGTGAGAACTCCAGTGCCAAGTTGCCAAAGTAGTAAAGCAACCTTACTTTTACGTGACCACACCATCGCAGCCTACTTTCTTGCATCTTGTGAGAGATGTCGCGCACACCAAGGCTATCTCGCATGTACCCGTTGCAGATTTATATTACACCCTTATAATTTTAATTATTTTTTTAATATTGTAAAGTAACATCTAATTTTATTATTCTTAGTAATAAGACCATAAAATGTTTTTTACGTCAACCAAACGACAATACAAAAAAAAATATTGCTTCAAAGAACTTTTAAGTGTGCACTTCAAGTACTCGTAATTCTCCTCTCAAACTAACACTTTCTGTAAGAGTTTAAGCGGATTGGGTTCCATGAATCGGTGAGGAATCGATGTCAAGATGTATTTCACTTATTACTTCGTCAGATCTGGATACAAAGAAATATCTTATATCACATGAGTGAAGTCAAATCGCATGTCTGTCGATGGCGATGTAAAAACACTGAACTATATTCGTCGCTCTAGATTACCTCTCTTAGATATGAAGGATATCCTATAAATTTTTTCAGTTGGTTTCTAACTAAATATCGTATTTTTTCCTTCTCTAGGAGAAGCCGTAATTTCTTGATTTCTACCACGGTTATTAGAACTAATAGGTCTCCAACTTAAGTCCTCTAAAATATCCCTGGCTAATGTATTAAGAGATATTTCATTTAGCGCGTTTGCAGTTATCAATGGCATTGCTAGCTCTGGATGCGCATTAAATCGCCATCTCAGAGGAAAAGCATCCTGCTTACTCCATTTCTTTGAGTAGGCACGTACAGCTCGTTTGTTTCATTGTCTTCTTCATCCATAGATAGGAGATACATAACAATCCATAGTATAAAACTTGTAGCGTAACAGATGATTGTAAAACGAATATGTTAATATTAGAACTGAATGGGGTATATCGCTGTGGAGACCACTCGCGGTGCTGGTGCTCACTGCTCACTGCTCACTGCTCACAGTACCGCAGTGTCAACAAAGACGCATCCGAAATCGAATCCGAACGTAATTCGATGTTTATTATTCGGATTCCGGTATTACACGCCGCATTCCAATCTGCTTTCTAAGATAACAGATGAGCCCACGCGCATGCGCAGCGGACGCTCCACTAAAGGAACCCTATGGATGCGGCATCGGTGCCGTCCGAATTTAAAAAAAACGGCGAAGCATTCTCAATTTGTTCAATTACCTCAATTTCAGAAAATATTAGCAAGGAGGTAGTAAATCATATTCATCCAGAATATTTAGGTTTTCATATTTCAACCAGAACACATCGATGCTATTACTGCGGCAAACATAAGAGTAAAAAGCCTACGTTACTTGGTCCCGGAAACAAATGTGGGTCTCTGTGTATTAAAGCATTTTTAGTCACTGAGCAATGGAGACAATTAAAATTTTAATTTAACTGTTTTTTTCAACGATATGGTGAGCAGCACGTCTATCCTGTCCGCCGCGCTTTTTAGTTTCAACGTCTTTTACCTGCTATATGGAACATATTTTTTGTTTTTGTTGTGAGTAAAAGGAACTATTAAAAAAAATCATCTAATCAAAAAATTATAAAACAATAAACGCTCAAAAGTTTTAAAAATATATTATCCTTATTTTACCATATCCTTATCTTCATACGCCGCGGCCGTGTATTGATTCAACGAAACGCATTTTGTTTGGACAAGACAACTCCTCGAGTTATCATCTGAAGACACTTCAGCGCCGGTTGAATTGTACCGAACTTTTCATCTCCGAAAAATAACCTCAAGTGATACTCTTTAAAGTTAAGCGATTTTACACGGAAACAGTTTCATTTGGGGGGGTACTCGATGCTTTGCCTGTCTTATTGTGGGAGGTCACATCCAGTTATCTACGAAGATCATCAGCTTATTAAAATAAAGTCTGAGGATTTTGTTTGAAACGAAAAGAGCTTTTAATACTAACTTATCAATTTCTCTCCATCGGACTTGGGTAGAAGTTCCAACCTTTGCAAGCTTTCATAGACTCCAATAGAATCATTGTCCAATTACTTTCGATGATGGCATAGCATTTCTTTGCATACCCTCAAAAAGTATTACTATTTGTAGTCTACATCGTAATTTGTACTATATTCTCAGTATTCTCTCTTACTTCTCTAACTCCTCTTGATGCTGCTAAATTTGATAATTCTTGTGACACTATACGAAAGTTATGTGCTCATCGAATCGGGCGGTGTTAAATTCATTAGAGAAATGGAAAGATAGATGAGATTTATGAGATAGGTGGATTAGATAAGTAGAATTCATTAGAACTATTCGTGAAGTTTTTATTTCGTCAGTAGATTTTAAAACAGTCCAAACTGTAGAATTTAAAAGTTTAGATTAAGACTTGGGTTGTAATAATGAATGAAGATAAAAAACCTGACATCTTAAATCAGGACCAAATAATACATCAGTTAAAATAGTATATCTTTAGAATTCGTTTCACACTTCCTTAAAGGTTATAACAGTTTAAATCTTAATGGTATTGATTCGATTAGTACTTGACCTGATGTGTCAGACGAATATATCCGGCGGTAACCTTTGCGGTGATGGATTGTTTCTAAATTTTTTTTACCGCCTACCTTCAATTGATCCGCACAATCTTAATACGCAATAAATTAATGAGAAGCAATATTTTTAAATGCTATAAATAACATATAAGTTTAGTGTGTCTGTGTGTCTGGCTGTGACATCGTAGTTTCGAGAGGTGATTCGAGTCAGTTCATCATCATGAGTTTCTTTTAATTAAGCTTTGATGGTTAGATTGTCTAATCCGGTTCTCAGCTATTCTTTAGTCACAATTACAAGAAAAGGGAACGTTTAAAAGTTATGTTACTGTTTTGTACTTTTATTTCTAGGTTTCTGTTAGTGCTGCTGATGTTCTATTTAATAGCTAGATTTTGATGATTTTTATAGAAAAAATAATATTATATCTCGGTAACCGCTATTAGCTTTCATTGTTGAACTGAAGTTGATTGAAATTATCGATTTGAACGTTTGGATTTATTGGAAGCTAACTGTCTAACTCCCAAGATATTTAATGATTACCTCACTCCCATTATATTGTGATGATTGTCTAACTGCAGTTATATTGTGGTAGTGTACCATTCTACGGGTTTTTTTTACATTAAATGTTAACCCTTAGTCGATAAAAAATAACAAGGATTCCGATAGCGTTTGCCCTTTAAATTTTCGATGATTATTCATCCGACATATTTTCTATTAAATTATTAATTGCGTACGCAAACAATTATCCGTGTATTAAGGATGAAGAGGAAATAACGATAATTAATGAAGCCGATGACGCAATGCCACATACAGACATCCGCGTCATGACCTATTTCTCACAGTGAACTCCTTAAAGGTATTCAGCGGACGAATCAATCTAGTGGAGGTGAGTCACTGCGTCGGACGAGTTGCTAACGTTTATACCTTGCTCTGTTAATTGTTGTAACATATACATATATAGCTTTATAGTGTTTATCACATATTATATAAAATGTTTTCTATAGATACGATTTTTAATGAACTTACTGCGGTAATCTCACAATATGTCAACTCTTCTAACGATATGCTTCATTAACGTTATTAATGTGTTATCTGATTCACATCTTTGTTAAACAGATACGTTATCATCATCAATTAATAGACATCCAGTGCTGGAGTCGTTATCATAAGTGTTTTCCTGCGATTGTCATCAGATTGTCTGTGTATTTTATGGAAGGTTTTCCCCAGTCTATCAAACCGCAGTCGCCACTTGAGGGTGTTACTGCCTCTTCAATGTCTGTACACTCATAGTTTTCAATAAAAATTTTAATATTTTTATTATTGATAAAACTTTTTTTTTTTTATATTGTCACGCCTTTTTCCCAGTAGGGGTAGGCAGAGGTGAATAAACCACCCACGTTTCGCCAGATGTGGTCAGATTAGGTCCCATGTAACAGGGGGCGAGCCTGTTGCCACTTTATTGGGACCACCCCACATACACACACACACAAAGATGATATCAGTGTGCGGGTTTCCTCACGATGTTTTCCTTCACCGTTTTTGTATCTCGCTGCTGTAACTAAAGTTCACAAATGTACATAACTTAAATATTAAGTCTTGGTACATGCCGAGGTTTGAGCCCGCGACCTTCGGAATGAAAGCCGCACGCTCTAACCATTAGGCCAGCGAGCTACTTACTTCAAAATTACTTTTTAAAATTATTACTTACAAACTTATTTCAAAATTTATCAACTTTACTGTAGGGTACCTTTTTTTACTATGGGATAATTCTAAAAAGAAGCCCCGGTTATGAGGGAAAGGCGAAGTTATATGGTATTTATATCCACTAAAACTCCTTCGATGGTCATCGTAAGTACTTTGCAAGAGGCAATATAACCTCCTATGGAACAAACTGGTGACTCTCAGTATTGCCTAAGTACGTTCCGGGGAATGCCTTTACCCTCCTCAATATCTTCTCTTTGCTACAACTAGCACGAATTAACCTTATATTTATCGTCTACACTGGGGTCGCTTAGTTAACTATGGGAGTCCACTTCTAAACTCCACGAAGAAGAAAAGTCTTAGTCACCGGATGTGGCCGAAACATCCGGCCCGCCTTACTCCTCATACTAGCTGGGTAGGTTCCTCTTTGTTTTATCGTGGGTGACCAAGCCACAGTTACTGAGTAACACCGCTATGTACAATGCGGAAATCTTTTCGGGGGTCCTGTAGAGTACTTAAGATTTATACATGATCAAGAGTTACCAAGAAGAGAGCCTCTTCTCAAAGCTTTACGTATAACAAAAAAAATATCGTACTGTCTAAACGTTGTGATCTCTTGAATTGCAATCGTCATGCTCGCTGTAAAAATTAGATCATCGCGCAGTTTGTACAACAAACAGATCGATCCCGTCATCGGTTCGATTCTCGATTCAGTCCGATAGCGCTGCGCCGGACCGGTCACGACTGCGCCCCTCGTGTGTACGTTCGTTACGTTTAGAGGTCGAACACAACATCTGTTTATTAGAATTCAATTGCCCCAGACTCAACGGTAAAATGCTTCTTTTGCAACAAGGAAGTCCACGGTTCGATTTCGGAATCAGATTAGGACGATCACCGATAATTCAGATCAAATGTTCACTATTTGTGGATCTAAAATAAATGAGTTAGCATTTACCTTTTAAGGTAAAAAGGTTTTAAGTTAGATAAAACCGCTCAGGACTTTATCCTAAGGAATGAGAAAAAAACAAAATTTCTTTTAGCGCCATCTACATTATCTTTATTGCATCATTATGTTTTATTTCTTAAGTGAGTTTTTAAAGCACTTGTTTGTCATCTGTAAGTTGAATAATCAACTACCCTCTACAAGGGACTAATTCCCGTTAAAGTTTCAAATAGGTTTTAAACCTCCAACTTGAGAAGTTCGTTATTTGCATTAACTTAGAAGTTTGTGCAATTATAAGAGAAGAGTACTTGTTTTCATAAAATTTCATAAAAAGTCTACCATTAATATTGTTTCTGTTAACCGCGTTTTTGTTAAATATTCACCCCACTTATATGTTATATATATTCACCCCTTACTTTTCAATAAACGTGGTGTTTATCCCATAGGTGGTAACGAGCAGGTCACATTGGTTAAAAACCTTAAACTTTGAGCTGATGGATTTATTTCGACCGAAGAGCCATTTGCTTCGAACGCTGCATATGTTCGTGTGATACTTTGATTTCTGCAACCTAATATATTTAACATAGATTTTTTGTGACCTATATATAAATATAGTTCGGTATGTAGGTACGGGTATTTCATCGTGCATTTGATTTGATCTTTAAGGTTATTTTTGATGATATACGATCATACCTATCATGTCGTCATTTCAGCAATATAATTCGCAAACCGCAAACGCACGTCGAGGATAACGAGGAATCAATGAAACTCGATAAAGTCCGTAAAATTTTGTTTTATGTATATGTGTTAATATAAGGAATGATTATGTGCTAGTGCTAATGGATGGGTCGCCGGTGAGGCCGGCGGTAATGATTTAGTGAAACGCCAGCGTCACCCCACATACATAATTGCGCAAGCCGCGCTATACTAATTCCATGATACAAATCGCTTACGATAAATACGAATGCGCAGTCACGCCGCGGCGGCGCCCACGCGCACCGCACTGATGATCCATAATACAATTATAGATCAATCACTATGACGACCATTTTCTACCCAAACCGCCCCAGCCCGACGTACAACACACTCTCTCAGAGACACCACATACATAACTATCACCATCACTATAAACTGTAGTCTGATTGATGGCAGATCTCTGTCGTCGACCGGTAACGGTACTATGCAAACATTGCTGTAATCCGGTTTGAAGTGAGTTGTAACTAGTGAAATTATTACGTTAAAAAGACACGTATTATGTCGGTGCAGTATATACCATCCTAACTAGCGCCACGTTATTATGCTACAGAATGATGAGAATACATTGCAGAGTTAAGTAGAAAAGTGACACTGCAGTTTGGTATAAGTATATGAAATACATTACATTTACTAGGATATATATATATAGTAATATATGTTACCATTATTATAAAAGAAAGAAGATTCATAGCATGTTGTATTCTAAAGCGTAAAGGGTATATATATAAGGTTGCCAAATATCTCCCTTCCGCTTTTTTGCTCTTTATTCAATGCTTTATAAAAAGTGTTACAGTGATCGGATTTAGTTCAAATATGCGCCGTTTTGTTCGATAATCTGTTTCCATCTAGACGGCAACTTCATAATACCTCCCTCGTAGAAGCCCCCCTCCTTATTTGCGAAGAACTCGGACAGCCACTTTTCACAAGCCTCTTTTGAGTTCAACTTTACACCACCAAGGGCGTTCACCATGGACAGGAACAGGTGGTAATCACTTGGCGCTATGTCCGGGCTATATGGTGGATGCGATAAAACCTCCCATCCGAGCTCCCGTAGCTTCTGACGAGTCATCAACGAAGTGTGTGGTCTGGCGTTGTCCTGGTGGAACACTACACCCTTCCTGTTGGCCAATTCTGGACGCTTCTGGTCGATCGCCTGCTCCAAGCGGTCCAGTTGTTCGCAGTAGATGGTAGAATTAAGCGTCTGGCCATATGGGAGCAGCTCATAGTGGATGATTCCCTTCCAATCCCACCAAACACACTGCAAAACCTTACTGGCCGTCAATCCCGGCTTGGCCACTGTTTGGGACGATTCACCGGCCTTCGACCACGACCGTTTTCGCTTGATATTGTCGTATGTGATCCATTTTTGGTCGCCAGTCACCATCCGCTTCAAGAATGGGTCGAGTTCGTTCCGTTTCAGCAGCATATCGCAGGCGTTGATTCGGTCCAGAAGGTTTTTTTGCGTCAAATCATGCGGCACCCAAACATCAAGCTTTTTTTTGTATCCAGCCTTCTGCAGATGGTTTAAAATGGTTTGATGACTAACTCCTATCTCCTGGGCGATGTCACGAGATGCCACATGCCGGTCTAACTCGATGTAGTCCATGATTTGATCGGTATTTGTCGTCACAGGTCTTCCGCCGGCTGGCTTATCCATGGTGTCGTTTTCACCGGCTCTGAATCGTCGAAACCATTCCTCTGCGGTTCGAAGTGATAGAGTACCATCCCCCAAAACACCATTAATCTCACGGAACGTTTCTCTAGCGGATTTGCCTTTAACGAAGGAAAACTTTAAAATAGCGCAAATTCGGCGTTAGTGAACTCAGATGTTTACACGTCTATAACTGTTGAACGCAATATCCAAACTAATTATGCATAGCGTCGTTTTGTAGGTTATGTCAAGACCTTTCAAATTATGTATAGTATTGCCAGATACGAGCTCTGTAGCGCTTTGTACATAGCCGCGAAATTCAAAAGACAAAAAGGCGGAAGGGAGATATTTGTCAACCTATTATATATATAACCTAGCTGTTCCCCGCCCGCTTTGCTAGCTGTAACACCCCCGTAACACTATTAAGGAAGGAATTTTGTAAAATCTATTCTTAGCTGACCTCTACCCGGCAAAAGAAATATTTCTACCAAAATTCAAGTCTCCATTATGGATCCATACATATCGCGGTGACTCTCTGCACAAGTGGATATTTCTTATATATGATATATATTGTCTTCATCATCCAGAGGATTTTCAAAGAAAAATTGTTAAAGTTTCTGTTGGATTGATCTTTATCAAGTTGTATATAGTTTTAATTTTCATATACATATTTGACGTCGGACAAGATGTAGACGTAGTGTTGGGAGGCCCTCACTGGATGGACGGGCGATATGGTGAGAGTCGCAGGAAGCCACTGGACCGATCGATGTGGGGATATTTCATGGAGGCCCATGTCCAGCAGTGGACGTCTATCAGATGATGATACGTATTTGGATAATACATATAAACACAGATTGTCGGGTTTAATGAGATCAACATATAATTAATTTAATGCTGTTTATTTATAAGGGTGGTTTTAGATGGAATAATATAATATTTTGTATACTTTGGTATATGTTACTTTGTATATGAAATAAATATATAATTTGAACCGATCTGTACCTTTATAAACTTTGACGGCGTACGCGCCGTTCATTGTTTAAGCTATGACTCCACGATGGGTTTCCTGGAACGGTGGAGCCGATCCAAATCAAATACGCATGCGCACACTATACTTTTAGATCGCGGACACGAGTGACGCCGGGGGTAATACTAAAGAGGCTATTCGGACCTCATGTATGCTGTTTCAAAGTCTAATGCGGAGCTGACATCGGGATCAGCGGTTAAACGTTGCCATTTTAACAATTAAAACTAACCCAATGTAAAATTTAAACGAGTTCATTAACTCATTGGCAAGTTAAATGAATACTGTAATTATAATTACGATTGCTGCCAGACGAGCGGGATGTTCACCTGATGGTAAGTGATACGCCCCAATATATAGCGTTAGTTACGATACACACCACTTTGTGCTCAACGCCATGAAACAAGATGTTAAATCTTATCATTATTCAAACCAGAACACAGTAAAGTTTGTCAGCTGGACAAGGAGCTGCTGTGCTGCCTATTCAGACGGACTCCAGCAACAGTAACCTACCATCAGTAAATTATTTATTTATTAATACTGTTCCCAATACTGTAAAGTTTGCGCATTAATAGCCACAAAGAATTAAACTGTGATGATAACCAAAAATACTAATAAAACCTAACCACCAGTAGTAACCACTTATATACAATTCTCATACAGTTCTAGGCTCAAAAATAGATATTAAACTAATGTCTATTATCAGACTGTATCTATTGACTGAAAATCCACGACAAGAATGCGCCAGTCGTAATAAGTTAACTCAATTCGTAACACCTAAGTAAAAAAGCTAAGTTAAATACTTGAAAAGTTCATTGGAAACCTGTCATAAATACACTCGTGACAATTTGAATTCCAGTCGCTGACGGAATTCTAAATCAGTCGCTATGGAAACGGCTATTGTAAGAAAAATAATTCAATCGAAGCCTCGACAACAGAATAAGAGAACAATGTGCCGTGGTTTAGGGTTCCGTAGAAATTGCGACATATTTGTAGGGGAGGGGGAAGGCGCGGCGGACGCCGGAAATCCCGTACATAAAGATACTATCTCTACATGTTGTGATGGCGCATTTGAATAAAAGTTTTAGAATTTATTGGCAAAGAATAAAACTTGGTCAGAGGTGACCATCTTACGTTGCCTACACGTTCCTTCAGACAAACGTTATAGGGAATTATGTGTATATGGATAAATTAGTGTACTGTACAGCAATGTTAGAAGGTCAAAGAGAAGTTTTTATTTTTCACCCCATAATGAATAAAATATAAACGAAGGATCGTTACGCAATACATTTCATTCTCCAATCCATATTTCAACATGAAGTTCCAGGAAGGACCTCAGTGATTAAAAGAATGAAATTATTGAAAAAAAAATCATTGATTTTTCTTCATTTTACAGGATATTCGTATCTTAACATAAGGGTTGATTGGATGAGAATACCGCTACTGATTTAGGTCTGCCTTTTGTTTATTTAAACTTAAGTTTAATAATAAATAAATATCTTTACATATATGATAAACGTTAAAAAGAAGAAGAGCTGATGGTAGATGATACCTACGAAGACAAGAACACTGGTAAAGGCGTACATACATCACCAAAAGTTTGTCCTCACCGAACAGTTTTTGTGTTCTACTCTTAGAGGCCTGCGAGTGGGGGGTATACACTGAAAGGTAACTCTAGTGTTGAGTGTTTACACTGCGGCCGCACACCCGACCCCGCTTAAGAATTCAAGGGGCGAGCTGCAGCTCGTGTACACCTCGTATATAGATCATTATATCGTTGTGTATTTAAAGTGCGCCCTGTGTCGTCAGCGGACGGCGCGCGCGCAGCATACAGAGGGGCGGGCGGGCCGGCCATCGGGAATTAGAATTAGATTGTTAACGTTATTACATCCCTTAATAGGACATGTATTTAGTCCAGTTTTGTAATCGAACTGCGAATGCCTAGACTTCAAGGAAACCTGTGAATAGATTAGAAATAACTTATGGTAGGTCTCTGTGGTATTTTGGGAAATTTGCAGGGCACGATGCTCGAAGGACTGACGGCCGAAGTGGTAATAACGTCCTCGAGTGATAGCTGCGTATTGGTAGACGTAGTGTTGAAAGGCCCCCCACAAATTCGATGTGGTAAACGATCTGGTGGAGGAAACAGTAGTATGCAAACATTGCTATGATCCAATTTGAAGGACGCTGTAGTTAGTGAAATTACTGAGATTCGAGACTTAATCCCTCATGCCTCAAGGCAACCAGTACGATGTAGAATAATGGCTTATCAGTCACCACCAGATGAAAGATATACTTGTTTCGTCGCTTAGTGGAATAAAAAACTATATATCAAAGTTTTGAAAAACCTAGTAACGGATCCGGATACGTCAGTTAGGACGTTTCAGAATAAGCACGATCTTCAATAATGAAGTGTGCGAAAAGAAGAAGAAAGTACGTATTCCACAACCAGAGCGGATACTTCAAAATTAAACTGATACGATGAAGTGAATAGAGAACTCTCTGGAAAACCAAAATTACCATCATAGTTCATTACTAAGTTAGTATTAAGTAACATTCGAAGAATATGTATAAAAATATATCAATGTATTGCTTATTTGATCTCGAATTTCTGGACATGAGCACAGGTATGAACATTTTAAAGTTAGCCAGGATTCAGGAGTGGATCTAACGAAGGAAGATGATGTGATAGTCCAGATTAATAATAACATTGTCGTTCATAATTATTGATTAACTTTAAATTCACAAAACGTATTAGTAACTTAAACAAAATAAGTTACTATTGATTTATATACACTGCAAAAAAAAGTTAAGTTAGTACTTAAGTGATTCCTTATGATGTATAATCTAATAATTTTTTCTACAATAACTTAACGCTTGATTTAAATGTTACATAACTTTAAGCGATGATGAAGCTAAAATTAGTATAGGCTGCTTATCCAGACTACTCCTGCCTCTCATATCTTGGCAGTAAACACAGCAATCTTATAGCGATAGAATTACAATATTAGGGTGATAACTACCCGGGCGGTATCGAAACAACCCTGACACGAAACAAACTTCGCATCATGTGGCTCCGGAATCGAACCGAAGACCTAAGTTACGCAAGCGCTGTGCCTCTTCTCCGAGCATTAAAAAGTCTGAATGGTCATACGGTGTACGCGATGGAGCGTGCAACACTTAGCGACGCGCATTTATCAGTGACGTCATCACTCAACGGCCAATCACGAACTAGTACGTTGTATGACAACCGTATAGAAAAGTACTAGAAGTGACTTTCATTTCTTGTTGAGAGAAAAAAAATATTAGCGATTTAATTTAGTATATAATGCTATTATTATATTCAAAATTATAATATTCTAAATGAATAAGGGTTGTAAGGGGATCCGCATAACTACTCACGGGACCCAAGCCACATGATCGTATTTCGCCCTGGTAATTAACAAACGAGGCTCTGGCTCCCACTCCAACTGGACAAGCGTGGTGGGAAATAGCCAAAATCTCCCTCCATGTCTCTAGTAATGTGGAGATCGTTGAAGGAAAGCCTATGTCCAGCTGTGGACCTTTATCGGCTCATGATGATATGAATACTTTCTCGTGATACCCCAGTGGTATCTCAGACCTCAGTGATGGTCTACAACTTATTCACGGAGACGAGCACAATGTCGTGCGGTGTACATCATCCTAATCAGAGCCTCGTCTCATTGCTTCGACGACTAAAAAAAAATGTGTATATAACTGAGCGATGAAAAAACAAAACATCCGCCGTCAAAATATCAATCGCGAGCAGATCCAAAATGGCCGGCGCACGCCACGAATACAAGGAGCCAATTTATCAACGGAACCGTATGGGATCGGACTCGGTAATGGTGCCTTCGGCGGGCTATCTCAGCGCCATCAATCAAAACAACAGGATACATTCGCTCGGACGGGAGAAAGAGAGAAAAAAAAACACACACACAGAGAAACGGACAAAAATGTATAGGTAGAATGTAAAAGCGTGCGCGATTAGGGATTCGTGGTGCGCGTGCGCAGAGCGGAAACGGCACGTAGAGGAAACGTCAGGACGCGATACGATTCCGAATTTGTAATGGGTCCGGGCGCGGGATGCTTCGATGCTCAACTTGACGTCTAAGCTATTAATTTTATAACTTAAACTTTTACTTTATGGCTAATAGTCGTGTTCGGTGCGTCGCCCCATTGCCCGTTTCCATCATTCCTTCAAGTCACGATCCGAGCGGAATTAAGCGATACTCCTCCCCATAACAAAGTGATGCTTGTTAGGATGACGTACACAGCCACACCACATTGTGCTCTGAGATATAAGATGTTAAATCTGATTACCACATTAATTTCACTAACTACAGCGTCTTTCGAACCGGAGGAACCGAACCGGAATACAGTAATATTTGCACAGTACTGTGTGTCAGCTGCAATAAGAGTCGCGGTGTTTACCGTTAGCGGTCAGGATACGGGTTCTCATCGCCTTCTAAAGGACCCTGAAGAGGACAATGGCTGGGCATGGTTTTCGGTTATTGAAGTATTCACGAGGCTAGTAGGGTCTACATAAAGCAGAATTCGGGACGGGCTATCCCAGCATAGCGTTAGCGAGGCGGCGGTTGTATTCCGAACGTATCTTTTCGAAGATTTCCCCCTGGAAACTAAAAAAAAGGGAGTTGTGGCGGTACCTAGACGGTCTAGAGCAAGTGAGACCTACCACCTATTATTTAACATTCATTATTAATCTATTTAATAAGTGAAGTATGTTAGATATGGACTGGTAGTAGGACTCTATTGCAACAGACTGTCTAGGTACCACCACGGCTACCATTTCCGCCTCCAAACAGAGGTCCGGTTTAATGAATTTGATCTTGTGTAATCGGTTTTTAATTAAAACGTAATAATATTATAAATAAAAGCAGTTTACCTGATAGTGTTCAACCCATATTAGAGGCAAAATAAAGTATAAACATAAAAGAGGTCCTAAGTGTTGGTTCTATAGTCGAACAAAAATAATTCAAAAGTAAGTAAATATAAGGTACATTTTTTAATGATAAGTTCCAAGCGACCTGGCGATTGTCAAATAAAACCGTCAATTTACTCAATAACCTCAATAATACCTTAGTGTATGTATCGAAGCTAAACTTACCGGAGATTGTCTAAGTAACACCGCAGCTCATATCATCATCATCATCAGTCAACAGACGTTCACTGCTGGACAAAGGACTCCCGCAAAGATCTCCACATTGATTAATCCTGCACTGCCTGCAGCCAGCTGTATCCGCGACGTTGACCAGATCGTCGGATAGCGTATAGAAGCTCACATTGCAGCTCTCAAACAGTACTGGGATCCGGATTGAAAGAGGTTGTAGCTACTGTAATTACTGAATTAATAACCTGATATTTTATATCTCAAAGCATCGAGCTTAATGTGGTGCAGTGAATAACATCCTAACTAGCGCTACGTTTGTATGCGTATGCATATCACTTACAATCAGGTGAACTTCCCGCTAGGTCGTCTCGTCCAGTAATTTCACTAACGCATGGCTGGTTAAAAAAAAACACAAAACCAGGGACAGAAAATACTGTATTACGCTGATCGCCAACCTTCACTATTTGGAGAGGTACTTCAAGAAGAGAAGAAGAAGCTAAACAGATTCATATTTTATTCTGCTTTCCTTAATGTATCACGTCATGTACTGCTGCAACTTATTTCGTTCTTGATTCACCTGACAGTGAGACCACCACTACCAGCACCATCCACCGATAGATGTCCACAGCTGGACATAGGCCTCCTCCAAAGATTCCCAATTCAGGTATACATACGAGGAGATTTGAGCCATTTCCCACCACGCTGGACCAATGCGGGTTGGTGCGAGCCAGAACTTCATTTGTTGATTAGCAGGGTACACCACAAGGGGTCTAAGAGTTCCCACACAAGAACTCACGGGACTCAAGCCAACCTCACCGAATTGAGCCAACGTGGTGGGAAATGGCCCAAATTCTCCCATATCAATTCCTACCAGATCGTGTGGAGATGTGTGGGGGAAGCCTATATCCAGCAGTGGGCCTATCGGCTGATAGTTATGGTGCACAAGAAGCAGGTGAGGTTGGCTTGGATCAGGTAAGTTGATGTCCGGGACCCCTGATACCCTATCATCATTTCATCAGCTATAGCGCCCTTCAAACACTGTAGTTTATGCCTACAGTTTGACGGAAAAAGGAGCTGAAGTTACTACTCACACACGAGACTATGGTTACCATAAACTAAAACCAGTAAAAGATATTTCAATAGATATATGAAATAAGTATATGACGTATCCAGAATATTGAATAGTTTCTATATCTTCGTTCCTCCGCATTATCTCAATGCAGATAACAATGTGTTACAAGAGTGTGGATCAATGTAAACATTAGTGGAGCTGGTCGGCCGGTCGGCGGGCGAGCCTGACAAATCGACGCATAGCTGACCACCCGTAAACTATTCTATACAAATGCTGAGTTACATTGCTTAGAATATATTAAAAAAAAAAAAAAAAAACACCGCTATCGACTAATACTGAATTTGATACTTGATAATCGATTCGCCGGTTACTCGTTCAGATGATAGTTAATTTGTTTAAAGCAATCTGATCATAGTTAGGATGATACACACTGCACCTCGTGTTCCTCGCCTTCAGACTGACGATATTATCGTCGTTCGTAGTTATCCAGTAATTACATCACCAACCACCTTGACACCGAACACAGCAACGTTTGTGCCGTACTGTTTTATGATAAGAAGGTTGTTCCGTTAATTGTACTTCCGGACGTTGATATATTATTCACATATATGGTGTACTACAATAAACTTATAATATATATAAGTTTAAAATAAATAATACTAATATATTAAAAACATCCTGTATCATATACTAGGTCTGCTCTCGAACAAAAGACAATACATACTATAGATCAGATCCGTCCAATTCTTCAATACGGAGAGAACTGTACTTATAAAAATCACAGATATATATATTAATAATATTATACTTAAGATTTTTATTCTAAGAAGCGACGAGTTAAGTATGATGTTCACCTGATTGTAAGTGATACACCTGACTATAATAAGCTGGACCTAATTAGGATGTTATACACTGCAATGCATTGTACTCGTCGCTTAGAGACATAGATGTAAAATCTGATTACCCCAGTAATTTCACTAACTACAGCGTCCTTCAAACCGGAGCACAGTGCCGTTGGCAGACTACTGCCGGCTGCAATAAAAACCTACCAGCAGTAAAAGTTAAAGCTAGTCTTAAATGGAAAATAACTTGAATCGAAAACAGTCGCTCTGACAGAAGCCGGACGATCACTTAAGCGACGTAAGCAACTAAGCAATTAACTTAAACGGTCGTTGTAACAGGATATACCATCAGATTCGCCAGCTAAAGATAATCTAATCTGTAATAACCGATATTAAAAACCCTTGACTCCATTTTTCTGCTAATTTATCCTGATCAAAAAAAAAAGTTGCCGATTGACGCTTTTAAGGACGAAAAACATAATGACACTATAACCGGTAGCCGGATGGGGGTGGGCGGACGGGGGCTAATGGATGAAAATTATATACAGCCTTCGATATTAGTTTCGGTCTAAATGTATCAAGTTGGTGGATTTGGGTTCCGTACGGTAATCTAGTAAACCTCTGCAGCAACTCAAAGTTAAGTAATATTACTTACTATACTTAAAGTTAGCACATACATGTCCGATTATATGAACAGTGTAATGTTCTAACTATAGCCAAGTTGTTATGAGCTGGTGTATCACTTACCACCAGCTGAAGGTCATGCTCATCCTTTCGCTTTGTGGTATAAAAAAATACAGATCTAATTTGCGATAATAACGCTGGTTAAGATTTTTACACAACCTACTATGCCTTCTATAGAAGAGAAGTCTCCGGTAGGGGATATTACAGCTCCCCGAACAGGCTTCTGCATTGTCATGGTGATTAGGCTAGACCGTAGCTGGGTCACCGTGACCAGATCGAAGAGACTACTCCAGTTGAGCCTCGTGAGTTCACCTGACATTGTGCAGGTAGGCCACGGGCACTGGTTGGCGCTGCTCTTCGCGGTCGTGGTAGAGTCGCGGATGGAAAATGTTGGTATTATGTTTCACCACTCCTCCTAACCTCCGTAAAAATGCTGATGGTGGTTTTATGTTGCCGGAGACCATCTAAGTTCCAACGCCGCTTCTATTTCTACCGCTGAACAGTAGTTTTCAAACATTACTGTGTTCCAGTACGACCTGTAGCAGGTGATATGACAGGGGTAAAACTTATCATCTTAACGTCTCAGGGCGACGAGCTCAATGTGGTGTCGTGTATATCTACTTAACTAGCGCCACGGTGTTAAGTTCAGGCGTTTTATTTACCATCAGGTGAACGTCCTGATCGTCTCATCGCTTCATCGTCAGCGATAATCATCAACCGATATACATCCACTGTTGGACATAGACCTCCCCCCATTGATCTCCTCATCGATCGGTCTAGCCCCGTCCTCATCCAGCGGCTTCCGTTGCCTTCCGTCGATTGGAGAGGTTCATATGGGAGGATTTGGGCCACTTCCCATCACCCTGGCCTAATGCCAGTTGGTTGGAGCCAGAGCCTCGTTTGTTGATTAGCAGGGTGCACCACGGGCACATGTGGTTGGTTTGGGCCCCGTGAATTGTGGTACGGGACCATTTACACCCCTTTATTGTAAATAAAAAAATCTCAATTTTCTATTATAATAAGTAGAACGTATCAGCTACCATCATCCAGTATCATGGTGATAAAACATGAACAGCGTCCAAAGCATCAGCTCGGTGCAGCAAAAGTTAAAAGTTACCAGTTTAACTTAAGTAACGCCGTAACTAAGAAACTTTTACGACTTTTTAAACACCAATGGCCAATAGTTAAACTTAACGCGCCTCCGCATCGCGAATCTCATAAAATAACTAATATCTCCTCTACTTCCCACTTGCAGTAAATATTGGTAAAATTTAACCGCGATGCGTTATAAAGCTTTCCGATGAACCACAGCTTTACTGAAGCTTTTATATGACTACTGCTATACGTGTCTGATATTATGGTGTACCAATGAGAACAATATTAGTTTTTAGGTTGGAAAAAAAAAATTAATACATCTCTGGAAAGTAGTAAAGTAAAAAAAATTTGAGAGATAGTAGTGGAAAGTAAAAGAAATAGATATTTAAATACTAAGTATTTTAGAAGAAAATAATTGGGATACTATACTAAGCCAAGAGGGTTAATAACATAGTTATGGTATAAGTTATTACAATAGTAATGCTAGTTATAAGTTTTCTTTAATTTATATTGAATACAATAGCAAATTTATTGTTGTACATTAGTAATAAAAAAAACTAGTAGTAACTGTAGTAATAAAAAAATCTAGAACAGATTAATATTTAAAAAAAAACTGTAAATTAATAAGTTGTATGTATATACTTTCACGGCGGACTTGCGATCTAGTGACGTCACTGGTGACCGCTGGATGCATGTATCAGGATCGATCAGTGTGGAGATATTTAGGAAAGACCTACGTTTAGCTGTGGGTGTTGTATCACCTGATGATGATGATGATAATATAAACTCAAACAGTAAAAATTGACGAAAACAATGATGAATTGGTTTACACAATAAATCACTTACTTACTGTTTCCCCATTCTACGACTAGCATTGTTGTCTTCCGGCTGTCAAAATAAGCTATCCAGAGTAAGCTATACGAGATGAAGAACCCTGTAAGTTAATTAAAGTTCACACTTAACCGCATTTTTCATTAAGTTGCAGCAACAAAAAACCCCGCTGCAACCTGTTCGAAATGGCACGAGTCAAGTGTAATTGATTTTTTCGACTCAATCAGGTTGCAGCGGACAAAAAACATATTGCATTCAGACCCTCGGCTGTTTAGGAGCACTGGATTTTTTGCAATTAGACCAGACCGTCCCGGGCCCGGGTTTCTTGGTAATTCAACAATGATTGGATGATGTCAGATCACTTTTTGTCTGATGCCAAGAAATAGGTTTGATGCATAATCGACGTTTTAGTTGATTTTGATCATTTGGTTGTGTTTCCGCAAAGCAATACATTACATGAATGTATCTTTTTATAACTTAATGAGTTATAATTAAATAATATATATGTATGTCTTGATATTTATCTGGGTGTAAGGGTTCTCGCATACCAACTTTCGTGATCCAAGCCAACCTTACCTGCTCGTGGTGCAGCTTGCAACCGTAAGTTATAAACCTCGCTCACCGACAGTATTCCGATCTGATGGTATTGACAGCCAGAATTCAAGAACAAGTTATCGCTCCGGAATAGAACCCAAGACCTTCCTGTCACTAAACAAGCGCCTTAGTCATTGAGCATCGGAAGCTATTAAGCTCGAATAAATGATATCAGTAAAAGGAAGCGGTCAATAAAGTATTTTATAGAAGTTATGAAGTCAACTTATCTGATAACCCTGGATGAACCAAATCGCTTCACACGGGAAGTGTACAGTGTTAACCGCATTAACGACAGTTACTGGTTGTGTTAACTCAGTTTATTGACCAGTGAACTTAACCTCCGTCTCCGGAACTTGAAGGGGAAATGGACTACGAAATAAAAATGTGTTAACATGTGAGTGGGTCAGGTTTGAATGGTTTCTGTTCGAGTCGGCTGAGGTGCTGTAAAGCCTTCGACTGGTGGTGGGCACCGTGTGAATGGCTCGATACATTAATTTAATTATGTATATCTATGGCTACCGAATTATCTTTATTCTTACTTCATGTCCGTGTGACTTTAAGTTTTCTATTCGAAGCTTTAGCTCCTGTCACTATCCCTTGCTATGCCTAACGGATTAGTACTGATACATATTTAGTTACACACAGAAGTGTCAACAATGTCATGACTATTCAAGCTACAGAACATATATGATACTGCTCAGATTATCATCATCATTATAAGCCGACTGACGTTCACCTTTTTTTATCGCTGGGGAAATCTTCTTATAAGATACCCTGCTTCTGGAGGGAAGACAAGGTTATGTCGGGCTTCTATCCATTAAAACCATCGGTGGTCTCCATCAGTGCATTAGGAGGGGCTCCAGGATCTACTACGGAAAGAGCCAGCGCCCTCTCGCATTCCGGCTAAAACATTCCACAGATGGACAAAACCTTCACCACTCACGCTGTGCAACGGCAAATACAAGACCACCATACTTTTGCCGTACTCCTAACGCTCGCTTATTGAGCTCTGAGGGCTGCCACCCTCAAATCCTTTAGTCGCCTTGTACGACAGGCAGGGAATACCTTAGTCCTATTCTATGTATCTTAATGGCCCGGAAGTACAGTGTCGACGTTGTTAAGGGCTGCCAACATTGCGTCTTCCAGTACGCGGTCGACATTCGAAGATCTTGTTGCACCATAAACTATCAATCCTTCGAGTTATATGCCAGTGCGCAGTGCCACTTGAAACACAGATTATAAATTATATATTTTATTTATTTTTAGTATAAGTTATTTTTACCAATTGTTACAATATATTAACATACTCATATATATAACGAAGAGAGGTTGATAGGATGCGGGCGTTATTCTTCTCTCCGATCTTCATTCATTGTCGATTAAGGGTATATAATATACTAACATACTTAGTGCACTTAGGTATTCTTTAATGTTATCCATAGGGGAAATAAATACTTAAATATTTACATATGTTATGATATTTACATCAATAATCACCCGATTGAGGTCCACTACTGGACTTGGGCCTCCCCCAAAGATCTCCACATGGATCAATCCTGCGCTGCCCGGAAAACTGTCAGGTACTAGTGGCCGTCGTTTGTGGAGGTTCATATGGAGGGATTTGGGCCATTTCCCACCACGCTGGCCCAATGCGAGTTGGTAGGAGCCAAAGCCTCGTTTGTTGATTAGCAGGCTACACCACGAGCAGATGAGGTTAGCTTGTGTTCCCGGAGGTTGATTTTCGGAATCCCTTACACCTTGTAGTTAGCTTAATTACTTAAGACTTAAAATCTAAATCAAATCCAAAAATCTATGAGCATGTTATCTAATTACTATTAGAAGGAATGTAGTCAAAGTGTTTTTTTATTTAAACGATCCTTTGTATGTATTTTCTAGTTAAATATGTTAGCATGGCTCAATTTCACACAATACCATAAACTAGAGGAAGTGAAGATTAAATCTCACATTTCAATGCTGTAAATGAAAGGAAAAAAAAAACTTGTCCTCCAATAACAAGTTATTCACAGACATAATCCTTTACAAGACAAATAAACCGTTCCAATTTTGTGGTTGACCAGGACCGCCTTATGCGGTTGGGATAAGGTCTATTATTGAAGAGAATATTGAAGAGATTCTCATGAGACATCTCAATGACAAGTAAAAGCTACTCATTCTTATGACAGATTATAGGATATTTATGACTCATTATGTTTTTTTTTGTTTTCCGTACCAGCATGGGGCGCGAGCGTCAGGGGGCTCATATTTGAATAACTGCTTCTCGTATACAGGGTGATCTACATTATTTCGCTTCGATTCGGAGCATTCTGGACGAACGTACTTCACCATCATCGATTATCATTTTACTTCAGTAAGTTACATCAATTAATTTGATATATTACAGGTTATTCCTCATGGAGAACATAGAATATGAATTTCAGGCAATTTCTGCTTTCAACAGAAAATCTTGTTTTGATATATCCTGTTCTAACTAAAGTTTAAAGTCTGAAGTAATGACCATAAAATGAAACCAAACATAATATTCAGTGTCTTAGATATGTTAGGATTCATTAGGTACATCACCCTTCAAACCAGAACAAAGTAATAATTGGACAGTATTGCTTGGCAGCAGAAGTAGGAGCTGCGGTAGTATTTACCTATGTGTATGTGGAGATCTTTAGAGGAAGCCTATATCCAGCAGGGGACCTCTATCGGCTGATGATGATGATAATATACGGTTACTGGTTGTATATATACTTGCTTATTTATTTTGAGTAACTTCTCGTTATTTATTTATTTTGAATACTGCGCATCGCAACCGCCATGTATATCGCGGATAGGGATCTAAATATCGAGAATCCGCCGGAGACAAAGCGCGCTGAGCTTCTTAGAACAAAATGTTTTGACTTCACGGACCGCAATTGTTTTTTCCTCCCCATCCCCACTCCTGGCCGGTTCCCGTCCTTTGTTCCGGTGATCATCGCCGCGTGGAGCCGAGGGCGCGGGTTTATTTGTATTATTTCCGTTTGTTCTGGTGTGAAATATGAATTTGGTGCGAGCTTTGTTTTGTCCTTTTTGGAATACATTTGCATTATTCGAGAAGTTACCATCAGCGGTTGATACAGTTAATGTTACTGTACGAGTGGTGGTAAATACCACTGTCGATTACATATCATTTACTCGTCTTTTATCTAATCACAGGTCTCTGTTACCGGAGGACGTCTAGGTATTACCGCTGCTCCTGTTTACTGCCGTCAAACAGTAGTAAGTAAACATTAATGTTCCTGTTTAAAAGGCGCTATAACTAGTGAAATTACTGAAGTAATAAAACTCAAGATCTTATGATTGATGGTGATGAGTACGCGGCGGTGGGGGCACTTACTTTAAGGTCTAGCTCGTCTCTTGGCTTTGTCGGATAAAAAACTATCATTTAACATATGTAATTAAATAATATTACTGACCAAATAACGCAGTGGTTAAACTCCTGATAAGTATATAGTTCGATTCCGAGGCTGAAAATTTTAGTTTGGTTAGGTCTCTTCTATTCCGTTCGGCTATCAACTAGCTTCATAGACACAGCAGTGTCTCAAGCATTTTTTTTAACATGGAAATCAGAAGTGTTTGCATTGCGGCTGTAAATATATAAGAGTTATAGAATTCTGGAATACCAAGCTTCATCATCCATCTTCTTCTTCTTACTAGACCTTGTCCCATTTTCACTTGGGGTCTACTTTCCTGGTCATTCTTTTAAATCTGTCTCTATTCTGCATAGCTTATATTAATTTGTTATTCTTTAGATCTTTAATGATAATCGTCAACCAAGTAGTTGGGGGGTCTCCCAGCGCCTCCCTTTTTAGTTTCGAGATCCAGCGTTACCCTAACCATATGGGTCGTTGGTCTTCGCGTAACATGGTTGTACCAGTGCAGGCCTCTTTATACTATTTTCTCTTGAACCGGTTTCACTTTAAAGTAAAATCCATCTTAACTTAACTTAAAACCAGGTGACACTGATATGAACTGTTAGTACATAGATATAAAAAGAAACAATAAACAGGTAACCCTTCGATCGTAGTTCTATCATATTAAACGATTTCAGTTATGAAATGAGCAACGAGCTTTAGAAACGTGAGTTCAAATCCACAAGTCCGTCTGTTTGACTTGAATGTTAATTGATTGTTAATTAAAACGTGAGAAGTGTGCCGGACGGGGGTACCGGATGTACTTTATCATCAGCGTCTAATGAGCATCAGATCGATTGAGGAGAGGGACGGAGGTCGCGTGTCGAACGATCACGGTCGAAACACAAATACTATGGAATGTTTATGTATACTTAAATGAAACTTAGTTAATATTAATATATAATATTCACATTAAATATAATAGAAACATTTGAGACCCTCAAACTGTTTTATCATCATCATCACGTCACAAGCATAGACGTCCACTGCTGGTCATAGGCCTCCCTCAAAGATTTTTATATAGTTCACAGAGGAGAATTAGGCCTTATCCATCACGCTGGTCCTGTGCCGGTTGATAGGTAGTCAGAGCCTCGTCTGTTATTTATCAGGTTGCACCGCTTGCTGGTAAGGCTGGTAACTTAGGCTTCGTAAGATATTGGGCGAAACCCTTTGCACCCTCTGTGTTATTGTTAACAAACATAACATACCATCTTGATTTATTTATCATAAAATAACTAATATTTATCAAAGCCTTTCCATTCATCAATTACTTTGCTACAAATATACACAACATAAATTTTAACTCTCATTTTTTCGGTTAAGGACTTAACTATCCAATAAACCAGTAACTAAACCTAAAGTTTTAATATCTATATATATTTAAAACCAAACAAAAGAGCGAAACCAAGTCTGAAACATTATCTTAATGTCCCCGTTGCAGTAGGACTACGAAAACCATGGACTCCTAAATAAAAGTTGCAGGATTTAATGGACTCTGTACCTCCACTATATTCGTTTTACGACCTCATGTATAACGCTTTGTACTGCAGGAGCGGAAAGAAAGAAAAATCAATGCCGATTTGAATGTATTAAGAAATTACTGCTTGCAAAGCTTAACTATAGTTCAATAACTTGAGCTTTTTTTATAGTTTTCTGTTTCTATTAGAGTATAAAAAAAAATTAAACTATAAAACATTTTTTTAAAATTACTTTAGATCATTCTTATAGAGTAATTGTTGCAAACGTTAAATTCATACGTGGTATTTCACCAAGATCATCTCTCACCAGCACCAGGTATTCGTCAACCGCTGCCTTCGCCGAACTCTCGGTATTCACTGGCCCGAGAGAACCTCCAACGAACATCTCTTGGAGCTCTGCCGCGAATCTGAAATCGATTTACAAATTAGGCGTCGCAAATTGAAGTGGATTGGCCATACTCTGAGAAGAGATCCCACTCATATTCCCAAACGGGCCCTTGATTGGAATCTGCAAGAAAAAGGCAAGCGCGGTCGCTCCAGACAAATATGGTGCCGCAGAGTGGCACAGGAGGTGAAAATGATCAGAAGACGTGGAATGAGATTAAGGGTGAAGCACAAGCCCGACTGCGATGGAGAATCACGGTGGACGCACTTTGCCCCATCTTGTGGGCCATAGGATGTTCATCATCATCAGCCGATGGATGTCCACTGCTAGAGATAGGCCTCTCTCAGAGATTGCACACGTTTGAGTATGAATTCATATGGGAGGGTTTTAAGCCATATCCTACCACGAAGACCCAATTCAGTTTGGTGGGAGCCAGCGCCTAGTTTGTTGATTATCACGGCGCACCAGGAGTGGTTGTAATTGGCTTAGATCACTTGAGTTGTTGTGGAGGACCCCATACACTCGAGGATATTAATGAAAATAAAAAAAGAATGAAGTTGTTATTACATAGCAAATAATGGCGGTGTCCAATGGTGTAACTTAACATGAAATTTAAGCCCAAGATATCTACTTCCAAGTTCAGTGCCATCGGTCTTCAGTAATATTACAAAATTGTTACAGTATTAAGTTTTGCGACGGGTAAAAATTGATCGTAAATATTTCCGATACGACCCGTAAAATTAAATTTTATGTTGCACCCCTATGATATTTTACTCGTATAAAACTTATAACTTGAGCCAACTTCCTGGGTTTCTTTGTTACTTATATTAAGAGGAGCTTCACAAAACATATTAATGTATGAATATACATAACAACTAAAGTATTCTGTTTTCGACAATATGATGATAGCCACAGTAGCGGCTCCTTTAATGACGGACATTTCGCAATATATCAGCATCAGCCGATAGACGTCCCCTGTTGGACTTCCCCCTACAGACCTCCTCCATAGATCTCCCAATAATTCTGACCTCTCCTTAGAGACAGAATTCCTTTTGAAGACTTTCCTCCGGAATCAAAAAAAAAGTCAGTTAAGGAAAGGATCTTACAATATTTCTTCTCCGAAGGGAGTTGAAGGTATATTAATACCAGTAAAGCAGGCGAGGAACAGCTATTGAATATATAAAATAATATATAACAGTTATCTTCTTTATTTATTCTAGATTATCTGGATGTATATATACATTAAGATCATCTAGCATGCAAATTGATGACTTGTGTCGTTTATCTTAAATTTAGCAAATTTTGCGAAGACTCCTGCGAGATTACCGCCACCAGTAACAACACTTTTCTCGTGATTTCATACGGTCTACTCATGACCGTATCACCACAAAGTATCTCTGCTTCGCCAGTACTTGTCGGAGCTGAACATTTTTTGTTACCTGATGAGCAGGTTACAACCTGAACCCGGGCCGCAACGACGGGTAACCGCAAACAAAATAGACTCGTTACACGGCGCGTCAGTCAGCCGCCGTAATGTTCAATCGGATTAATATAAACGTTACAAATAGTAATCAAATGTGCTCTCTGTTGCATCGCCAATCGATTTTTTAACTTGACCTTACATAGAATTTAGGAGACTTATAAATCTCATAGACGTCGCGTTTATTAATTTTAACAATTACATTTGAATTGTTTGGGAAGCTTTCCATAAAGTGGACCGACGTTCTAGCGAGAATCGCGGGAACCCACTTGATGCGACCAACGCTAGACTAATCAATGTGGAGATCATGGGGGAGAGGGGGCTATGTCCAGCAGTGGGACGTCTATCAGCTGATGATGATGATGATGATTTGAATCAAGCTTAAAAAGGATTACATATTAAACTGAAACAGATTCGCTTGTGTTTTCTTTTTTGTAACAGGAAAAACTCGAAAGCGTACCCTGCGTTCCTGTATAATGTCAGGAAAAAACTTTTTTTTACTAAAACACTAAGAATTTCTCCAAATATAACTCTGCTGATCAGCTAGGTCTCCTACACTAATTTTCACTTGTGAATATTTTTGAATATACTCATACAAAGCAAACGAAACATTGTAAATATCCTTTCCAAAAATTTTCTTCTGAATCTAACGTAACATTTATGATTAAGTTTCTTACTAGATTCTACCCAGGAAAACTCCCTGGATAGTCACCAGTCTAAACCAAATAGCAGAGAATAAGAAGTCCAGTAAGGTTGTTTTTAAGAGAATTGTGAGGTAGGAACACTTAGGTCTAGCGACTATAAGCACACTGTAATGCTGAGCAAACTTTAATATTATCACTAACAGGCAAATATATATATGTTTTATAAAGGAGAGGAGAGGAGAGGATTTGGAAAAGGCTCTGGTCAGAGTTTCTCTGCACGATCGAATTAGGAATGTGGAGATCCGCAGAAGAACTAAGGTCACCAACACAGCTCAAAGGATTGCTAGACTTAAGTGGCAGTGGACAGGGTACATTGCTCGAAGGACAATGATAGGACAGTAAGGTCCTCGGGTGTCGCCTGCATACCGGTAGATGTAGTGTTGGGAGGACGCCCATAAGGTGGAAAGTGATCTGGTGAGATCCCACTGGATGCGAGCAACGCGGCAGCCATAGATGTGGAGATCTTTTGCGGGAAGCCTATGTCCAGCAGTGGACGTCTGTCAGCTAATGAAGACATATTTATATGTCATGCCGTGTCTAGTTGCTCTTCGCTCTGCGGTATCAAAACACTGTACGCCTGTCAATATTCAAAGCATGGGTGATGTATGGAATATTTGGCATTTTTCTGACGGAGGCCGCGATCATTGATCATTATTAGAGTGATGTGAGCGCGCGTCATCGATCCAAGTTACACACCTGACGGCGCGGCTCGCTGTGCGCTTTAATGTATTACATAAGTAAGCCTAAGTATACACTCGCGCGTGTATCGGGTAACAAAGCCATTATTCTTTAACTTATGACTATAATAAAAATTACTTTATATTTATTATAACCTAATATCACCCTTTACTGTTGCCGGAGACCGTCTAGGTAGGTACCACCGCAGCGCCTAATCCAGCCGATGAACAGTACTGTGCGAACATTAGTATGTTCCGGATTGTAGGGACGCTGTAGCTAATCAAATTACTGGAGGAACGAAACTACATCTTATGTCACACGACGAGGACGATGTGGTGCTGTCTATATCAACCTAATTAATGTGACGTTATGGACTAGTCCATCACTTACCATCTGGTAAACATCGCGCTCTTCACATAGCTCCGTAGAATAACAAAAAGCTTCTAAACAAAATATGAACTTCTTTAGTAATATTTCTAACTTCTTCAGTACTACTTCTTTAGTAATATTTAAATTTAAATAATAGAAGTAAACAGCAGGTACCACTAGGAATGATTTCAAAACATTTCAAGTATTCTAATGGGCAACTTGAAATACCTGATGCACCGACGGATGCAGCGGCTGCGCATTGCAGCCGGACAGGCGACAAGCGCGCACGCAAATCGACACGCCTCTCATTAGAAGCTTTACATCTTCAAGGAGCTTCATTTCAAACTGTTCAACAATTATTCGCGTCCTCAATTAATACTCCCCCACGCAATAAGTATTGATCTATGCCTGTAGCATCACAGCTTCCTAATCTATACAGAGTTAGATCCATTTTGTTTACAAATTCAATCGACAGAGATTTGAGCTTAATTTTAGTTGGCACAAATGATAATAATGACAAATATGGTGAAGAGTGTTAGTCCAGAATACTCAGAGGAGGAGTAAAGGAAGTAAACTTTTAAATTTACACTAGAACGATGCGTTAATCAAATTAATCCAAACTAGCAAGCTGTCCTCTTGATGTTTAGTGATCAACATCGCCTGTGGACATCCAATACACTTGGAGAGTCGCAGCTGCTCTACCCACTTCCGCGGAAGATGTTAATCTCCGCATAACATCGCCAATACTTCAAAGCAACCTACACAGCTAATGTACACAACTCTATATAACCTTGTTTAAAATAATCAAGTCGTGCTTAATTTAATCTAACGACTCAACTTTACATCCCGTTGACCCGCTCACATCGCCGTGCTCCTAATCGATAGTCAATCTACAAGAACACCACAACACAATAGACACATCTTCAATATAATTTACATAACCTACATTATGACACAGAAATACACTTTGACCTTTTAACGTTTCTATTTGCGGAATCGCTAAGTTTAAATAATGATTAACTTAATGCGGGGATTACAATCATTCGCGTCCGCAGATAAAATCTCCGTCTAAGATCCGCACAGTTAATAAAGAGAGTAATAAATCAGGGACCCTAGGCACATTCGACATTTGTTTCATAACGAATTTATACAGTTTCCATCATTAGGTTGCCTAATAAAGCAGAGTTACACAGTGCCTACGTTTTGATATTCTGCGCGCGCATCCATTTTCAAATACCTTCGTATTTAACATGGAGATGTTACATTAACATTTCCGCTATAACAATAACGTAAGCTTTAACAATAAATAACTGGAGGTCTCCTTGAAGAATTTCGCACTCGAGTATAATAATGCCATTGTAAATAAACTTTACTACTACTGTTTGTTTATTCGTTTATTTATATCTAATAGTATGTTATAGTTTTGCATCTTCGCGTTTTGGATTGATCGTGTCTGTTTGATGATCTTCGTATGCGAAGTTCTTCGGTGTTATATAAACGTTTGTATTCCAGACAAAAGTGAGCTGTAGCTTATTAAATTACATAGATAAATATCTTAAGGCTTTATTACCGTCATGTTATTGGAGAAAATTTTACATATAGCAACGCATAAAGATATTTACTTAACATATATATGGTTCTACATCTCTTGAAACTAAGGCACAGAATGTGCCAATTTTTTTAATTACTATTGAAATACTATCAAATCTAAAGTAATTATAAAATAAGTAATTAACGATATTAGGTTTAGACACCGTTTTTCTTATCGCTAATCTCTCGTTTTCTATAAACTGTACAGGTCTTAGTTTTATTGTTAATACTAAAAGCCTAGGTCGTTTAATTCCGGGGCCGCGTGTAGTAGAGCTTGATAGGTGTTAGCGTTTCAACTTCCTTAGTATCACTGCTATCAATACATGAGATCCGGAGTATCCTAGGTGATCAGACTTGACAATTATTAGCCTCGTTCTTAATAATAAAGAATTTTAACATTTAAGTCCACAGGCAATGAACTTTGCAGTTATAATTTAAAACAACAAATCGGCAATCAACAAAAATTATGAACGGTCGTTATTCCTCTCGGAGAACGTTATCTGTTTATTTAATTATACAAACATCGCGTATCTGCTTACTATCGTGAATGTTTCGCCCTTGATATTACAATAAAAATAAAAAAAAAACTCATAAAAACCGATCTAGGAATTCCGCTACATATCGCGAGTGCCAATCGCGGAGCTACATTTCTACAGTGTTTGCTTTTAATTACACGTAAAGTTGCAGTTTACGATGCGCATGCGCACGGAACGCGCTTCGCCCTTGATATTAAAAACAATTTGCGAATCCCGATCACGAAACTATTGAACGATTAAATTTAACATCTGAATCGTATAACCGTTATTTGTACGGCGCGACTCATCGTCCGCTCGCCCGTCCGCCGCACCAAAGGAATACTTTGATATCTCAATTCGTCACACGTTTAGCGCCTTTGACTTAATTTGGTCTCATTATTGGTACATCAAAGAGCGCCGATAGCGTTCATCATCAAACGCGCCGACACCTCCAGCTCTTTCATCGGCCGAATGGACTTTATTGATTTTATAGCATCGATCCGGCGCGATTCCGATTAGTCGGGCTCATCTCGCAACGTTTAATATTACTGTAATTAGTTTAGGCCTTTCTTTGTGACGATCTGTTTGTACGCGTTGCCTTTTGTGCGATCAGTTTGTTCTGTTAAATAATGAGAAGGTGGAATTTCACGCATAAATATGTGTGTGTGAGTGTGTGTGTTATTTGTTCATTATCCCCTTTTTCCAGAAACAACACCATTAAGAGCAAACCGGTCCAAATTTATGATCCGTATCATAAGAGAGAATTTGTTATTTCACTCCGAGAAATCAATGATTGTATCGAATTATTACTTATCGAAATAACTAACACTAGTAGCGAAATGTTTTTTTTTTTTAAATGTATGAAAAAGTTAAAAATTGGTAGAAAAAGAAAGACAGACATATTATACCATATAAGATTTTTACACCACTTAGGTGACAAACGGGGTTGCGACCCGCCAGGTGTTGAGCGGTCACCGCAGCCTATATTAGTAACACCAAAGGTGCCTAGCGTGGTGCCGACCCTGTAAAAACTCACCACCACACTCCATCACTATCACCTTTTCTTATTCTACGAAGGGGCAAGAAGAGCAGGACGTTTACCTGATGACAAGCGATACGACCATAACAATGCGGCGCTAGTTAGAATGACATACACAGTACCAAATGGTGCTGGTCACCTTGAGACGTAAGTTAAGTCTCGATACTCTAGTAATAACACTAGCTATAGCACGTTTTAAACCGGAACACAGCATTGTTTACACATTATTGATTTGCGGCAGAAATAGGAGTTACGGTAAACCTACCTAGATGGTCTCCGACAGCAGAGACCTACCACCAGTAAATTCACCACTATATATATTAGGGGAATAAATATATAAATAATACCTATTAAATCAAATTTACTTTATACGCTATCACCACTGATTTCCATAATTTTGCAACCCTTTGATTGATAAGGGATTAAGTAAGTAATGGCGTGCCTCCTGGAGTTTAGTGTTAGCTTTAGTTTGTCTTAGTAAGAATGGATGAAAGAAGATTAACGAAAGGGGTATACAGGGTAAGAATGATTGGAGAAATCGGTGCAGGTCGACCTAGGCGGACATGTTCCGATCGAATTGAAGATGTCCTAAAGTAAGGCCGGGTCAAGAGTACTAGCAACCGACGAGCATGCATGAAGATGCTCATGAAAGTGGAGGAAGCGAGAGAGGTGTGCCAGGATCGTAGCAAGTGGAGGGAGGTGGTCTCTGCCTACCCTATCGGGAACGAGTCGTGATGTACGTATATGTATGTAGTTTGTGTGTGTTAGGTGGAGTATTTAAGTCTACTGAAGCTGGTGTAGGTGGTGCGGCGCGGCGCGGTGCGGCGCTGGTGTCGCGAACACGCGCCGCCGCCGCTCGTGCGCCGATCGCGCCCGATACGCCCGTATCAGATCAGATCGCTGCGATAAGCCAGCGCCGCCCGACATTCCCACGCCGGCCAAATTGCTCACTCCGAGCTGCCCGAGCACAATAATGCAGCACGGATCGAACTGGCAAATCGATGTCAAGATCTCCTCGCTCACCGCCACCATCCATTGTTTTATATAACCAACGATTAAAAACTATTTTTGTTCGTCTTATAATAGGTGGACCGGAAAGTAATATCGTTTCTGCGCATGCCAATACTTGATTGTCATTTGTCAGCTCATTGTTTTGTTCAGAGGCGTACCAAAGACATTGTGAGGTTATAGTGATTTCTTTACTTATAGACAATTGAATTACAATTTTTTTTTGTAATTTTGGGTAAAATGGCCAGCCAAATACCAGAAGAGGTACACATCCGGCATTGCATGCTCTTTGAGTTTCGCAAGGGAAATAACGCAACAGTTGCTACCAAAAACATTTGCGATGTTTATCCAAATGCACTGGACATTCGTAAATGCCAAAGGTGGTTTTCCAAGTTCAAATCGGGTAATTTTGATCTTTCCGACTCGTATCGATCAGGAAGACCATCAGCGTTAGACAACGACGTGTTAAGGGCGGAAGTGGAAGCAAATCCGTGTCAGACGATCGAGGAATTGTCAAACAGTCTCAACAAACCTTGGTCGACCATCCAAGAACATTTGAAGCAGATTGGAAAAGTAAGCAGAGCAGGTGTTTGGGTCCCGCATAATCTGTCCGAACAGAATAAGGCTAACCGATCAATCACATGCAACTTATTGCTTCAACGACACAACACAGAAGCGTTTTTTGATCGCTTGATCACAGGAGATGAGAAATGGGTCCTGTATGATAACCCAAAACGCAAAAGGCAGTGGCTCTCTCCAAATGAAATCCCTCGGAGTACTGCTAAGCCAGGTTTACACCCCAAAAAAGCGCTTTTGTGTGTTTGGTGGAGTATTCGCGGCATTGTTCATTTTGAATTACTGAAACCTGGAGAAACTGTTACTGCAGACCTCTACAGCGAACAATTGCAGCGAGTCAATCAATCTTTAATTGAAAAGTGGCCAGCGATTGTCAACCGAAAAGGCGTCATTCTCCAACATGACAATGCAAGACCGCACTGCGCAAGGCGAACTCTAGAAAAAATTAATGAATTGGGGTGGGAGGTGCTGCCTCATCCACCATATTCGCCCGATGTTGCACCATCGGATTTCCACTTATTCCGAGCGCTGCAACACTTTTTAAGTGGCAAAACATTTGCAAATTTGGATGATATCCAAAATGCCATCTCTAGATATTTTGCCGAAAAACCAATTAATTTTTATCGATCAGGGATTGAAAATTTACTCACTAGATGGCAAAAGGTTATTGACAATGATGGGGAATACATCATTGATTAAAAATAAAGACTCGTTAAAAATGTATGTGTTTGTATTTAGCGTAAGAAAACGACATTACTTTCCGGTCCCCCTAATATATTATAAGAAAAATTATTAAGCGCGTAAATGTTGTAAAGGTTTCATAACAAACACCAGAACCATGTTTTTATCATCCAGTTTTACTTCGGGTTCAGGTGGTGTTGAACAACAAGGCTGTGGATGATGAGGTATGCTTTCCCAGAATACTGAGGCTTTTTTATGTTGTATAAACTAGGGCTACTCCACTTAATGATAAGTGAAGGTGTAATTTAGGTGGTAAAGTGCACTTTTACTCCTCATCGAAGCCGCTACTGCTACTGGTAACGAAAGGTCGTGTCCGATCATGTTGACAAGGGTTTTTCGTTCAGACTCTCACGCAGGGCATTCAACGAGCGTATGTTGGTCGGAAATCCTGGTTCCCATCACAGTGGTGGCATTGCGTGCGATCCTTTTTAGATATTCACCGAAATACTCTAACCCTGAGTTTCCCCTAGAAACAAGGTATCTTTCGAAGATTTCCTCCTCCCCCTAAACCAAAAAAAAAGTGCACTAGTTTATAAAAATCCCCGTTAACTCCTCTCTTTAAATCTCCACGTCATACCTTAACGGAAACATTAAAGCCGGCTGATTGTTATAGTCGTTCGCTATTCGCATTTTTTTATATCAACAAGGTCAGCGCTTGACCACAATCCCACTTGATGTTAAATGTTGATGTGATCTGTGGTGGTAAGGCGCACTAACCTAGCGTTTTCATTTTTGTCTTGACGAACCTGTTATATCAGGGGAGACTGACGCGGGCAAGTTGGTGTACCCCTTTGCTGTTCTCATAGTTAACGAGGAGCTAAACCTATTTGTTCACAAACTGGGGATGTCTATAAAATAAAGATAGTTATTCGCTGTGCGTCTGGTCGTGAAAAGGAGGAATTAAATGGCGTAATTCCACCCCACTCTTGAAAATATCATCAGCATCATCATTATTAGCCGACTGTCATCCACTGCTGCTGATGCTGGGCATAGCCCTTCCTTAAAGATTTCCACATCGGTCGATCCTGCGCTGCCCACATCCAGCTGCTTCCCGCAACCTTCACCAGATCATCTAACCACCTGGTGGGAGGCCTGCTAACACAAAATATAACCTGTCGCATTATGAATAATTATTTTACTTCCATCAGTAAGGTCTGCATGAAACAGACACCGGGACGGACTACCCCAGCATAGCGTTACCATTGAAGGGGGTCTTGTAATTAGGAATCTCCATATAACTCTGACTTCCACTAGTAAATAGTATAAGTTTTCGAAGTTTTCCCTTTTTATATTAAAACAAAAAAATAATCTACAGTCAGGGTTCTACTTTGTTTGGCATTTCAATGAGAAACGCTGAAAGTTATATCAAAAGAATATTATAATTAGACGATCACCTCCGCAGGGTCAATTATAACGACGCTCTGAAGAGAGGGAAGAATATATTATTATAATATATTAACTGCAAACGTATCAATAAAACACAACTGTACTTCCAAAGCTCCGTTATAAGGTTAGATGTTAATTATTAACATTATTAGATTCGTATTAAACAACCGTTTGATTATGATCAAACGTATTTCTTTTTCAACCATCGCCCATCTTTTCAATCAAATCACTAATTCTATTATTACTGTTAATGTTTTCTATTAAAAATCATGATTGGAGCTGTAATTGTTAATTGCCGCTAAGTTTATTATGAAATTGACCGTTCGTTATTGGTTTATGAGTTATTAAAAGCTTATCTAACATTTCTTAGCGGCTCTTCTTATAATTCAGAAATTTTAATAGATCGGTACGAATAAAGGTTCTTTTTAAGTTTTTAAACATGTCACGCGCTTACTGTGGGCCAAGTGAAAAGGCTTCAAGTCGCAGAGAGAGCAATAGAAAGGGCCATGCTCGGGGTTTCCCTGTGTAATAGAATCAGAAAAGAGGAGATCTGCAGGAGAACTAAGGTCACCGACATAGTCCGAAAGACTGCTAGCCTCAAGTGGCAATGGGCAGGACACATCGCTCGAAGGACTGACAGCCGATGGGGCACTAAAGTCCTCGACCGCGTACCGGAAGACGTAGTGTTGGCAGGCCCCCCACCAGGTGCTCCGACGATCTGGTGAAGGTTGCGGGAAGCAGCTGGATACGAATAGCGCAGGATGGATCGATGTGGTGATTTTTGAGAGGGGCATAAGTCCAGCAATGGACGTCTGTCGGCTGATAATGATGACGAAACATCTTTAAGAGAACTATCATACTTTCGATTTTTTATTACTGTTAGCACAACTTTTGTAACGTTGCATTATAAATAATAATAACTTTAATATCGTTTGTTAACATAATAGTTACTGCACTGAAATAATTTTGCTTAAAGCTAACTTTTAACGGATCTTTTAACAAAGTTTTAGTAAATCTGTGTAATGAAATTAAAAAAAAACCACAAAGAATTAGTTAAAAATCCCAAAATTTTTTTTTGCTCATAAAAATTAACATCGCAGTAGGCCTCATAAAGAATTCAAGAAAAAAATTATATTTATAGCTTTTGTTTTTTAAAATAATTGTTTAGATTACAACAAGGTTACACCGCTGTATTAACCGCTATATTTTCTATAATTCGTATACAGGCGGTATTCGAATCTAGATGCACTATGCAATTGGTATACGGAGCACGATAGAAATTTCTAGATCACGGAAGGGACACGAACACACTTGTCAATAGCCGATATGGATCAGCGCCAAGTAATAAATTCATTAAAACATCGAAGACAAGTTAGATGGTGTATTGGTGGAGGGTGGCGGGTGGCGGGCGGCGGGCTGCGATCGACATTCCTTGCGCCCGCGCACATACCTGTCACACGCGCGGCACGTGCGCGATTGATTTGTCGACCGTCAGTCTGTCTGCTGCGATGTATGGTCCAAGGTTCCGTCCCATGGAATTTAGTTGAATAGTTTTACTAATTTTATCTCATCAATTTATATATATCACTCCGATACTTTTAATGGTGAATTTACTTTATTTCATCCCTATTGCCAAAGACTGTCCGTCCAGGTAGATAACACTGCAGTTCGTGTTTCTACCGACAAACAGTAGTGGGCAAACATCACTGTGTTTCGATTTGAAAGGCGTTGTAATTAAAGAAATTACAAAAATTTTTATATTGTGTCGCAGTGCCTATGATTAGTAAACAACTAGAGTAACAGTCAATAGGTTATTATTGTTCCATTAATAACAATCAAATAGCTAGCTTACTACTAGAATACTTCAAGACAAAGTAAGCTCATTCTATATAGATTGAACTGTGAACAATGATTGAAAAGTTGCAGGTACTCCGAGGGAAGCGCCGAACACAGACTAGCTTCCATGATATTGAAACACAGCAATGGTAATATTCCGGCAGGTATCCATAAAATGTAAAGTGATCAATTAACTGTACTTCTGTCTAAACTGGTGGTGATATTTACCACAGAATCGAACGATGAGCGCTTTTGTTACAAAGCAAGCAGACTAACTTTACCCGCTTCTGACTTGGACAGCGCCGTGGTACGAAATGTGAATCTAAAGATTCACCACGAACGCGTGACATCATAGCGCCCATACCTACGGTCTCCAGTTAGCATTTGGGATTCACTTCTCAGTTTCTAGACTCCATTATTGTGGGCGCAGTTCACGTGGTTTCCATTGTACATGTACACTGTATAACTAGTACGCCATCGCTCTTACGCTACTACACGCACACGCACACGCGTATAGCGTTTCGCATTGTCTTATGAAACTTTGAAACAATTTGAATATGTAACAACTCGAGAATACATAACGAATATATTTGCAAAACATTTGCGCTTGCACAATTGAAAATGCCAAAATCGCGATGGTGGAGCGCACGTGGCGTGATGGTATTTTCGTGAATGGACGGACGGAATAAATGACAACTGAACTTACAAGCAAAAGATTTCAACGATCGAAAGACATCTCGTATTGAAACATTCGGAGGTCTGCAAGACCGAATCTACATGAACTAAGTTCTTGAATGTAATCGCTAGATTTAAGTTTAGATCATATTACTTCAAAGACTGACAAGTGATACGACAATAAAGTGTTCTAGTAGCTACAATGTTCACAAATACAGTGCCAAAGGCTGTCTGCAAAGAGAATCGACAATTTGACAAATATTGTGTATAACCGCTGATTGTGACTGATGCGAGACCGACAGGCAAGTAAATCTTGGGGAGATGATAGACATAATCCATTTACCTAGTAAAAAGTGGGTCACTGGTTCGAGTCCATATAAATATTTCATGTGGTACTTAATGTTTTACCCACTTTTAGCTGACTGGTGTTGTGAATCTATTAACTTTACTACAATTACTGTGCTCCGGTAGTCATTCATACGGTTTCGTTATTTTTTATATTCATTATCACTTACTATATGTAATAGTATAATGCTGTGTGTCTTATAGCTGTCTATCTTATAGCCATTATTGTTTTTTGCCACTTAATTGTTTATTGATGATTATTTTATTGAAAACATTTGTATTAAACATTCTAACTGTGAATAATAACGTTTACTACTAATATGTTAAACATTTTAAGTACTCTGACTAATCGCGAAATTTCGCGAAACCTTGAAATTCAGTGCTTAAATTGAATTCAATGTTTATTACGTCTGAGCCCGCAATCCCACGCGTGCGTTAGCGCACGGTAGATCCGTTCTGAGCCGCTCGTTACAATGCGAGTGGGCCGGCTCCTTTAATAAAAGGACTCTGTGCTAACCAGCAAGGCTCTACATCAAATGTTATTGCACCTGTGAATGTTTCGAATATCTTTCATTTTAGTAATGTCTAAATTATTAACTAAATAATGTATTAATACTGTAGTTATGTTTAACAAAATACTCGAGATAAATATGTCGTTTAATATGTTTATGAGCTTACATTTACTTATATAAACATAACATAAACTGTTCTTCGAATGTGATGTTGGTTCACGAACCAACTTGTTTTTTTTTTAACTGAACCCTGAATCTTAATAGAAATCCAATGCAATCATTCTTATGTATAAGCAGAGAACACTTTTTCTTTACAGAAGTAAACTTTGCTGCTTAACAATAAGAAGAAAGAGGATTTCAATTAACATTTTTTTATAAAATCATCACCATATACAGAAGAGATAGCTTATAATAATAATAATAAATATCGTAAGCTTATTTTTATTTATTTTTTATTCAATAAATTTTGTACACACAGCTGTTAGAAGAAACGACAATAAGAATACAGAGTACAAAGGTACTACTTTTTTCATATTGAAATTTCTTCCAGTAGGCCCGCAGAAGGAAAGAAGAATTAGGAACACAAACATAGTGTACACAGTACACATTATATTATATATGACAATACATACAAAACAATACATATACATACATACATATACACACACACACATATATATATATATATATATATATATATATATATATATATATATATATATATATATATACAATAGTGTTCTTTGACAAATTTCTTGAACGCTGCTATGGTTTTACACGCTCGTATGCTTGAAGGAGGCTTATATATAATTAATATTATTTTCAATCTTCTACTTCTTACTAAACCTTGTCTTATCTTTACTTGAGGTTGGCACTCCTGGTCATTCTTCTAAATCTGTCTCTATTTTGTATCATAGCTTCTATCAATTTGGTATTCTTTAGATCTTTATTGATTATCGCAACTAAGTAGTCGGAGGTATCCCAGGACCTCTATTTTTAGTTTCGAGATCTAGCGCTACGTTAACCACATGCGTTGTAGGTCTTCGCATAATATTATTTTTAATTTCAAAACATATCTAATTTTCTTTTTAAATTTCTGGTTTCAATCCAACGTATATTTTGAAATTTCAAAGAGACACAGTTACCACCGCATCTGCAATAGTGCGGCCTGTAACCTTAAAATGAAAGGAATTTTATATAATAGCTGTTTTGTATGTGTTCAAAATACAGTATTGAAAGGAAAAGGAGAAAGAGATCTTTTGTAAATAAGTATAAACTACTATCGCATGCGGAGTTAATAACAATATAAGCAATATAATATTTTTTTATAAATATAAAGGGAATCGTAAATACCGAATGGAATTGATTCCACGCTTCGAGGTAATACGTAAAACAATCAAATTCAAATTTCAAAGAGCACATAACTGTCGAACAGCGACAGTAAACTTATTAGCCACGATAACCGACGCCATATTAAATCACCTATAAAAACGTAATACAGTCAACCCCCGAACGCAGTACGTTGACCGTCATGCGAGAGTGAACCTAGCGGTTGTTCAATAGAGGCGTATGTCGTTTGCGTTTGTCGGGGCGTAGGTTTACTTTGTGGAGGGGTGTACGGTGTAGTTAATCCGATTTAAATTCATATCGGTTGTGGTGTAGCTCGTGCGCGGTAGGTAGCTGCCGGTTGGGAGTCCGCGCACGCGCCGCTCGGACATTGATCGGCTGACCGCACGATCCCCGCGGCGGAGACGAGCTCGCACTTCGCCAAAACACAAACATATACCTTACAATTATATTGATAAGCATCTCCTTAAATAAACAGCCATCTCATTGTTCCCACTACTGGGACTCGGGGCCTACTCAAATAAGGAAAGAGACAAGGCCATTTATCCAACATAGTAAATGAATGTTTGTAGATCTCACATATCCACTTAAGACATCTTATAATATAGGTAACCCTTCACCGGAAGCTTAAGCCCTTGGGAGATCTAACTAGATCCACTTTGAGTTATATAGCGTAAGCAATCGCCTATAGACAGCTATCGCAACTTTTTTACCTTTTAAAAAAGTAGGATCCCTAAATTTTCAACAGAATTTAACTTTTATATTTACCTAATAGTTACTGCAACTTAACTTATTACTATAGTACTTCACTTAATTTTCTGTACGTCATGTTATCATTTTGTAAGTTAAATGATCTAGATATCTCTAAAAATAAACGGTATTATTTATAGTTAAATATACATTGACTATAACTAAGTTACTAGTGTAATTATACCTCACATGTGCTGCTTTGTAACTTACCTAGTATTAAATTTAAATCATATTTCTTTCGTAAATTCTTTGGATTAAAAACCTCCACATAATTCTTGAGTTAGACATTATACTATGAATTTATTATATATATTTGTGTTATCACTAAGATTTTTATGATAACAAGTTAGCGATCACATATTATCCATATATTTCATATTTTGTTAGAAAGGCTGTTAGACTTGATTTAGTTTCTGTTATTCCTTTAATGGTTCAGCTGTTTCTTTATTTGGTAAAGCGATTTATGAAGATCGATAACAGATCCTTAACCATCGAACCAGTACGAGTTACCTTGCCATTTTAAAGTTATAAAAACTGAAGTTGAACCGTTGTAAGTCACAGCCAAGTTGAGAATGAAACAGCGGTGTCCCTCCTACCAGCGTGGTGGCACTATAAACGGCGCATACCGAATACGTCAGCCTTACTTTATTCGGGATCACGTATTCGAGCGGCGGTTACCCATCCAACGTTTTGTCGCTTATATTATTTCTCAGCGATATCTGCATATAACAGCCATAATGAGACTATTACCATGAATAGTCCACTACGCAGGTGAACAGGTTACAAAAGTTCAAATATCAAACATTATGAATGCATCGCCCCCAGTTTCCGATAGGTCACCAAAAATATCACATTATTTTTTCTTCTTGGTCTTGTGCCCCTCCACCTAACGAAGAACACCAGTTCTTCGATTCCATTCCTGGATCAGCTGCGATGGCTTGTTTGTGCAACCGATCTTTTTCTTTCCAGCTATTTTCCCCATTAATCGTATCTGTGGCCTTTTTTTAGTACTTTTTAATTAAGTTAAGTCTTTGATATGATAACTTAGTGAAAAATTTCAAAATTTAGTTTTCACTATATAATGAACTAATTTTAAACTTTTAACAGAATGGCTTTTCAAAATCAATCAGTGATCTGACGCTGGACATCCACTGCTGGGCATAGGCATTCAGCGGACATCCGCAGCATTATCTGACAGTCAGCAGGGTCTCCGTTACCGCTGGGCACTAGGAGCCTGTTAGCAGGGGTTCATATAGCTAAATATGAGCAGTTTCCCACTATACTGGCCCAATGCGAGTTGGTGGGAGCTTGAGCCTTGTTTTTTGATTAGCAGGATGCACCATATACAAGTGAGATTGGCTAGGGTCCCGTAAGTTATTATGCGGGACCTCTTACACCTCAGTTTTTTACACAGAAACTTAAATCTAAATTGGTCCATGGAATTCAAGATTACAAACAATATATATTATGATATCTCTTTCCAAAGTTTTATCATACTATATGCTACAACCTACTATAACTGGGATTACTTATATCGTAGAGTATTTACTTTCTAACGGAAGACTTTACAGGTAGTAAGTGTTCGTGGCCGGAGACAGCGCCTATTGCTGATGATAGCCAGTAATGTGCAAACATTACTGTTCCAATTTGAAGGGTGCGACGAGAACAAAGTGGTGAAGTGTATATGATATTAATACGACATTGTTATATGTAACACTTATTATCAAGTGAATGTAAGTAAGAGCTAATTAAAATTATATACTGTTCATATAAAGTTACAAGGCGGAAGGCGTGAATATGATTTGTCTGCGCGTAGTGTAACAAACGGTTGTAACTTTGCCAAAGGGTAACACAATGTGTGCCCGACGGACATGAAGTAAAAAATTTATTTGGATCTGCTGATTTATATTATTTTGTTTTATATATGAGAGACAAGGGAAACAGTAACATGATGGTATCTGATACAATTGTTTATAATAACGCATGGTTAGGATGGTATATGCGGAACTGTATTGTTCTCTTCGCCTTCGACCGAGATATTAAGCCGCTTTACCTCAGTAATTTCACCAGCTACAGCACCCTTCGAACCGAACAAGTAATGTTTGTATACTACTGTTCGTCGGTTGCAATAGAAGCTGTAGTATAATAGTACCTAGACGGTCTTCGGCAACAGAGACCTATCATCAGTAAAACTTTCGGCTCATAAAGATGATGATGATATATCACACTAATACCACGCGTCTGATAACGTGCGTAAGATTAACGTACTTTTTTTTTAATTACGTTATACCTAGATAATTAACTAAAATTTAAATCAATAGATCAAATCGCTCGAATATCATCTACTGTACTTTTCGCTATCATTATATTAATAACATAAGTTAAATATATTTTTTTTCGTACTTGTTAAGTTAACGGACAACGTAGCTTTAATTTTAACTCGTACATTTGCTTTGAGCCCGTTTACTAGCAAATCAGATACCTCCTCTACACCTTCCGCTATTCCTTGTACAAACACGACCCACATTTCCTGAACTGGTCCAGCGCCGGAATGGTAATTAGAGTCAGACATGATCCAACAAGGCGCACGGTAGCTGCCCGCCCTGCCCACTCCTTGAATATCATTAGGACAAAGTAAAAAAAAAAAACACTAGTATTCTTTTTACTATAGCAGACTCATCTGAGTTTCTATTATTAAATACGTTAGTAACAATTTTTTTAAATTATATAAGTATGTACATGAATCAACGTACAGTACTTATTACTTTAAGCTTATCAAATTAAGGATTATAAGAGGAGTATCACTATCAAAGTAAATGATATGAAAGCAGTTAAAAATACTGTCATCATCATTATTATCAGCCGATAGACGTCCACTGCTGGACATAGGCCTCCCCTAAACATTTTCACATCGATCGATCCTGGACCAGGGGCCTGTCAACACTACGTCTTCCGGTACGCGGTCGCCGTTCGAGGATCTTAGTGCCCCATTTGCTTATTAGTCCTTCGAGCAATGTGTCCTGCCCATTGCCACTTGAACATTTAGTTTTTTGGAAGAATTGAAAGATTTGCTAAATTGATTTGTTTAATTGTTAAGAGTAATTAGTATAAACACTAAAATCAAACTAGTATGAGCTGTGGTATTCCCTGTCTTCCTGTATGGTGTGGAAACGTGGACAATGCTTGCGAGGGAGACAAATGATTGATGCATATAAGATGTGGTGCTGGAGTTGTATGCTAAGGATATCTGGGACAGAGAAACAATCATGCATCGATCCTGACTTGACTCCAAATACAAACTATTTGGTCCACTGTATGCCAGCAACGCATCCTTATGTATTTCAGCCACGCAATGGGTAGAGGCGATGATCGGGAAGAAATGATTGTCGTTGAAGACACCAAAGGCAGAAGATCATCCGGTTGTTCACCAACCAGATGGACCGATCAGGTTAAAGTCTCGAACCCGTCGTTCTCTAAATTCTGTGCAATCGTAAGAGATGCGCTGAACAGAAACCGGTGGAAGCAGATCGTCTGCTTCAGACAGTAACCCTAGCTCGGACCACGATCCTCAGACATGAGAGAACGATCCTAAAGAGAGAGAGAAATTAGTGCTTTAGTAACAGTATTATTATTATTTCTTAAACAGCCAGTTTACGTCCGTGCTGATGGGGTACAGACCTTCGATATGAGGACACTGGGCCATAGTCACCATGGGGGCCCAATGAGGATTGGTGACTTCACACACACCTTAGAATGAATTCTAATTCATGCGCGGGTTTCCTCGTAACTTCAATATTAAAGTCATCGGTACATGCCGAGATTCGAACCCGCGACCCGCTCTAACCGCTATTCGGGCGAGCTACTTATTAGTATTACTATTATTTAAATATATTATTTAGTATGTTTAACCGCTACATTATTGCAAGTTATTGGTAGTGTATAACGTGAAATTATAAAAAAAATGTTAAATTATCAGAGGAGAGGGAAACGCCCGCGAATGCCGCATTAGACAGAACAAAGGATCGGCTTTATGATAATTTGACATTAAAATATCATTATACGAGACCGCTCATCCCTGCCGTTGACACCGCCATATCTGTATTCAATGTACTGTACAGATGTTGTGTATTCATCGTAACCGCACTCGCCGCTGACGATACTTTTTTCGCCTCGTACAAATCTTTTAAGTTTCGCTGACGCGCGGCGCGCATACTGATCGCGCGCCCGCCGCGCCACACCGCAGCGCCGTCCCCAAACAAATTTTCCACTGATAAACATACCAGCAACACCACTAGTTAGTACCGCACACACTACAACACATTTCACGGGTAATTTCACCAGTTGCATATCCTCCTCTTCTTAGTATACCGCCTACTAGGTGGCCTCTGTCTACCTAGTGACATGAAAAGAATCGCTGGGAACCACTGAATTCAAACAGCGCAAGACCGTGGTTTTTGGAACATCATAAAAGACCTATGTCCACTGCTGGACATCCATCAGTTGCAATAATGATAACGACGATATCCCTCAAACTAGAAGACAGTAATATATTCAAACTACTATTTGACGATATAAGTAAGCGCTGTGGTGTTATGACGTTAAAGCAACAATCTTTGACCAATCAAGTTTTAGGTTGGAGGTCGTAAAAGTTCCTACACAGCTCGTAGTGCACCCTGCTAATCAACAAAAGAAGCTATAGCTTCTATCAACCCGAATTGGGCCAGTGTGGTGGGGAATGACCCAAAACCCAAGAACCATATAAATACCCAATCGTTATAAGAATCTTTTTTAATGGACGCCTATATCCAGCATTCGACGTCTCGGTTGATGACGATGATGATAAATCATAGGTATATCATTATCATCAGACGATAGACCACTGCTGAACATATGTTCACAATTCTTGACAATTCTATGATCTATTGCTTTATTTTCTATCTTCTACGTTCTATCCCAAGCCCAACAGTATTTCGACTCCTTGGGGTTAAATCGTCGTGTCACTTTGTCGGTTGCCTCATAGCGCTACCACAAATTCGAAGATCAAAATTGAATAACCAATTCACAGATATGTATATGATATTGATGCTGCAGATGAGAAATTACACAATAACATCAGATTAGTGCAGCAATTGATAGCAGAAAAGCTGGACAGTAGACTTCAATACAATAGAATGTCAGTGCTCAGAAGCAGAATAACCTATAGCATCATTGACAGATGATCACTAATCTTCTTGATATTTGTTTGCATGAAAGCTGATCTCAATAACCAGTTAAACAATCTTAACCTTCGGGGATCTTAACCTTTGAGGGAGATCTTTGTCCAGCAGTGGACGTCTATCGGCTGCTGATAATGCCTTCGCGGGACATGGTTAGACATATTTCATATATATATAAATATTATTTTTATTTCTATATTCACTTTAGGTGAACAATTAGAACTGAAATTTTATTCAGCATCTTCCATCATTTAGATAAAGACTTAAACACTATTGATAACGCCGATAACTACATAGATCGTTAGCCTCTTCTTTATTGATTTTGAGGAGAAATCTTGTAAAGATACCCTGCTTCTGAGGAGAAGACAGGGTCAGGTTGTTACTCACTAAAACACTCTTCCATAGTCTTCATCAGTACACTCGGAGTGGCTCCGGGATCTCCTACAGAACGCACCGGTGTCTCTTTGCACTTTGTGTTAGCACATCTCTGAGGACGGGCCAAAACCTCCTAAGCACCATTGCTGAGACCTACGCTGGTTCGCTTGTTGAGCGATAAGGGTCCCCACCCTCAAAGCTTGCGAAGCTCCTCGACCCTTTCAGTCGCCTACTACGACGGGCAGGGCTTACCTTAGTCCTCTTCTTACTAGCCCGAGACTACAGGGCTGAGATCTTTAGTACCTAATAACTTAAAAGCTATGCATCTCCTTTAGTTGTAATGACGGCTGTTTTAAATTTTAAATCTCTTGAGATGCGTTTAAGATGACGAAAGCTTTTGTTCTAGAGATTGTTAACTTGTTTTTCTTTTATTCTTCCAATCCTGATATCGTTGGTGTTAACAAAGCAAGCAGTAATCCCCGTACGAGCGCATCTGCATATATTTATTTCCATACTATCTTTTGTATGATAAAATTCCACTTGTCGAACCCGCAGCGACGCCGCCGCGACGCATAATGCCAACGTTATCGGGTTTTATGTGCTTTTTGTCGATGTCATACATTTTTATTCGAGTACCTTTGAAGATGGAAATATAAATAGTTCGTTTTATTAGGAATTGTGATGATGAAATATATACTCTTATATAATACGTTGGAAAATATCTCCCTTCCGCCTTTTTGTCTTTTGAATTTCGCGGCTATGTACAAAGCGCTACAGAGCTCGTATCTGGCAATACTATACATAATTTGAAAGGTCTTGACATAACCTACAAAACGACGCTATGCATAATTAGTTTGGATATTGCGTTCAACAGTTATAGACGTGTAAACATGCGAGTTCACTAACGCCGAATTTGCGCTATTTTAAAGTTTTCCTTCGTTAAAGGCAAATCCGCTAGAGAAACGTTCCGTGAGATTAATGGTGTTTTGGGGGATGGTACTCTATCACTTCGAACCGCGGAGGAATGGTTTCGACGATTCAGAACCGGTGAAAACGACACCATGGATAAGCCAGCCGGCGGAAGACCTGTGACGACAAATACCGATCAAATCATGGACTACATCGAGTTAGACCGGCATGTGGCATCTCATGACATCGCCCAGGAGATGGGAGTTAGTCACCAAACCATTTTAAACCATCTGCAGAAGGCTGGATACAAAAAAAAGCTTGATGTTTGGGTGCCGCATGATTTGACGCAAAAAAACCTTCTGGACCGAATCAACGCCTGCGATATGCTGCTGAAACGGAACGAACTCGACCCATTCTTGAAGCGGATGGTGACTGGCGACGAAAAATGGATCACATACGACAATATCAAGCGAAAACGGTCGTGGTCGAAGGCCGGTGAATCGTCCCAAACAGTGGCCAAGCCGGGATTGACGGCCAGGAAGGTTTTGCTGTGTGTTTGGTGGGATTGGAAGGGAATCATCCACTATGAGCTGCTCCCATATGGCCAGACGCTTAATTCTACCATCTACTGCGAACAACTGGACCGCTTGAAGCAGGCGATCGACCAGAAGCGTCCAGAATCGGCCAACAGGAAGGGTGTAGTGTTCCACCAGGACAACGCCAGACCACACACTTCGTTGATGACTCGTCAGAAGCTACGGGAGCTTGGATGGGAAGTTTTATCGCATCCACCATATAGCCCGGACATAGCGCCAAGTGATTACCACCTGTTCCTGTCCATGGTGAACGCCCTTGGTGGTGTAAAGTTGAACTCAAAAGAGGCTTGTAAAAAGTGGCTGTCCGAGTTCTTCGCAAATAAGGAGGGGGGCTTCTACGAGGGAGGTATTATGAAGTTGCTGTCTAGATGGAAACAGATTATCGAACAAAACGGCGCATATTTGAACTAAATCCGATCACTGTAACACTTTTTATAAAGCATTGAATAAAGAGCAAAAAAGCGGAAGGGAGATATTTTCCAACAGGTAATCAACAAACGAAGCTCTGGCCGCATTGGGCCAACGCGGTGAAAATTGGCCCAAATCCTTCTACATGAAACTGTACAAACGATGTCATCTGATGTCTGGTGATGTGGGCAGCACAGGACAGTCCACTAGCAGTGGACGTCTATCGGCTGATAGTGTTGGTGATAACTAAAAAGCATCGAGATGTTGATAAAAGGTAGCCTAAAAGGTTAAGATACTTAACTGAGATCTTCGGTTGATATTCAATTGATACTTTGTAGTCCAAAATAAAAAGTTTTTAGAAAAACATCCAAAAAAAATTTTCTTTAGGAACAGCGGGAGAAGATAGTCGTCATAGCACATATTACTCGTATGCGTCTCATAACAAAGTTTCTCTAGTTAGGATGATCTACACTGCGGCACTTTGGAGCTCATCCCCTTGAGATGAAGGTAGCTAAATCTCTTCACCCCAATAATTTCAATTACTACAACACTTTTAAACAAAACAACAGGAATTTTCGTATATTTTTTTGATATAATATCTAAACAATCCTCGGTAGAGACATTTTAATTGTATGTGAATGTAACCCTTTCCCCTCCTCCCTTGACAGGTGAGAATTATTTAAGCTCAAGATGTATATCATCCAATTTAAATATACAGCCTCTAAGCAAACATTCGGATGAGTTATGATCGGCCCCGAATGTGGGCCCACAGCGAGGCGCGGCTGCGGGGGCATGTTGATTAATACTTATTCCAATTATCAGACGCTCCGTAACTTAACACAGATGAAACCTACACGCATTAAGTTATTAAGTATTACTTAATATACTTTGGAGAGACGCGAGTATTATCATAACCTTGTAGTAGTTCTCTGTCGCGGGAGACGGATAACCGCAGCTCTTATTGCCACCAACAAACAGCAGTGTGAAAATATTACAATGTTCCGGTTTGAAGAGCGCTATAGCGAATGTAATTACTGAGCTAACGAGACTTTACATCCTATATCTGAAAGCGACAAGTACAATATGTTGCAGCGCATATCATCCTAACTAGCGCCACTATTGCCAGGTGTATCACTTACCATCAAATGAACGTGAAACTCTTCTCGTCGCTTCGATAAATAACAAAAATATCGCATCGTGTATATTTATTAAGACAACTCCTAGTCTCAATATTCTCCTCCTGCCCTTTGCCCAGCTATGTGGGTTCCGCACAGTATGTACTTCTCTTCCATATCCCTCTATCAGACGTCATATCTGAACTCACTCTTCTTACACATGTCATCTTTCACACAATCTATCCACACTTTCTTCGATCTTCAGATTGGATGGTTATAAGAGTGAAGATCTTTATAACCATCCACGATTATTCTAATTACTTTGTTATATATTCTTCACCCCTTGTCCCAATATATTCATTATTATTTTAAAAAACAAACACTTGTATATTCATTAAAGCGCGACCGAATAGTGGGTGGTTACCTCGGTCCGCGTATCTTTGAATCTGTTTAATCCTTTTTTTTCATATGGTGATCTAATCTAAAGATTTCTTAACTGCAGCTTAAGATTTTCTGCTTTATTTTGAAGATAATATCCGGCTTTAAATACTATATATAGCATGTATGGTAACATTGCGAAATGTCGTAAAGCGAACATTCCTTTCGCATTGCGTTGCTCGCTAACCGGTACAATGATATTTGTCAAACCATTACCCTCGTGCTCTGGAATCGATCCCGCACCAGCAGCCGCGCAAACAGACCGATGTAACTCAATATTTGTGAATGAGCTGATCACATCATTGCGGGGTTTGCTTTAGCATCATTGAGGTTGACGGCTCCTCCTTGAAACTGAACTACATCGCTCAATCACTTATAAGGTTATAGACATTGTTTTACCGTTTACCACTGAACAAATAAACTGGATTACATATGACATTATTAAAGTGACGGTGGGTCTGCTGCTGGATACATGAGTAACATTATTTGTTATAGCATTGAAATATAATAGGTTACAGATAGATTATAGTATCGATATTTTACAGGTAGTTTTGTATAGCCCTCCAGGTATTCATCTCTTTCTTGTAGAAATCCCTCGCATTAGGTCAAAGCATTTCGCTTAGACCTTCTAGATGCAAACATTAAGGAGTTGGAACAGTTGGCCGTCGTCAGTGTTTCCATCCAGATCAGTGTGATAACGGAATCTTCTAGAGAAGAGTGAATGGGCAACTTCTAGACTAGTGCGATTTACCGTCGAGAACTACATAGCCATTTACCATGAGATGGGATCGTAGTAAACCTCTAGTCTACATAATTAAAAAAAAATCGTACCACCGCATCTCCTATTGTAGCCGGCAAACAGTACTGTGCAAACATTACTAGGGGTGTAAGGGGTCTATCCACCATCTTACCGAGTCCAGGTCAACCACACCTGCACGCAGTGTACCCTGCTGAATAACAAACGAACTTCTGAACAACCACTAATCCGCGCTGGTCCAGCGTGGTGGGTTACAGCCCTATTCCCCACAATGAACTCCACTATAAGGAGGTCTTCAGTGCAGACATATGTTCAGCGGTAGACGCCTGTTGCAGCTGGAAAAGAAAAATGTAAAATAATTTCAATAGGAGATCTGGTTTACAGTTCTTCTTTACATTTATTCTTACGTTCATTGGTATCGTTGCGATTTATAATTTAGATGATCATCATCATCATCAGGTGCCCTCCTCAAACTGAAGTTTGGCGATCAGATTGAGAAAACCAATTCGACCCTCAGCTATTCTTTTTTACCAGGTGCACGTTTTCCAGGAATTTCGCCATCCAGGATCAACTTTGGGAACTCATAAAGGGATCCTCTTTATTTTAATTCATTCTCTCTTTGTATTGGGCCGGAATATCTCTTTTCTTTTTCATTATTTGCTTTTATCCATATTTCTCTCTTTTTCCTTCCTTACTACATTTCTTTTCTTCTTTAATGCTTTCTTCTCTTACCCTTAGCGGGATCCTCTTCGAAGAAGAAAAATGCAACCTTTCAATGCAACCTTGCAAACAAAATAAATCGACTAAGCGGCAGTCGTGACTACAGCTAATATAGTATATAGTTGAGTTTACACTAAAACAATGCGCATGCGCGGTTCAATAGGAGAATAATAAGCAAACGAGCCCGGTGCATGTGAACTTAACCTTTATGTGAAAACAAAAGAGAATGATTATCAGGTCGTACGTTCACTAATTCATTCATTAACGGCAGCCTTGACACGGGACGAGCGAGATAAGACAATGCGAAATCGAATCTGTACTCCCCCGGAGTCAAACCCACGGGCGCCGCGACGCTGCAACCACCGTGTCTTCGGACATGTCACTATCGATGCGAGAAAATAATATTAGAGCTTCACAGTCTATATAGTCTATTATTGTTATGTTTCAATAATAATCAGTAGATATCTTCTGCTCATTTAGAGCTTCGCCAATCGTTTTCTAGCATGACTGCTCTGATTTGATCTGCATCGATTCCGCGAGATCTACATTAAATCGTTAGTATACTTAGCAGGCAGTTATCCAAGTTTCCTTTGGCAATATGTAATCCCCATTTGAAACGTCTGCCTTTATCAGATGTTTACACAACGTCACATTACACTAGTCGCATTGAGGCCATTGTAAACTGGACCCATAAAACGGTACACAGTAATACTCTTTCGCATAAAAGTAGCCGTTGCGGTGATGTGTAGAAAGTTCTCAAAGGTTTATAACGCAGTGAGATATATAGATTTAAGTTAAGTAAATATATAAACAATTAAGTTAAGTAAGTAACGTCGTGAGTCATCGCCACGCTGGGTCGAATTTCGTAACTTAACCTCGCGCCCACGCGACGCGGGCGAACTCTAGTTATTGTTGCCCGAATGAGACCAGAGTACCGACAGCGCCGACCCAACAAAAGCAAATTAATCAAAGCAAGCGCTGACTCACAGCCACACCACCTCACCGACGGCGTCCCGATATCATGATGGAGTTATTTCGCGGCACGACAGCAAACAAATCTCCGGCAGAGCGAAAATAAACAAAGCTATTTGCTTCTACAAATTTTGCTATGAAACATCTTTAAGGTGTATACTCTAAAACCCTGTAATGAAAAGACGGCTCCAATCGTGAATCCAATAAACTGGAGAGACGTACGTTTAAATTTCTAAGTATAATATCACATTTAGAACACGTTCTTATACTTAAAGTATGCAATTTAATTTGAAATCCTTAAAAACTAAGAAATAATCTCTCTAATGCTTAGATGGTTCGGCAATGTAGAAAGAATGGTTGACAGAAGAATAACAAAAGAGTACAAGGTAAGTATGATTGAAGGACCTGGGCGGACATGTTCCAATGGAATTGAAGATGTCCTAAAGTAAGGCCGGGTTAAGAGTACTCGCAACCGACAAGCATGCATGAAGACCCTCATGAAAGCGGAAGAAGCGGGAGAGGTCTCTCCCTACACCACTGGGAACGAGGCGTGATATATAAGTCAATGTACCATCTGGAAGAGTTCAGAGTAATATATTTGAACTATAACGTTCATCGATTAAAGGAAATATTGTTAATTTCTTTAGTCCTGCAGTTATAATAGCTACAACGCATTTCAAACCTCTTTATCTTATAGCTACTATTAATATATATTATATTATTATATATATACTGATTTATATTATTATATATAAATATAATAATATAAATCAGGTTAGATTAGACTAGATACTTGTACATTTTCAGACGTCGTTGCACCAAGCAGAGTGGCGCAGTGGAAGCGTGCTGGGCCCATAACCCAGAGGTCCGTGGATCGAAACCACGCTCTGCTATAACAAACTTTTTGTAAGTATACTTAAAAAAATTACTATGAGTTTAAATATTTGACGTGTGTTATTTTTTTAACATTTCTATAATATTTCTAGTTTGGGAAATATCCTGCCAAAAAGACCTAATGTTCTTATATAATACAGTACTACCGTAAAATGAAGATCATAAGTCTAATTCCTATCTATCTATACTACTGCATTTTCTTACTGATTTTATTGTTTGTGATGTAGTATGGAAAATAGTTAACATTTACATTTAACTTAAATTTCAAATAATTTTAAATGACTATTAGAACGAAGATGATGAAGAGTAGTCGCTCTGTAAATACAAGTATTGTTGATATCTTAAACATAATCGGATATTTCCAAATTAAGGATTCAAAATAATCAAACTATCGTTAAAGTTCCATTACATGAGACACCAAAATTTATCCAGGGACTTTACTGTTACTAAGCAAGCAATTAACTACTAAGTTCGTATTAAACTATTCATCATAGATTGGTCATGACATGAGTAACCTGAGATGGAAACTTGATCATCAACTAAAAGTGGAATGATGTGAAAATGAATGCAATGAACCAAGTGACTTCCTCGGTAAGCTGGTGCGTACAGTCGGTGTGTTTGCAGAAGTGCTGTTGAGCTGCGGCCAAGACCGCGCCGGCCCCGGCCTCGCTCCATTCACAAAGCAAACAAGGCGCTCGTCCCGGAGCGCCACCACTCCAAGACTTAAGACCAATCGTTCAATGTACACACTACTGTCTGTTCGTACAACACAACAATATCATATATATATGATATTGTTAATTATATGTTACATTAATAAAGTAATATGGACAGAAATCTGTCAAAAAAATCTTAGAAGCATCTAACTTTTAAATTATGATCTTCGTTTTATGGTAGTGCTGGATACAAGCATACCATCATTATCTGATAATCATGCTAAGCAGTGTTTCTTATAAGAGACCTATCTCTAGCACCAGACTACTCCTGTTTGATGATATCAACAGCCAGTGGTTTTGAAGATGGCTTATACCAAACCATAATAAACGTTTCAGCTAGGCCACAGAGACTGTACTATGCAGGTAAACCTTACTGGTTTTCTGATTAGTCGGTGTATTTGTAAAAAATGTATTTTTTTATCTCACAGAATAGATAAATAAAAAAAATCTTCATCATCATTTCAATCTACTATCATCGAATGCTATCAAAATTAAGTCTTAGATGAACATTGATTCAGCTGTTCAAAGCTGCTATGCCACTGCCTGATGTCACAGTTAAACAGATTTTTCTCTCGGCTTCCATTTTTATAAAATTCTACTATCAGTTTAAATCATACATCAGGCATATTTGGATAGCCTCCTTGGAGGACCATGATGATTGTCTTTATTTGCTATTTAAAACACTAACTTTCTTTAAACACTAACTTTAAACACTAACACTTTACCTATAAAATCAAACAAGCAACACTAAACATCAGAAGAATGTGATTCGTTAATCGGAAATTTTTCTAGTGTTGTAAAACCACTTGAACGTTACACTCAAAACGTAGTGATATTGATGAAAATTCAAGTCGAAACTTCAATTTAACTTTTTAGCATTATATTCAAGCGGAGATGGGTAATATACTTAGTCTAGGAAAGCTTGAGAGGATAAGGGCACTTGGCTACTGTCCGCCGTTTCAAAGCCTGGCAAACATTACTATAGAGTAAAAATGTTTTAGAGCATACTTATGATTATAGTTATTGGTTTAAACATTACTGTAGAGTAAAAATGTTTTAGAGCATACTTATGATTATAGTTATTGGTTTAAACATTACTGTAGAGTAAAAATGTTTTAGAGCATACTTATGATTATAGTTATTGGTTTAAACATTACTGTAGAGTAAAAATGTTTTAGAGCATACTTATGATTATAGTTATTGGTTTAAACATTACTGTAGAGTAAAAATGTTTTAGAGCATACTTATGATTATAGTTATTGGTTTTAACATTTTGTATATTTATTATTACTTAGACATGACTTAAATGTATCAAACAATCCGCACACAAGCCTTTTACCAAACTTTAATAAATCATTTTCGTAGCAATGATTATAACTTAAAAGCACCTTAAATATTTGCTGCACAAACAGTGTGTGGCTTAATAATAATATATGCGGTAGTCATCAGGTGACACACTGTTGTTTGCAGCGCCAAAAGAAGGTAAACAAATATTTGAAAATATAACAAACACTTCTGAAAATGGATCTGGCTGTGCCGGCGGTGTGTGCTCGGTAAACTGAGGAGCCAGTGCACTCTGTGACGCGGCGCGCGCGGTGCACGCGGTGCACGCGGCGCGCGCGGTGCACGCGGCAAACAAACCGACAAACGACGCAAACTCAGCTTAGAATAATACAAATTGTAAATTCCATAGCATTCATAACATTCAAGTTGATTAGAGTCCCAGCAGTGGGATATTTAAGACAGCTACTAAATATATGCAATTAGTGTCAGAGTATTTAAAATGTATGCGAACGTTTCAGCTTCTCCCAACGAACGAAGCTCTGGCTCCCGCCAACCAGCATTAGACCAGCATGATGGGAAATTTCCCAAATCCCCCCATATGAATCCCTACATACAACAGCCCCTAGTGTCCAGCAATACTGTATGTGAAGATATTTGGGGAGATCTATATCCACAAGTAGACGTGTAACAACTGATGAAGAACTAAAAAAACAAGATATCTTATGCTCCTCTCTTTACAATTAAGATTCAATTTAAGTTTAATCGTTGTACTTAAAATAAGTGTTGATTGTCTTAAAGTGACTCGCACGACCACCCATACATTGGGTACGTTGCCAAAGGCCTCAGCGAAATTTGGACCACGTCCAAAGATCTTCGCGAAGATGACGATGTGATATTTCAAAGATATAGTGTCAAGGTGAGAAGCTTATAAAGTTACTCTATATTTAATAAGTATAGCGTAAGCAACAACTGTCAACTTTGTTTTTAGATAAAGTTTCTCTCATGTGAAGATAATTCTGGAAATAATCTTGTCTTGGATAGTAGTGGTTTTACAGATGTATCTGCTCGGAGATGTGGTGTCCTTACATATAATTGTACCGTAGAAGCTCAAATTCAGTGAGAATCGAACTCATGTCCACAATATATGAAATATGACATTTATCAATTTGCGCACGTGAGGTCATTTCGCAGGCTTCTCCTGCGTTATTCGTTGAATATACAGCACCCTCGTTTTCGGCGTGGGGGGGGGGGCTGTTGAGGAGACGAGCGGAGTGCACTCCTCCAAAGTCGCGCCCTCCGCCGCATTAGCATACGAGCCATTGTGCTGTCAATCAAACGGAGACGCGCGCGCTGCCGTATCACCGATAATCTACATACAGATAGCCAGGCCGCAGGAACGGAAAAACCTAAGTGTTCACCAGCTTGGCACTGCGTTATACCTGATGCGATCGAATTATACTAAAAACGCTTTGTTTTCACTTTGCAATAGCATTCTTTATAATAACGTCGCGAGTGCACTTGCAGCTGGATGCGAGCAGCGTAGGACTCATCGCTGTGGACATGTTTGATCATTGGACATTTATCGGCTATTGGTAATGAGTGAGATTGAGTGAGTGATGTATAAGATAAATCTACTTGATCCAATAGATTTTAATTTTTTTATCTATTTGATTTTGAAAAATAACCTTACAAAAATGTATATAACATTCAATTCTTGATTTTGGTCTAAACGTAAACTACTTCTAAGATAGCCGAATGATTCTCTAATCGATCGTGGGTATATCAAGAGTTAAATATGTACTTTGATTTAAAAAAAAAATCATTTTTTCTATTAATTACAATTGCACACAAAGCTATTGTGTGTAATCAATAAAACAATCGACCTTTTGCTTTAATGGGAGTTACAATCTAACTCGAATCATTACATCTAACGATCAGAGCACGACACGATTACACAAAATAGTTCTTTTTTTTTGTGTATAAGAGGGTATATTAATATTATAACGGTCTTCTTAATGCTCCCTCTACTAGGACTCTTGGTTTTCGCTCATAACGAAAACAACAACAAACAAGGTCATACCTAAAAGCTAGCTAAGTGCGGAATTGTGTTCACCTGTCTAAGATATTGTTCATGGAACATATCATTTAGTGAGGAACGAACCTATGCCTTCTCGACACTTACAGCACACACGAGCGCCGAACAAACGGAGCTATCACGACTTCAAAAATAATGTAAAAGGTCTAATACTTCTGTCAATTTTATGTTAGTATTCCTTTGTAATAATCTTTTCGAGCTTCTCGCTTTCATATTCAATAAAACTTTGAGTAGTCATCTTAAAATTGTATTTTAAACTAATCAAACTGTTTGAAATCAATAAATTGAACTGTGTATAGATGCAATGTATATCGTAGCGAAGTCGTCGCGCGGCCGTGGGCGCTAAAGCGGCCGCGCCCGCGACCTCGAGGTATCGCACCGACTCATCTCAGATGGGCCGCCTCTCGAAACGCAATCGCGGCGAAACACATTTGCCACATCAATCCAAGCCTACACAGGATTAAACGTTTACCTACACCACGTGTACCGTAACAGGCCGTGACGAAATACCTCCAACGTTTTAGAAAGTACGCATCATTCATTATTCCAGCCCGAGTTGCATCACACACCGACGAGCTCGGGGGTGGACAAGTTCAATTATACACATATCGAATTTACAAACTACAATTAAACTTAAACACAGTTCTATATCTCAAACTTATTTTAGCCCAAGATCTTGAACTAGAGAGACCTAAGCTATAAAGGCTCTGTTCTTATCAGCGGTTATCTTCAGAATCGCTTCCTCCGGTAACTAAAAGCATCAGAACAAGTGATAAAGATTTATCTCATAATCAATTCATTTTGATTGTACACCATTCACTCGCTTCTCTTTAATTTTCGTCAATTAGTAATACTATCAACCCTGCATAATAAAAATTGTCAGTTTTATGATAAATATACTCCGTGGTACCTATATGGTCTTCAACACCAGAGGTCCGCTGCCATTGATGTTATTTTTTGCGTAGTCTCATTTTAATATTTCGATACTAAAACTCGGATGGGTTAACACACTCGGCCGAGCCAAATGAGTCACAATGGGTGCAACGGCTCATTAGCATCGGCGCAAACCTGCGTACGCGCACCATACCCACCGGCCGACCATATACGACCGACAGTTTAATCCGTTCCAATAAACATATGAGTAATGACAACATTAACATAAGCAGGTGAAGGGCATGTCATGTTAGCATTGTTCTGACTACGAACTCTTCACGAACCTTCGATTCGATTCTCTATTTACGGGTATCTAGACTCAGTGCTATAATTTCATCAGCCTAGCAGCTTACTGCTGAACACATATTGCCCTAGGAACCCCACATAGCCTGATATTCTACTTTACATATCCTGGGCTGCAGCCTTCTTTAATCGATATATTCAATCCATAGTCACGACAGATATGACCATCTTATTGTTTTAATTTTGGTGGTAGTGAAAAATTATCTATCGTAAGTCGCCGAAAGTCCATGAACACGGATAATCTGAGACTAATCAATAAGGTAATTCTAAATAGGACCTATATCCAGTACAAGTAACTATTATAAGTTGAACTCACGGATTTGTACCATAAACAGTACAGCCGTATCGTTAAGAGAGCGTAATGAAGAATTGAAGGCTGTATCCTGGATTAACATGATACAATTCTCTCATCAACTTCTTGCCACCGGACGACGGCGTGATCACCATCATATCATAAACATTCCCATTTACAGAACAAAGTCCTTCGTTCAGGATAACAATATATGAAGAGCAATTTGAGAGTATCAGTGTTCTCGTTCCAATATTACTTAAATTTTATAGTAAATAGTGAAAATCCTGTGGCGCCAAGATGGAGCAAAGGACGTCCACGGTGGTTCTCCATTGCGAGAGGCCTTGGGCTTCAGCCTTAATGACTTCCCACGTCTTCCTGATCTTCTTCACCTCTACTACTGTGCAGACCTCTGTCTGGAGCGACCGCGCTTGCGTTTTCCTTGCAGATTCCAATCAATCACCCTCTTGGGAATATAGGTGGGATATATAAGTATATCACTTAAAACCAGGTGGTGTAATTAAAGTATGTTTTAACCTGGAATCGGTGCAAGTGTGGAGGTGCGGTGAAACGCACACATGCGCCCGCGCAGGTGTCGGCGCGGCTATCGCCGGGGTCATTTTTAACGGCTATCCGTGACCTCTGACACGGCGTCGCGTCGCTCCGACACTGTTAGACCTTAATGCATTATGATTTCGCTACGTGATAACGCTTTGTTACAGATGGTTCCGGGTTCAATTATTTATCTATCTTATTTTTACGAACAATTGAAGCAACGAGAAAATTCTTTAACCGACTAACCGATACGGAAATCTTTGAGCAGGCCAGGTCCAGCAGTGGGAATTTATGACGAATGATAGGTTAACTCATAATAAGATCATGATCATCATTATCAGTCGATAGACGTCCACTGTTGGACATAGGCCTCCTCCAAAGATCTACACATCGATCGATCCTGCGCTGTCTGCATCCAGCTGTTTCCCGCAACCTTCACCAGATCGTTGGACCACCTGGTGGGGGCCTGCCAACACTACGTCTTCCGGTACGCGGTCGCCATTCTCGTCAGTCTTTCGAGCGATGTGTCCTGCCCATTGCCACTTGAGGCTAGCAATCTTCTGGACTATGTCGGTAAGTTTAGTTCTCCTGCGGATCACACTATAATGACAGACATCATATGCCTAACTATCGCATCGAATTCCTGACCAGCGCTTTTACATCAGAATACATTTCATTTCTCCATATATATATATTTATATATATATATATTATCTGATGATTTTAAGCACTCGGTAGTCATTTTGACTTTTACATCTCATCTGATTCTCGGCTCATGGACCTGGGTCTACAGCTTGTTGTATTTATATCTGTTTGTGGGTCCTAAAATTGGTTAGCTTTTAAAAATGGTATCATAGATTAACTATAAACAGAAAAAATTTAACAATATAATAAATATATGTTACAACAGTATGTAACCAATAATAGTAAATCAGGACAATGTTAAGGTTTTAAGATCCAAAGGACTACTTGACCGCGTTCCACAATACTATCAAGCCTGCAGATGTGGTAGTAAGTCTAGAGGCCTCTGTTGCCGGAGATTGTCTGAGTAGGTACCACAGCAGCGCCTACTGCAGCCGACAAACAGTACTATACTAACATTACTGTGTTCCGGTTTGAAGAGCGCTGTAGCTAGTGAAATTAGTGAGGTATGGAAACACATCTCATGGCTCAGGCTACCGTCCGTGAGAACATCCGGACCGTAGTCGCTTAATTGAATAAAAAAAAATTATCAAGATTATAAGGGTGATAGCTAGGTGGAAAGGTTTTAACGAACCTATCACCGTTTTAAAGGCAAAAGTTAGGGAACGTTAGGTAAATGTTGAAAGCACTCAAAGGTAACGTAAGAATCGATTAGAGGGAACATGGATGCGATGAACTAAACTCCGGCGAGCTGCAGAGGGCGTGCTCCTCCGATTGATGGGCCCGAACAAATATCGCCGGGGCCCGAATATAATGCAATAAAAATAATTTACAATGTTTATACGAGTGTAATCTGTTGATACGATCTCGGAGACGCCCGGCCCGCGCCAGACCAGCGCAGACCCAACCCTCACAGACCCAACGAGACAAATTATTTAAGCGTTATACTTAGCTAAGTTTTTTTATTCGACGGACTTGTTAGGCGGAGGGATGCAGGACATATAATAAGGAAAGTAATGAGAATGAACGTGGACGGTTATGAGGGTAGATTGTGTGAAAGACGACATGTGTAAGAAGAGTGTGAATTCAGATATGACGGCTGATGGAGGGATGTGGAAGAGAAGTACATATACAGAGAAGTATTATACAGTGCTGACATCACATAGCTGAGAAAAGAGCAGGAGGAACAAGAAAGGGTCAAGATGAGCTTGTCGTTCACCTGATAATAAGTGATATGCCTGCCCATAACAAGTCGACGCTAGTCAGGATGGTATTCGTAGCACCCCATTGCGCTCGTCGCCTTGAGACATATGATGTTAAATCTCGTTACTCCAGTAAATACCACCACTATACACAGCGCCCTTCGAACTAGAACACAGTAATTTTTGAACACTACTGTTTACCTAGACGGTCTCTGGTAAGAGACCTACCACCAGTAGAAAGAAACGTGATAATTATTATTCAAGCCATACAGGTCATTCAAGTAGAGGAAAAGTAATTGTTTTTCATTTCTACCTACATTTATGTATAACTTGACCACATTTTCAAATGGTGTTAAGTAACCATAAGAACGAGGATTATATGTTCTCGTACATATATAAAAAAAGATTTCTCGCTTTCTCTTTCTTCCTCTTTTTTTACCTTCTTATTTTTCTTTCTTTTCGGATTTGATTAATTGGTGATGATTTTGTTTATTAAAATCGGAGTGACCTTAAACACTCCTATACTAGTCTATTATTCATTCTGTATACATTTAAATATATATATGTACATAATAATTAATATGTATGTATATATATATATATATTAGAGTAGTAAATATGTATATAATATATAGATAAAACAATGACATTACCTGGCCTTGTGAATGTACCTCACCTATCACTATATCTCTCATATTCTAAGTTGACTGGTATAAAATACCTATAGGCATTAAATGCACCTATTGAACCCTAAATTAAGGTGTCAATAAAGGATTTAAATAAAAAAAAAATATTATTAAATAAAAGAAATAAAAGGCCTCTTTGGGGAAGGCCTTTGTCCAGCAGTGGACGTCTTCCGGCTGATTGGAACTGGAACTGGAAAAGAAATAATAATATATGTTTTTTTAGGTAGCCTCTACACGGAACTGCTCTGTGTAGGCTACAAAAGAAATAAAATCGTTCAGCGTTACATATGACCTGGGCAGAGCCGGTCAGGTTGTTCAAATATATCTCGTGCCGTACTTAAAGAAATTAATAATTAAATGTACTAATTTATGGTGGGGGGTGGGCCGTGGACGCCCTGGACGCACCACCATCCACTAATACATATATTTCAATAAATATTACTTTGGATTGTGTTTCTCGGAACTGGCTATCCTGTCTCTAACAAATGCGAAATGTCCTCGCAAGGATATTACAGCTGGATGTACGGCACGAGGTTAAGTTAGTGTAATTATTTCATTATAGTAATTAGACGGATACAATTAGTCTAGGAAAAGGACAAATATTGGATTAACTGAACGAAAATTGGTTTGGAGAGGAAGAATGTACACAGCAAAGATTCATTATCATTATCATCATCATCGTCATCCGATAGACGTTCGCTACTGGACCTAGGTTTCCCTCAAATATCTCCACATCTAGTGGTTCCGCGCTGATCTAGTTCCGACGCCTTGTCCAAGTCCGTATTGGAGGATATGGGCCATTTCCTACCACGCTGACCCAGTGTAGGTTGGTGACAGCATGAGCCTCGTTGGCTGCTTATCAAGGTTGGCTTTGGTCCCGTAAAATGTTTTGTGTGACCCCTTCCACCTTATAGTATTAGCCAGATATGGAGTAATAGAGAAGAGGTTTATGCCCTAAGGAGGACTGCACCCATGAAGATTTAGTTAAAATGTTTATACAGTACATTGTTCGTACATTAAAGTTAAATGGTTAGTATGATGACCACAACACACACAAATTGATGTTACAAATAAACAAAAATATATTATAATCGTGTTCGAAGGGCGTTAATTAAATATTATGAAACGAAAATATGTAACGAAAAAAAGACAACTATTCATGTGTTTGTAGGGGTTAGGCTGTGAGAGAATGAGATAAAACACATTTTTATATTGTTTCCATATCCTTTGTCTCTTCTTTGTGCTATGATCAGCACCACATTCTCTACTGGCCACACACGGACTGACAAACTTGGATGTTGGAAACATATATAAAAAATATAGTGAATTAAACAATTTCTGTCTGTACTAACTGTTATTTGAAGTGATTAAATCTCTCTCTTTCTTTTTTATCCATTTCAATCAAGCTTTTCGATCAATCGCTGTTTCTCTCTCTCGCTCCTGCTTGCAACCATCGTAGTATAATCAAGTTAATTTCAAACAAATTAACTGAAGAACAAACTTTGAACTGATCTCCTTAAAGTGCCTCTCCAACTAGTAAAGGTTGGCGATCAGCATAGTACAGTCCTTCTTGTCTCCCGTTCGGTGGAACATTTCGGACGCCCCAGATACGCCAGTCCATACCCTGATATTCCTCAACTATGACCTTTTCCTTCTCCTCATCTTTCGTTTAACTTTAGTGTCTGTAAAATCACACCCTTTAATATTAATTGGCATTATTGCCACTGTATTAAAAAAAAAAATTGCGCTGATATGATGGCTTTAATCAGTTCTGAAAGAATTTATCATGTGATAATCTCTATGTAAGTAAATAATTTACGTATAGATCATGATTTTTAAATCGCTTAGTGTTCTGTTGAAAGCTTGCTATTGAAGGAGTGGGGACAAAGAACTCTTGATTCTGAGGCAAGTGTTTAAAAGCCATAGCGACTCTTACAGCGTATCTGATACTTGTCTCGTGGACCCGGACCCACGCCCGGTTGCACAAAGAACTGTACGGCGCGACAAATATTTCACGTATTCGTTATATCGATTATGTTCATGTACACGGTGTCAATAAATGTTCAAACACAGCACAAAACAAAAGCCCCGTCACATCGTTAGGTTACAAATGAATGCATTTATGGATATAGTTACACTGAGGTAGCGAGCAAACTATAAGCGGTAGCGTGTTGTACAAACAAATCCGTATTGACGGCGAGTTAAGTAGCCGGACGGTAGCTTTGTTGACATTACGAGCGGAGCGATCCCTGCGTCCAAACATATCCTGCAGAGCAATACCGTCCTTATTACTATTGTCGTAAAGTACAATACGCCGTGTATGAAACCGTGTAATTTGATCCTGGAGTAATGAATTATGGATGGTCATGATTTCAAATGCATCTTAGCCTTTATAGTACCTGCCTGCATGGTCTCTAAGGGCTCGTGGATATTGTCTTATTCGTAAGTAATATTCTCTAAGCGAGAGCTCACTTGTTACTTTGTAATCTATTGGATGCATTAACGCAGCGCACCAGCAACTTAGGACTTACTTATAAAACTAATTTATGGACTATCCAAAATGTTTCAGTGCCTGAACATGATCACTAACTTTAAAGAAATGTAAGTTAACTAAGTTTATATTAAAGTAATAAACTTTGACAGGTAGAAGTATAACGTCCCGTATTCAATGTCTTATGCTTACAGTACCCAATAACTTAAGTAGTGGATAATTTTAAGACCTATGTCCAGCAGTGAGCGTCTATTAACTGTTTTTTTTTATTTAACGAAATGACCAGGCAGGCGGGATAATCGCCACATGGTAAGTAATACTCCTGGCCATAACACTGGGGACTAGTTTGGATTTATATACGCTGAACCACATTCGCTCGTCGTCTAGATTTTTTTTTTTTTTTTTATATAGTCACGCCTTTTTCCCAGTAGGGGTAGGCAGAGGTGAATAAACTACCCACATTTCGCCAGATGTGGTCAGATTAGATCCCATGTAACAGGGGGCGAGCCTGTTGCCACTTTATTGGGACCACCACACACACACACACAAAGATGATATCAGTGTGCGGGTTTCCTCACGATGTTTTCCTTCACCGTTTTTGTATCTCGCTGTTGTAACTAAAGTTTACAAATGTACATAACTTAAATATTAAGTCATCGGTACATGCCGAACCCGCGACCTTCAGAATGAAAGCCGCACGCTCTAACCATTAGGCCAGCGAGCTACTTCTAGTCGTCTAGATACTTAGGATATTTAGTCTCGTTACCCCAGTAGTTTCACTAGCTACAACTCTCTTCAATCCGGAACATAGTAAAGTTTTCAAACTACTGTTTGGCGGCTGCAATGGGAGTTGCGGTGACCCTTAGACGAACTCTTGCAACACCTTCTTTTTGTTTCCATGGGGAAATCTTCGAAAGATACCCTGCTTCTGAGCGAAAATCAACGTTATGTGAGATTCTTACTCCTGCGAAACTCTCAAACCCTTTTCGTGGCTTTCTACAACAGGCAGGTCTTACCTTAGTCCTATTCTTAATAGCCCGAGACTACAGGGCTGTTACTACAGAGACCTATCACCAGTACACTGTTGGTAATTATTTAATCAAGTTATCACTGATCAATGATGATGATGATGAAGATGATCACTGATCAAAGTAAAATCAATAGATCCATAGCAAGAACCTATGTAGGCTCGGTCGCCACTAACGAAAACTTCAAAGTAGCGCACCAAATCTCGGAGTCATTAGGTCCGTGGGCAAACAGTGAATTTGTCCGAAACACCATTGTTCCCACACGCGTACGGTTTGAACAAGTGGGGGAGGAGTGGGGAGGCCCGGGCGACAGTTCCGACACAGAAATTTGTCATACCGCCCGCTCGACAAATATTTGATCGACATATTTGCCTCGCGGAGTATTTGACTCGGGTAAAAGCCGTGACTGCTCCGATGCCCGGTGAACGATTTGTGGAGAGCCGAAAAACAATTACCGGTAACGAACTTTTTTTAAAAAAAAATTACCTTCTGACTTTTGACAGAACGATTAGCGTAAATCCTATAGGTGCAAACTCATCATCAGCTGATAAATGTCCTGAACAAAAGCTAGAGGTATGCCTCCCCTAAAGATTCCCATATCGATCGAGTAAGGATTCATATTAGGGGTTTTGGGCCATTTCCCACCACGCTGGCCCATTCCGAGTTAGTGACAGCCAGATCCTTATTTGATAATCAGCAGGATTCACCACGAGCAGGTGAGGTTTGCTTGGATCCCGTGAGTTGTTGTGCAGATTTATTCAGTCTTTGTTTTAACAATAACTTAAGCCAACTTGTATACAATGGAAGAAATTACTTAATACCTTAAGCAATAATATAACAGTTTGGGATGTAACTTGAAAATATCTTGAACATACAAGGAAAAAAAACATAAGTAAACATTTAACCCTTTGGTTTTTTTTTTATTATACAAAGCGACGAGACGAACGGGGCGTTCACCTGGTGATTAGTTTATATAGTATACACAGTACCACATAGAGCTACTTGCCTTGACACATAAATTGTTATGTCTCGTTACCCCAGTAATTACTGCTACAATGCTTTTCAAACTGGAAGTTAGTAATTTGTGCACACTGCTGTTTTGCAGCAGAAATGGGAACTGCGGTGGTACCGAAGATAGTCCCCGGGAACAGAGACCTACCATCAAGTAAAGTTTTGTCCAAATCGAAACTTTTTTTGGGACCCACTCTCTTTTTCTCGAGTCGTTCCTCAGGTCTGAGGTTCGTGATCACTACTAGGGTTGCTGCCTGAAGCGAACGACCGACATGTGAAAGAAGAGTGAATTAGTATAAACACTAAGTCCAGACTAGTATGAGCTCTGATATTCCCTATATTCCTGTATGGTGTGGAAACGTGAACCATCCCTGCCAGAGAGAGACAAATGATTGCATGCATATGAGATGTGGTGCTGGAGACGTATGATAATATCTTGGACAGAGAAACGCACTAATAATGTAATGTTTATTTGTAAACGAATACATTGCCTATGGTCCTTCGAGCCGGAAACTCTGTAAGGATATTCAACTTGTAGTTAAATGTAGCTAACGATGAGCTCAGTGATAGTCGCTCGTAATCCTGAAGCGATTATTCTTCAAAGTCACAATATGCCTGGAACACTTAGACATAAATCCAACAATGGTCGTCCCTGACTACAATGCTAGGCTTTTTGCCACCATCAAGTCCTTAAACTACTTTAGCTCAAATCATTGGACGTAACAAAAAAAGCGAAATCGTCCATAGACTAAAGTAAATACAGAGGGTACAATATTGATTAATGTCACCGTCTTAATAAAAGTTTGATACCTCGTCAGCTCTTTATAGGTTCAGGTCTGTGAAAACGCTAGTAATGTCTATTTTAAAAATGTACTATATCAAACTTAGGACTATTTTAACCATAGTCCTTCAAGCCGGAAAGATACTAAAAATATTTAAGTTATAGTTAAACTTAAGTTATTGTAAGAGATCTTATGAGTAGGTCCGAAGATACTGTGCAAACTATTGTGTACCAAATTGAAAAGCACTGTTGTTTTTTTTTAATAGTCAACGAAGCAACAAGACATGGGTGACAATCACCTGATAGTAAGTGATACGCTTGCACATAACAACGTAGCACTAGTTAGGATGCTATATACTGCATCACATTGTGCTCGTAACCTTGAAACTTAAGATGTTGAGTCTCATTAATTCAGTAATTTACTGGCTATAGCACCCTTCAAACCAGACCACAGTAATGTTTGCATACTACCGCTTGACAGATAGTGTCTTAGAGACAAGCATAATATGGTGTTGTGTATATTATCGTAACTAGCGTCATATTATGAGATGTATTACATACCATCAGATGAATGTCTCTCTCATCTCGCGGCTTCATTTTATATGTAGTGTTTGATGCATTTCTAGGAGTATCGGGATATATAGTATTTTTAGGAATTCTAGATTCTAGGTCTCGAATCCCGAACTGCGAGTCTGCGGAACGCGATCACCGGTATGCGCACACGCACGCTGTTAGTGCCGCGCGCCGTAAAACCTTGTTTTACATGGCCGTAATATTTTCAACGATCGTAAACTCTGACTGGAGCGGTGACTGTCCGATGTGCACCAGCATTACTCTGTGCACACGGGCAGAGGTACCGGCCGTAAAGACCACCGCTGGATACTGTCTAGCAGTAAAAGAAATATACCGATTCCGCGCGACGTTACCAGTAACAGTACAAACTGAACTTAAAGAAATAAAACTGTTCGAATATAACTCCTCAAGATGCCTCTCCCCGACTTCGGACCGTGGCCATCTTCATCTATTTTGTTTTTGAGAATATATACACTATTAAACCTATTTCCGATGATCGAAACCAACACATTAAAAGAAAGAAAAAGAAGGTTCGAGTTCCGCGTACTTCTTTTTTCAATAATCGTCAACGAACACGAAAAAAAGAGGGTACCGAACTATTTTATTGCGGGCCGCTTAAAGCGTGACTTAGCACCTTTTTATTATTAAAAAAAAAACTCTAGCAAGTACGAAAACAACAACTTCGATGGGTTCCTTACATTATTTATACGTTTTTATTAAAGCATCACGACCCCCTCACATCTTAGCGCGTTCCAGCTGAAGACGTACTCTTCCTCTTAAATCATATCCAAAATTCAAGTAGTTATAAAAAACTTACTGTTTTAGCACAGCTCCTATTGTTACCGCCAAATACATTACTGATCGGCAGTAAAAATAAGTAGTAAATATTACCGTGTACCGGTTAATTCTTGAGCTAAGAGATGTTCTAGGTATTCACCTGATGGTAAAAGATATATCTATGTCTATAATATGACACTAATTATGATGACATACACATCACATCGTTCACGTTGCTTTGAGACATCGATATTGTCTTCTACTAGTAATTTCACTAGCTACAGCTCCCTTCAAGCCGGAACATATTAATATTAATACTATAATGTTTGTCACCTGTAATAGAAGCTGCGGTGATTTTTTTACATAGACTAGAGTTACTACGATTCCACCTCATGGTAAATAGCAATGTAGTTCTCAATGGTAAATTGCACTAGTCTAGAAGTACGCCCCTTCACTCTTGTCTAGAAGATTTCATCATCACACCTGGATGGGAACACTGATGATGGCAAACTGTACCAATTCTTCACTGTTCGCATCTAGAAAATCTAAGCGAAATGCTGTGACCTAATGCGCGGGATATCTGCAAGAAAAGGATAAATAATTGCGGTATATAAAACTACCTATAAACTATTGATACTATAATCTACTATCTGTGAACCTATTTCAATGCTATGTCAAATAATATTACTGAAATAAAAAAAGTATATTGAGCAATTGATATAAACTTTAACTGTATTACTTACCACCCATGAACCTTCCCTTCCTCTTGTAGCTTGTTATAATAAATAAACTCCTGGCACCGACGGAACCCTGCAGACGCGATCCGTGGGCATTCGGCCGCTGGTCGTGTTATGCTCTTGTGATAATATAAAATACTCTCGCGATTCGGCGCTGCCGAGTTCTTCTGCCCCTTTTTTCCCCTTCAAATGAACACGTACCCCTATTTGCATACAATGCCGCTGGGTGCAATATGCGTCCGCTAACGTACCGCCGCACGGCCGCAGCCATATTATATCTAGACTGACCAAAATACAGCCTTATACCTTAACTTGGATTTAATCTTCTTTATTAAACCTTCCACCAACGATAGAGGTGATCTAATGTCCGCGTCGGTCAAATATATTGTGGACTAAGAAGCCTTACGGTAATGATATACAAATTAAGCTTCTAAGGAAATCACCCCAAACAACTAACGAAGACGAACCTACTAAATTTTTGATTGTGTTAGGTTTCTGATTGGATACTCAGATATCTAATCTCCTTCGTCCTTTAATTTTTTCTTCTTCTTCATTTATACCTTCCTTCTTTGTTTTGAATGCGATAAGCACAATGTGATGTAGTACTTATCAACCTAATTATCGCCACGTGACCATCAGCAGTATACAGACCTGTAAGTATTCAAGTTATATGTATAATTAACTACTATATATACAATAGCTAGTTATATATATTATATATGTACATATATATAACTTGCTATTTCCCGTCCATATTGTTAGTTGTAACTCCTACACAATTCTCTTTGGGGAAGGAACTTTATGAAACCCGTTCCTAATTGACCTATACTCGGCAAAAGGAATATTCCTATCAGATTTCAAATCTACCAGCCTTATCGTTCCAGAAATATCGTGATGAGTCTCTCTCTACATGGGTAGAAACTTCTATATATACATTATCATCATCAGCCGGTAGAGGTCCAATGTTGGACATAGGCCTCCTCCAAAGATCTCCACGTCGATTAGTCCCGCGTTGCTCGCATCGAGTGCCCTCTCGATGACCAAATCGTTGATCCACACTGTGAAAGGCCTCCCAGCACTACATTATAACCTATATATAAATATTTATATATGTATATAAACAACACATATAACTAACAATAGTTATGTAAAAGGTAACGCGTGTCACGCAGTTAGTTTTTATTGCGACACCCGTTAGCGATATGAATCTTAAATTTTAGTGCAAACAATGGAATATGCATGGATATTGTTCTCGTCGGGTTCTGAACCTGTGACCTCAGAGCGCGACCTCAGTAACCGACATTATACTCGTTGGATCCGAAACGCGACATAGATACCTGCGTCACCTCGTCTGACATCTTCGGCGTGAGCACAAAAAAAAAAGGCCGGAGATGACACGAACAGTTTGTGTTTGTGTGAAATCTCTAGATGAGCGATGCTGCGGCGCGGTACGCCTGCGTCCGCATGAATATTCAATACGATGTTTGCATTATTACCTATTATTTACACGGCACAGGTCAAAGGCTATATTATACATCATTCTAGCCTTGTTTTAATTACCTCATTATAATGGAATAGATCTTAATTAGACTAAGAGTACTTCCGTCCTGCTGACGGTTGTACTTATGTTATCTAATCATTATTTTTATTAAATATGTATAGACCAGTTCACCTTGCGATAAATTACACATGTTGTTTTTGACATATAATACTATATTCTATTTAGCTATATATATATAATAAAAGTGTGTCAGGTTTGTTCGCCAATCACGTGAAAACTAGTGAACGTATCGACATGAGAACATCACCATTCGATGCAGAATTACCTGTAATTTGTTACGGGTTATATATTTTTTTCATTTCATAGATACTTCATAATTTTATTTCATATAACTTGTACATATATTTTCATTTCGTATTTTTTTATGCGGTTGCTATAGTAAGGGTTGGTATAGAAAGACACTTGCGGTCTAGGATTACATTACGACCAGTATAGCGGGCGGGAAACATATAGTATATCTATATACCTCTAGCTATAGACAAAAGTAGTCTTAATTATATAAGACTACTATGTGATTTTTTTTGTATACAATGGACTAAGGTTTTTATAAATGTTTGCTTCCTCAAAATGTTATAGGTTTTATTTATTAAAAGCAGGAACACAGCTAAGCTAATACTAACAAGAATTAAGAATAACTTCACTACTTAAACTAGAGACTTCTGTATGATTAAATAAAAATACACACTACGTCATGGATGCAGTTAAAGTTTTTAATGTATGTATTGTGCAAATTCAAGTTAATCTAAGTTTGATATTTATTTATTAGAAATGCTGCATTGAAGTCATCCGTTTCCGTTAAATGATCTATCATAGACAAATTGACGGGAGCGCGGTGACAGTTTTATATTGGATCACCGTAATCGATTGCGTCCGAAAATCAAGTTCCTGTCACCGGATATTGTGTGTGATATTTGGTGACAGGGTATTATTCAATGTGAGCTATTTGATGCTAAATCATTTGATGTATAGCTCGTGTGAAACTGATGTTTTTTTTTTTTAAATATATCAATACGTTTAGTTAATAGAGATCTTCCAAGAAGTTAAAGATTTGGTAACTAGTTATAGTACAGATACCGTTACCGTTTTACTTGCCAAACTACGCTGTGGCTGATCAAGAGGAAGTACCCATAATAACGCAGCGGTAGTTAGGATTATATATGCAGAACAAAATTTGAGCTCGTCGCCTTAGGCATAAGATGATAGGTCTCGTTACCCCAGTAATTACACTAGCTACAAGGCCGTTCAACTCGAACACAGTAATGTTTGCACAGATCTGTTTGTCGGTTGCAATAGGCACTGCGGTGGTTTGAGGTAGTTAGCGGTATAGTGGTGATGAGAACATCACCTTCTAAACGACCCTGGGCAGGACGATGGCTAGGCATGGCCTCCGCTCATTAAAGTGCTCATGAGTCTGGTAGGGTCTGCATAAAACAGACCCCGGTACGGACTAACTCAGTGTAGCGTTGACGGGGTCGCGTTGTGATCCGAACGCAGATCCCGTGACCTCTCCAAATATCGAATGTGACCACCGAGGGGGTTTTAATGGGTAAAAATCTCCACATAACTCTGACTTACCCTCAAATGACAGAGTAGCTTTTCGAAGATTTCCCCCCGAAACAAAAAAAATCGCGGCGATGGCATCAGCAGGAAAACATAAGATTGTAAACTCTAGTTAACCATCTATGGTAACAATTGAACTAAGACAAGCAATGTATAGAAATAAAAAAATGGACAAAGAAATGTAATAGAAGTAAGGAGGCAAATAAATAAAAATGTGTGCCTCATTAAAGGGAAGGATGAAAGAAGGAATTAGAATGGAGAATAGCCGAGAGATAAGAAATCGAAGATTAGAATGTTATAGAAGAAGTGAACAAAATGCGAGAATGAGGAAAGAAATAATTAAATGTAAGAATTAAAGGAATGAAGAAGAACAAAAATAGTCTGCGGGTAAAGAACATACTTCTTCTTCCTCCTGCCCTTTCCCAGCTATGCGGGGTCGGCACGGTATGTACTTCTCTTACATATCCCTCTATCAGCCGTCATATCGGAATTCATACTCTTCTTACACATGTCATCTTTCACACAATCCATCCACACTTTATCCGGTCTTCCTCTAACCCTATAACCATCCCCGTTCATTCTCATTACTTACTTTGTTTTATGTCTTTCATCCCTCCGCATAGCGTGCCCGTACCACGCTAAACTCTCGCTCCCCAATACTACAGAGAACCTTTTTTTTTTTTTTTTTTATAAGATCTAGTAGGCAAACGAGCAAGACGGGTCACCTGATGGTAAGTGATTCACCGCCGCCCACGGTCACCAGCGATGCCAGTGCGTTGCCTACCGTTCAGGTAAGAGTATGCTCTTTTCTTGAATAACCCAATGTCGCAGTTGTTGGGGAAGACCGCTGATGGCAACGAATTCCAGAGACTTACTGTGCGTGGCAAAAAACTGTTTTTAAAACGCATTGTAGTGGAACGCCAATCATCCAGATGGTGCGGATGAAAGTTCCGGCGAGACGATCGGTTGCGAAAATCAGCGGCTTCTATTAAATCGAACAACTCCTCAGAACACTCCCCATTGTAAATTCGGTAAAGTATGCATAGGGAAGATAAATCCCTACGCAGTGCCAAAGGATCTAGCCGATCGGCAAGTTCAGGATCGTCGACAATCCGAGATGCCCTACGTTGGATTCGGTCAAATGGAGATAGCTGATAACCCGGAGCCCCGGCCCAAAGGTGGCAACAATACTCCATGTGAGGCCGCACCTGCGCCTTATACAGTTTAAGGCGGTGAGCCGGCTTGAAGTACTGTTTGGCCCTGTTGAGTACTCCGAGTTTTTTGGAGGCCATTTTAGCCTTGCTCTCCAAATGACCGCCAAACTGGACAACACTCGAAATGTCGACACCTAGAATGCCAATGTTCGGCTTGGCACAAAGGTGAGTGTTTCCGAAGAGTGGCGATGCGACAAAGGGGGCTTTTTTAGCGGTGAACGCGCAAACTTGAGTCTTAGAAGGGTTAAACTGGACTAGATTTAGTCCCCCCCAATCGGAAATCTTCACAAGGGATGATTCGATTTCAGACACAAGTTTGTTCCGACACTCATCGACGTGATCCCGAGAGATATTGCTGCGGCCGAAATACAGTGCATCCACGGTACTGTCATCCGCATAGCAATGAATGCCACTGGTATGCAACAAATCATTGATATGCAGAATAAACAATGTCGGGGATAACACGCAGCCTTGGGGAACACCAGCATTTACGGTTCGGGGGTCCGAGCACGAGCCGTCTACGACGACTTTAACTCTCCGTTCCGCAAGGAAACTGCCGATCCACCTACAAAGTCTCTCAGGAAGCCCATAGGAAGGAAGCTTCGATAGTAAGGCTTTATGCCAAACCCGATCGAAGGTTTTCGCTATGTCCAAACTAACGCCTAGTGCCTCACCCCTACTTTCGACCGCCTGCGCCCAACGGTGAGTTAGTAAAGCCAGAAGATCACCAGCTGATCGGCCTTTGTGGAAGCCATATTGGCGGTCGCTGATCAGCTGGTGCTCTTCCAGGTAGCCCATGAGCTGGCGGTTGATTATGGATTCCATAATTTTGGAGAGCAAGGAGGTGATAGCGATAGGCCTGTAGTTGAACGGATCTGAGCGGTCGCCTTTTTTAGGGATCGGGTGTACTAGAGCCGTCTTCCATGAATGTGGGACAACGCCGAGGACATAAGAGTGTCTGAATAAGCGCGTTAAAACCGGTGCCAGCTCTGGAGCACACACCTTCAGCACAATAGGAGATACTCCATTGGGCCCACACGACTTGTTGACATCCAGGGAGAATAGTGCTTTCCGCACAGCACACTGTGTGAAGCGGACGTCCGCCATTGTGGTTTCACACCTCGGGATGGTAGGAGGTGTGTTCCCCCTGTCGTCAAGAGTCGAGTTTTCCGCAAAGATAGAGCCAAGAAGATCGGCTTTTTCCCTTGCGGAATAGACCAATGAACCATCCTCCCCGCGCAAAGGTGGAAGTGTCGACCGACAGAAATTACCCTGGACAGCTTTGGCGAGAGACCAGAACGCACGAGAGCCAGATGGCAGCCGTGCTAGTCTCTCGCCAATTCTCCCAACGTACTTCGACTTTGCCAATGCAATTTGCCTCTTTAAGAACCTGGAAGCAGAGTTGTACTTCTTCTTGAGTGAGTCAGAGTTCACATCCTTAGAGGCCTTTGCCCTAGCCCAAGCTTGGTAACATTTCCGCTTGCGACGATGTGCGTCACGGCAGGACCCACCAAACCAGGGCCGAGATCTGCCACCGACGGGTACCGCTGAGCTAGGAACAAACAATTCCATGCCCTGCAGCACGACGCCGGCAACCGAATCAGCGCAGGTGCTAGGATCCTCTGACTTGAAGCAAATCTGCCCCCATGGGTAGGATGCAAAGAAAGAGCGCATCCCGTCCCAATCTGCCGACCTGTAGTGCCAAACACGTCGTCTACCAGATGAAAGTGGTTGCAACGAGACGGTGAGAGGCACCACGCTCCTAATTAGGCAATGGTCCGATGACCCGAGAGGAGCATCGACCCATACCCGAATGGGTTCAGGGCGAGAGGTCAGCAGAAGGTCCAATAAGGAAGGCGAATGGTCTTCCACATCTGGCACACGTGTGGGAGAAGGTACCATCTGCGTCAGACCATTGGCAATGGCAAAATCGTGAGCAGACCTTCCCGCATGGTCAGTACGTGTTGACCCAAGCCAGTCAGAGTGGTGGGTATTAAAGTCGCCCAAAACCACGATTTCTGCGGTAGGAATTTGCTCAAGTATTCTGTCAGTGGACACCTGCAGGTGCTCGAAGAGCCGGTCAATTTCCGAATTTCCGCTATGAGACCTGTAAAGGCACGCGTAGACTCGAATGTGACCCTCACAATCGACGCGCACCCAAAGGATCGACAGGTCTCTGCCTTCAAGATAGCTGAGCCTACGGTAACAAATTCCCTCCCTAACGTACACACGAAGTAGCTCGCTGGCCTAATGGTTAGAGCGTGCGGCTTTCATTCCGAAGGTCGCGGGTTCAAACCTCGGCATGTACCAATGACTTAATATTTAAGTTATGTACATTTGTGAACTTTAGTTACAACAGTGAGATACAAAAACGGTGAAGGAAAACATCGTGACGAAACCCGCACACTGATATCATCTTTGTGTGTGTGTGTGTGGTGGTCCCAATAAAGTGGCAACAGGCTCGCCCCCTGTTACATGGGACCTAATCTGACCACATCTGGCGAAATGTGGGTAGTTTATTCACCTCTGCCTACCCCTACTGGGAAAAAGGCGTGACTATATAAAAAAAAAAAAAAACGTACACACACACGCCGGCGCGTGGCACAAAAAAGTGCTCCAGGCTATAGGCCGGGCACTTTAGATATGAAGTGTCCGTCGGGGAGGAAATCTGCGTCTCCGTCAGGAAAAGCAAATCTGGCCTTTCCGTCTCGAGATGGTGGTGGACGGCATTTAAGTTCGAGTGAAGTCCCCTGATGTTAGAAAAATCCACTACTAAAGTGGAGGGGGACTTCCTCGTGATTGGGCTCAGTTTGCACCCAGCAGCTGCGATAAACGACGCTTGATGTGCCCCCCCAGAATACGATGGGCAGCCTGAGCGAGAGCGAGAGGATAACATCTCTCGCTCTCGCCCAGAGAGGGATTCTCCAGTCTCTAAGAGACTGGTACCCTCCTGGGGTATTTTATTTCTATCACTCGTCGCCATCACAGTAAGAGCATAAGGGGTGGGGGAGGAAAGGGAAGGAGAAGGGTCACAGAGGGTGAGGAATTGTGGGACAGGGAATAAAAAGACAGGAAGGGGCCAACTGATACTCATCCCCACATGCAACGCAACAGTCCCTAGAAAATCTGTTGCGGTACGTGTAGTATAATGAAAGTGCCAGTTGCTATTTGGGCCCCGAGGTAGAAGGATAAGGGCGCCGGGACTCTCACTCACCAGTCGAAACGCAGTGGCCTCTAGGAGGCCCCCACTTCACGCTGATTTTCTGTGAGAGGGTAGTGTTTCACCGGTCGATCCTGCCCACCTACGTGCTACAGCGAACTGCAGACTTGGATCTACTACCATAGAAACCTACTACCAGTTACATATAAATGTTTATCACATAATCGCCAATAAAATATCTTTATTGTTATTAATATAATAGAATATGCATAAGGTTTATTTTATTATCCACCCTCGTAACGGGCACAATAGAGCCCGAAGCCCGGAGCCCGATATTTGGAACAATGAGAGGTTCACAGGTATTGCGCCACGCTATCGGCGGTGACCCATTGTATGTCAGCGCAACGGGCCCGCGTGGGTAGCCGCCGCCTTACCTAATCCATACACACGTGTTATCGAGTGTTCTAACAGAAAATATAACAGCCTATAAATATCATCATCATCATCAGCCGATAGACGTCCACTGCTGGACATAAGCCTCTCTCGAAGATCACTACCGCCGGGCAATAGAGGCCGTCATTTGTATTGGTTCATATGGGGAGATTTGGGTCATTTCCCACCACGCTGGCCCAATGCGGGTTAGAGGGATCCAGAGCCTCGTTTGTTGATCAGCAGGGTGCACCACGAGCAGGTGAGACTTTTATTCCATCAGTTGTTGCGCGGGATCACCCCGCCATAAATATACATGATTGAATTGCCGGCGATAGGTCTCTGTTGCTGGTGGCCGTCTATGTATTATAGATACCGCAGCCTCATTTTACAAACTGTGATGTACAAAAGTTGACTTTGATTACTGTATTCCAGTAAGATAGAAAGCTATTGAAATGACAGGTGCATTAGTTTTACTGGCATTAATTACTGAGCAGTTATTTACTTAAAACGAATCAGATCTTTTTATTGAGAGTATTTACTTTTGTCCACTTACAAGAACTAGAGAATGACAAAAATAGAGAAGAAGAGAATGAAAGTGAGAATGGTAGAGAAGTTTTTTAAAGATTTTTTTATTGTGATTGCATCCAGAAGGATATACGAAATGGATTTCAAACATAACTACATCTACGGAGAGATTATGAAGGCTTGGAGACTGTTGAGGAATCTGTTACCTCGTGACAAATTTTCCGACTTCCGTAAAGAAAACACAGAAAAGTACTCTCAAAAAGAAAAAAATAAACAATATGAATAAAATGCGAACATTACAAAAAAAACACAAAACCTATCTTATTACTAAAAGTGAAGTTATCTAATATACTAATTATTTTATATATATTAAGTATCTTAGACATTAAGTACTAACTTGGACCTAAGTGATCTTTACAACGGGTGTAAGGGGACCCGTTCAACAACTCATGGCTCCCAAGCCAACCTCACCTGCTCGTGGTGCACCCTGCTAATCAACAAACGAGGCTTTCGCTTCCGCCAACCCGCATTGGGCCAGCGTGGTGGGAAATGGCCCAAATCCCTCCATAAGAACCCTTACATACGACAGCTTCTACTGCCCGGCGGTACCACATGCCATGCTGACTGTATGTGGAGATCTTTAGGAGAGGCCTATGTCCAGCAGTGGACGTCTATCGGCTGATGATGATGAAGTAGTCGTAGATAAGAGTAAGTAAGTTTGCTGGTGGTAGTTGTCTATTGGCGGAGACCGTCTAACTAGTTACCACTGCAGCGTCTATTTCTACCACCATTTCTTCCATCAGGTAGCTCGCTAGCCTAATGGTTATAGCGTGCGGCTTTGATTCCGAAGGTAGCGGGTTCGAACCTCGGCATATACCGATGACTTAATATTTAAATTATGTATATTTGTGAACTTATATAGCGAGACTATGAGAGATTATGTATAATTGTGAACTTTAGTTACAACAGCGGGATACAAAAAACGGTGAAGGAAAACATCGTGAGGAAACCCGCACACTGATATCATCTTTGTGTGTGTGTGTGTGGTGGTCCCAATAAAGTGGCAACAGGCTCGCCCCCTGTTACACTGGACCTAATCTGACCACATCTGGCGAAATGTGGGTGTTTATTCACCTCTGCCTACCCCTACTGGGAAAAAGGCGTGACTAAATAAAAAAAAAAAAAAAAAATATATAGCGAGACACAAACGGTGAAGGAAAACATCGTGAGGAAACCAGCACACTGAAATCATCTTTGTGTGTGAGTGTGGTGGTCCCAGTAAAGTGGCAACAGGCTCGCTCCCTGTTACACGGGACCTAATCTGACCACATCTGGCGAAAAGTGGGTGTTTATTCACCTCTGACTCTACCGGGAAACCTACTCCTACCACTACCGGGAAAAAGACGTGATAAGATAAAAAAAAAAACTTCCTTCAGCAGTGTGCCAACATTACGATTTTCTAGTTTGAAGGGCGCTGTGACTAGTGTAATTACTGAGGTAACGGACTTAATATCTTATGCTTCTACATGACAAGCCCGATGTTTTGTGTGGCAGGCGTGTCACTTACTATCAGATGCACGTCCTTCTCCTCTCATTAAAAAAATGTAGAGTAAGCTTCTGTTGTATAAATATATATTGCCGATAGTAAAAAGAGTATATCAATCTTCCCCCGTTTTAATATACAGCGGGGGTGGTAAAGATTATATTTTATATCTTTTTATTTTATTAAACGATCCCTATGCGCCGGGCAGTTAAATGGTGATACCAGGACAGGAATACCACACACGACGTCTTCTCACGGCCGCTGTGAGATAGTATCCGGTTGATAGACAATGTATCAAACGCGACAATACTAATACGGTTTATTGATTTAGACGCGGGCGTTAAAGTTTGACAGTCACCATCATTCAGGAGAAATTAGGACAATTTTTTTTTTTCCTATTCTTCTAAGCGAGAACTATCTGATGGTAAGGGATACTCCCATAAAAACGTGGCGGTAGTTAGAATGGTGTACACAGCACCACTAAGCTCGTCGCTTTGAGACGTAAGATGTTGAGTGACATTACCCCAGTAATTTTACTAGCTACAGCACCCTTTAAACAGGAACACAATACCATTTTCATATTACTGTACCTCGGCTGCGATAGGCTCTGCGGTGGTATCTAAACGGTTTCCGGCGACATACCACCAGTAAATATTTTATACAATAGAACAGCATCCTGTTCATCTTCTATATATTATTTTGTTTATATATTAAACATAACAAAGTAACGAAATAAGTGGAACCATCAGTTACTGGTATATTCACTCACAACTACGTGACGTTAGAATATTTACACAGCATCACACTGTCCTCATCTGAATGGGATTAAACGATTTCCTAGCACACTAAGTTATATATCGCTTCCTTACCTCTGCTTGCTGCATAAGTAATGTTCTTCAAGCTAACTCCATAAAGTCTTATGAATAAAGTTACACAAAAAAAAAAAAAAAATTTAAGTATACATCTATAACATTAGCTGATTTTTTTAATTTTGAAAGAAAAAAAAAAAGTTTTGTTTATGTCATGAAATACCACCAACAGTCTTATTAGTCTGCGTAGTTACTATAGTTGTTCGTACTCCCGCCACTAATTGATTACTCCACTACGTAGTAATACCACCAGATAAATAATACCTGTTAACATACAACTTGTAGTTAAAATTTTGTTAGATAAGTAAGCAAGTTAACCGTGAACTTACAGTTAAGTTGAGACATTATAGATTTGCGCACAAGACAATATTTTCATTCGAAAACACTTCAATACAACTTTAAGAAAAAATACCTATTACATAATATAATAAATAAGAAAAACAGTTTGTTCTGAATATGTGATGGTGATGACTACCTCGAAACTATTACTGGTAACAGGTCTTAGTGGCTGGAGACTGTCTAGGTACCACCGCAGCTATTATGTCTGTCGTCAAACTGTTGTCGGAACATTACCATATTCCGGTTTGGAGGGTGTTTTAACTAATGAAATTACAGTAACAAGACAACCTATTTCGTCTTAAAGCAAGGACAATGTTGTGCAGTGTATATCATCCTAAATGGCGTCACGTTGTTATGAGTGAGTGTATTATCTGGTCGTCTTTTGTGTGAAATATCAAAATAACTGTTTTTATATAACATATGACTCTTTTTTCTTCGTTACGGGGGGAGAGTTTTGTGACAATCCGCCTTCTGGGGGAAGTCAGATTTGTGGGGATTTTTACCCACTAAAACCCCCACAGTGGTCACTTGCGTTTAGAGAGGTCACCGGATCTCTGTTCGGAACGCAACCGCGGTGTAACCTATATGCTATATATTAGTTGTTATATTTGTTATTATAATAACATATAGAATTAACCAAACAAACATACGAACCGCACAGGACTATGTTATAGTTTAACCGAACAGTTTTACGAGCATCTCGCTAACCGTCAGTTAAAATTGTTTAAAGTTTATGTCGTTGTAATAGTTCAAAATAGGTGCGCATTAAAAATGTCCAAGTAATTTACGGCTCCCATACGAATGAATCAAGTTTTATTGTCTAAGCAACGACTTAGAATGACTGGCTGACTTATTTACGATCGACTCTTGATCCCATTTTTTTTTTATTTGTTTTCATTTACCAGTTCAACGACTTACCAAAGATCACATAAAATCATTCATTTAATTATTATAGTGACCTCTATCTGAGATTTATTTCAAAGGTATACAAACAGCCCTGTAGTCTCGGGCTATTCAGAATAGGACTAAACTATTCCCTGCCTCTCGTACAAGGCGACTAAAAGGGTCCTCAAGTTCGTAGACCTTAAGAATGGGGACTCTCAAAGCTCAATAAGCGATCCTTGGGAGAACGGTAGATGCGTGATGGTATTGTATTTACCATAGCATAACGTAGGTGCTAAGGAGGGCGTTGTCTATTCGTAGGATGTTTTAGCCAATGTAAAGGAGGACATGTGCGTTCTGTATGAGATCCTGGAGCCCCTCCTAATGCACTGACAGAGACCACCGATGGGGTTTTAGTGAGTAGAAGCACCAAATAATCTTGTCTTCTCCTTAAAAGCCAAGTATCTTTTAAGAAGATTTCCACTGCGATAAAAAATGGTATACAAACAGTACAACATATGTAGTAACAACTAAACTGAAATACTATATCATCCGATTTAAAGTATATACTTTATATGCTTACTAATTCATATATAACTTTAATTAATATTAACAAAGCAAGTACACAAAGTAAGGAATTATCACATCGTTTAAATAATATATGACGCTGAACAATTACTTATATAACTTTATTTATATCAGAAGCTTATTTTTTTTATCAACGAAGGGACGAGAAGGACATGACAACCACTTGGTGGTAAGTGATACTCCTGACCATAACAACGTGGCGCTACTTACAATGATACCACATTGCCTTCGTCGCCTTGATACGTAGGATGTTGTATCATTGCCTAGTCAATTTCACTAGCTGCCACGCCTTTCAAACCGGAACTTTGCAGCCTTTTGCATACTACTGTTTATCGGATGCTTTGATCTTCTCCTTTGTTACTGGAAGGGAATCTTCTAAAGAGGGTACGCTACTTCTGTTAAGAAAACAAAGTTATGTAAGATTATTATCTACTAAAATACCCTCGGTGGTCATCCTCAGTGTGTTACGGGAGGCTCCCGGATCTCCAAGGGAACACACAGGTTCCTTCCGATATTATACTTAAAGTAGGCCACTAGGAGAGCTGTATTCCTCTTCGGCTCCCTCGTTTAAGTATACAAGCCATTGAACCACGTCGTACTTGTCTTTCAACCTAGGCTCGCTCAGTGAGCAATGAAGGCCTCCATCTTCAAACTTCAAAGACCCGAAAACGCTTTTAGTCACTGTTTACTACACCTATAAGTTTTAGGTAGAGGTATAGGTTACGTACATAAAAGTTCTAGGTTACAGGTTACTTATACATACAAAGTTATGAAGTTACCTCGTCTTTTAACCCTGAACTTGCGAGAATATAAGCCATGAGTGTACGATTAATAAGATTATATCATAGACGAAGATCATTTTTAAGTATAGGCCAGGGATGGCAATTTGCGCTGATTAGCCGCCGCGTGCGTTAGCGATGAGTTAGTGCGCTGCGCCCTGGCGTCCAGGCGTCCAGGTTACCTAGGTGCGGTCTGGGCGCTGCGGCGGCGCTCGTAAATCGGCGGGCGCGCGACGCCGCGACCCGGGTGGTCCGGCCCCGCTCCCTCTAATCCAGCATGGTGATGCCAATGGGATGCCATTAACGTAATACCTGGTGTTTCATCCACGCCGTTCAGCTAATACGCTCAATTTGTTGAAGGAGTTTTATGGATAGAAAACCACGCGATTGATGCAGGACTGAACGTTTATATTCTACTACCTGTTCCTTAGACTTCAAGGTTGTTGTTTTAATAACCTAACAACCACCATTAAGAATATTTACAATATCATTTGGTAGTATTTCTACATTCAAACCTTTATCAACTATATTTGGTTAATGCATCAAGTTATAAACTTCAATACTAACTTAATAAGATACCGACAAAAGCGTTTCAAAGTATTTATTAAGCTACAATATTTAAGTTACTCCCGTAACACGTAACGAATATTAGTCGTGATAACTTTGTAATGTAGCGTAATTAAGTTATTTATTAACTGCTAATACCATCACCAGCTGATAGACGTTCACTACTGGACATAGGCCTCCCCCAAAGAACCCCACATCGATCAGTCTAACACTGCCCACATCCGGCGAATGCCTGTGACCTTCAGTCATTCGTAAGAGTTCATATGGGGGGATTTGAACCATTTCCCCCCACGCTGGCTTAATGCGGGTTGGTGGGAGCTAGAGCCTTATTTCTTGGTTAGCAGGGTGCACCAGGAAAAGGTGAAGCTTTGTTCCCTTGAGTTGTTGTAACATTAATTGCTATGTTAATGATACTTCTAAACTTAACTAACAATGATCTGTTACTGCCATGTAACACTGTAGCTCCTATTTCCGTCGCTGAACAGCAAACATAACTGTATTCCGGTTCGAAGGGCGTTGTAGATAGTGATTACTGGAATAATGAAACATAACATCTTATATATTAAAGCCAGCAAAATGTGATGCTACGTTTGTCATTCTAACGAGCGACAAATTTTTGTTGGATGTATTACTTAACAACAGGTGAATGTATAATCGCTTCCGTAGATTAAAACATTTGATTTTTTTTTTGGGTGGTGGGAAGTGGTAATACCATTTTAATATCTCTTCATATCATCGGTTTGCTAAAGAAAATAAAATATCGCGCTAGTACACGCCGACGCTGCAATCGATTGCCGTAATCGATACAATATCACCTTACAGCTCCTGCTTCAAACGAGTAAATAAAACTACTTACTTTTACTGAAATAAGTTCTCTGTTTAAGTAGCTACCTACCACTCAGCAACTATTTCTGCAGACAAACTTTTACCTACTTAACTTACTTACTATACTTATTTTAACTTCGTTGCACTTTAAAGTTGAAATGATCTATTGACAATATCTAGGTGTCGAAAATTGCGTCCTAAAAGAATCAGCACTATATAGGGCAGTGTATATCATCACAACCACCACGATATTTTTATAAAGAATATCACTTATTATCAGGTGATATTCCTGTTAAAATTATCGAATAAAAAGAAGTAATTATTACACCGTGAAATAGGTATCCTCGAGACATTAGATTGGAGTTACGAGCGGTACATATCCAACGATCGGTCGCCACAATTCGATAATATATGAAGTTTTTGCGGATTCCTAAAATGTCATCGTCATGAGGTTCCACAAAAAAAATTGACAATCGTATTGAGAAAACATATTATTATAACTCTCATTCATATAAATACTGAGATAACTATAGGAATCATCTCATATCTAGTGGCCATGTTCATCAGAAGCATGCTCAGATATTTCCAGTATAGTCTGCACACTGTTCTATATCTTTGTGCTTATCTATACTTAAAAATAAACCTGTCAATTTTAATTCAGCATAGTTACGTAATACACCCGTTATAGGTGACCTTTAGCCTTAAAAATTGACACCACAGCACCACCACAGAGCATAAAGGATCATCAGTATCTTTGAAAACAAAAACTACACTAATTTTTCATATGAATTACTCGTACCTTCTCTTGGTAGCCTCTCGTAGATTCAAATATATTGAACATCTCAGTGAGCACAGCAGCCACACGAGGACTGTTGTGATGATGATGAATAACTGCAGCTGTCGTAACCTGAATAAATTACTTGAACTCGCCGAACATCCTTGTTCACATTATGCAGAGTTAAAAGACCCGTCGGCATTCGAACAGCTCGCATCTGTATATTAATAACCACTTAGATGAGATTAATACTTATGTTGGTATATTTGCATGTCCTGTTTTAAGTTACGCAAGATGGTAAATAAGTGATGAACATCTTTCCAACTTAACTGCAAATGGCCGCTATGTAATAGTGTAACTTAGTTGTTGAGAAATATCAGAGGTAAGTTGACTACCTTTAGAACTTTATTTAACGAAATAAGTGGTACGCTCACTCACAAAAACGTAACACTAGTTAGGATGATATACACTACACCACATTGAGCTCGTCTTGAGCCTTATGTTAAGTATCTCCTTCAAACCGGAACACGGTAATGTTTGTACAGTGCTGTTTGGCGGAAATAGCTACTGCGGTGATAACATGACTGTTTACAGCGACAAAAACACCACCAGAGGCATAAAGGGGTTTTAAAAAAATACGACCCTATTCAATGAGCCTTCACCACTACTCTTCCAGGATATTGTAAAAGGACCTTCTCAGTTCCTGTATCCCTCACAGTATATTCGTCTTTCACGTGTTACAGTTAATAATGTAAAGTGATTTGGCAAGGACTTTTTCGCCTGCCATTTAGTGATTCGCAAATGATTTTTCACTTAGTCCAAACAACCCCTCATTAAAACAAATTAACATTTGGTTAGTAAGTTGCTCTGTACAAATATACTTTTTTTATCCCCGTCACGCCGTTACAGGATTAAATATCTTATGTATGTGTATATCTATAAGTATGTCTAATGTCCATATATGTACCAACACAGGCTCTACACTGGGTGTTGTTGACGAATATATTTACCTAGGACAAGTAGTTCAGCTTGGTAAGTCCAACTTTCAGAATGAGGTCAATCGATGACTCCAAGACTGGGCAGCGTTCTGGAGGCTACGCAGTATATTCTCACCGTAACTACCGCAGTGTGTAATGACTAAAGGCTTCCAGTCGCATAAAGAGCAATGGAAAAGGCTATGCACGGGATTTTGCCTGCTTAATCGAATCAGAAATGAAGAGATCCTCAGAAGTAAGGTCACCGACATTGTCCAAAAGATTACTAGCATCAAGTGGCAATGGGCAGAACACGTCGCTCGAACCGACTAACTCGTGAAATTTTCGTGAAGCAGCTGGATGCGAGCAGAGCAGGATCGATCGATGTACGGGTCTTTGGAAGAGGATTATGTCCAGCAGTGGACGTCTGTTGGGATAATATACATATTCATTTATACATAATCATATTGCCAACATAATTACGGCGCGTGATTTGATATCGGCCGAAGGTAATGCGCTTGTGGTAGCTTCGTGTAATGAAGCTGGAGCCAGTGCGGCGCAGAGAGCTGACATATAATAAAGTATATACTATCTCAGTGTTTAACAATAAAACAATAGGGTACATACAGACCAGTCCGACATATATTAATTGGAATTAAAGGTAGGATGTAGTGTCGGTATCCGGTGGGATCGGTGAGAAATAGTGGGGGTTGTCGTTGCGTAGTTAACCCGGGGTCGAGCGCGGAACTAAATTTATTTTAGTGATGTCGCGTTAGATAGCTTATCCGCCGCTACCGGGGCTCGCTGAGATCCCGCGATAGCGGAGTCCCGGGACCGCGATAATTTGCTGCGAACCGGGATTACATTTTTCTTTAACCTACCCCACCTTACAATTATCGCAAACTTACGCAAGGTACGTCTATTTAAGCATTATTAAGAAGAAAAGTTTTTCAAAACTAAACTTTATAAGTACCTTAACTGTATTTATTTAATTCAATTAAGCGATTAAGCGACAAGACAAGCGAGAAGAACACCTGGTGATAAGTGATACACCCGTCCATAAGGTGGCGTTAGTTAATCATACACTGCACCACATTGTGCTCGTAGTCTTCAAACATAACATGTCGAGTCTCATTACTCAAATTCCACTAGCTACAACGCCCTTCGAACCGGAATACAGTAGTGTTTGCACAGTACTATTTGGCTGTATAAGTAGGTGCTGCGGTGATATCTAAACAGTCTCCATGACCAGAAACCTGCCATCAGGTATTCATTTTTATAGAACAATTTTGTTACTGTGCTTAAAGGAAAATAAATAATTAACCTCTGTAACACAGTGGTTATGAGCTTGATATATAACACGGATATCGCTGGTTCAATTTCGAAGCTACTTGTGGAGTTTTCAGTGTCACCTCATGTTTATTGTCACGTAAAACCGAGTGAAATTGAAGTAATAAGCCCATTGCGAATTAAAAAAGCAAGAGCAAGTAGTCAGGAAGGTATTTCCAATACATAATTTCTTTTAATCGTCAGCTGATTGACGTCCACTGCTGGACATAGGCATCACCCAAAGATCTCCACATCGATCGATACTGCGCGCCCGCATCCAACTGCTACCCGCAACCTTCACCAGATCGTTGGACGTCTCGGTGGGGGGCCTGCTAACACTACGTCTTCCGTACCGGAAGATAGTCTTACATATATATAAAGTTAGAAACATAGCCTATGTCCAGCTGTGGACGTCTGTCGGCTGATAATGATGATAATGAAACTTTAGTGTCTACAATATAAGTCAAGTTATATATATATATATAACGTAATTAAAAACGTAAATGAAATATGATCTTGTTAAAAAGAATGACGAACACGTCTCCTTCGCCGCCGTACATCAAAATGGTTACCTAATTCACAGACACAACTGATGGTATAATATCCACAATAAATCATAATGCACATCGCCTTTTACATCCTCATCAATAATTCATAGCCGTTGCTCGGTTGTTATGTGATTGTGATGCTGTTTCTTTTCCTCGTTTGAAACAAATTGTTTTAAAAAAAAAAAAAACAAATTCTTATCTATTTCCATATTATATAAAATTATCGTAATAGTAATTACTAGATTATTATGTATGTAGAATCTATTTTCATAAATAGTCCGAATAGGAAAGATGAACTTATAAAGATCAGATAGCATCGGATCGATAGATCGTTAGGAAAGGCTTACGTCCAGCCGTGGACAGCAATATACCGCGGTGATGATGATGATAATTTCCAAACTCTTCATTCTTCAAGTAAATAATCTGTTAACACTCGTACTACCAGGAGGACAGAAGTAGAGGAGGTGTAACTTCTATTCACATCCTGCTGAAGATTACCATTGGATGCGGGTGGCCCAGGACCGGTCTGAGTGGAAATCTTTGGGGGAGGCCTTTGTCCAGCAGTGGACGTCTTCCAGCTGATTGGTTAGTTGGTTGGTTGAAGATTACCAAAATCACATCTAGACATAGCTCCAGAAATGAGTCATTTAGATCGCCTTGAAAGTTTTCCATTCGAATGGTTAGTCTACTTATCATTCTGTTGAAATATCGGAGGATCAAAAACTGTTAAACCACAGTGATTAATTGTGTATGACGGAAATGGGAAACGGAAGATTAACTTAAACACAGTCATCTTGATCTTAAACATAAGAATTTTAATCTAGTCGAAGGTCGGATTCGAACCTGTTAATTCGAATATATAGCAACTGCTAAGCTATTCAACTTTTGGAATTTAAATCGTCGTCCCTTGCTCGCCTTACTGTACCTGTGTAAAGTTTCTTTTAGGTTAGATCGCAGACTACGACATGGGCTTGAATATAAATCAATACTGTTCACTATTAAGTTACTACACACAACTTACACTTGACCTTACCGCTTTATAACGACCCATTACTTAAGTTTAGCGAAGACTCGTATTCTTTAATTGTGGGCCTTCAAGCCTCATATGTCTTTGTTCCGTGCGAGATAACCCTGTCACCTGGAATTGGGTAAACGCACACATCGCCACATTGTCCAAGTTTTTGCAACCACCGAGCTATTGTTAATTAATAGCATACTTCTAAAAGCATTCGCTTTATAAATCGTCGCATAAATCAATTGTGACATTTAAATGTGAAACAAATTCTAGCTAATTTAGGATTTGTAACAAAAAAAGAAACAAACACAAGGATTTTTATGAAATTGCACAATAAATCATCAACAAATGACAATGATGGTAATGATAGTTTAATAAAGCTCTCATATGTTAACGGCGATGATGTAATGATAGCATTACAATATGAAAGTGTTAGGTAGCTAGTTCCGAAACCTCATCATCATCAACCGGTACACAGTAGGACACTGGACGTGGTGCTCCTCCATGGAGTCATTCCTTGGAATAGGACTTTAATAAGGGACTTAGCTGACAAATTGTGCTACCTACTGTACTCGAAGTATTTCCGGAATCCGACAAGGACCTAGCGTCGTGGTGCTGGTAACTAAACTAAGCGAAAGTACAGTTTATAATTAAGGATTTATTTATTATTATTCGACAAAGAGATGAGAGGAGGCACACATTCACCTGAGGGCAAGTTTCACCCCTGCTCATATCAATATGACGACACATATGATGATTTACACCGCACTACTTACTATAAGCTACAGCACCCTTCAAACCGAATATTTACAAATCCATATTGTCTCTGCCAGCAATAGTTTCGACATGACCATCACCATCGCATACTCAGATGAAACTTCGATTTTTTTTTCAATTGCATGCTATAATATGTATTTTTTCCGTATTTTTGTATGAAGGCTAGAATGAAAATAGTCTTTTAAGCAAATCCATGTCTCAACTTAACTATAACTTGATGGCCAGCTTGTTTATATACCGGTAAACTTTATGTTATAGATCCATTAAGATTTATGTTAGGAGCGATCCTATTGAATTGTATCTAAACGAATTAATCGATGCATAATCGATTATATCGCAACGAACAACAGATAAACTATAAAGTTAATGTGGTCTAGATTAATATGACCATAGATTAAAAACAGATTATGAAATAAGTTGATAAAGTATTAAAACATACTGGTGGGAGGTTTTCTGTTGCCTCAGCCCTGTAGTCTTGGGCTAGCAAGAATAGGACTAAGATAATCCTTGCCTGTCCAAGAAGGCGACTAAAAGCTTTGGCGGAGTTTTAGTGAGTGAATTTCACATAACCCTCACTTCCCCTCATAAGCACATCGGTTGCCGGATACCGTCTAGGTAGGTCATCGCAGTGCCTATTCATCATTGCCTTCAGTGCCTCTTCAAACTGAAGTTTAGCGATCACATTGAAAAAACCAATCGCCAAACAGTACTGCGCAAACATTACTGTGTTCCGGTTTCAAGAGCGTTGTAGGCAATAAAATTACTGAGAGACTCTTCTTTTCTTTCGTGTACTTCATGACTGAAAGTCGTGCTTCTCCTGAAATGCATCAACCGGCTGCTTCCACACCGCTCTGTTCTCGGCACGTCTCAGGGCACTCCGAATGTTGGTGCCTAAGATTGCCTGTATCTGGTCGGATCATCGGGTAGGTGATCGGCCCTGTGATCTCTTGCCCTCGATTTTTTCTACTACAACCAGCTTATCCAGAGATGACTGAGGTAACGAGACTTAATATCTTATGTCTCAAAACGAGAACAACATAGTACTAGCACTACATCCAAATATATCCTTTATTTATCATGTGAAGGTCTTGCTCGTGTCGTCTCTTCGTCGAACATTGCCGTACCGTGGTTTGTTGCCAATTATATTACCGGGGTAACGAGACAACATCTCTCGTATCAAAGCGACGAGCGCAATGTGGTGCAGTGTACACCTACTTAACTAACGCTACAGTACTATGGTTGAAGATGATTCACTCGTCGCTTCGTTGAATTAACACTATATACCACTCACCATCATACGGTATCGTAGTGAGGAGCTAGTCTCTCTCTAGGATCGTTCCCTCATGTCTGAGGACCGTGGTCCACCGGTTCCTGTCCAGCGCTTCTCTTGTGAGTGTGCTAGTCGCTAAACGCAGCTAGTCTAGATAAATAATAAAACTAAAAGACAACGAGTAATTTGCAAATTGAGATTGAAACCAATAAACAACGCTGCGGCCGGACCATAAACAATAAATTAAAACCGATGTTTCTTTTTCACCACTCGACGGTCGGTGGTGGTGGTGGTGGTTGTTTTTTGTCGCGGGCGAGTTGCATAGATAAAATCAATTAGCATGGCACCCTCGTGATGCGGACGGTCGCGAGATACGCCGGCGGACAGGTCTCGCGCTGTGTCCTACCGTTTATCGCTGGCATCGAGCTGCCCGACGGTCACCACGCTGAAATACTGTGCGACATTTAATTTATCATCGCTTATTTGTCTTACTGGCAAGATCATCAGCTCCTTGTGGGAACTAAATCCCATTACAATGAATCTCCAGTCAGTATGAACCTCTATTCCCACTGCACCACAATAAGCCCGCACTGCGAGACGTATAATAACAAATCTCATTATCTCAGTAATTTCATGAGCTACAGAGCACTCCAAACCGGTTTAATATCAGTAATAGATACAATAGACTTTAGATAAAGATATCCAGCAATTTGGTGGATGTCGATGCTCTGTTATATCTTCCACTAAAATACGATAGGAAGGTCACTGTCATCGTCTACAGAACATACCACTGTCTTTGTAGACTTCCACTTAATAGACCGGAAAAAGATCTCTTATTTATAGAGAACCTCTTTCTCCTCTCAAAGCCTTTCTAACAACTTTTGTCGTTCTAGTGTAATCAATTTAAGAGCTTTTTTATTTTTCTAAGGGAGGCTTATGTCGAGCAGCGAACAGACATGATAATGTTTATCAGTAACGATCTATTTACCTTCACTCTTAATAGATATTTATCGCAAACCAAAATCGTTTTTCGCTCGTTCCTCCATCGCTCTAACAGCTTAAACGATCGCCTTAAGTAAGTTCACACGTAAATTTCTAAAACTTAAACGAGATTTCGTATCGAGCCGTTTCAATTAAACTCGATCAACGGCGGCTGGAGTACGAGAAGCGTCGATATCACCTTTCACCTATAAAAGATGCTTTCGTAGTTATTAAAGTAAAGATAAATTTCAGTTCGGACAACTAACGATAAATAACAAGTGGAACTGTTACCGCGATGGTCGCGATCGGCCATCGGTATGAAGATAAAAATTAATCTGTACACCGCTCCAATAACGCGCCAACTATTATTTAGTTACACGCCATAAATAATGAAACGTCTTTCGAGCAGCTTCCGAGCAGTACGCACTATGATATTAAAAGCATATATCTATACGAAGCTTTTGCAAAATTCAAGACAGGATGAAGAGAAAAGAGATAGTGGGAAGATACTATGATACACTGGATTCAAACACCGCAAAACCGTTTTTGATAGAATACCTTACAAGAGACTCATATTGAACAATGAACTGGATCGATATGATGATGATGATGAGTATTATTATGATATTGAACAAAAAAATTACACAAATCAGATAGCTTTAGCTTTGCAAGGATTGTTCTGAAAATATTTTGAATTAATACAAACATAAACTAGTTTCTATTAATAACATTCACTACTTTTCCTCTTCTCACATAAAGAGCTTTCTTCTTGATAAAGCTTTCATTACATTTTTATTCAACTACCTTAAATCCTTTATACTAAATCAATCTTTCCCTTGCTTGTAAATTTTACTATTACCAACTATCAATTTTCCTTCAATGTTCTCCTTTCGGTATTTACTTGCTATATATCATTGATATAATCATCATCAGCCGATAGACGTCCACTGCTGGATATAAGCCTCTCCCAAAGATCTCCACATCGATCGGTCTCGCGTTGTTCCCATCCAGTGGGTTCCTGCGATAGATGTTGTATAATCCAGTAATTGTTAAAATAACAAACAGTTTGACGAAGCAGATAGTAGACCATTATCGAGTAGATCTCTTCAGTTCCAATGGAAAGGGACGACTAGATTTAAATATATCATATTGTTTCTGTAGATAGTCTGGTGCTTGTCTAAATATTTCGTTAAATTAAATGGAATACTTTTAGACTATCATAGTGCGTAACAAACAGTAACGTTTGCCAGTTCATACCCAACCTTGCGAGTGTCAGCGATCACCGCCAACCTCCGGCCGGGGTACGGCCTGTTCAAATTTAAAGTGTTTTTAACTAGCGCTTATCGAAGCGAGAATAATTTTAATGTTGTAAGAAACAATTGTGAGAAATCGGAATCGTGTTCCGTTATTAATATAACATCGATAGCGCATAACGATTATGAATTTGTGTATCGATTATTTAGAACACATAATCGTAATATTTGAATGCAAACTCCGAGTGGAAATGCAAAAAAAATGGTCGAATTTAATTGAAAAGCTCCGCTATAAATATTTATTGGCGGACCTAACGGTAAAGGAAAGAAACGATCCAATAACAGCCCATTCAGCCGAGAGCAAGGCATTACTTTTAATTCAAATGGTTCAGCCGATTGCCGGCCAAATGTTAATTTCACTTTCACATATTGAAAAAATTACAGTCTCGTAAGAGAAATTTTTTAATCTGTTTCATTACCCTGACGTTTGAGCTCTTGGTCAAGTTAAGATCAGCTGCTCCTAGGCAATGGTCAATGGCAATCATCTCTCGTATAACAAATTAAGTTAAAGAAAAGACAAACCATTAAATGATCTAATAAACATTTTTATTGGTTAACATTTTATATGTAAATATTAAGTATATTGAAACTTTAAGATCTCTCTACAGGGTATTTAAAGCTTAATCCTCGTTTTTACTTTTCACACAATAAAAACCTCAGCTTTATATAATGTAAATTAAAAATAGTAGTAATATCTGATCAAGCGAGTTAAAGAAAACCTTTCACCATCTCAATTTTACGATTCCTGGCCAAGATATACACAGCAGCTTTCATACAAGACAATTGGTGAAGAATAACAGAAGAAAGAATATATTTACTTATCTATAGTAATTATCAGAATGCAGCAGGTTCACTATCACTTGAGTCAAATCACAATCACAGGCTGACAGGATGAGATTTCAAATTGTAATAAGTAGTACACTTATTTCTATGTATGTTATATTATCATTGAAATATGTGTGTGCATAGATAAATAAATCTGCGCTATGCTCCACCAAGATCGCTTCGTGTTTGACGCAAATGTCTGCTTAGGTGATATTAAAAGTTGATCTGAATTAAACCCTAACTTTAATATGTTCATTGACCAATTAATGATATTGCTTGTGCAAAGGCTAAATATATTTAGCAGGCACCGCACTCTCGCGAAGGGAACGCTGTGTAACCGCATGCGTGTACCTTCCGTGATTTACCGGCGCTCTCGTCGATCCTCGATAACACCTTACTTATTGTTACAGTAAGGTTTGATCGGCCGGCGACGCACCAGCCGATACGCCATATCGTATTTATGCCCCTTCAGCGACTTTTATTGCTATTAATATGAGTTTAGTCCTCTCTTTGTGCCGGTGCCTCCACCTGTTGCCAGGGACCGTTTCTCAGTACTGGTGAGCTTTGGTGGATGTGTATTCGACTTTGTTATTTATGTGCTCTCGGCTATGATATATAAATTGTTATCATCGCGAATACTTGTCATGTCTTAACATCCTTTACAATACAGGTCCAGTTGTCAGCTGCATGTCGGATCGCTGCTTGTAAAAATTACTTAGATAAAAATATTAACTTCTCCATGCTGCATACTCCTGACTGCGTGGCACTAGATGGTACGGCACAGTCTGATTTATTGTTGCTTATAAAGGTGAATAAGTGTAGAAAACACTCGTTAAAAGCTTTCAATTTTGTATTAACTTTATCGATGATATATTTATATGGACTGTTCGTTGCTTATTTTATATCGACGTCTTGATAAAGCTACACCGTTTGTTCTTTTCAATGCAATTAGCAAGAAAGGAAAAAACTTCTGCAGTCCTTCTTAATGCCCATTTATGCCCTTTTAAACTGACCATTCACAATTAACGGCAATTAAATAAAATGGCGGCGGTCTATTTTAAAACAGCAGCCGATCGGAAGCGGCGGCCGCTCAAGGCGAAGGAACGAGCCGGCGCGGCCTCGCTTGCTGGCAACAAAGATGCATTGTCCCGGTGCACCGCTCTTTGGAACAAATCCAATATTGTTGGGCGAATCCGACTAGTCGTGACCTCCAAATTCCTCATTTGCATACCAGCTGAGGACCGAAAGAGCGCAACTGGCTCGTTGCATCACCTCGCAAAGTCAATCTAAACTCAATGCCTTTTAAGCACTAAATCGCGTGAAGTTGGTGTAATCAAGCGTAAACGCCGATTAGTCTTAAAAGGCCAGGATGGGCAGATCGCTGGCTATTGTCTTGTTGACCTCAACAAAGAAAGGATGGCGATGACAAACCCCATGGCTAAGGCAGCTGTCAAGGTTACACCGGGTTGTATGCAGCCGCTTTAGGGCCGGCTGTAGTAAATTAAGTCGTTTGATGAACGGTTAATCTTTAGCGAACAATGCGGTGGCTACCGTCATACCTGCACCAGGTCAGAGACTTGCTTATGCCAACCATAATATTAACGTGAAGTATATATATATATTTATATATATATTATATATGGTACAGTCCTCTCTGTCTCCAGTACGACGGAACACTTCGGACACCACAAATATGTCATTCATTTCCTGATATTCTTCAACCATGACTTTTTCCTTCTCCCCTTCTTTCGTTTTCACGACTGACCACTACTGTACCACGCTGATCGCCAACCTTCACTAGTTAGAGAGGCACTTTAAGCAGAAAATATATATATGTACATATCGCTTACCCCCTAAGTAGCGGAAGGTCCCTGTTGCCTGATACCGTTTAGGTAGTTAACACCACTGTGCCTGTTTTAGCCGACAAACTGTACTATGCAATTATTACTGTGTTCCGGTTTAAGGGCGCTGTAGCTAGTGAAATTACTGGGGTAATGAGACTCAGCATCTTGTCTCAAACATTAGTATAGTATTGGTACTATGATATGACATTCTAAATAGGGCCAGGTTGTTATTGGCGTGCGTACCACTTACCATCTGGTGAACGTGCTGCTCGTCTCTTCACTTCACTGTATAAGAAAATAATTGATTATTAGTATTTTTCCTCTGAAAATATTTGTTCTACTTCCTGTATTGTAGCTCAGCATTAAATGCAGGTAGCGCAGGGCCGACGTAAGTGGAGATATTTGGAGTAGACCTATGTCCAGGTATATAATTTTTTTATCTCAAAATCCATTAAAATGTATGCAAAGATAAAATGTAGAATCGCAGAATAATTTTTTGAAGGTTTTTATTAAGTAAAATAATATACCAGACGAGTACATATATATCGTACGTTGAACTTTTACCTAAAAAAAGGCATTGCAGGTATAAACACACACACACCAATTAAGTCCACACATCGGTTGATCAGACAATGAGTTATTGGTACACATGTGTCACTTGCCAAAAGCGTCAATACACAACCGTACACCCTTAAAGCCGACAAGGGAGGGGAAAGTGTGCCGTACGCACGGCGGCGCAAGTGCCGCATTGCCTTGCAGCTGGTGGCGATGTAAAAAAACCCGCCGTGTTACTTTTGGATTGACAAACAATGAGAAATTGTTTGTCACTCCCACCGATTAAAACAAAGGAAAACGATAAAATGAAAAGTATGTTGGGTGATTCAACATGTCCGCAGACGTCTGTACATAATCAATAAATAATATGTTCACTTGAAATTTAACTTACAAACCGACAACGAACCGGACGCCGGGCGCGATGGGACACAATCGAAACAGATACACTGCATCTTGTAACGTACTAGCTAGGCTCTAATAGGAGAAAACGAGATTATTCTTATAAAAAAAAATTGCTACTGTTATTATTTTATTTTTAAATTTCATACAAATCGTGTATAGGCGGAATTGATACTAATGGCATTATCTTCCAGTCTACCTTGAGTAATGCAGAGATGATGAGGCACATCAAATAAATACAACTATAGTATATAATACACAAATATACATATACAAAAACACGTTTTTTTTTCAACACCCAATTTTCGTCTCTACTATTGGGGCACAGGCCTACCCTCAATATGAGGGCGATGGGCCCTAGTCACCGCGCCGGCCCAATGCGGATTGGTGACTACACACACACCTTAGAATAAATTCTATTTCACGTGCGGGGTTTCCTCGCGATGTTCTCCTTCACCGTTTGTATCTCGCTGCTGTTGCTAAAGTTCACAAATGTACATAACTTAAATATTAAAGTCATCGGTACATTTCAAGGTTCGAACCCGCGACCTTCGGAATGAAAGCCGCACCCTCTAACTATTAGACCAGCGAGTTACAAAAATACATAAATATATATTAGGTCCTTACATATGACGCAGTGACAACAGTCATTCATTTGTTTTTTCCTCATAATTTTTTTCTTTGGCGTCGCTTTTTACCGTACAAAGGAAAACTTAAAATATCGGTATATTTACGAGTGCGAGTTGTACCGCGGCACCAGCACCAGTGCCGCAGGAACAGCTCGAAGGATTAATGATGTGTACGGCGCTGGCGCTGGTGTCGCAAAAGAAAGCACGGTACGTTTTTGATTTCGACGTTGTCATTCTGGAAATTTCATTTAAAAAACACTTCTCTTTAAAATTTGACTTGAAGGTATCACAATGTCATAGACCTGTATATCATCATCATCAGCCGATACGCGTCCCGCGTTGCTTATGTGGATTAAATCATTCAGTACATACCCTAATTTAAGTTTTATTATGAACCTTCATTGTTTAGTTTAAGTAAAAAAAAAAATCTGTCTTCTCGAAGCTCGTGTAGTGGATTCCATAGTATACCAATACAATCGTCACATTTCTATTGGCTCCAATTATCCAATCGTCCAGTTTTCTTCGTAGTTATATCGCCAGTTCAATCTACTTAGAGTTTAGATTTTTTTTTTTATTTATTATATTATCGCGCCTTTTTCCCAGTAGGGGTAGGCAGAGGTGAATAAACACCCACATTTCGCCAGATGCGCGCAGATTAGATCCCATGTAACAGGGGGCGAGCCTGTTGCCACTTTACTGGGACCACCACACGCACACACAAAGATGATTTCAGTGTGCGGGTTTCCTCACGAAGTTTTCCTTCACCGTTTGTATCTCGCTGTTGTAACTAAAGTTCACAAATGTACATAACTTAAATATTAAGTCATCGGTACATGCTGAGATTCGAACCCGCAACCTTCGGAATAAAGCCGCACGCTCTAACCATTAGGCCGGCGAGCTACTGCGAAGCTACTAGCTACTAGAAAAATTTTAGTCGCGCAAATACTAAAGACAGTCCTGCACGACCACCTTCGGGCTCTCGTCACCCCCGGCCGCTGCAGAGCTCATTACCTAAAAGCAGGTGATCGCGCTGCGCCCTGTTCGCTGATAAGATCAGCCGCGCGGCGCCGGCGCGTAAATCACGCGATGCGTATCGCGCGATGTACCGCCGACATGCGCGCCGGCCCTAATTGTACAGGTAATGGGTTTGTGTATGCGCACGCGCACCCACCGCGCTTGAACGCTACCTCTACGACAACTGATCGAATGACTAACATCTTTTCCACCATCTACCAATAGTTTAACCCATTAATTGATATAAACCTTAAAATTGTATAACTGCTCTAATAAATATCAAATAATTTTAATACTAATATAATGTTAATAGAAACTACGAGAACAACCGATTTATGAATAATCCTATTGTGTGATTATTCTTAACCAAAGTAAGGAAAAGGTTTAAAAAAACAGTTTAGCTCAGTATTTTTGAAGAGAACAGCAATGGAGAGGAACAACTTGCTGGTGTCGATATTCTCGTACAAATACGACGTGGGCTGTTGTTAAATTAGTGCGCTTTACCCAATATAATATATCAAGTCACCATTTCAAACCAAAAGAAATTTTAATCAAGTATATATATAGCTTTACTTTGTAATTTTTCAGCGTGCCCTTAATTGTAACAAAATGCCGTTAGCTGGAGGTCAGGTCGCACCAGATACGGCATGAGCGCTCTCCCGCTGTATTAATAATATACATACGGAATGTGGAACTGATACCGGCACCGGCATCGGAACCTCGCCAGCCCGGCGTGGACGCACAGACAGACAGACAGACAAACGGACAAGCAGACGCAGAATGAGACGACATCTCAGCGGGCGTCGGCCCGGGTCGCACTTGCGACATCGGAAAGTCGAATCAACATAAGAATCCGCTTAAGAAAGCACGGAATGCGACAAATCGATGTTATTAGTGAAAATATATCTCACGGCCGCGGCGGGGCGGTGACGGTGTGGAGGTGGTGGTGGGGGGCAGAATTAACGGCCGCCGCGATAACCTTCTTTATTTCAAAATTGTTAAAAATGTACGTTTGACGTTTTTTTAAATGGGCCCGTATTAACCTCAAAACTTTCTACGCTCAATTACGGAGACGCGCCGCCTCTTATCGGCCGCACAATGATTCCTATGGAGGTAACGAACGAAAAAGTAAAAAAACGTTACAAAAGGTTTGATTTCACTTAACCTTATAAAACACGCCGGCATAAAGAAAACTCGTAAATTGATTAACAAATCAATAAATAATAGCGACGCGATATGACATACAAGTTTTTTTTTATAACCGCGCCCGCAGGCGACTCTGCGCCGTGCGGCCGCGGCGCTGCGGCGGAAACGGAAACGTTTCGCTTGCGTCCCGCCCGCGCTCGGATATTGATAATTTAGTAATAAACAGTATCGGTGTGAAAATAGAAAGGCGTACCTTATTGTTACTTTAAAAATGAGCATTTGTTTGGAACCGCTCCCAAGAGTTTTCGGACGCATTTATTACCAGTACGAGAACCGAGCCTCCATGTGTCTGTCAACTGTTGTATATTAACAAATAATTCTTTTTTTCACCAGCTAATATACATCTCCACTGTTTGGACACAGGCATACCTTCAATGTGAGGACGGACGGCAAATAATATATTTTCATGTAAATCTTTCATTGCTTACCACAAACCTTCATCTCGCGACCAATTTTCTTCTGCTGTTAAACTAACGCATAAACATAACTGAACTCCGATTAAAAGTGTTAGTAACTAATGAGGGTGTACTCATCAAAATATCATTAACGATTTTGGCGTCCTAACCTGAACGTCATCATCATCAGCCGATAGACGTCCACTGCTGTACGTAAACCTCCCCCAAAGATCTCCACATCGATCGGTCCCGCGTTGCTCGCATCCAGTAGTAACCCACGAGTCTCATCAGATCACGTTCACGTCTACTGGCACGCGGGCGTCACTTGAAGGCCCTCGGTCCCTCGAGCAATGTGCCCTTCCTGCTGCCGCTTAAGTCTAGCAATCTGTTGAGCTATGTCGGTGACCTTAGTTCTTCTGCGGATCTCCACATTCATTCTTCCATTGCCCTTTGGCTGACAGCCTTTCTATAAGGCCTATAGTATGGAACCACGTCTCGGTTCCGTATGTCAATACTGACAAAACGAACGAGTTAAATACTTGCTTTTTTTTTCAGTTTGACATAGATCTCTTTAAATAGGAATATTTTCCATACTCGCTGGTAGCTGTCAGAGGAAGAGCTGCTGCATTTTCTTATAGTTATTCTCAATATATTAATTTTTCTTGACATACCACAGGTAGAGTGAAGGTTTGGATGTTATAACCCTCGTCGCTTCCCTCGTGGTAAGTTTTACTTTAAAACTCATAATATTAAGTGTTTTTATTGATGGTAGGTCTCTGTCGACGGAGACCGTCTAGCTACCATCAGCCAACAAATAGTACTGTGCAAACATTACTATGTTCTGGCTTGACGGAAGTTATATAATAATTGGTGAAATTACCGGGGTAGTGAGACTTAACATCTTATACCTCGCTTCGTTGAATAAAAAAGTCTAGTTAACTTAGAAAGCTGAGACCTAAACCGGCAGTGACAAGAGCAATGGGAGCTGATATAGATATAACAGAACTATTCCACATTAGTATTGTTCGAGAAAGCTTGGATATTTCTCGATCGAGTTGACCCGTTGGCTTGACACGACAGTGCCTCTTCCACAATAACTTAGAACTTAACGACGCGATTAAAACTAATCGCCGCTATCGTGCGACGCACTATCATATCCTCCTAACCTTATAAACCGAGAGAGCAGATCAACGGCGAGCAAAGCAACGGGAAAAACATCGTCAAATTGATTATAACCATTAGCGCCCTTGTCGAGACATGGGCGTTATAAAGCCGAAACACATGCGCCCAATGAAAAATACACAACCGACAACGTCTATACAGCAACACACGAACCGGATGCTGTAGGAAACCAGCAGTTTATTCAACTATAAACCTTGTAGGTATTGAAACAAAGGTTCCAGGTTACCTGGTGCGCGTTGCATGTACATGTGGTGACGTTTTACGAAATCGGTCTGGATTAATCGTCGGACACACGGAGAGGCCCGCTGACAAATTGGTTACAGCACATTGGATTCAAATCGATCCTGTTCCTTTTGTTTTTGTTTACCTGATGATCCTCTCGCCGCATTGTCAAGTGTGAGGAAGTAGCGTTCGATGTTGACGAGCTCTGACAAATGATTGGGAAAGTATAACAAGCGTCGTCATGATACTATATTATAAATAGCTGAAAGGAGGGTATAATACTTTCATCAACGATTCTCTTCATTACAATTTCACATGACGATGATGACCATAAAGATGAGGAGAAGCATCCTCGCTCCGGTTATTAGACTCATACGTTGAAATACATCATTATTATGACCCTAGCAGGTTTGTATACTTCAAGTTAAAAGGACTGGTTGCGAGCAACGCTGGACCGATCGATGTGGAGATCTTTGGGGAAGGCCTAAGTCTAACAGTGGAAGTCTATCAGCTGATGATGATGATGAAGTAAAGAGGAATATCAAAATGTTAATCATTTATTTTACTGCCTAGTGGTGAAGCGATTAAGCATCTTGCCTTGTAGTAAACATGTATTTGTTTCGCTTCTGAGCTTTCATCATATTAAAACATTGGGTTTTATATAAACCATCAATTTACCGCTTTAACAATTTTTTATTATTTCCAGTAGTTTACATATGAAAGGGAGAATTTCAACAATAAGCATATTACACTCTTTTCGTTCTTATAACTTAATATGTCATGATATTGAAGTAAAGCGTTAACCAATCAAATAGTTAAATAATCAAACATTAAGATTATATAATGCACATTGTCCATTTTGATACTTGATGTGTTGACTAAAAATTTCGATCGATTAGTTGATTTCAAATAGGGAGACACCAAGCAGAGTGGCGCAGTGGAAGCGTGCTGGGCCCATAACCCAGAGGTCCGTGGATCGAAACCACGCTCTGCTAACTTTTTTTCGCTATGCTTTAACAAAAGAATTTTGTTCATTAATCTAGTTCTTAAAAAAATTATGATATTTTACATTAAACCTTGATTTCAGTAAAGAAAAGGCTTTTTGATTCGTGCTTACAGTGGGCCAGGTAAAAAGGCTGCAAGTGGCACAGAGAGCAATGGAAGGGGCTATGCTCGGTGTTTCCCTGCGTGATTGAAACAGAAATGAGATCTGCAGGAGAACTGAGGTCACCGACATAGTCCAAAAGATTGCTAGCCTGAAATGACAATGGGCAGGACACATCTCTAGAAGGATTGTCAGTCGATGGGGCAGTAAGGTCCTCGAATGGCGACCGCGTGCCGGAAGACGTAGTGTTGGCAGGTCCCTATCAAGTGATCCGACAATCTGGTGAAGGTTGCGGGAAGCAGTTGGATCGGAGCAGGTCTATGTTCAGCAATGACTATTAAATAATACTCCGTTACACCAAATACTGAAATTCCATAAAGACGTTTGCCGTAAAGTGTAAAGTTAAGAAAGAGATTTTCACATCGGCGCGTTACCGTTACGTTTCCGTGTCCATACAGTGACAGTTATTATTTACAACTTGTAAACCAACACCGACACCAACACCAACACCAACAAAGGACCACACACAAAACTCAACTGACCGATAGGAATGACCGTAAAGCAAGTTATATTAAAAGTGCCTCATTATCATAGGACAGTTCCCCGCTCTCAAATTACAATGAATATTACAATTTATTGTATGAAATATGGACCTCGGCGGGCGTTTACACGGAAAGGGCGTACGCTCGCACCCCGCTCGCACCCGCTCACACCCGCTCAGACCCGCTCAGACCCGCCAACACCCGCTCACACCCTCGCCCGCCCCGCCGGGACCGCGATACGCGATCTTATTAGTGCATCGTAATATAATATTCAAGTTATTACGGCGAATCACATAAGTTACCGCTCACACACACGCCCGAAATGGAAATCCAATGCGTTTAAGTGAGCTTTTAGTCAAAAATAAACGCCTTATATTAACATTTTATTGACCACTTCCGATGATCCATGGATGGTAATGGACGTCAACCTCCGTCAACCTGACCGCGGTCACCATTGCTTAATCTTTCTGTCGTATAAACTTAACAAAATACAAAGTTTCTTTGTGTGCTATACAAAGAATTATCAGCTATCTAAGTTATGAGGAAATCTACTTTACATATATTATATATACATATATGTGTAATAATACTGTTTTAGGATAAGGACACAAGTCATCGCTGAACGCAGACAGGACATAAGTCTGTCTATATCTTTGAAGGAGGCGTATATCCAACGATGATCATCTAATGCCTGGTTATAATGATCATTGGTTACTCCTTACCCTAATTAACAGTATTAGTACGATCATCTAATTAAACTAAATGACTTTCTTATGTAGTCACTTTTAAAAGCTAGATCATTTCACACAGCTGAACTACGATTTAAATCGGATTGATTTCTAGAAACTGGCATTAGTCTAGAATGCTAAGATGCTGAGATATGCTATCATTTATCTCAATGAATACAAGGTTTTGCGTTCCAAAATGATTTCTCTCATTGTACTTGAATGAAGCTTAAAATAGTATTTTATTAAAACCCTTAGATTTTGATATAACCTGAACAGTGACTTACGGCCCTGTTAAATGGTCAGGTGATTAGTTCCCCCCGTAACCATAAAAAGTTTTGATGGACCCTTTAGTAATTTTAGCTTGGCAACTTTATTAGGCGCGTTGATTGCCAAGCCGGCCGTTAGGTAATAACTTGGTATAGCTTAATAAAATCTTATGTACCACCAGATTTAACTGCAGTTTCACCGGTGTGTGGTATTGGCGCTGCGAACTGGTTACGAGGCTTCACTACAAATATACGGTTAAAGGAATTACACAGAGTGAAAGTAATTAAACTTAAAATATAAGATTTTGTATTACAAGTTGGAGCCATCCACGTCGATCTGCAACATCCGCCATTCGACAATTGACATAGAGCTTTCAAAAGTTTTAAACACAGATACTACACCACATTGACCTCGTCGCCATCAGACTGAAGAAGTCGCTTTATTGTAGTAGTAATTTCATTAGTTACTTCAAAACGGAACACAGTGATTTTTTTTTTTTTTTTTCTGCTTTCGAATGATAAATTTTCGATAGATACCCTGCTTCTGAAGGGAGGTCAACTTTAATGGGGAGTCTTACTCACTAAAACCGTCTAGGTTGTCTGCATCAGTGCATTCGGAGAGGCTCCAGGATCACTTATGGAAAGCTCCGGTGCCCCTCTACACTGTTTACAAGTCTCTGAGGAAAAGCCTAACCCTCCTAGGCACCATCGCTGAGCTATATGCTGTCCCACGCAGGTTCGCTTGTTGAGCGATAAGAGCCCTAGCCCTCAAGGCCCGCGAAATTTCTAAACGCTTTCAGTCGCATTCTACTACAGACAGGGTTTACCTTAGTCTTATTCTTATTACCGAGTATTACCTAGGCAGTCTTCGGCAGCAGGGACTTAGCAGCAGTCAATATTTTTACTTTGTAAAAGAAATCTAATTTGCATGGAAATAACTAGGTACTGTTTTAGTTAAAGCAATATAATCTCATAAAAATAAATCTCCAGCTGGGTATTTAGCATTCTGGCATCAGATGAACGTCAGATAAAGATACAGCTTTTTATACGAGATGAATATCATTTTAAGAAACTGATTTCCTAAAAATCTTTACAAGTTCTGAAAAAAAAAATCTCGTAGAAAAATAAGCTTGAAAGATCGAAAATGAAATTTGCTCTTTTTTAAAATTTCGCCTAAAATTAACACGATTTTATTTCAACTAATTGCTATGAATAGTAGGAACATTGCCTGGACCTCCAAGGTTTATGGAGATCCTTCGATCAGTTTCCATTGCTCACATACAGCGGCTTCCAGATAAGTATATATAACTAATCGATTGTCAGCGTTAAAAGGTTCGCTATAAATAAATTAATTTTCATACATTAAAGTAATGAAAACAAAATGTATATTAAAAGAAACTGTTACCGCACCCTGGTAACCATCACCGTCATAAAAAAGCTCCGAAAGTTCGTGTCGCGTGTCGATTTCTAAACAATTAATGAAAGCTGTAACATAAACCTGACACCACAATTATACAAAATCAATACAGAGACGTAAATACGTGGGCGCGGCGCGCGAACCGTGCCCATTGTCCTTAGCCGGTGGCTGCTCCGTGACACTGGAGACCATGGAAACATTTTCTGAGGAGCTTTTAATCAAAACAATTAAACTAACAACAATAGGTACTGGTATGGGTAACTTACACAGTATCCACGTTCAAGTTTTCATATTTTTAAAAATAGTACTTGTTAAATACAAGATACATCGACATCATCATTACCATCGCAACAGAACCCATGAAGCCTAAGGAACCGACGCAATCATTATTTCATCATCATTCTCAACCGATAAACATCCACAGCTGGACTTAAGCCTCCCACAAAGATCTCCACATTTGTAGAAGTTCATATTGAGGAGTTTGAGCCAACGCCTACCACCATGGCCCAATGCGGGTTGGTGGGAGCCAGAGCTTCGTTTGTTGTTTAGCAGGGTGCACCACGAGCAAATGTGGTTGGTTTGGGTTCTGTGAGTTATTGCGCGGGACCCCTTACACCTCTTCATCAATGATCATGTACGAGGATATATTATAAATAATCGGTGGCTGCTATTACTAGTACTGAGTTGACTAACAACTAGGATATATTTTCTTTATCGTCGTTCTGTTAATTAAATAACGTTGATTTAACTACTGAGTTATCAGTATATATTATAACATTAAGTAAAGCGTTATAACGTTATGAAATTTTGTTATTTCGTAACGTTATAGCTTCTTAGTTAACGTTAACGTTATCGTGATAATCGGTTGACGTTAGATAATGGACACCAGCCGACGGATCGCCCGTCGCGTGCTGTGTCCCCCTCCTCCCACCTCTCACTCGGCTGACACGCAGTATTGAGTGGCTCAATTAGCGACCAAGCAGCGGCGACCTGGTGCTGCACCACGTCCGGTGCCCGCTGTGGCGCCTCCCCGTAGTGAAATCTGTTAAGAATTGTTACACTGCGCGCGCGCGGTAAGTGTCGCTGCGCCTCACACACACGCACACACACGCTTATACTGTAGTGACTCACACAGAGGTGCGCGTGCACAAACGAGCCGTCCCCCCCACCCCCCCACCTCCCACATAACGCGCGTTATTGTGTCGTTATCTCCGTGAAATATGACGGGGAACATATCATTTCAACAAGAATAACGAGAACTTGTCCGCGCCCGATCTAAGTTTAAGTATTTTTTTTTATTATTATTTTTTTTTCTTCTACTAATGACAAATTAGTGTAACTTAGCTGCGGGCTGAGATTTCTAACAGTTTCAGATAAACGCCAATTTGTGTATTTGATAATTTATTACAAAATGAGACTAGATAAGGAACGGCAAATGTCGATTTCTTTGTTTGTTTTTTTCCTTCTTTAGAAATCAACGTGAATAGAAAGGTCATTCGAGTGTTTATTTTTTATTTATTATGTAATTGTTTATGACAACACACATACGTTTTTTATAGTTGATGGTAACGATTATCAGGTCTCATATGTCGCAACAACGATCAGGCGAGACTTTTGACAGAAAGGACTGAAACCAGAGCTGTAAAGCGCTATGACTTAAAGGACACCTAAAAAGAGGTAAATTAGTAAGCTAAATAAATGGAGATATTGTATATGAGACCTTTGAATTTTGAGAAAATTTGTGGGTGGAGAAAAAAGAAAGAAGAAAATCTAGAAAAATAAAGATTACTGTGGTAACTAAGTTATTTTGAGTAAACAAATACGATTATTATGATGCCATGTAAACGTGTCAAGGATCATGTTATTGGTATAACTGATGCTTAGTAAAAAAGGACGAGGCGATCACATTGGGACAAACCAATTCGATCCTCAGCTATTCTTTTTGACTGATGGTATTGTATTTACCTGTCCATTCCTTTATATCGTAAACCATTTCTTCAGCTGTCTACCAGATGTACGTTTTCCAGGACTTTTATCCTCCAGGTTCAACCTTAGGAACTCATAAAAGGTATAGAGATATAGTATATAGATATAGTCACATGTGTTCTGTCGCGAACTGATGATGACTGGTATAGGTATATAGAGTATCAGACTCGACGCGAACAATACGATGGTCAAGTAAGACTAGTAAGTAAACTGTAAACTAGGTTATATTTAATACTATGTTTCTGTTAGGAACCCATGATCAAATACCTCCGTTCTACGGCAACACCTCAAGGTCCAAACACAAAAGCTGAACGAGACAATGTCTGCGGAACAATCGTGGGAGCTGTATTGTTGACTTGTGTGACATAAGCTGCGCGGCCGTAATGAGGTTTAATTTATATTTAGTGCAAGGCTTCATTCTAAGGTCGATCTGAATGTCAGATCAGCTATCAGCGCCTCCGTTATATCATTGTAGATTCTTCTCAGTTATTGCAGGCAGGCTGTGGTCTCATTATTACAAAATAACCATTTCATTATGAATCTAAATCTCATAGTCCTAACTATGATTGCGACATCAATTACACACCATGATAAGTAGGTCTCTGTTGTCGGAGACTATCTAGGTACCACCGCAGCTCCTATTCCTACCTACAAACTATAGTATGCTTTTCTGTATCTCAATTTGAAAGGGCTTGTAGTTATTGAAATTACAAAGGTAACGAGACATAACATGATACCTTGAGGCGATGACAACAATATGGTGCTGTGTATATCATCCTAACACCACTTTGACAGTCGTATCACTTACCATGCAATCGTTTCGTACGTTTAGTCGTTTCGTTTGATGAAGAAGGTGATAGTGATGCAGTGGACTGAGAAACAGAAGAAACGAACGAGCTATAACAGAAGTTATAGCTCGTTCCATTCTATTTTTTTCATAACTCCCCCTGCGTGTGCTTAGGTCATGGCCTTTCTGTACAATTTATTTGCCATCATTGTATTTAATTTCTTCTCATCATTTATTCATCTCATCTTACACACTCAGTTCTTCCTTCGCACTTCTTTTCTACTATCACTCTCCATTCCAATTCGTTGCATACCTCTCGCAAATGAAAACAGTCGCCTTTTTCCTGAATTTTGTATATTTATATATTGTCACGCCTTTTTCCCAGTAGGTGCATAAGTAAGGTAATAAGCAGAGGTGAATAAACACCCACATTTCGCCAGATGTGGTCAGATTACGTCCCATGTAACAGGAGGCGAGCTTGTTGCCACTTTATTGGGGCCACCACACACACACACACACAAAGATGCTCTCAATGTGCGGGTTTCCTCACAATGTTTTTCTTCACCGTTTCTATCTCGCTGTTGTAACTAAAGTTCACAAATGTACTTAACTTAAATATTAAGTCATCGGTACATGCAGAGGTTCGAACCCGCGATCTTCGGAATGAAAGCCGCACGCTTTAACCTTTAGGCCAGCGAGCTACATTTTCCTAAAAAGAGAGCTTGGAAATCATAAAAATCATCCCTTTTTGACAGTTCTTAATTTTCCTTTTCTACTTTTAGTCCTATCACGTTCGATATAACCACTATCAGAGCTGTACCGTGTCTGACTACACGTTGTAGGTCTCTATGTAAGGAGGCAAGTGACGGTTGCACTATACAATTATACATACCTCATGGTTAGACCCATATAATTAAAAAAAATCTAAGTTACCTATTTATCTTCAATTTGAATCTTGTTATATATTCATTATTATTTATACGAAGCAATGAATTAAAGATAACGACACTTCCTGGTCTGTATGCGATGATTGGGAAGTTTACAAAACATCGCATCCATAGTGATCAGAAATAAGACACTAATTAAGATCTATATCTCATAACATACGTCAATACAGTATATTATAATGAAATAGCTTAAAATTCGCACCACAATTATAATTCGCCATCCATTGAATTATGAATATCCGGTTTCGTTAAGTTTTTTTTGCAGCAGATAAGTTACGCTTCAGATATCGCCGTACTTATCTCACAACCTTCGCACACAATGTGACCCGAGTGCGAAACGCCCGCTGGTGATACGCGAAATTAAATCGCAGTAATTAGTCAATTAGCTAAGGTTATTCCGAACTAATTTATCTAATAAATGAACACGTTCTCATGTTCACAACCACATTAGCATACATGGTGCACGGCACGGAACGACCCCAGTTATTTAGACCTTGGCTAATGTCGGGCGAAATTCATTCGCCTTACTCGTCTCGACGTAAAGAGATCATAATAACAGAGTAGTTAAAAAATTAACAGGGAAACGTAAGGTTAGTGTTTTTTTTTTTATGGCGGAATGGTTAAATTCTTTAATCTGATTTATAACGTAATAAATCATTTTATACGGCGGACCTAATTACACGCCGGAGCGCCTAAGAATGAGTTCGTAAACAGCAATTGCGGAGCGGTTTTTACAACCGCGTGTAAATTGCTGGTGCCAAGGATCTGACGCGTAACCTCGCACCAGATCTGCTCATCACTGGATCGTCACATCCTTACTGCTCTGCTTTGATCGCATTTTATCACTTCATCCCCCCCGGTTGACTCAATAAAAAGTGTTACATGTAAGTCCTAGTGTCGATACACGATTGAAGGGCACTGTTGGCACGCTGGTGAAATTACTGGGGTAATGAGAATTAACATCCTGTCTCAAGGCGTTGAGCACAATGTGGTGTTATAAATACCTTCTTCTCTAGCGCCACATTGTTACGAGAAGGCATACCACATATCATTCATCATAATTATCAGCCAATGTTTATCCACTGCTGTATATAGGCCTTTACGAATGTCTTCTACCAAATGCCATCAGCTTCCCGCAACAACCCATTTCCAACCGCTCTGATGAAGTCGTCGGTCCATCTGGAAGGAGGGCGACCTACACTTCTGCGACCTGTACGCGGCCTCCACCACATATCATTAGGTTAAAATCTAGCTCGTCTCTCTTTGCTCTTTTTTTCTAGAACTTTAAGCTACAAAAAAATAGGTGTATTGATAAGAAATTAAAATAATAGATCATTACAAAGAAAATAATGCGTTCACACCTACCTAGGTGTTTGGCCAAGTTTTTTACAATACTAATATCTTCTTCTCGCTAGACTTTGTTTTATCTTTACTTGGGGTTGACCCTCCTGGTCTTCCTTGTATATCTAACAATACTAAAATCTGTTTTATTATTATATATCATATCCATCAGAAACATGGCGCTTGCTGCTTTAAAATTCAAAACGAATAAGATGAATAGAAGAAGAAACTCTTCTTGTTAATTTCATTAGCTGTCACATCGATTAGATAGAAACAGTTATATTTCCAAAAAACGAAGATTTTCATCAATGAAAATTACCAAATTAGATCATCATCATCTATTCTGATCAAAAGTCATTTTAACAGTATACCGCTTTGAACGACAACCTAAAACCGCTCTGTTTATGTAATGATATTTTTTTATCATCACACCACATCACCAATCAACTAAGATATTTAGTACTTAAGTAGTTAAAAGACGATTCGCAATTAAATATGGAATTATCATCAGCTGGTAGAAGTGCACTGATGGACTGCTTCCGCCAAAGATCTCCACATCAATATGGGATCACAGAATATAAAAACCTTATAAACCTCATTAGAGGAAGTCTCTAATATAAGGAACAAATGTAAGTGCAGCTGAAATACTTTTGTAATAAAGGGTGGCTAGGATCTTCTGCATTTCTCTCGCGTCTTCTCTAGTCTACAGCAATCCAGAAGTAAAAAGATATTCAATACGCACACGCACACAACTATACCATCCTCCAGCAGCGCACGACCACGCTCGCTTGTGAGCGGCGCAGTCAAGTTCGCTGTTACATTGTTCCGACAGTTACAGACAATGCACTGACCGAGAAAAATGGATTAATATCAAACAATAGCGCAGTTCAACTTAACCGACAAGGTTAAGCACTATTAACTGCTAGTATGTGTGTCAAACTCATTTCAGGGAAGAATGAAAGTAGAAATAGTAAGGAGCGTAAAATAGAGAAAAAGTAACGGTAGATGAGAAATGGTATAAAAGAAGAAAGCTAAGGAAGGAGAGAAAAGAGGAAAGAAAGGAACTAAGCCCAGGCCCACAAAGGCCCGGGGAAGGACAAAAAAAAAGAAACAGCACTAATAACTTATAAATATAACTAAACTTTAAAACATGGTGTGACGACACGAGAGAAATGTACGGCCAACGGATTTCCTCTACAGGTGTAGTTAGATATCATCATGAGGTGCCTCCTTCAGACTTGGCGGTCATATTGAAAAAACTAATCTGACCTCCAGCTATTCTTAGTATTATTCGTATTTTCTCTCTAGATATATGATGGATCATATCAATACCCCAACATTGTCATGACAAAGCCTTTCAAATAGCAAAAGTATTATGATAATGCGAAGACACATACCCAGAGGACCGTCAACGGATCTCCCGCCACCTTCATTGCTTAGGGTCACACCAATGCTATCACAACAGTGGGAATGACGATATGATAGATTATAGCTATCACCATCCAAGATCCACAATAACTGCCCTGTTCAATTTACCCCCTACTCTTAATCAATGCCTTCGCAAAATTATTGTTACATCTATTTAAAAATACACACAAGTTTCATACATTCTTCAACACTGTAGCTGAAAGCTTTTACAGACCATGACATAGTGAGCTTTTAATACTTTAATCTGATCTTCGAGCGAAATTGAATTCAGTACAATTGCTAAAGCTTTCACTACTAATACAGGTAATAGTAAGTCAATATAGTCGTACACGTAGTGTTAGGAGGCCTCCCACCAGGTGGACCCACGATCTGGTGAAAATCGCGGGTAACCCACTGGATGCCGCTGATGATGATGATGGTAGTCGTGTATAAAAATCTTCAATAAATCCGGTATAAATACATAGCTAATATAATATAACAAAGCGTTCATTACTTATACTATAAATAAATATGTATGAATGGATGATGAAATTGGGTTTTATTTATTCACCGATCACGTGAAAACTAGTGAACGTTGTAACATGGGGACGTGAGCATTCGTCGTTTGTAGACGGGTACAGGCTGTTTATTGTTTGAATTTCATAGATCCTTCTTTTTATTTTTAATTAACTGTTATAAATATTTTCATTTCGTACTATTTATGCGGTTACTATAGTAACGGTTGCTATAGAAAATCATCTGCGGGTGCGGATGCTCTAAAGGAATATTATATTTCAGACAAATTTCAAGTTTTGTTATATTACGGCCTGCAAAGCGGGCGCGGATCAGCTACTATATATGTGTAAGAGGAAGTGTGTCTTCAGGACTAATTATACCTTCTTGATTTATAGTTTATTCAACCTTCTTGAATTATAGATTAACGATTTTGATTCATGAAATCAATAAATAATATTTATAAAGGAATTACGTGAGCTCCGGACGGATGCTGCAAAAAAAAGCGATTTATATTTAAACTATTCATTTCAAACTAAATTAGTTGTAGATAGGTCAATCTAACTGGATGTTGGATCTTCGACTGTTTAACATTCGCTTCCTATCCCGTGGGTCCGGTTGTCTTCAACGGTCTTGGCGTCTTGTCACTTTGCACTAATAGGAGTTGCATGTAGACCCGTGTGAATGTGAATATATGCAACTCAGCAGGTTTAATATATTTGGGGTCCGTTACAAAGGTATCTTGAAATTAATGAATCACATAAATAAACAAATTAACAAGATTATCGCGAACAGTACTACAGGTCCGTCAATCGTTAATCAACAAACGAGGCTCTGACTCCCACCATCTCTCATTGGGACCGCATAGTTGAAAAGGGCCCAAAATACCCCATATAAACCCCTACATACGACAGCCCCAACTGTCCATCGGAACCGGAGGCTATACTGACTGTTTGTGGAGATCTTAAGGGGAAGTCTATGTCTAGCTGTAGATAAACAACGTATGGTCTTCCTCTCCACAGAGTGGACTGACGATCTGGTTTGTGGGAGGCCTACTATATATATATATATATATATATATATATATATATACATACTATAGATCGGAGTGTATATGTGTTATAAAACATTTCACAATCGCCGTTCGGGTCCGTTCACCGCAATTTAAAATTAAAAGCGCACACACACACACACACACAAACGCGTCGGCCATTTCGCCACACGCGAATTAAAAATTATCTGTACCGCGTCGGCTTTCCCATATATCTTTCTCACGTGAATCAATTTAAAATTCGCAATAGTAAACTACACTATGTCAAATTGATAAATCAACAGCGATAGTACGGCGGGCCGTAATCCTTTTACGCGTGCGTCGGATCAGCGTGATCGATCGACCGCCGAGCGGATCCCTATTCACCACCATACCATCCGGATCAGGTTATGTTCGGGTGAAACCTCTATACATACATCCGGCACATATGCACACAGTTCGACATCAGCTCCTCAAATTTTCGTTAATGAAATATATAACCTTTTTTTGAAGAGACAAGCGAGACTTTCACGTGATAGTAATACGAGTATAACAACGTGGCGCTAGTTGGATGACATAAGATGTTAAGTCTCGTTACACCAGTAATTTCACTAATTACAACTCTCAACCGGAACACAGTAATATTTGTAAACTACGGTTCGGGGACAGAAATAGGAGACAACAGAGACCTACCACTGAATCATACCTTTAAAATGTCCTATTAAATTATCACTGCAAAGTCTAGTTATATTAGGAAGACAAACAATTTACTTTATGTACGAAAACATATATAAAATGGCTGCGTTTTTAAACCCTTTTCAATATATATTAAGAAATAAATAATCTAAACCAATTTTAAATGTTTCATCACTACATATGTCACCATCACATATAAATAAAATAAAACGAATGAGAAGAATCAGTTTAAGATGACGTCGACCAAATATACAACCATGACCTAAAAGACTGCTTGTACCATCAGGAATTGTTGGCTATACTGTTATTATTATCACACATATAACTTGGCTTTTATATTTATTATCGCTATCGTAACTTTTTCAAAGAAATCGTCTCATTTGTTCAGTTTGTTATTTCATTACACAAGTCTACTACTAACGAAGCATATGAACCTCATCATGAGAAGTTCAATTGATCATCATAGCAAAGATTGGAAGGTGAGCAAAAATCGCATTGACTGAGATGTACAAATAATAATGGTCTGTACAAAGTTTAACAAACTATCAAACAGTCGCACACAACTGAATAAACAATATCACAATTACGACTCTTTTCAAATTTGTACCATCATACAATTTTAATGGGAACCTCTGGAGCAGGTCAGCGAGCTTAATTGATTGGCTCGCATTGACCGCTGCATGAGTTTTTGTTGGCCGGCGTCCGGTTAATGATTTGAGTATTGTGCCGCAGTGTTCAGTGACGGACGGGCGGAATCGCATCCACTGGGAGCACGAAGTAACGAGCGGTCACAGAACTGTTCGGCTGTAAACACAAATTGTACAATGTGTAACCATGGCAGCGACCCGGCCAATTAGGCGGGCCGCACTCCGCGGCGCCGCGTCCGCGATCTGTTCCACGTGACAACGTGACACAATGATTATGCCGTACATCTGTAAGATCGAGCCAAACAACTGCTTTTTGAGCGGACAAGTCAATGAGAATCTACTTGCGTTCATTATTTCGACTTCGTTAACATTTTTAGCAATCCTTTTCCATTTTCTTAATCAAGTCATGGTTGAGGAATATCAGGGAATGGACTGGCATATCTAAGGCGTCGGAATTGTTCCGCCGAACCGGAGACAAGAAAGACTGTATCACTCTGATCGCCAACCTTCACTAGATGGATGGGCATTTTAAAAACGAGAAGAAGAATCAAGCCCTCACAGAATAACATTAAAATGGGATGAATCTTTGTTATCATACTACTCAGCTGTTTTCTCACAGCATTCACCGTAACTACTATTTTCTAGGCACAAATTTCACTTTGCAAATCCTTAATAAACGTTCTTCCAAAAGCAGCGCAATGCCGTTGTGTAAACAGTTAAAATAGTAATTTTTTAGGTAGACATAAACGTTTTAAACTGGATGTAAACAAAAACATCAATCAATGACAATTTTAACAAAGTTACATTTTCAAAAAGTACGTTAGGAGATGGATTAGATACCCACAACTCAATCCCATAAGGCGGGGCCCGCGTAAGCATTACTAATTGGTTTAAATCAAATACAAATTATCGCGGCATACGTCACCGTGACGACCAGCACAAACTGACCTCCGAACGTCCAATACCTATTGAAGTTACAAGGGAACAATGCAACGAGTTTCAGGAACGAGGGGTTTTTATACAATGGGCGTTGGCCGTTATACAATTCCTTTTATTTTCCTCTCGACGTGTACCGTCAGAATTGAAACGTCATAGAGGAATATTGTACGGCGGAAATGAAAAGGCGGCGAATGAGCGGACGATGAAAGCCGATAATCTCGTTCGTTACGAACGATGCGCGTGCGCATAACGCACTATACGGCGTTATACAGCGATCCGTTACACATCCCATCGAACTCGAAACCAATTATAAATGAAGGCAGCCGAAACATCATCTAATTCATAAAGCAATCTCATTAATGATGATTTTGATTATCATTGGAATTAATTGTTACAGTATAAGTCAATCGACAACAATATTTGTTGATTTTCGCTAACACAAACAGTTCAATACATTCGTAGTAAACCCACGGATTCTCTTGACACCATCATCATCAGCCGATGGGCGTCCACTACTGGACATAGGTCTCCCGCAAAGATTCCTACAAGATTAGGTGGGGATTTGGGCTATTTCCCACCATGCTGGCTCAATGCGGGTGAGCGGGAGCCAGAGCCTAGTTTGTTGATTAGCAGGGTACACCACGAGTAGGTGAGGTTAACTTGGATCCCGTGAGATGTTGTACGGAACCTCTTACATACCCTTTTATGAGACGCAATACAGAATATATGTCATGTACTATCTATATTGTATATAAGAAATATCTGCCTATGAAGAGACATCACGATATCTATAGAGCCATAACTCCTTGAACTTTACATTTGGTAGGAATATTTTTTTTGCTGACTATAGATCAGCTAAAAATTATTTTCATGAAATATTACCCCCAAAAGTATGTTCAGGGGCGTTACGGCCCTTAAAAGAGTGCGGAGAACAGCTACCAAATAATATATAATTCACATAATACACTACGAACAATTTGGATTTAAAAGTTGCTCTAGCAATGCTAGTACAATTTGCCTCTTTAGCAGTATATGAATAAGGCAGTAAATTCGATCTCGTTTGTAATAATTTCATTAGCTACAACAACCTTTAAACCTGAACACGATATTATTACCACAAACACAAATCACGAGATGAGAAAGCTACGGTTGCATCTCCTGATTGCTTCGAATCTCGATATCTAATGGAATGCTTAATTTTATGATATCAACTTGAATCCTTGCCCCGCATGTGTAAAACCTTTGTCTCCCGCTGCCGATCAAGCGACGGAATCCAGTCACGGATGACCATTCAGTCAACCACCAGCCACCAACACAATAAACCTATAAATTGATAAGCAGGCCTTTGGAGTGTGAGCACGGACGGCGCCGATCTGTTACTTATTGTTCATATTCTAACGCAGAGCCGCCTTGGTACGGTGCCAAAGTGGGAAACCCGATATCTGTACAAGCATTGGTATTGCTGACCAGCTCCGTCCGGTTATTACATGTCCCTTTGTTTCATCTGCACTAACATTAAAAAAAAATGTGTTAAACTAATACATTTTGAAGGTAAAAAAGGAACTATTGAAGTTGCGAAACATTTATCGGCTAAACTTTATCAATGTCGCCCTAAATTTGATTTTTTAGTAAACATACAAACAATCTATATATTAAGGTATTTTATATAATGAATACTATGTCACAACTAAGTTAATATAACCTGAAAATAATCTTGAAACTTATATTTCTGTTTCAAGGATTATTTGTAATAATGCACACTGAAGAAACAAGAACTCCTATATTTGCTTTCCTTTACAGAACTTTAAAGAAAAGGGAAATATTCAGAAGGGTGTAAGGAGTCCCGAACAACAACTTACGGGACCCAAATCAACCTCACTTCCCTGTGGTGCACCCTGCTAATCAACAAACGAGGCCCTGGCTCCCACCGACCCGCGTTGGACCAGCGTAGTGGGAAATGGCTCAAATCTCCGCATACGAACCCCTACAAACGTGGAGATCTTTGGGAGAAGCCTATGTCCAGCAGTAGACGTATATTGGCTGATGATGATGATGATGACAGAACTTCTAAATCCTAGGCAATTAATTCATCTTTTAGTTCATTTATTACATTAACCTCTACATTATTCATACACAGCATTTCAACGTCCACTGCTGGACATAGACCTATATAACAATAGCAATAACTTTATATAAGAACTTGTCGAAGCACTGACTGTTGATGAGGTTGTAAAGTCCTCGCATACTACTACACGTAGTGCTGAAGCGTCCTTAAGAAGGTAGACGGTCGATCTAGTAAACGTAGTAGTGATGGAAGCCGCTAGAGACGGACAGCGTAGGAGCGGTGTTCAAATCTTTAAGGCAGAGGTGGATGTCTACCGGCTGATGATGACACCGTGTTAAATAAGAAAAACGTTTGCAATTGAATATAGAGGGGTGTTTTATTTCATCAGCTCACCGAATAGACGCTTATCTTTTTCTCCATGTGACAGTGTTGTGAGTGAGCATTATGCGTCGTCACGAGCGCCGGGGGTGAGCACGATACGGATCGCATGCGGGTCGGCTCCACGTTTCGCGGCGGCATGGGGTGGCACTGAATAATGCATGGACACCGTGTTTCAACGGATCCCATCTTTATCATTCTGTTTTATAAATAAATTAATAAACAACCCTCTCAACGCTTCCGCTGCGAGGACTCGGGGTCTTCGTGCAAAAAGGCAGAATCCAGAGTATTTATCTACAACTCTACTCAAGTATCATGTGCGTTATTCGATCTATTTTATAAGGCAAACGAAAAGAGGAGATCATAGAGAGAGGGAGTTGGTATGGTAAGAGATATAGTTACTCATGACAACGTGTTACTGATATTAACACGTTGTCATGAGTTTTATGGTAGTAGATCCAAGTCTGCAGTTCGCTGTAGCACGTAGGTGGGCAGGATCGACCGGTGAAACACTACCCTCTCACAGAAAATCAGCGTGAAGTGGGGGCCTCCTAGAGGCCTCCGCGTTTCGACTGGTGAGTGAGAGTCCCGGCGCCCTTATCCCTCTACCTCGGGGCCCAAATAGCAACTGGCACTTTCATTATACTACACGTACCGCAACAGATTTTCTAGGGACTGTTGCGTTGCGTGTGGGAATGAGTATCAGTTGGCCCCTTCCTGTCTTTTTATTCCCTGTCCCACAATTCCTCACCCTCTGTGACCTTTCTCCTTCCCTTTCCTCCCCCACCCCTTATGCTCTTACTGTGATGGCGACGAGTGATAGAAATAAAATACCCCAGGAGGGTACCAGTCTCTTAGAGACTGGAGAATCCCTCTCTGAGCGAGAGCGAGAGATGTTATCCTCTCGCTCTCGCTCAGGCTGCCCATCGTATTCTGGGGGGGCACATCAAGCGTCGTTTATCGCAGCTGCTGGGTGCAAACTGAGCCCAATCACGAGGAAGTCCCCCTCCACTTTAGTAGTGGATTTTTCTAACATCAGGGGACTTCACTCGAACTTAAATGCCGTCCACCACCATCTCGAGACGGAAAGGCCAGATTTGCTTCTCCTGACGGAGACGCAGATTTCCTCCCCGACGGACACTTCATATCTAAAGTGCCCGGCCTATAGCCTGGAGCACTTTTTTGTGCCGCGCGCCGGCGTGTGTGTGTACGTTAGGGAGGGAATTTGTTACCGTAGGCTCAGCTATCTTGAAGGCAGAGACCTGTCGATCCTTTGGGTGCGCGTCGATTGTGAGGATCACATTCGAGTCTACGCGTGCCTTTACAGGTCTCATAGCGGAAATTCGGAAATTGACCGGCTCTTCGAGCACCTGCAGGTGTCCACTGACAGAATACTTGAGCAAATTCCTACCGCAGAAATCGTGGTTTTGGGCGACTTTAATGCCCATCACTCTGACTGGCTTGGGTCAACACGTACTGACCATGCGGGAAGGTCTGCTCACGATTTTGCCATTGCCAATGGTCTGACGCAGATGGTAACTTCTCCCACACGTGTGCCAGATGTGGAAGACCATTCGCCTTCCTTATTGGACCTTCTGCTGACCTCTCGCCCTGAACCCATTCGGGTATGGGTCGATGCTCCTCTCGGGTCATCGGACCATTGCCTAATTAGGAGCATGGTGCCTCTCACCGTCTCGTCGCAACCACTTTCATCTGGTAGACGACGTGTTTGGCACTACAGGTCGGCAGATTGGGACGGGATGCGCTCTTTCTTTGCATCCTACCCATGGGGGCAGATTTGCTTCAAGTCAGAGGATCCTAGCACCTGCGCTGATTCGGTTGCCGGCGTCGTGCTGCAGGGCATGGAATTGTTTGTTCCTAGCTCAGCGGTACCCGTCGGTGGCAGATCTCGGCCCTGGTTTGGTGGGTCCTGCCGTGACGCACATCGTCGCAAGCGGGAATGCTACCAAGCTTGGGCTAGGGCTAAGGCCTCTAAGGATGTAAACTCTGACTCACTCAAGAAGAAGTACAACTCTGCTTCCAGGTTCTTAAAGAGGCAAATTGCATTGGCAAAGTCGAAGTACGTTGGGAGAATTGGCGAGAGACTAGCACGGCTGCCATCTGGCTCTCATGCGTTCTGGTCTCTCGCCAAAGCTGTCCAAGGTAATTTCTGTCGGTCGACACTTCCACCTTTGCGCGGGGAGGATGGTTCATTGGCCTATTCCGCAAGGGAAAAAGCCGATCTTCTTGGCTCTATCTTTGCGGAAAACTCGACTCTTGACGACAGGGGGAACACACCTCCTACCATCCCGAGGTGTGAAACCACAATGGCGGACGTCCGCTTCACACAGTGTGCTGTGCGGAAAGCACTATTCTCCCTGGATGTCAACAAGTCGTGTGGGCCCGATGGAGTATCTCCTATTGTGCTGAAGGTGTGTGCTCCAGAGCTGGCACCGGTTTTAACGCGCTTATTCAGACACTCTTATGTCCTCGGCGTTGTCCCACATTCATGGAAGACGGCTCTAGTACACCCGATCCCTAAAAAAGGCGACCGCTCAGATCCGTTCAACTACAGGCCTATCGCTATCACCTCCTTGCTCTCCAAAATTATGGAATCCATAATCAACCGCCAGCTCATGGGCTACCTGGAGGAGCACCAGCTGATCAGCGACCGCCAATATGGCTTCCGCAAAGGCCGATCAGCTGGTGATCTTCTGGCTTTACTAACTCACCGTTGGGCGCAGGCGGTCGAAAGTAGGGGTGAGGCACTAGGCGTTAGTTTGGACATAGCGAAAGCCTTCGATCGGGTTTGGCATAAAGCCTTACTATCGAAGCTTCCTTCCTATGGGCTTCCTGAGAGACTTTGTAGGTGGATCGGCAGTTTCCTTGCGGAACGGAGAGTTAAAGTCGTCGTAGACGGCTCGTGCTCGGACCTCCGAACCGTAAATGCTGGTGTTCCCCAAGGCTGCGTGTTATCCCCGACATTGTTTATTCTGCATATCAATGATTTGTTGCTTACCAGTGGCATTCATTGCTATGCGGATGACAGTACCGTGGATGCACTGTATTTCGGCCGCAGCAATATCTCTCGGGATCACGTCGATGAGTGTCGGAACAAACTTGTGTCTGAAATCGAATCATCCCTTGTGAAGATTTCCGATTGGGGGGGACTAAATCTAGTCCAGTTTAACCCTTCTAAGACTCAAGTTTGCGCGTTCACCGCTAAAAAAGCCCCCTTTGTCGCATCGCCACTCTTCGGAAACACTCACCTTTGTGCCAAGCCGAACATTGGCATTCTAGGTGTCGACATTTCGAGTGTTGTCCAGTTTGGCGGTCATTTGGAGAGCAAGGCTAAAATGGCCTCCAAAAAACTCGGAGTACTCAACAGGGCCAAACAGTACTTCAGGCCGGCTCACCGCCTTAAACTGTATAAGGCGCAGGTGCGGCCTCACATGGAGTATTGTTGCCACCTTTGGGCCGGGGCTCCAGGTTATCAGCTATCTCCATTTGACCGAATCCAACGTAGGGCATCTCGGATTGTCGACGATCCTGAACTTGCCGATCGGCTAGATCCTTTGGCACTGCGTAGGGATCTATCTTCCCTATGCATACTTTACCGAATTTACAATGGGGAGTGTTCTGAGGAGTTGTTCGATTTAATAGAAGCCGCTGATTTTCGCAACCGATCGTCTCGCCGGAACTATCATCCGCACCATCTGGATGGTTGGCGTTCCACTACAGTGCGTTTTAAAAACAGTTTTTTGCCACGCACAGTAAGTCTCTGGAATTCGTTGCCATCAGCGGTCTTCCCCAACAACTGCGACATTGGGTTATTCAAGAAAAGAGCATACTCTTACCTGAAGGGTAGGCAACACACTGGCATCGCCGGTGACCGTGGGCGGCGGTGAATCACTTACCATCAGGTGACCCGTCTTGCTCGTTTGCCTACTAGATATTATAAAAAAAAAAAAAAAAAAAAAAAATTAACAAATCTTAACTTACTATATAGCATTTGTCACTATTCTTCTTCGTCGGTCTCACTCTTGAGAGAGTGGTCGTGGTCATCACTTCCGGTGTTGATCGCCAGCTTAAGACTACGTCGCCATTCTTCTCTGATGGCCACCTTCCTAGTGCATTCATGATGAGCCATTCACTGCCGCCTTTATCTGATCAGTCCATCTCATAGACGTTCTTCCTCCTGGCCTGGTACCCTCAACCATTCTCTGGACTAAGAAAAATCTTATCACTATGTAAAATGGTAAATCTCTATAGGTTAATATTTTTATTAGCTACAATGCTCTACATACTGGAACAAAGTAAGATTTTAATATATACGACGCAGAAAATCCTGTAGTTTTTAATACTTGAGCATCCTCGGATAAGAAGGAAGTAATTAACGAACTCTTTATCTCTTATCTTAGGTAAATTTTTAATACTCATAGAGTTTATTTATAATCATCTGAGTTTATTCTTTTTGTTTTTTTTAGAATTTGTTAGGTTTTAGCTTAGTTAATAATAATGACAATATTACCAAAGTCTCACCATCTTCATCCTCCACCTATTAATTAAGTAACTAAGCTCAGTTGATCGACTAGGTTTGATTGCGAGGAGTTACGGTCTATCATTCTGAAGCTTCACAGCTCATATGTTCAGCTACTGCTTATCATGTAGCATCACAAAACGTCACACAGTTCATTCCAGCTTACAAAACGTTAAAGAATTAATCACCCACAAAGGTGCGAAACGTCAGCCAAAAGAAAAAAAAACAGTCAATCCACTGACAGTTACAGATTAGACGCAACCCCATTTATTATAAACATATTAAGATATTATCAGTCTGCTAACAAAAAAAAAATCGCCTTTCATAACACTTAATCCTTTCATTCAGATACGCCATTCAATGTAAATCGCGCCGCTTGCCACGCGATGAGCGGCCTTAAATCAAAGCAGCAAGCGTTTCACTAACAGATGTAAAGCGAACGGATCGCCCAAATGAAGACGTTCGCCGAAGGGTTGCGATTACGGCGGACAAAGGGAAAACGATCCTATAAATACTGCATTACAGTGAGAAGTGTGTTTTTTACTGTCGAAGATTTAAAAGTCAGTTTTTATTATAAAAAAAAAATTAACATTTTCACTTGAAGAACAATAGCAAACATTTAGCGAAGGGAAGTGTCCTATTGAATGAACACTAAAGAAGCGGACATGACTACTGTGCTGGTGATAACTGATTCTTACTAGCTATCATAGTTAGCACTGTACATATAATGCCAAGTAGTAACAAAAAAAAAATGGGCATATCATGCGTTCTCCAATGGGCTGTCTCGAGAGGCAAGTTATTTTGAGGAAACTAGAAGGCAGACGTGCTGAAGGAAGAGCCCCTACCACATGGATAGAAGCGGTCAAAAGGGCGGTGGCAGTATACACCGTGCGGTCCACTCTGCTATGACCGCGTAATATGGAGACTGCTTGTGCGTGGTCACGATCCTCAGCAGCGAGGCAGCGACGAAGAAGAAGAAGTAACTAAAACTTTACTGGTGATAGGTCTATGTTGTCGGAGACCGCCTAGGTAGATACTACCGCAGCTCCTATTTCTGCTGCAAAACGGTACTGTATAAACATTAATGTATTCCGGCTTGAAGGGTGCTGTAGCTAATGTCAAAAAAAATCAATAATTACTGGGTTATTGAGCCTTAACATCTTATGACCCAGGCGACCAGCGCAATGTGGTGCCGTGAATACCATCTTAACTAGCGCCACGTTGTTACGGGCGGGCGTATCACTTACCATCAGGTGAACGTGCTACTCGTCTTGTCGCTCAATTATATAAAAAAAATATTATTGCGAAACTATTCATAGAGTGCTGTAACAGGTATATTACTACGGGAACTAAATAGACTCTCGGTAAGCTTATATGTCAATACATTAAGCCGAATGCTACAACTAACATATATAAAGCTAAGTACTTAAAGTATTCTTATGCTTTTAAAAATATAATTTAATTAAAAGATTTTATTAAAGATACATATCTCAAATCCTAAGAAAACAAATATTTAAAAAAAAAACAAAAACGCAAGGTTTAAAGTCCACAGTGTACGCGGTCGCAGTCAACTGTTATAAATAATAATTAAACCGCCGCGATAATTGTTCGCAATTGAACAAAGGTTCACAGGAAACTATTATAACAAAAAACCATACGAGATAATGGGTTTCCCTAATACAAATATTACGTACTATGTCCGAATTGAAGTACGTTATAAATCGACATAAATAGCCACTCTATGTCTCAAGCTGATAAGTGCGACGCGCCTTGTAGACATCTTAACCAGCATTTGTAAACATATAAACTTACATTTTATAGAGTTTGCTTAACTATTTATAATATTAATGTTTAGAGAGCTTTACAGAATCTCAAGTTACCGGATGACTGGACTGACTGAGGTCCTGCCCTCATAGTAATCATAGAGATCATCAACGCTGCAATTATTATCTACAGCCCAATTTACGCAGAATGGGCTTACAGTGCCTTAAAGTCTTCCAATGGTGTGACCTGGAGCTGGTCCTGGTTAAGATCCAAAGACAATAATAGTATCTAACCGTGCCTCGCGAATTATCCTGCGTAGGAAGCGGTGTATTTTTGCTTAAGTTTTTGGTGTATAAAATTTGTTTATGTTTGATATTTTTTAACAAAACAGTGACGAGGCGAGCGCGACGTTCACTTGATGGTAAGTGATACACTTACCATTAACAATATGGTGCTAGTTAGGATAGTATACAACACGTAGTGTACTGTGCTCGTCGCCTTGAGACATAGGATGATAAATCTCTAATCTCTACCCCAAGCGCTTATCAAAGCGGAACATAGTAATGCTAGAACACTACTGTTTGGTAGTGGAAATAGGAGCTGCAGTACCGACTTAGATGGTCTCCAGCAACAGACACCTACCACCAGTAAGGTAAACCAATATAATAGAATATAAAAGTTTATTGCTTATGAAAGTGCAGGAAGCGAGAGAGGTGTGCCAGGATCGTAGCAAGTGGAGAAAGGTGGTCTCTGCCTACCCCACTGGGAACGAGGCGTGATATATAAGGTTGGAAAATATCTCCCTTCCGCTTTTTTGCTCTTTATTCAATGCTTTATAAAAAGTGTTACAGTGATCGGATTTAGTTCAAATATGCGCCGTTTTGTTCGATAATCTGTATCCATCTAGACGGCAACTTCATAATACCTCCCTCGTAGAAGCCCCCCTCCTTATTTGCGAAGAACTCGGAACAGCCACTTTTCATAAGCCTCTTTTGAGTTCAACTTTACACCACCAAGGGCGTTCACCATGGACAGGAACAGGTGGTAATCACTTGGCGCTATGTCCGGGCTATATGGTGGATGCGATAAAACTTCCCATCCAAGCTCCCGTAGCTTCTGACGAGTCATCAACGAAGTGTGTGGTCTGGAGTTGTCCTGGTGGAACACTACACCCTTCCTGTTGGCCAATTCTGAACGCTTCTGGTCGATCGCCTGCTTCAAGCGGTCCAGTTGTTCGCAGTAGATGGTAGAATTAAGCGTCTGGCCATATGGGAGCAGCTCATAGTGGATGATTCCCTTCCAATCCCACCAAACACACAGCAAAACCTTCCTGGCCGTCAATCCCGGCTTGGCCACTGTTTGGGACGATTCACCGGCCTTCGACCACGACCGTTTTCGCTTGATATTGTCGTATGTGATCCATTTTTCGTCGCCAGTCACCATCCGCTTCAAGAATGGGTCGAGTTCGTTCCGTTTCAGCAGCATATCGCAGGCGTTGATTCGGTCCAGAAGGTTTTTTTGCGTCAAATCATGCGGCACCCAAACATCAAGCTTTTTTTTGTATCCAGCCTTCTGCAGATGGTTTAAAATGGTTTGGTGACTAACTCCCATCTCCTGGGCGATGTCACGAGATGCCACATGCCGGTCTAACTCGATGTAGTCCATGATTTGATCGGTATTTGTCGTCACAGGTCTTCCGCCGGCTGGCTTATCCATGGTGTCGTTTTCACCGGCTCTGAATCGTCGAAACCATTCCTCCGCGGTTCGAAGTGATAGAGTACCATCCCCCAACACACCATTAATCTCACGGAACGTTTCTCTAGCAGATTTGCCTTTAACGAAGGAAAACTTTAAAATAGCGCGAATTTCGGCGTTAGTGCACTCCATGTTTACACGTCTATAACTGTTGAACGCAATATCCAAACTAATTATGCATAGCGTCGTTTTGTAGGTTATGTCAAGACCTTTCAAATTATGTAGAGTATTGCCAGATACAAGCTCTGTAGCGCTTTGTACATAGCCGCGAAATTCAAAAGACAAAAAGGCGGAACGGAGATATTTTCCAACCTATTATATGTATGTTATTGCATAGAAAATTACACAAAAAGTACTAATATACACTTTCTACTTTTCAAGTTTAACATTTATATAAATCTAAATACTTTCTTACGAAGCAGAGTTCTATGTCCTCATTGTTACACCTAAGATCTAATGGTCGGTTTAAGTAATATAGTGCTGAAAATGATCCAGGCTCATGGCAGATGACGTGTGACAACACGGATTTTAAACTAATAGTAATCAGTTAGCACCTCAATGTTATAGACATGCAATATCTATCAACAGATGAACGTCTCGCTCGAGTCGTAGCTCCTTTGAATTAAAAGAAGAAAATCAGTTAGCGGCATAAAATTACATAGAGTAGCGAACGGTAGCGGCCGTCCACGCGTACAATGGCACAGACTGCACAGTCTCACACGTCAACGGTCGCGCAGCCTTGTGCTCCTTACGCGAACAATGCGCTGATAAGCCGCAATTACCTGCGCCCGGCCACCGACGATTTGGCGTTAAATTCCTCGCGCACGCGTCCGCACCCGTAAAGCACGATGGATGCGGCATCTGCGCAAATCATTTGTCTATATCACCATCATGCCTATAGACGCCCACATCTGAACACAAGCCTTACTCACCTCCATTCCAATCGATGCCACACTGCACGTTTGGAAGTGGTTTCCCTCGACCTGCAGCAAATCTCCAGTCGACCTTGTGACGGACCTCCAGCACTACATCTTGTCTCCGTGGAGTATGATAAAAAAATCTAACTACGTAACTGATTTCTTCAATTCCAATACGTAGAACTATTACTGCTTATAAATTGTCAGATAATTGTGCTAATTTATTTTCTTCTTCGAAAACATCTAAACCATCATTGAACTGTAATATCATCTCTCAATCTATTTTACTTCATTTTTTCAAGAAGTTTTATATTGTTTTCATGAGATAAAAAAGAGCAAAAAGTTAAAGATGTTTTAGATTATATACACTCCACTGTGTCATAGTCGCTTTAACACATACGATTTTTTATTATTCCAGTGATTTCATTAGCTACAACGCCCTTAGAACCAGAACACTGCAATGTTTGTAGATAGTCTCCGAAGATCTACCATAAGTGAACGATTATGCGTTATTATTAAAACTACTTCTCCATTAAGTAGTTGTGGTGCGAGAGCGGTCCCCTGGGGTACTCCATACAGTAATAATTTCTTAGCGGTTCGTCGTTAAGGTCTAGGTGTACCGCGATAGCATCGCCGGCGAGCGGAACCCGCGGTCATCTCAGATCGTAGGATTCCATTCACGCAGAATTTTAGCTTGTGTTTGATTTAAAACCAATTATGGACTTCCTCGTGCTGACTGTGTGTGTGTGTGTGTGTGTGATTGGTTAGTAGATTATTTTACTAATTACTTTGCATCTTAATAATCTACTTAAATAAATTTTAACCGTAGTTCACCTCATGCCGTGGATTGTCTGACAAAAAATGTTTAACTATCATTATATCCGATTTCAACCTAACATTTAGCATCAGAAATTTTTTCAGATACTTTTGAAGAGAACAATCGTTTCAAGTAAAAAGTATGCCAACTAATTGTTCATTTAATAGACAAAAAGACATTTTTCACTTGTGTCTATTTCCCAATGCAATTGAATGTTGACAATCAATAAAATGCATACGAACGATTGTAATCGATTGTCTCGTCCAGTGAGGTGCGCGAGGGTCGAGCTATTGTCGTGTTTTTTTCCATATTTCCACAGTGAAGGGTCTGTGTGAACTATGGCGCCTCAAGGTCACCATTGTCAAAGGCTGATATAACTGTACCGTGTTAACTTTGCCAACCTGTCTAGTATTTATGTTTCAGATGCCTGTTAACAGAGTTTACGTTGCTGTGACTTCTGCAATACCAAGTTTTGTTTACTTTAGTTAAGATCTTTCTAATGGTGTCTTTTACTATTTTTTCTGATGTTTTACCATATATAGATTCTTTTTTCTTACGTCTTTACTTCTCTTTAAATTAGGAAACAAAATGTCTGAAAGCATATTGATTAGTACAGACATCTAAGAAGCGTCTCAAATTGTAAGCAGAAGCTCATTCTAAAGACAGAATGCTACGGTAATATTTCAGTGGCTAATTAATGGAAAGTAACCGACTCTATGTCCTAGGTTTACTGGTAGAGAATTTCTGTGATAGTTATTATACTTTATTTAGTATAATTAGTAGGATAAAAAGACACGAGATTTTAAATGCTATGTTTATTAGAAGCAGCTGTATTAACATCGTACCAGTTATGTTATGAACATATCATCACAAGGTGAACGATCGGTTGGTCGCTCTGTTATATAAAAAAATCATAACTACACGAGTAAACTGAATATTTAATTTAATATTTACTTATTTCGTTATATCGAACGGATAATATAATCAAACTAAACTTTATAACCGTTTTTTTTCGATTGATGATGTTTCATCACGATAACTGGACATATGACCTTGTCTTTCTTAAATAAGAATGCTTCGAATCCCAGCACTGGGAACAGTAAGGAAGCTGTAAAATTTTTTCTCATCTTTAAATACAACCGATTCTATCTATTTACAGTGTCATACTTTTATTATTTATGGTCAACGATAGCGCACAGTTCCACTGCACTGTGGATGTCTTCAGTTAACGATTCTGGTCTCTAACGATAGATCTATTAAAAAAAGCTTGAAATTGCACAAACAATTATTAAATCAGTATTGAATAAATCTGTGAAAACAAAGATTATTAATGAAAACCAGCAGAAGTAAGCTGCAGGGACAATGAGGGAACCACATAGCATGAAAATTTGACAGCCGATGAGACAGAAGGATCGAAAAGTAGAGATCACATATTGAGACCCTGATGATAGTAGTAGAAAATCCATTATGTCTATGTTAAAATGATGATTATAAAGATAAAGTTAATAAGGGCTAATAATATAAGAAACAGGTTCTAATTAAATGAATAAGGGATGGTGTATGGGCTCTAAGGGTGGGTGTAATGTGCTTGATGCCTGCCTATCGCCGAGTATACGGAATAAATAATAGATTTAAACATGGTCATAAGAGCCGTCCGTGTGTAACCCGACACCAGCGGACCCGTTGGCATTATGAACGCACGCGAAATGATGAGCAGGTACTATCGCGCTGAGAATATCGAGATAGTGAATGATTTAAAAATATCTCTTATAAAAGGTTGCGAATGATAGTTACAAAGGTATTTTCAATGTTGTGATTCAAGCTAAATTTATGTTCATTTTACATCATCATCAATCAATAGAGTATAGTAAGGGGACATATGATTTCCTCAATTATCTCCATACCAATCGGTCCTGTATTTATTGCATTCATTTTATGATCAATATTAATACCACATTAGAATAAAACGACTTGAATTTTGCTTAGTGTTAAGTTACATCAAAGTCGTGCACGTTGCGAAGAGCCTGTTTAGAATACAACAGATTTACAATAAGAGGGTGGTAGCTAGTCGGGTGAGTTCGATAATTCTTCTTCGTCGCTCCCTCGCTGCTGACGATCGTGACCACGCACTAGCAGTCTCCATTGAGTGCGCTCATATGTTGAATGGATCCCACGGTGCATACTGCCACCCACCGCCTTCTTGACCGCTTCCATCTATTTGGTAGGGGCTCTCACCTGAGCACATCTACCTTCTAATCTCCCCAAGATAACTTACCTCTCGAGACAGCCCATTGGAGAACGCATGATGCGTTCGACATTACTTAAAATTATTTAGCTCGATATCGAACCAGAAATTACCGAATTAATTAGGCAAAAGCTATTTTTAAATGAATAGACGCTTTATTACATTTGTGTGGGCAACAGTACGGGTGCTCTATGGCAACATTCAACAAACTCGGTGCAGGTATTCCGGGAACCAGTGCGCCGATCATATCGAAGCTCAACTGTTGCGCAGTGCCCCGAGAGCTGCCCCCGGAGGCCGTATTACTTTATTAATTAAACTAGTGAGGTGACGTCTAATATATCTCATACAATTTTACGGCACAAGGAAAAATATCCGCTGACGTACGAACACGTCGACCGTATCTCGCCGGCTGAGTCATATTTTTGAACTTTATTTGATTGAGTCGAGATACACGAGCTTTCATTTCTGTTAAGTGCGGTGATAAAGGCAGAGCTATAAAGGCTTTCATATGTTGTTACGAGACGGAGTTGATGGCTCGATCAATCTTCGCGAATGTGAAAATTTGCCTTGCAGCAATGAACAGAAGAATTTCTAGCCTGTAGCAGTTATTGCGCTTTTGCGAAGGATGTTGATCTCGTCTCGATGATGTAAGCTCTTCACTATTCTTTCTCAATCGTTTACGGAGAACATACTGGTAGAAGATGTTAAGTTTCATAACTATTTGAATCACATAAGTCATGAAAAACATGAAAATACTAATAACGGTTGATTTCCAGAATCAAAAGAAATAATTCAAAGGCGCAACCCGATCCTAAGACTAATATACGATACAAAATGTTATAGTGGCTTTTGTTTGATAAATATATCAATACAATAGTAAAGTAGTAGCTTATTCTTAAAGCAATAGTTAAGTAAAGCTAATTTTAGATAGTTATCCTTAAGCAAAAGGAAATTTCCCTCATAGCCTTGTTGTAGAAGATGTTAAGTTATTGAACCTCACTAACAGCAATAGCAACAGGCTCCTTCAAAAATAAACTTAGTAATGTATGCATAGTACTTTTCGGCGACGTAAATAAGCACTGTTTTAGTGTCACATTCTGGCACCAGCACCTTTGCTAAAGATATATGCTACTTAGATATAGGCTTTTATCCTTATTCCTTAAAGGAGTAAACGTGAGTTAAGTTGCGTAACGTGCTTAGTCCGTCCTTATAAGACACATCTTTATAACGATGTGTCTTAACGCACAATCTGTGTATAAATTGCCCCGCATATCAACATACTATATGTGGCCAGGTGAACTTCCTCATGGTCTTGTAGCTTCAATTATAAGTTAATTACAATCGCAATTAATATTTAAATATTACTATGAAATATCCTCAACGAGTACCTGCATCTAGGTACTTATTGTTCACAGTCCGATCTACGTACAAGTCCTTACTGTCTCTTGAAGTCTTTTAGTAATATACTTGGTGTTTGATTTAATGAAACACTATTAACGATGGGATTCTAAAGGGGTGTAATGGGTCCCGCACAACAACTCATGGGATCCAAGCCAACCTCACCTACTCGTGGTGCACGCTGCTAATCTACAAACGAGGCTCTGGCTTCCATCAACTCGCATTGGACCAGCGTGGTGAGAAATGCTCCATACCCCCCGTATGAACCCCTATAAACGGAGTTCTTTAGAGGAGGCCTATATCCTGCAATGGACGTCTATCGGCGGATGTTAATGATGAGATCCTGGTGTTACCAAACGATAATCTCTATTGAAATATGTAACTGCAATAGTTAATTCAACTTTCTTTCTAAAGTAAACGAAATCGATAGCCGCGCGTCAAAACATCTATAAATAATATTTGTAAATGCTATAAAGGGGAAGGAACTGTGAAATGTGACCAGGGATCGGCCAGCGCTGACTCCCACAGTAAACACGCTGATGAGCAGCAATATCGGCGCTGGCTGACACCGTGCGCATATTTGGTCGACATAGAAAATTAAAACACAGCGAATAAGGCAAGTAATGCACCCATCACTAGAATACCAGTGGTCACATAAACGCGGGGACCTTACGGCGATGTTGCAACTGTCGCGAAATACACACAAATAAATTACACAGCAAATTGGTTTGTTTGTAGAGATCTCCGCAGCGCGATAGCCGCGCCGTCTTAATGTAGTCTAGTTAGCATTGGATGGGCTCTCCGGTCCGCTTCCCGCAGCCTCCAGCTGTTAATGATGCTGGCTTTGATGTTCAGATGTCGTTTATTGCTCGAGCGGCGGCGCGGGCGGCTCCGGCAGTAAACAAACCGCAACATATGTTCCGCTTGTAATTATCGCCGTTCCGCTGCGATCGCACGCGGCCGCGGGAACCCTCGCGCTATACAGGTAACCAGTTCTCCCATTTGGTGCACGGAGCTGACTTCATTAAACTATTTATTTATATCATTCAGAGCCGTGGCCAGGACCTTCAACGGATGTACATTACAATGCTTTGCATTCGTCGCCTTGAGACATAAAACGTTAAACCTCTTTACCTAAACAATAACTGATCACAACATCCAACTGGAAAACCATATTTTTTTTTGACGAAGTAACCAGAACTGGACATGCACCTGATAGTACACATTATGCTCGCCGCCTTCAAGTCTCGTTATCCCAGTCAGAAATAGAATCAGCGGTGATTCCTACGCATACAATCTCTGGAAACAGAACCCACTGACAGTAATGTTCAATTAACGTTTAAGAGTTTATTTATCTAATACATAATTAAATTTTTGCAGAATATTTCTTGAAGAGGAAGAAGTACGTTCGTCTGATACTAAGAGATAAAACCTAGATATAAAAATGAGCTTCACTATAGCTTACCTTAATGTAATATTGTACTCATAGTAAATAAGTAAGTACTATACTAAATACACTTGCTGCAGTAGTAACGCTTGAACATTGCTAAATTGACCTTATATTATTAGGGGGACCGGAAAGTAATGACCGATAAGTAAAAAAATGTCGTTTCTGCGCATGCCAATACTTGATTGTCATTTGTCAGCTCATTGTTTTGTTCAGAGGCGTACCAAAGACATTGTGAGGTTATAGTGATTTCTTTACTTATAGACAATTGAATTACAATTTTTTTTTGTAATTTTGGGTAAAATGGCCAGCCAAATACCAGAAGAGGTACACATCCGGCATTGCATGCTCTTTGAGTTTCGCAAGGGAAATAACGCAACAGTTGCTACCAAAAACATTTGCGATGTTTATCCAAATGCACTGGACATTCGTAAATGCCAAAGGTGGTTTTCCAAGTTCAAATCGGGTAATTTTGATCTTTCCGACTCGTATCGATCAGGAAGACCATCAGCGTTAGACAACGACGTGTTAAGGGCGGAAGTGGAAGCAAATCCGTGTCAGACGATCGAGGAATTGTCAAACAGTCTCAACAAACCTTGGTCGACCATCCAAGAACATTTGAAGCAGATTGGAAAAGTAAGCAGAGCAGGTGTTTGGGTCCCGCATAATCTGTCCGAACAGAATAAGGCTAACCGATCAATCACATGCAACTTATTGCTTCAACGACACAACACAGAAGCGTTTTTTGATCGCTTGATCACAGGAGATGAGAAATGGGTCCTGTATGATAACCCAAAACGCAAAAGGCAGTGGCTCTCTCCAAATGAAATCCCTCGGAGTACTGCTAAGCCAGGTTTACACCCCAAAAAAGCGCTTTTGTGTGTTTGGTGGAGTATTCGCGGCATTGTTCATTTTGAATTACTGAAACCTGGAGAAACTGTTACTGCAGACCTCTACAGCGAACAATTGCAGCGAGTCAATCAATCTTTAATTGAAAAGTGGCCAGCGATTGTCAACCGAAAAGGCGTCATTCTCCAACATGACAATGCAAGACCGCACTGCGCAAGGCGAACTCTAGAAAAAATTAATGAATTGGGGTGGGAGGTGCTGCCTCATCCACCATATTCGCCCGATGTTGCACCATCGGATTTCCACTTATTCCGAGCGCTGCAACACTTTTTAAGTGGCAAAACATTTGCAAATTTGGATGATATCCAAAATGCCATCTCTAGATATTTTGCCGAAAAACCAATTAATTTTTATCGATCAGGGATTGAAAATTTACTCACTAGATGGCAAAAGGTTATTGACAATGATGGGGAATACATCATTGATTAAAAATAAAGACTCGTTAAAAATGTATGTGTTTGTATTTAGCGTAAGAAAACGACATTACTTTCCGGTCCCCCTAATATAATCCCCCCACAACAACTATGATTTTACATTCATATATTAGAAACTTGTATAGAATTATTTAGAATACCTTTATTATATCCTTACACATGCACTATATCTATAGGTCATTCTTTCACACAACAAAATAAACGCAATCGAGCCGGCCGACCGCCGCAGACCAGCAACAATTGGACCAGCCACACGCGGTCCTGGTGCACAGGACGACAGCGATAAAGCTGAATAATTCCGTATGATATATGAAGCGGATGGGGTTTCACGGGTCCGCCGCGTGCGGGGACAGGTTGCCACGGTGCCCACCAGCCAGCAGAAGTACACTCGCGCTTAGCTCCAACATGACAAATAACTGCATACAAACGGACACAAATCAAACAGTATTATTACGTATCGTTCTTTTGTACCACTAAACCAGATCTGATACCGCTCATGGAGGTGAGGTTTAGTAGCATTTACTGTAATGCTTATAAGCATTGCGTTCATCCTTCTATACATTTATTTTAATAAATTAAGCGACGGGACGAGCAGGACGTTCTGCTGATAACGACGTGGCGCTAGTGATGTGACGTGGGCGATATAAACTGCATCACATTGCGCTCATCGTCGGAGAAGTAAGATACTGAGTCTGGTTACTCCGACAATTACACTAGCGACAGCCCCCTTCAAATCGGAACACAGTAATGTTTGGCTTGGTCTCATAGATCAAACTGGCCTGTTTTTCCACTCTCTCCCCTTCTGGGCTGGACATGGCGCTTACAGTGTTGACTCCAGGCGTTACTACTAATTTTTTTATACCAGCGAACAGGCTTACGGCTCGTTTGATGATGAGCGATAACCGCAGCCTATAACCGCCAGTAGCAGCAGAAGTATCACTGGGAGTGTTGCTGACCCTAGAGGACCCTAGAAGTTGCTTCTTCGAGCGTGTCACGATGAACAAGCTCCTACAGCCGCTCAAAGGTTTGTACTGTGCTTACCAGATCCGAATAACACACCGGACCCCCCTCTTCCTGCACGATTCCATCCATCATCATCCATCACACTCTCATAAAACGTTATAGCGATTCTACTCCACCTCACCACAGTCACACATACTATCAGCCACTAACTTCATCTGACAAAGCTGATTTTAGAAACGGTTCACTGAGGATCTAAGGGACTTGATATTCCGGTATGACCTAAGGATACTCGAGTCTAGTCTAGAAGAAGGTTTGATTGTGGTTTATTAATAAATTATTTACAATAATATTATAAGGAAATTAACTAAGTTGATGTCCTTAGGAATACCAAAAGAGGATCTGCTTGAGGTCAACACGCTTCCTCCTCATTATTTATCGGTGCCAATAAATATTGGAATGATGCGTGAGAGGAATACTACCGCCTTTAGTACGGACAGTGACGGCGAACCACTGCACTTAATCTTCCCTAGGTTCGAAGCCACGACAGGAGTGAGACGGTAAGGACTGTGACACCTGATAGTAAGTGATACGCCTGCACATAACAATGCAGCGCTAGTTGGGATGGTATACATTGCACAACGTTGTGTTCAACGCCTTGAGACTGAAGATATGGAGCCTCTTTACACCAATAACTTCACTAGCTACAGCGTCCTTCCAACCGGAATACAGTTATTTTTGTATACTACTATATCGGCTGCAATAGGAGCTTCTGTTCTTTGTGCACTATCTACAATATTTAATTTTATATAGTTTTATCTGCACTTAAGTGATGCTATTTTATTGAACATGTTCAATATAAATGGTACTAAATGTTTATTACTTTTCATTATTATGTTTATGTTGAGGCTGTTTGTTAATTTAATTAATGAAATAAAAAAAAATCTAAAAACATAGAAATAGTGACACTTGAAATATATTTATAAAGCTATGCATTTAATAATTTCTATCGTACACATGTTATATACAGTGGTGGAGTGAGAGGAGAGGACGGTTCGCGCACTGCGCGGCCGGTCAAGGCGCGCCCCGGTTCGCACGCAGCGCTCGCACTGCGCCAGCAGCTCGTACCCCCGCCGGTTCCGCTTAATTATTAATCAACGCTCACAAATAATAACATAAACAATCCACTTAGCAAGTCCACTTCTCTCTACTTGGTACTTTCACAAAGCGAGGGATCGAACCCTCGCCTCCCCGAGACCTATATAAAAACCTACGACAGCCTTACGAACTGAGATATCACGTCTTTAAAGTAATCAACTATTTACATTGTTTACATCTCATTACGTTGATTTGTTTACATTTTTTTTGAACATACAGTACTTAAACAATATCCTACAGCTAATAAAAAACTTTATAGTTTTAATTTTCCTTCCGGTTTTATTATGAATATAAGAACGAATAGAATAGAGTGAGGTGTTGTTTTTACTCATCAAGTTTTTTTTTATAATTTCACAGCTCTACAACTACTAAATGTTCTATCGGTATCACATTTTCGATGCAGTACCGATAGAATGGTGGAGAAGAGATTGGCGGAGACCTGTCTTGACTTCTAAAGCCGGTGGATGATGAAGACAGAAATTAAGTTGCCGTGTAAGCATTAGATGTCTTACTTAAAAGATACATCTTAGTAGAGTACATCAATAAGAGTATCTTCTCTGAGATGGAGCTACACTATTAGCCAGCGACAGAGATGATAATCCAGCAGCATAGATTGCTAACATCAATTTCTAAATAGCCAATTGTGATGTACGCAACTGTTCTCTTACATCTTGGAATTGATTATCACGCGTTGCCTTTTACAAACAGAATATTAGTGTTTATATAAACTATTCTATCTCGGAAGAAAACTATTCTAGCTGGGAAACATTTCTAATTAATAAACATACCATAAAACGTAATTAGCGGCCATTAACAAGCAACATATATTTAAGTGCGGACATAACTCATGTACACGACGGAGCGGCAACAAGAGTATCGTATATGGAGCGAATTAAATATCAGCCGATTCGCATATTAATTGATTATTTAATTAACATTCATTTTAAAAGCAATTAAAATTATGCATTGATATAGTTTCAAGTTGGAGTCAATGTCAATGCGGCGATTAATATACGGACGGTGAGGTAAAGTTGGTAGAAGGATAAGGATGTAACTTCTAAGTATACGTTTAACTATCCGATTGTATCAGCATATTATAATAAATAAATATATAACGGAGGTATACTGTGTATATTATTGCGAAATACATGTATGGGCATAGGTATCATGTAATGTATTCCACACACCACGGTCCTGCATTGCTTGAATCCAGTGACTACCAGCGTTTTTTTTAAGTCCTCTGTTCACCAGTGGGGATAATGCAAACTGCGCTTTCCACTATGGGCTCGCATTTCATTATGTAACATACTTGTATAATATTTTATTTTTATAAATTTCGATGAACATTATTTATATCCGATAGATGTCGACTGTTGGGTGGTGTACATCGTCCACAAAGATTTCCACAAGGATCAGTCGGGGGCTCCTCTGTCTGATCGCTTCCACAACTTGGTCGTCCAGCGTTACATCGCGAAAGCATAAAGCGTTAGGTATTTTCTAATTAAACAAGTAGTGTGAAAAAATAAAATACAGTTTAAACAATCAGGCCTGAACAGTTCTTTTTTATGTACTAACCAGGATTTGAATCATATTCCTCGACGATTATTACGAACGACAGTTTTGATTACTTTGCAGCCACGGTCGCGGTAGGACTAAGCTGGAGTCATCACGAAACATCTATTGCATATATTTTATTATATTATTGGCGTTGATACGTGTATATAGAATAATTAAATCTACACATAATTCATTTAACATATAAATATTTAAATGAAACTATTACCCACATACTTTTTTATATATGTATGGTATAAACTGACGGTGTACGGTGTACATGTGCAATTGATTCGTTTAAATCCTTATTAAATACGTCGTAAAGGATACGCGTTGTGTGAAAAAAATCACCGACGTTACCGACATTAAATGTTAAAAACTGGTTCCACTCCACACAATGCCGCTGATTAATAGGAGGACTTTAGAACCGGATGACGTCTAATGGCAGAAGACATCAAAATCAATGGAAAGAAATCATATTAATAGGAATAAAGATGTCACCGGTAATCTGATGATATATAGTGGCGAACGGGAATTATCGGGCCCTGATCGCGCGCGGGCCGGCGGCGCGTTCACGTGCAGCCCCATTGATAAATTGATGACATTTATCTGTATGCGATTGTATCAAAATATTTTAGTAGATGTTCAGGATAAGCGTCACTTCTGTAATGGAGCTCCATGGCTCGGAACTGCTCCCTGAGCGACACCGGGACCGGGACTCGCCGCGCACCGCCGGCTGCGCTACTCTTCCAAACATATTCATTTCCAACTATACAAAAAAATTACGTCTACTTCTAAATCTACATTTGTTTACGAGAATAATCAAAAGTTATATATCACCATCGTCATATTCATCATTTTAACATATTGTCGACATATATACATACAACATAATACGTAATACGTGTAAGTTATGTACATACATAGGTATGACATAATCTCAGTGACTATGGAATTAACTACGTTAAGGAAGGCTTAACAATAATTTTATTAACATTAATATAATTAAAATACATTCATACAATATTGAGTATGAATGTATGTGATTTATTTAAATTTTTTTTTCATCTAAAACCTGATTCAATCCTGAATATCTTACCTATAAAACCTATTCAAACATTTAAGCAATATCAGCTTATTTATAATCGTACTGACATTTCCTCGCGCTCTTTGTTGGCCGGAACACCCCCACACCCTCCTTTTGGTGGAGAAATTTTGTGAAATATATTCTTAATTAACCTCTAAATGGCGGAAGCAATAACTCTACCATTTTGAGTGTTTATGTCCAATAGTTTCAATGAATCTCTAGATATCTCCTATACATATATTACGGGCAATTATAAAGCTTCAGACCCCGTTCTACCAATTTCATGAGATTTTTTTTTAATACACTTGTGTTTTTGTTAATTAAAACTACTTTAAAATTTGTAGCACTTAATGTGTTCATCAGCAATTATTCTGATTTATGTATAGTACTTAAACCGTGATGAATCACCGTCTCAAAAAGCACTGCACCTAGACAACCTGTTTGACCGGTTAGTGATCTTATTCAGAACATTTGCCAGTTCTCTTTTAGTGATATTATTGGATATATTATCTTTTTTTATTTCTGCACGGAAACAGAACACTAGTAGAATAGTGTTCATAATATAATATTAATTTGTTGTTGAATAAAATGTGCTAATTAACGCTGAGCAGTCCTGCTCCAATTCTACTATTAGTTTTGCGAAAACACAACATTTCTTGTACTAACAAGTTCTTTAAATCTTTAATAATCTAACTCACAAAAAGATTACACTACAACAATCCATTATAGTTTGGATTAAGGTCAACAATAATGGTCTTCATTGAATAAAGGTAAAAAAAATTCAACAAAAGATAGGAAAAGATGAGAATAAAGAAAACGGAGAAAAGGAATAATAAAGTTATGAGACATATAATTAAACTGTCTGATGTAATACAGAAGACGCGTCTTATGGAATGGAAATGAGTACACGTTATTGTAGAGCGAATGACAATAGATGGATAATAACAGGAAAGAACTGATATCAAGAGTGGAAAACAAAAGGAAACGAACATAGAAGAAAGGATGTAGATGTAGGATAAGGATCAGAGTAAACGAAGAAGAAGCCGAGACAAATGGCGACTTCTACTCTATAACAACATACTATATACATTATTGTTATTTTTAATTTGTGATAGTATTAAAAGCTTATTTATTATATAATTGATGAAAAGAAGCTTTTTTCAAATATTTATGTTACTTATCGCTTATGACGTCAACGTAACTTTGTACGAAGTTCTTGTAATAACTTAAAGAAACGTAAAATATTGTAAGAGTTCCGCAGCCGGCCGAGCTATGCCGCCAGCTCCGGAGCTAAATTGAATGAAACTAACGGCGAGTATTATCTAAATGAATAATTTAGCACTAACGGGTGCGAGATTTGCGCGTTTAATCATAATGGTGTAATAACTTTGCGATTCCCCGTACGCAGATGAGAATAGAGGCGGACGGCGGGTCCGCGCGGCGGTCCTAATGCGAGGTCGCGGGGTCGCCTGCAGGTTGCATACCAATTAGTTTTCAGTATTGTCGTAGAGTTATATCCCTGGTGTCAGGTGTGGTCAAGGCGTTTAAATTGTGGCGAAGGTTCAGGATTTGTAGGCGATTGTTATTGATTTGAACGCGAACGAAACAAAGCGCGTGTAATTAGTTACGATAGGAGGCAGTAACTGTTTCGTGCGTTCAATTCTTATATACGAGAAGAGAAATTCACTGTACATCATACAAATAGTCTTTTTTTTTTAGATGTTTTGCGTTAGTGTAATATTACAATCATCACCTCAGTCAATAGATGCTCACAGTTGCACAAAAGTTTTACAGGGTGCCCACATCCAGCATCTTATAGCGACTTTAACTAGATCACCGGTCCTTGCGAAGGACAGATTTTAATCAATAGGTTAAAAAAATTACATATTTTCGAATACAACGAAAGTAAAAAGAAAAAAAAACATGTAAATCTGTAACTGCCGTAAGCTCATGATACCATATTTAATGAGATTATGTTGTATATGTAATGTTTATATATGTGCTTTCAAAGACAACAAGACGTTTTCTCTTATATAAAAGAGACAAATCACATATAGATAGCTATATATGTAAGATAAAATTTACGATCTATTTTCGAACGGGGAAATAAAACTATGAAGAGGTTAAAAGCTTTATGAAAACCAGTGTAAAGGTAACTGGCGATGTTATTTATATAATCATGTATACATTAACAATAAAACGAATAGTGACAGATGGACACGAGTGAATAGGACACTGTAGATTTATTTTACTTTTTATGATTTATGATTATTTAATCAATAACTAAGTAACCGCTAGTTGTAATGTCTTTCTTTATTATTCTACGTGTTAAACATCTAAGGCTATAACAGGTAACATTTCAATCAGTGCCTTAGCCAGAACCGAGTTGGTCGAAAAAAAATAAAACAATATGATCATTATAGCCATTATCACGTAAATAGAATAGTCGGAAAGATTCTCACGCAAATCGCTTGTTTGTCAATGAACTATCAGTGCCCGTCGGTAACAATAGTTTCATTTACAACTGATTTCTGTCATCGGCAGATTATGCAGCAATTTTCAAAGAATTTTACTTACAATGGGCTAAAGAGTGTTTTTGTTTGACAAAATTAAACATTTGTCGTCGCTTTGAATAGCAAATGCTTTAAGCTCGGACAGCGATAGCGTGCGGTCAGCTACTTATACATCTTCACCCTTTTCATTAGAACAACAAGTTGGCCCCTCGTCGTGTACGAGCCGTTAGTCCCGAGCACGTGTACCCGCAGCGATGGATCCAAATCATTCATCGTGAATAACTAACGAATCGTTATTCTATTTCAATATAGATCCGTCCAATAGCAGCCGCCGCGTAGCCACCAGCCTCGTCTAGGAGCTACGTGCGGAGCCTGCCGATGGGCCCGAGCGCAGGGTTATTGTCAAATAGCGAAGCCTACATTGGCAGTTTTTAATTTGCATTATTAATCCGGATCACGCGCGCAGGAAGCAATGTGTACGAAGTTGAGTACAGAGTTGTCACTATAGCGGCCGATGTAACATCATCGACTGAAATGGCGACACATATTTTTTTTTATTACCGCCGAGGTCTTCGAACTCGCTCCCATTGACAGTCGCGAGCCCGGGCTCCGTGAGGGCGTAAATCAAACGGGCCGGTACACATAAATCGCGGTGAGCTCCCTAAAGTACCGTGGTATCGGATTAACAGGCCCTAAACGTGGTGCGTACAAACGATATCTGACTCGGAACGTGTTAATTCAAACCAGGGAAATTTAGAGATCCCTATAAATTTATTAAACGCTTACCCTATATATTTAACATCGTTTACATATAAATAATATAAAAATACTCAACGACTAAATAAGTAAAATGATCAACCATGTCATACTTGTCTTATTAATTATACAAATGCTGAACAATTAATTTAAAGTACAGAGCAAGTTACTAAGTACAACAGTATTACAAAGATCCAGTTGATGGATACAGCTGTATACCTCCTGATAAGCTACTCTCTCGTCTCGGTTCTTGGTATTAGGAAGATCCGGAGTGATCCAGTTGTATACTCCGTAACGACATAGCGACCCAAGTCTAACAATATAGTGCTGGTAATACTGCGAGTGGTGAAAGGGGGTCACGCACAGCAACTCACGAGAACCGAGTCAACCTCACCTGGTGCACCCTGCTAATCAACAAAAAGGGCTCTGGCTCCCACCAACACGCATTAAGCCGGCGTGGCGGGTAATGGCTCAAATCTCCCATATGAACCCTTACAAACGTGGAGATCTTTGGGAGAGGCCTATGTCCAGCAGTGAATGTCTATCAGCTGATTAAAAAAAAAACATTACTATATTAAATTGTTTAATTTTTTTTTAATAAATATAACATGTTATATGATACAAGGATACATGGATTCTACCTCCATTAAGATTAAGCTTTATATGAATGCGACATCCTCGAAACGGCATCTACCAACAATCTTTCAGGATTTTTGACATCCCAACTTAGGCAACATAATTACTCCAGCAGTGAGACAAGTAAGCACTAGATGTAGATCTCGTTTGTCGGTGTCCGTCTAGGTAGGTACCATCGCAGCTCCAATATCTGCTGACAAACAGTACTTTGTAAATATAAATGTGTTCCGGTTTGAAGGGCCCTATAGCTAATGAAATTACTGAGGTGAAAAAACTTAATATTTTGTATTTTTTCTCGACAATCTTTGAAAATTAGCTCTGTCTTCTGGGGGATGACAGATCCATGTGGAGATTTTTACTGAGTAAAACTCACTCGGTGATCACCTTCGCCTTTGGAGAGGTCACGGCATCATCGTTCAGTAGTCAACCGTAGGCTTGCTAACCCTATGCTGGGATATCCCGTGCCAGGTTCTGTTTAAGGCAGATCCTTACGTCTTATATTTATCTCAAGGCGACGAGCTCAATGTGATGCGGGTTATATCATCCTCATCATATTATTAAGGGGATGGAGTATCGATTATCATCAGGTAAATATATACTCGGATTTGAAGTATAAGAAAATATTTCACAGTAATCGTTATAATCAGCCGATAGATGTCCACTACTAGACATAGGCCTCTCCCAAAGATCTCCACATCGATCGTCCCGATCACATCCAATGGATTCCCGTGATTCTCACCAGGTCGTCAGTCCACCTTGTGGGAAGTCTCCCAACACCACCTCTACCGGTACGCGGGCTTCACTCGAGGACCTTACTGCCCCATCGGCTGTCGGTCCTTCCACTGCCACTTAAGTCTAGTAATATTTTAGTCTATGTCAGTGACCCTAGTCCCCAGATCTCCACATTGCTGATTCGATCACAGCAACATACTTTGATATTTCAGTTTATTCCCGTAGACTAGTTCAGTTGTATAACAATTATAAAACGAGAATATATTTAATAACTTAGTCTATAAATAAGTAAGACCATCAACGTAATTATCATTAATTATTATAATATTTAATAAACATTAAAGTTAATAAATATAATCTAAGTAAAGTAATAACGGGCCATTTCTTAATATTCTTTAATCCGATTTCTTTAAAAACTTACATCCTTTACTTAGCATCGCTGTGGTTAAGTTAGGGGTCTACATTCATAATCTCTTTCTTTGGTAACTCTTTAAGCTGTTCCAGATGTTGTCTCTAAGTCGTTCGGGTCTTTGTTGTGTCTATCTCATCCCAATTGTTCTTGAACATGTTATGAATACTTTACTTAAACTTTACATACTGCTATTACCGCCATCTTAAATAAGGCTGCAGCGGAAACGAGAGGGTAGGTAACGAAAAAAATAAATACAAGTTACGAAATATATTTTACATTCGAAAAGTCCAGCAGGACGTTTACCTGTTAAGTGATCAATAACAATGTGACGCTGCTTAGGTTGATATACACAGCATAACATTGATTGCTTTAAGACAAGCGATGCTAAAACTTTTTATCCCAGTTATTTCACTAGCTGCAGCGCCCATCAAACCGGAGCACTATAATGTTTTCACACTACACTTTTCCGGCTGCGATAGGAGCTGTAGTGATACCTACTTAGACTATCTCTCACAATATAGATCTATGAGGTTTTGGCCGTCATCTGCCCGTAAGCATCATCATCATCAGCCGACAGCCGTCCACTGGTGAACATACGCCTTCCCCAAAGATCTCCACACCAAGCGATCCTGCGCTGCCCGCATCCAGCTGCTTCCCGCAACTTTCACCAAATCGCCGGACCACCTGGTGCGGGGCCTGTACCTACTCGTGGTGCACCCTGATAATCAACAAATGAGGCTCTGGCTCCCGCCAACCCGCATTGGGCCAGCGTGGTGGTAATTGGCCCCAATCCACACATATGAACCCCTACAAACGTGGAGATTTTTGAGGGTGGCCTATGTGTAACAGTGGACGTCTATCAGCTGATGATGATCGGGTGATATTACACACAGACATGGATATTAAAGCTTCAATGATGTCACATCCGTGATACAATTATACACTCATACCATAACAAATATGACCATATTAAGAGCTGAGGAGTTTTGCTTTCTGATAGACTAGCGCTTAACTACATTCCTACACGGTGAAGAGCGATGTAGTCTTTGATGTTATAGCGCATTAGTATGGAACTTTATTCACTATTTTATCTTAATATAAGTGTGTCTATAAGTTAATTCAAGTTATAAAAAAAAATTGCGATAAGAGACCATTCGCCATTTCTAAGTATCCACGTGTCGAAAGTATTCAACTCGTGCTCCGACTAGTAATATCCTTACAATACCACACGTCGCCGTCGCGCGCCGCGGCAGTCTCTCCTGACGACAGTCAGTAGTGTGCAAACCTTACTGTGTTAATGTATTAAAGGTGATATAGCTCGTAAAAAATTTTATCATCATCGTTCATCATTATCAGCCTTTGTTTATCTTCCACCAAATGTGATCCTCAGCTTCTCGCATCCACCCTCTTCCGACCGCCGTGATGAAGTCGTCGATCCATCTGGAGGGAGGGCGCTCTACACTTTTGCGACCTGCACGCAGCCTCTACTCCAAGACTTCTCTCCCCCCACCGTCACTGACACGACAAACATGGCCGGCCGACTTCCACTTCCGCTTGCAGATCTTGAGAGCTACTCCGACAACTTCAGTTATCCGTCGAATTTCTTCGTTCCCGCTTTTGTCCCTTAGAGAAATGCCAAGCACAGCTCTCTTCAGCGCTCGCTGTGCTACTTTGAACCGGTACACCAGCCCGATGGTCAGGTTCCATGGCTCTGCGCCGTAAGTAAGGGTGGGGAGGACGCACTGGTTAAAGACTGTAGTATTTGCGTGATGAGGATGTGATGGAGTTTCCAAAATATTTATTATATATTAACCGAGCTAACGATAAATGCTATATTTACGAGTCCTGGATCAGCAGTGGATGTCTATCGACTGATGATGATGATTAAAGTTACGAGCACGCTATAGTGCAGTCTAAACATCCTGATGCCACATTAAATATAAACAAGTGCACATACCATCAGAGTAAATAAAATTATAGAAGCTCGGATTGGTTTTCTCAATGCGACTGCCAATATTTCATTTGAAGAAAGCACCTGAAGATGATGACGAAACTATCCCTACATCTACGTTCAAGGTGACTAAGAGAAACCATCTGTAAGGAAAGGAGAGTTATCCATATAAGCTGCATGCCAACAGAGTATGAAAATTACCGCCAATGTCCAGCAGTGGACGTCAATGTACTGAAGTTAATAAAACAGCAGACGAATGCGAGGCTTTTCAAAGTTAGTGTTACTTATGCTCGTTTAAATCCGTTTTCGAGGATTCTATTAATTTTATTAAAAATCGCTTAAATGAAGTAAGTAGAAACAATAGAAGAATAAGAGATTTTTGATTCGTAACTTAATAACTTAGCGGTGTGTAATTTCAGAAGTTATACAATAACTTTGATTCAAAATCATCATCAGCATTTGTTAATCCACTGCTGGATATAGGATTTCCTCATTTCTAGCATCAAATTCAGGACTCAGCTATTCACATTCACTCCCTGCCGCCGTTATGATACCACTCCATCTAGAAGATCGACGTCTAACACCTCTGTACCTTGTATTCGGCTTCCACTTCAAAACTTCCTTCTCCCATCAACTGTTGTAGACACAATAGATATAGACCTACTGCTGCTTCAGTCAGATTTTGAAATCCAACAACTTTAGTTCTTTGCCGAATTTGTACATTCCGGTCTTAGTCTAGCTCTCTCCATCGCTCGCTGTGCAGCTTTGATTGGGTGTATTAAGTACCATTTTTTTTTTCTCGCGGGGGAAATCTTCGAAAAGATACTCTGCCTCCTGGGGGGAAGTCAGAGTTATGTGGAGATTTTTACCCACTAAAACCCCCTCGGTGGTCACCTTCGGCGTTTGGCGAGGTCACGGGATCTCCGTTCGGAACACAACCGTGGCCTCGCTAACGCTATGCTGGGATAGCTCGTCCCGGGGTCTGCTTATACAGACCCTACCAGCCTCGTGAGTATTATTTCAATGACCGGCGACCACGTCCAGCCATTGTCCTCCTCAGGGTCGTTTAGAAGGCGATGAGAACCCCCATACTGATCGCCAACAACCCAAAAGGCCCCATTATGGTAGGGGAGCACCATTCACCGGTGCGACATGTTGACGCACGGTAGTGCCACGACGGTTTCTTCTCCGAGCGGGATCTGTCCTCTCTCTAACCCGCTCAGCAGCCTCCTTTTGTACCATTACAGTTTCGCAAAAGGAGGCTACGGCCCTCCATGCAACGTCTCCTCCCAGCATCGCCGACACGATTACTGGCAAGGAGAGGTTCTGTCCGATCTGGTTTATCAGGATCCGCCGCTCCGGTTCCCATGCCGGGCAAACCGCGAGCGTGTGCGATGCGGAATCCAGCTCTCTTCCTCCGCAGTGAAAACAATTCGCCGTCGCTTCTCGTCCAATCTTGCACAGATAATCACCGAAACACCCGTGCCCAGTAAGTATCTGTGTAAGTCTGTAGGTGAGACTTCCTCCGCGTCGTTGCATCCAGGCATCGAAGACCGGCAAGATCGCCCCCACAACGCGTTTGCGCGCATACCTCTCTTCCGAGAGCTTATCGCGCCACGCTGCAAGAGCCCTGCGCCGCTCCTGCCGTCGAGCCGTCTTGAGTACTTCGTCTGGCTCACTCCCACCGCTCTGGCGGATGGCGCGGATGCGGTCGTACACCCTCGTATCCATATCCGCCAGAATATCCATAGGTGGAAATCGAGCTAAAGGTATTAAGTACCATTTCCCAACACTATAGGTGAGGGTTGGAAGAACTCGTTGGTTGAAAAATTGGACTTAACACACAGGGAAATTTGCGAGGAGAGGAATTTGGCAATGCTTCCCAAACGCCGCCCAACCGAGTGAAATACTTTTATCGATATTGAATTTTGATTGGCGACATTTAATGAAGGGAACCCTGTGTACACTAACCCACTGCGCGCTTAACAAACAAACAATGGTAATAAATATTATAGAAAAAAAACTGCCGTTAGTGAATAGATTCGGTAAGTATTATCTGGTATAACGATGTATTTAGGTGCAGTGTGCCCAATAAATATGCCGCGCGACACGCGGTACAGCCGGACTAATAAATTTATAGTAAAATTGAGATGTACCAGCGAGATCTAATCTAGCCACTGAGATTTATGGTCTGAATGGATTTTTTTTTCTATCGGACAAAAAGTTTCGAACGTCTCTATTAGAGAGCGCGGTCGGTTCCATGTTCACTTTTATCTGAGTTAAGGTTCTGTAACTGGATCGTTAAGGCACAAATCGGAAACAATTAAGCAGTTCTCATATTATCTGAACTCTGGAGCTTGCGATGTTAGCTGGTGATGATATCTACAATTTCTGACTTATAAACAATTAAGTTATACGATTATCAAGTGAATGTGCATATCTGTACGTCTGAATGGTCATAGCTGAAGCAATTTTGATCTAGTTTGGTTTTTTGATTAAAAGGTATATCGACTGAAACATTACATATACATTTCAGTATATTATAACTTTTAAGTTATTTACCTTTTAATCGCTTTATCACACCTAGTACTTACTGTACTTAGGGAAGTTTCTTCTTCTTTAAGTACCTCTCCAACTAGTGAAGGTTGGTGATCAACGTGGTACAGTCCTTTCTGTCTTTGGTTCTACTGAACTATTCAAACGTCTCATATATGCCAGTCTATTCTCTGATATTCCTCTAGCATGACTTATTCCTTCTCCCTACTTTTAGTTTTCAGAAACTTTACCCATTATAATCAGCTGCAAAGTTCATATCGGTGATGACGAAGTACATGACCGAGGTAGGAGATTTACGTTTCTTAACAGTAAGCATGACGTTACGCTATTGGCTAATTCTTTGGAGAACACCGACATTGATCACTCTCTGAAAAGGAAGAGAAGTTTCAAATAGAAATATACCTAAGATTACATTCATATAAATAAAAATAGAAGAGTTCATGATCTATGAAGAATTTACAAGGCCCTTTTTAAAAAATAAAATAAATCAACATCTAAGACAATTACAACCTACTGAGATACGCAGAAATAATTACAGCGCAAACAACAATCCTGTTTGTAAACAGGGGTTAAGATGTGGATGCTGTGATCTTTAGAGGGGGATGAGAGTGTAACGGTTGTTTCCGGCGGCGGGTCGCGGCGGCTGTTACGTCACGGAACCGGACCCCGGCGCGCACAAAAAGCGCCCGTTCCCGTTGAAACAGTAAACTTGGGCATGTTTACGTCAGAGCTCATAAAACGATTCAAATATATACACAATTCACAATTTGCAACACAATGCTGTGTTTGCGCAAAAATTTCTTTTCTGCGAATCCCTTTCTGCACGCCGACTAACTATTGCACTTTTTTTTTCTGCCGTTTAACGTTTTAACTGATAGATAAACGGGTGATAGACTTTTTTAACTAACAGCAATTTCGTCAGCGGACCGTTACAGTGTTAACAACAAAGCGTGGTCATTTACAACTTTTGGCATTGTTTAGAAGCTTTTTTAATGTTAACGCTCCAATAGAAATTTCAATACTGCATTTCTAGCGGCCCACAATATTAATTACAAAAATTTATATGAACACCTATAGCTTAGATACGACGGACGAATCCAATCCTTCCTTCAAATGTACTTTAGAGTTTAAACAGCGGATTCGCATCTAAAACTTTAAATTTATATATCGTAACTTCAACTACTTTTTTTTCTTATAATGGGTTATTTTATCTCTTCAATCTCTCACGGTGTTAAATGATAATGAGGCGTTAGATGATAAAGCGAACTCGTCCAGTATACTTTACTTCTCATATATTGACAGCCGACATAAAGCGATACTGTTATTACATCACATTTACAATACAAGAATGGTAACTAACAAAACGCCACAACGAGTGGCTTATGGATCAAACCTAAAAGCTCTGTGTTTATTTTAAGTTACTAGACTACTCATGTTTAAATAAATATGTTGAATAATGAAACTTCCGGAGAGTGTATACAAGTAAATATACAACTCAATTCTTTTACATCCTTTCCAATGATAGACAACAAAATGAAGAACAACCCTTGTGTTTGAAATATTCTCAGCTTCCATATTAAAGTGTTCATAACTTCAGTTATAAACACGAGGGAGTAAGGTGAAGATAACTTCGTTAGCCAGGTTAACATAAAATTTGTTTCCCAAAAGAGTAATGAATAGGTGTTTCACAGAGTAATGTATTATCGAAGACTTTCAACACTCTCTAGATGTCCATTGTTTTGTTCCAGTTGCGAATATCAATTGCTGAACCCAACTGAATGTGGAAAGCAGAACATTCAATAACAAATCGTAAAACGTTTATGGGGCCTCGAACTGGGCCTTTAGACAACAAAACAACAGTTACTTAACATTGCACAATAAGTGCCATTGTCACTAAAAAGCACAATAAAACTATCTCCGGAAGGTGCTCTTTAATATTCTCAATACTTTAACTTCTTTAACGTCTTTACTTTTACAATATGGGACATTAAATTTGTGTGCTTTTACTGAGGTACTAGTATTATTTTTATATTTAATGAAATCAGCGGAAGTATCATTGTAAATATCAAAATACAACCACATTTATGACGTATCATGCAAGACGAGTACTAGATATTCAAGAGTGCTTATGCAAGAGCAAGACTAAGACTAGAAATATTTAAGTAAAACTAAGATCAATACCAAGATTGTCTAAGTCTAGTTCATGCTTTACTCATAGCTACTATTTAAATCGAAGCGCAGTTCAAGTTATTTATGAAGTTATTTATTTTCAATGGACTATTGAAAAAATCTAGCTGGAAGACATCAAGAATTGGACCAACATGAGGAGCGCCGCGCGGCTGATCTACTTGGCTCGCGACAGGAATTGATTCGCAGAACTGGTGTCCAATCTTCATTAGTCGAAGGGACACAAGAAGAAGAAGATTCGCACTTGACTTCAAGCCATGAATGATTAAGTATGCTTTATACACTACGGCTCTCGTATCACAGCGACTATAGCGATTTCACTATGGCCCCCATAGTTACACACACTAGTTTTGCTATATATGGTTAAGTGTAGTGTAGTGGTAATAACTAGGTGGGCTCGAAAAAGGCTTAACAGCAGTCAAACTTCACAAAAGTTGTATAATGAAATCGAACCAGCCACTTCATTTATAAGAGAACTGCTGAACCGCTGCGCTCTTATTACCATTTATATATGTATAGGATATATCCAGAGATTCAATGACCTGAAATTATTAAACGTAAATACTTAAAATCTGGTAGAGATGTTGCTTCTGCCGTTCAAAGCTCAGCTAAGAATTTACATAGTTCCTTACCCAACGAGAGATTCAGGAGTGTTAATAACAGGAAAAGACCCTGGAGACTTGAGTTGCTACTGCCACTGCAATTTCAAATCTAAATCTATATTAAAGCTAGCAAAGTGAGCGGGGAACAGCTATTATGTTGTAAAAATTGTCGACAGTGTCAATTCTTCATGTTGCCATCCGATATTAATTGAGTCCGCGCAAAATATACGTGAATTGTTAAAATGCGACAAGATGAACAAAAATAAGAAATCGACATATTGTTTAGTTAATTAATTAACATTCATCAAGAATCAATAAAAATGTTTGCATATTGATCCGTGCGCCCGCGTGCCGTGCGTTAGTTATATGTGAGCAGTGCACGATAACGTAAATAACATTTGTCAATGCAGATAAAACGAGATGAATGCTCACACAAACATTTTATGGCGATAATAAATAAATTCAAATATTGTATCGCCGGAGATACAATATGTTAATTTGGAACATGCCGTGTAATGTTAACTAGATGGTGTTTCCGTTTCCGCCATCGTACATTTGAAATACGTTTTTACGGTATTTAAGTTTATACTTTTCACTATCGCATCGTACATCGCTTTCGACGTACATTGCTAACACTCACTCTAAATAATTATGTTGTGCTGTGTAAATATTCTTCATTATGAACTTATTCATAACTTAAATCGTTTTTTTTTATTAAAGTTTAAAATTAAACCCTTTTCCAAACTACCCGTTCGCGAAGTATGCACCTTAGACATTGCTGAATCTCTTCTCGCGTATTTAAATTAACAATCAATCAGCTAGTATCTTTTTTTTCCTAGTATAATACTAATAATAAAAACCAAGACAATAGAGAAATGACAATTCTAATGTAATTCTAATATTAAAGATTAATAAGATGTTTTATTCTGCGATAGCACAATACTTACCTAATACTGTGTTTATAGAGTTTAAGAATTGTTATGATATTCCCAAAAACTTTATGTAATCGTAAACATACTATAATCGTTTATCAAACAAGTTAATACACAACTTGATTAAGTTATATTTATTTAAAAAATGGTAATAAATACAAATAAACATAATTTTTTAAATCAATTCTTTTTCTGTAAGTTCACAATTTATATAAAACATATTTAAAACATCTCTTCTGTATTACGCTAGTCACTTTGAGATACAAGGAGTTGTCTTCTTACCGCAGTAAGTTCACTAGCTACAACGTCCTTCGAGCTGAAAGACCACTATTTGGCCACAAGAAATGGTGCTGCGGTGGTAACTACTGCGGTCTGCGGCAGTAAAGATCTACCAGTGGTAGTAATAGTACTAAGGTTGCGCTGAGACAATCACGTCGCGATCTATAACGTATAGTTTTGTTAATCGGCCGCGGAGCTGCGCTCGCGCAGTGGCAAAGTTCACGCTGTCCCACCACGGAGCATACCTATAGCATAGTGCACAGACGTTAGAGAGGGAGACGGCCGGAGCGGTTCCGGTCGCGGTGCGAGGGAGACGGCCGTATCGGTGCGGGTTGCGTTAGAAGTTAGCCACGCCCCCCTATCGGCGGTGCGCGAACATCCTCCTCTGAGAGCATTCGTGCGCGCGCGCCGCCGAAGCAACACGTAGTTCGCGTTCGATGTTCACGAAAATGGAATCGATCGCGCGACTCCACGGGAAGCCAGCGGGTGTAGCGAACTAGTTCGTACGTTTACGGCTCTGCAACTGAAAGTCCGCTAAGCGGTGTGTCAACAGGGCGTACAGAGACAATAGCCGCCGCGCAGAGCACGCGCGATTTCAGTTTAAGTTTTCAGTTAGAGCCTCCCTGTAAATGAAGCGCGCCCGCGATCTGTTTGTTTGCATGAAAGTGGCTGTATTGTGACATTTTGAAACCGATAGTAGCCTTAATTGAGGCGCCGTGACCGCACAGTGGAAGCCTAACATCGACTTTGAGAAATTCGCGAGTAAATACTGAGTGTTGTGCTTGTGGGATTTTCGACGGAAGCTGAGTTTCGTAACGTTTTCGCCGAATTTAAACCAAAGGAGTAAAGGTACGTTGTTTGTCATTTAACACCTTTGTATTGCACTCGAAATATACTCAGATCTGACGCACAACCTTCATTTTGTATCATTTATTTTAAAACTTATGATTCCGCAACAAAAAAAAATTCACAGGAAAAAAAATTAAAAATTATTCATTCGGTAAAAAATTTTGGCGGACGTGAATAAATGCACTTAGCGTATAATTTTATGCGTCGTTACACTTGTTTTTATTCACAATAATCTACTTTTCGTATCGTATACGCAGATATTACAGTAATAAAAATTAAATAAATTCAATCTCTACTTTTATGACATTCGCGTGAAATAAATTCCTGTGATACTTTCTCCCTACAAAAGACTTCAACGAATGTAACTCCTGCGATTAGTAAACTACCCGCCAACTTCTGATCCGCACTGCAATCTTATTTTATAACTTAATAAAATTTTAATTGTAGTACTTTTACTATTTGTTATATATTATATTAAAAATCTTCGCCTTAATACGTAGTACTTAGTTAAAAGTAAGACACAGTTTGTAATCTTTATATTACAAACTGTGTCTTACTTTTAACTACTATTCATTGTCATTATACCGTATAAAGACTATTAAGAGCCTGTTTTAATATTAAAACTATAAATAAAGTTTCATTCTATACTAAAAACAAATTTTATAAAAACTATCTTAACGTTATTAAATTGTTAGCACCGCCAAGTGAATAAATATGTGGCCATAGATAAAAATAGACATACATCACACAACCGTAACAATATCAAATTAAAAATTTTTTTGATACTTTACTACTTAACCAACGTTTTATTTCCTTTTAAAAAAAAGATCGTATGTACTTAAATATCTAAAAGTTACATACAATAACATAAATCAGAACTCTCCTGCATTGGGAAAAATTTAATTGTTCCTGTCCAAGCCAAAAATTAATTTCAAATGTTAATTGTTTCAGAAAATTTTTTGAAAGTACTTTAACTTATGTGCGTAATGTAGCGATACACTTACAGAAGTCTACGGTACTTTATAGATATAAAAAAAATATTTCGAAAGTTATGTGCCAAACCAAAAAGTATATTATATGTTACATAAAAATGTGTGAAGTTAACTATTATATATCTCATGATCGTTACTCGATCATCAAAACTTCACGGTCAAGTCACGGTGTTATGAACCTGTAAGCTTAAACATTTTTTCGAAATTCTTGTTATCTACTAAATTGTAAATAAGTTAATTAAAAAATTTAAAGTAAACCGCTTACAATAATAAATACAGAAATCAATATTTTAATTTTTATTTAACCACTAATTATAATATAACAAAATACTATATTTAATCAATATTTATCTCTTTAAAGTCTGCTTAGTGGTACGTGGTACTGTATTATGTTCAATCTGGTTTTTTTTATAAATCTCGTACTAAATTTATGTAGAGACTAAATAAAACTTTGTTCAGTAGAGTGAACTTCCCAACAAGGATAGATTATATATCTATAAGATTTACGTCCCCAAAGCTGAATTTTGTTATAGATAAAAAAATATTATACATATAATGTTTAATGCCTAGTAATAGGATATTACTGTACACTACATTTTTATTTTTAGTACTCTATACAGTTAGTAGTACAGCCCATTTACGTCCCCACTGCTGGGGCATAGGCCTACCCTCAATATAAGGGCGATTGGGCCGTAGTCACCACGCTGGCCCAATGCGGGTTGGTGACATCACACATATCTTTGAATAAATTCTAAGTCATGTGCGGGTTTCCTCGCGATGTTTTCCTTCACCATTTGTATCTCGCTGTTGTAATTAAAGTCTACAAATGTATATAACTTAAATATTAAAGTCATCGGTACATGCCGAGATTCGAACCCGCGACCTTTGGAATGAAAGCCGCACGCTCTAACCATTAGGCCAGCGAGCTACGTAAACTTGTCTACTGCAGGTCTTTTAAATAACTCCTTAAAAAAGCATCAGTTGTAAAGCTTCATCATTATCACTAGGCTTATTATTTACTTAAAGTAATAAAAATATAGGTAACGGTGGTATACATACATATATATTACGGTCGTATATAAAAACGGAAAGTATTTAAATAGTCTGTTCTTTATCTTTCCTTATATCTGATGGATATTTCGTATGTAATTCATCTGTTAGTCGCGTATAGAGTATCATGTTGTAGTGGATGTATGAGAACGGTTCACCGTCGCCGTAGCATAACTTAAAGTATTAAAATGAATCAATAAGGTGCGATTGCGACTGCGACTGCGACTGCGACTGCGCCTGCGCCGCCGCCGCGCTGCCGTGCCAATCTGACCCCGTTCAAAAATCGAAATTCAATTGAACAATTGACCATTATGTTCGTAATAGTTGGTGGTAATAAAAAAAAATCTATGATAAAAACGATATTATACGGTAAACAATAACGCGTGGGAAACGTTCCCACACGTATATTTACGTTTTTAAAGGACAAAAAGCTTGTCGTTAGCGCTCGCCGTATGTAGGCTTCTGCGCACCGCTAACAATCACGAAAATAATCAATAGCAAAAAGCGGAGCCAGCGGCCGCCACTCCACAATGGTGTGCGTTTATGTGATAACTTAGACGTGCGGCCTCGCACCAACGTGGCGCTGACTGTACCAACACCTCACCAATAACAAGGTATCGTACATTAAAAACAATCTCACTAAGATTTAAACCTAAGCGTTATAAAGATATCGTAAGTTGACACATAACGCAAGTAGGTGACTTATCAGCTGCGTCTACGGGACGACTAAGTAACGGGAAAGTTCCAGGTTCGAATCCGGGGCCGTGTGTTGTTTTGTACATTACGGAGTACAGAACCCGCCTGGTTAACTACTACTCTATATATTTTATCCGTGTCGATACCATCGTTATATTCCTACCAACATACGATAGCCGCAGTATTTGGAGCTAGTAGCTTCACGTTCTACAGCCGCTTAACATCATCTTAAATTGAGGTCAAGAGTTAGCCCATTGTCGATAAAAAAATGTGATCTATTCGCAAGTTAAGCGACCCGTCAACGAGGTTCCGAATCGTTTAAATGGTTTCGACAATGTCAATCGGCTCTTCAAACGTCGCCCGCTCACTAACTGCCGACAAATTGACATTGCACCATCTCGTCTTCCTCCGAAGAGTTTTGCGGGAAACTGTCGCAATATGAGCGTTTCGTCATATTTCTCTATCAAATAACATTCTCCTTTCTGCTCATATCTTCCTAGTATTTGTCCTTATGACAGGATTTGATTTCTCACTTCTTTCACTCCACTTCGCTCTATTGGGAACATAGCACCCTTTTGTGCTCGTCTACCATTAATTAATAAAATAATTGCTAAATGTTAAGAAAACTTAATTAACTTATTGAAATATCTCGCAATCATAGTGTCTACAAGTGTGTTACTAAATTGTTAACCTCGACAAGTCATCAAAATGACACAGGAAGAAGATGGGAAAACACTTTCATAGAATAATTTAGCCTTTATATGTAAATAGACTTTAATTATGAAGGTGGTAGGTAACTCGAGTTAAAAGAACCAAACCTCCAATCAAAGTCCACCATCAGCTCCGTAATCATACCATAAACTTACAAATTATTTGGCAAGCAGTCAGCTGTTGGAAATAAGGTAGTCTTTCAAACCTATTTACTCTTCCAAAATAGGTTAACCCTTTACACAGAATTAAACCAGTTCAAGGACTTTTATTGGTTAGTTAATAACAATGTATATCATCCTTTTATTTCTTAATTTACTTATAGATATATATGCAAGTATTGCATAAAGTAAGCACTGATTCTATATGTACACCATTACCATCGCAGGCATTTCTGTATACACTAGAAAGTTATTTACACGATTACAGAATATTCATCATCATCGTTTCAACGGATGGACGTCCACTGCTGGATATTGAATATTAATGAAGTAAAACTTTAGACTTGGTGATTTAACGTCACTTAACAGGATGTTGATTTAAGAGCTTAAAGTTACATTTAATAGTCCAGCCGCTGCACCGGCATTCCGCCGGCGCCCCCGAGCCGGCCGGTCCCGTTCCGGGGAATGTATTACCTCACTTATTGTTAATTACTTACTTTCCATGTTTACATTAAATACGTACAGCCTTTTAATAATTTTAAGACCTTTTTTTCTTATCACTTCAAATATATATATATAATTTTTTTTTATCAAAGCTATGAGATCCTTAAAATCAGCAATATATCCTTATTATGTAACGTATAACTGTTAAGGTTATCTTAGTCTCGTCGTTTTTATAGTAATATTAAATATATTCTGAATGAATACAACTCATCATCATCAGCTTCTTTGTATTTTATCACCACATGAAATTACGGTTATTTGTAAGCATATAAAGAAATGTGATCATCCGTAGTACTAAGAAATCAAAAGATTGCTAG